>JAOEGL010000003.1:138780320-139380320 GCA_034509955.1 Urosaurus nigricauda | reverse complement strand
CTTACATGCATTGTTGTGTTTTTGTTCTATTATCTTTTGTTCCTTCTTGTGATCACTTACAAAAGTAGCACAGTGTTTTCCAAATGGGTATATTTAAATACCTCTTTAAATCTGAAAGATAGGTGGTTTCAAGGGTAGCATTGCAAGGATGCTGACCCTTTGGAACAAGGGAATGTGTTACAAGTAGATTGTATCAGCAACCTTACTTCTAAATATAGTTTTATTTCTTAACTAAGAGTCCAAATTATCAGATAATTTCCATGCAACATTTCTTGACAAATACCCCCTTTACTTCCAGGTTCCTGCTTATTTACACCACCTAGGTTGTTCCATATTTTCAAACCCCTTTGCTCTCTTGTTATTTTCTTTTAATTGTCAGACAGCATTCAGTTCCACAGTCTGCTGATTATTCATGGAGAAAACACAATTTTGGCATCACACTTCACATGCTGGCAAGCACCAAATTTGTCTTGGCCATCTGCAGATGGCGTTGGCTTTGGAATGTTATTTGCATAGCTTTACTCTTGTGTCATAATTAAAATGAAATTAATTATTCAAATGTCAAGCTACAGAGCAAGGATTCAGGTTTTTAAAAGTGGCAGCTTGATTGGATTATACCAAGGTAGCTGACGATCATAAGGAGTCAGTCTTACTACTACATCCACTCTCACATCCTACCTCATCCTATTGTAGTGGATGCCAACATGAACATCTCTCTATTTGAGTGTTGGAATTCTTAAAAACTAGTTTTTCCACCAAGATACAGATGGCTCTAAAGTGGAGTTTGTGGGTACCCTATGAATGAATGCAAAAAATGTTTTTAAAAAATGATGCTTGTGTGAAATTCTTCATCGAAAACTCACCTCTTTTTTTTTTCCTTTTTCAAATGAAAAGCCTGCAGAGATAGTTTTAAAAGTGTGTGTGGAATATTTTAGCTTCTGGTTGGTATATAGATGGTAATGAAAGCCACCCTATATCTGAATAGAGTAATGAGAAATAAACCTCTTAGACAAGAAGAACATTAAAGCATGGGTGATCTGTTAAGATGCTGCGTTTTCAGCCCTTTCGGTTGAAGGCTTAGCTATTAGTATTTCTGTTAGTTGACCAGATTGTCCTTTGGTTTTTTTTTCTTTTACTAAAACTCCTTACTTCCATCATTCAATGTTCATTTTTAGAGGAGGGAATAGGCATTCTGTTTAATACTGTGCACCATAGAGCTAAATAAGCAAGTGTATAAGAAATCATCTTTCCATCCCATGCATATTTCATTGTCTTTTCTTCTTTTTTATATTGAATCCTTGGAAACCACACACTCCTATGTATAGTGTCCTAATATTTCATAAACTCAGTTTTTAATCTCAGATGGGAAATTGTCTTCCTTTTAAAATAAATAAATAAATAAAATCTATTTACCAGTATGTTTTATGCAGTGAATACTTTTGGGCTGCAAACAAGAGTGTTTAATCCTAAACAAAGAAAGGAACGAAACAGAAACCAAAATGTGTAAATAAAAACAATGAAGACCAGATACAATATATAGTCAAATAACAACATATAGACTAGTCAGAGAAAGAGAGACAGGGAGAAAACCTACAGGAATGCAAAGTTGAAGGTCCAAAATACACTGCTGAAATAATCCAGTTTGAGATGGCTTTAACTGCCTTGGCTCACTGCTAGGGAATCCAGGGAACTGTAGCTTATTGTGGCACCAGAGCTCTCTGACAGAAAAGGCTAAATGTCTCACAAAACTACAGTTACCAGAACTCCCTAGCCTTGAGCCAGAGCAGTTAAAGTGGTCTCAAACTGGAATATTTCTGTCATGTGTTTGGGACCATAGACAAAGATGACAACACAGGATACGAAGACCAAATTTTGGACAAAACAGTACTCTAACCTGGAAGAATGGATTTGTCAGTTTCAATTTTCTTCACACTGATTTTCTTCAAAAAAATTCCCCATTCTGTTTATAAAGAAATTTGGGTGAATTTATATCCCAAAACAAATTGAATAAAATTTCCACTTCTCCTCTTGCAAGACAGATTATTATGTCTGCCTTCCCAACTTCAAAACTCATCTTTTCAGATCAGATAGAAAAGTAAGCAGTATCCATTTGCACACTTTTCCAAACCCAGACAGAAGTGTACCTACAAACGATTGCTGCAAATATATATTATTATATTAGTGTGCATTGTTACCTAAAACACCTCTCCTTATCTAGTTGATGTGACATAAAGACTGAAATAGAACAGTGGTGGGATCAATTCCTGAGGCAAGAAGTAATCTCTACTGTTTGTGACAGTAAGTTTGCATGCTGCTGGACAACTCATTGAGCTTGGTGAAGGGAGGTGTAAAAAAAACCACCCCAAAAACAGCCACTAACCAGCTCCAGGAACTGACATTCTTGGTGGATAATGAACTAGTTAGTATAAATAATTTCTACTGACAGCCTCCTGCCACTACATGACATTCTGTGTGTAAGAGTACATCTACAGAAATCTCCACTCTGAAGCAGACATATTTAGCAGATATGAAGAAATTTATCAAGAAAACCTTATGATAGGTTCGCCTTAGGGTTGTCATATGTTTTTTTAAAAAAAATGACTTGGAGGCACACAACTACAACAAATAAAAACAAGAGAAAGTTGGACTCAAAGTACTAATGTGTATTTGCTTACATAAAATTAATAAAACCTAACAAATCAACACCATGCTGAAACCCATGACAAAATCGCTGCAGAATCCTGAAGCTCACTGGGTACTCTTGGCTGAATCATTAGCTCTGAGCATAATATATCATAATATAAGAGAGTAATATATGCTGTGAAGATAAAATTATGAAAGAGGAGTGCATCTTTTTTATGCCACTACTTGAAAGAGCATTGGCATACAGATTATCTGTCATACAAAATAAAAGAGTGATTAACACATAGGTTTCTTCCTGAAAACTGTGGAAAATAACAGAGGTATTCTCAAGTGTGGTGTCTTGAAAGTTGGTAGTCTTGAGAGAACTCAACATTCATCAGAAGCAATCAGGGTTTTATTGGCACCATAGTAACCAATCAATTTATATCTCACCCAGAAAGGATATAGTTTTCTGTAGTAAATGAAAAAGAATTGAGAAGAAAATCCATTACTTGGTCAGGTTTCACCATTATCATCTCCGTAGTTTAGAGGATAACATAATAATAGTCCGCAATTTAGACTGATAAATCCATATGGATCTCTGAGCCTGCATATTTTGTGACATCTGCTGGCCTAAGATCAATACTGTGTTGATACTGACTGTGGATTTACCTTCCCTATAATGTCCCACATGCCTATTTTCTATATTCGAATAGTTATGTTGGTTTGGGTCTAATTTAAAGTACTGTTATCAGTCACTGAAGACTAAAAATAGGAGTTAGGAACCTGAACCCTTGGGACTAAATTAAATCCTCCATGGGTTATACTCTGGCTCTTTGGGCTTCCCCAGATGGCTACACCAGTTTTCTGAAGATGCCATCTTCTGACAATCTCCCAGCTTTTGTCTGCCTCCCTCAGACACCTCCATTCAATAATAATAATAATAATAATAATAATAATAATTTTATTTATAGCCCGCTCCTCTGTCATCAATCAGAGCTGATATGCCTCTCCTAAGGTTTAGTTACTTTCCAATTTCTTTTCACTGTTACTTTTGCATAACTATTCAGCAGCACAGTTCTCCTGGATCACAGTTGTGTAAATGGTTGCATAATGCCTGTCATTGCCTTGAGCTCATCCATTGTACACCAGTCAGTTAGCTGCCCATCCATCAGGAAAATAGTGAAAGAGTAGTCCATATCTTGGGGGATTCAGTCGCTTAATGGTTAAGACACAAATTCTGATGATTGAAAGATCGGAAGGTTGCCAGTTCAAAGACCGAGTGCTGCATGATGGGCTAAGCCATGAAGAGGTAAACTCATGTCACTAGTCCCAGCTTCTGCCAACCTAGCAGAATGAAAGCATGCAAATAGATATATAGGTACCACTTCAAAGGGGAGGTAACAATGTTTAGTACAGTCATGCTGGCCACTTGACTACCAGAGTCATCTTCGGACAACACTGGCTCTTTGGTTTAGCAATGGAGATGAGCACCATCCCCTACGGTCAGTTATGACTAGATATTCATGTCAAGGGACTACGTTTGTCTTTACCTTTTAGTACAGATCTTCCAAACTATTGTAAACTACACTTTGTGGTCATGCAATGATGGCTGCCTTCAAGCATACACAAACAGTGTTCTCTTTCAGATTTAGTCACTCGATTTGGCCAGGCCTGAATTTAGACACTCGATTTGGCCAGGGCAGCACAGCAGGGGAATATACAAAGGAATAGTCCAGAGTCTAGTTCAAAGGCCACACAATACCAGTCAGTTAGTCACAGCAAAGGGAAGAGTGTAGTCACAAGGCAAGTCTGGAGGTCAGATAACCAGAGACATGAATCAAAGAGCAAGGAAGACAGGAACAACAAGGCTGCAAGACTGGTTGTCAGCTGCAAATAATCTCTGCAGCTGGAGGTCTTTTGAAAGGCCTCTGCTTCTCTCAGCTGAAACCTATTAGCTCTCCTCTTGGCTTCTAACCTGGAAGAACACTTAAAACTCCTTGACCTGTCTTCACTCCACAGGTCCTAGCACCTGCAGCCATAGAGCCATAGAGTCTATTTCTCCCTCTACAGCTTCCTGAGTCTGCTCTGGGACTGCTGATCCAGGCAGCCCCAGATCTGCCCCTGTCTCAGCCTCCTCCATGTCTTCAGAGTCCAAGTCCTCTGACAGTGCCTCTAAGTCAGGCCCAGGGCAGCCCATGACAATATCAAGCACAAGCATGTAGATAACCGGGCTAGCATGGGCCACATCACTGTCCTAATTGAGCTCTAAGAATATCCTATTTTAGAACAGTTTTAAAATCCTATGGAATAAATGAGAATTATCTCCAGGTCTTTGATTGAATTACCTGAGATTAAATGCTTCCCCCCCCCCCCCTTTCCATTCCTTTCTTTTTAATTCCATTTCAAAATAAGCAGTACTCATGACGACAACTTAACTGGAATGATTAACATGATGCCTCAGTTGCATTTTTCAGGTACTTCCTCCTTGGAACATACATAAAAGAACTGGCAAATGTAATATCAAAGCCATTGCAATAATCTTTGAGAATTCCTGGAGAATAGGAAAAGTCTCAGCAGACTGGAGAAGGGAAAACATTGTCCCCATGTTCAAAAAGGGGAAAAAAGAGTATCCCAATAATTATCACCCAGTTAGTCTGACATCAATTCCAGGAAAGATTCTAGATCAGATCATTAATCAGAGAATCTGTGAATATTTAGAAGATAATTCCATAATAACAAAAAGTCAACATGGGTTTCAGAAAAACAAGTCATGCCAGACAAATCTGATCTCATATATATATATAATTACCAGCTTGGTAGATGAAGGGAATGCTGTGAATGCAGTATATCTTGATTTCAGTAAGGCCTTTGACAAGGTCCCTCATGACATTTTTGCAAACAAGCTTGTAAAATGTGGGCTAGACAAGATAACTGTTACGTAGATTTTTAACTGGTTGACTGGCTGCACCCAAAGGGTGCTCAACAATGGCTCCTTTTCATCCAGGAGGGAAGAGGCCAGTGGGGTGCCACAGGGTTCTGTCCTGGGCCCAGTGCTATTCAATATCTTTATTAATGACTTGGATGACAGTATTGAGGGCATAGTTATCAAATTTGCAGATGACACCAAATTAGGGGGAGTAGCTAATACTCCAGAGGAAAGGATCAAAATTCAAAATGACCTGAATAGACTAGAAAGCTGGGCTAAAGCTAACAAAATGAAATACAGCACCGAAAAATGTGAGGTTCTGCACTTAGGGTGGAAAAAATGAAATGCACAGATATAGGACAGGGGACACCTGGCTGAACAAGACCACATGTGAAAGGGATCTAGGAGTCCAAGTACACCATAAATTGAACATGAGTCAACAATGTGATGCAGCAACTAAAAAGGCCAATGCAATTTTAGGCTGCATCAATAGAAGTATAGTGTCTAGATCAAAGGAAGTAATAGTGCCACTCTATACTGCTTTAGTCAGGCCCCACCTGGAATACTGTGTCCAGTTCTGGGCACCACAATTCAAAATTGTGGAGAACCTGGAGTGTGTCCTAAAGAAGGCTACTAAAATGGTGAAGGGTCTAGAAACCATGGCCTATGAGGAACGCCTTAGGGAGTTGGGTATGTTTAGTTTGAAGAAGAGAAGGTTAAGAGGTGATATGATAACTCTGTTTAAATATTTGTAGGGATGTCATATTCAGGAGGGAGCAAGCTTGTTTTCTGCTGCTCCAGGGACTAGAACATGGAACAATGGATGCAAACTGCAGGAAAAGAGATTCCACCTCAACATTAGGAGGAACTTCCTGACAGTAAGGGCTGTTCGACAGTGGAACACACTCCTTCAGAGGGTGGTGGAGTCTCCTTCCTTGGTGATCTTTAAGCAGAGGCTGGATGGCCATCTGTCGGGGATGCTTTGATTGGGAGTTCCTACATGGCAGAGGGTTGGACAGGATGGCCCTTGTGGTCTCTTCCAACTCTATGATTCTATGATTGTAAGTTATTAAGTAGCAATCACATTACTTTTAAATAGTACTAAACTATGATTCATATTAATCACATCTGAATTTGGGATAAGGAGTTGCTTTGTTCCATGAACTCCCTGATCTTATTTTCACAATTAGTATTGCAATTTGTGTAGTCCTTGCCAAGTGGTGTTATGTGTGGTTCTCCTTAGGTTTGTGCTACTTGAAAAATAATCATTCTCATCATCATCAACAACAACAACTTAAATAATAAAGGTTAACACTCCTATAAAATATGTATGCATTCAGTGTAGAAATACCTTCAAAATAATAACAACAAACAACAACAACATTCTAGAAAACACAATCTAATTGAAATAGTCCAGATATAATTTCCTGTAGCTGCCATTAAGTGAAATTTAGATTTATAAATGGTAGATCTGCTGGTTTAGGAATAATTTAGAAGTATATCCATAGAGAAACTTGTGAGTTAATATAGACAAAATCATCAGTACAAAACTCCCAGTGGATCAAATTAGAGATTACAAACCACAAATCTGCTTGTGTGAGAATGGGAAAGGACATCTTGTCGATTGTAAGTTAATATAGATGAAATCATCAATATAGAATTCCCAGCAGATCAAATTAGAGATTAAACAACAAATATAATTATGCAAAAATAAGCCAACACACATTTTCCAGATGCATTTCAAACTGCTGATATTTTCAGTGGCATTAGGTTACTTGTATAAACCAAAATTGATCCAAGTAGATGAAATCAACAGCTTTCTAGGCTCAGATATTGTGATGCTGGATATATTTATTTTGTATGTCTTTCTACTCTACCTATCACCATATAGAATTTTTGTTATTTTTTTTTCTGTTTTCATCAAAACAATTAATTGGTTAAACTTTTGATCAAACATAGTAATATAATTCTGTATTACAGCAGCTCCATGAACACTGATAGAAAAGAGTCAGGGCACACTGACATGTAGAGTGTAGGATGCAGCATTCAGATTAATCTCATAGGAACCAAAACATGGATAAGAAATCATTTTAACACTATTAAACAGTCTCAAGTAGTTTATGAAAGTAGTTTATTCCCCTCCCTTTCTTGACATTTGTGAGAAGAAAAGGGAAAAAAAAAAATCTTATCTTGAGAATCTGCACATTCGCCATGTTTATGATACATTTTGGAGTAACATGCATGCAAGCACACAATTATTTACAAAAATATGCATAAACACACTCGGGTTAATGAGGAAAATGCATGCATTATTTAATGTGTATAAATGAATATTGAGGCTGAGAAAAAAGGGATAAAGTTTCTCAGTGCAGTTTGAAACAAGAATAGGAAGAAAATTCAAGGAAGAGTCAAAGAAATGGAACAAACATCCCTAACCAGAAGATACGTCTGATCGTACAACACATATTCTGACTCAGCTGCACTGAAGACCAATTTACTTCCAGGTGTTATGGGCCAGATAATCTGCTACTAGTTTTGAGGCCTGTTAACTTATAAAGTACAGAATGTAACATGGTATAACCTATTGAGATTAAGACATATAGCATAAGAAGAGCTAATATGAGCAGTTAAGTCTGTGAGACTGTGGCCTGATCTAGATTGGCAAAAAGAAGTGTGTTCATGGCTGCATGAAACTCTAGCCTTTAGATGAGAAAAAGGGAAAGTGTGCCATGAAAACGCTTTTTTTGTGTTTTAGGGAAAAAGAAGTGCTTTTAAAAAGGTGCTGGTTTTCCCAGCTTCTTTTTTAAAAACTGCGGAACAGCGCAGCTCCATCTAAAGGCTGTGGTGCAGCTGCTAAGCATTAAGGAAAAGGCAACTTCATGTCACACTTTGCTGCCAATCTAGAAAGCCCCTGTGTGTCTGCATTAGTCAGAATTAAGAAATATTATGAAACTGACTTTTCTCCCCTGTTCCACAGGTTTTTTTGCCTATAAAAAAAACTGATGATAGATAGATTAATGGTTTGGAGATGGAATGTTCTCACATGTTTGCAACTATTAAGAAGTTATTCAAGAGATATAGAAAGATAAAAGTAGTTCTTATGAAAGTGTAACATCCTACTGGCCATATAAGACAATGATGAATGTATGATGCCTTACATGCAATGTAAAGTCATGTACTGCAGCCTCAGCACCCAGACATTGACATGTGTATTTATCCCTAAGGAGACTGTACATCTTTATATATGTATGGATGACTATAACAACATAGTCTATATAGTATCAAAAAGTCTGCTCATTTCCCATATAAATATAGTGAGTTTCCAATACTTATGAACGCTTCAGTGGAATGTTGATGTTATCTATTACAATCTGGTTTAACCACCTTCATGATCTCAGTGACCAGAAATTGATAAAAGAGATCCCAGATAGTATTCAGATTAACTGACAAGTGGCAAAAACTCTCTGTCCCTCAGCATCTTTCACAGGATCAGCTCAAGATACTATTTTCAACCTATACAGTCTTTGAGTCAGTACTGCAATACTATGGTTGCTGATGTCAGTGTGATATATTAATCCATTTCAGTTTTCAGATTGTCTTGAGAGGAGCTATCCAAGGTGGAGAACCCAGTACACAAATTCATGCGGCAACTTGGGTAGTTCCTTTTAAGCTCACATTAAAACTGCAGTGGATTCATGGATGCAGTGACTTGGGAGTTGCTATTTATTACTGGCCCAACATCTCTCCCATTTTAAACCCTAAAATCATAGTTAGAGATCTTCCACCAGGTACCTCCTTTCAGAAAGGATGCACATCAAATTCTATCCAGAGGGACACTTGGCTAGGCCTGACATCAGTTGACATTTTTCTATTCCCAAACATTTGATAGATACGACTGGATATTTTTAAAATATCAGTATTAGGTCAATTGATTATCCCTTACAGTTTGGTCTTGTAGAGTGTGTTCATGTGTGTGCCATTTTACATTATATAGTTTTTATCCTTAACTTCCTATATTTTATCTTCAAGATAGAAAGAGCCTTTTTAATGAAAAAAATAATAATCGAATCAATTAAATTGACACCGATGATGATGATGATGATGATGATGATGATGATGATGGCCTAAGGTGACTCACAAGTCTGAGACTGGTATGTACAATAAGTACCATTTGCCTTAACAATATTGTCTTAGCAAAAATGCAGACCTATTGCTTCAGCAAGCTATTTTCTTCTCAGCCTAACAGTTTTTAATTCCTGAATATGAATCAGAGAATATGGGTTTTTCATATTCTGAAATGTTAAGCAGGCTAGAAAAGGCTGCTATTTATCTGAGGAAGAACATCCCAACAGCACTCCAAGGAATGATAAACTACATAAATATGCCTTCTGGCATTTTACTGAAATAGAAACCAGTGGCTGCAGAGTTGGTATGCATCTTGAAAAGCAATATGCACTGTGAATGGGATTACTGGGAATACTCACATGGAAGTAGCTTACAATTTCATGCAGGGATATCTGTGTGTTTGTGTATTCCATTTGATGAGAGATCATGGGTAACAAAATCCTGTTTTCAGAGTATGCTGAAATATCTCCCATTATCCATAACCATTGCTTTAATTTTCCCACCCCATTAGACTGAATTTCCAAGTATATTTACTAGGAAAAAAGTGCCACTAAAACCAAGGGGACTTGTTAAATTAAATGCAATGATGAATGAGATGGAGCTGTAATCCTCTATGTGCTCCAGTAGATACCAGAGTAGAACTATCCAGAACATTCTCTATCATCTGTAAAATTTTCTAATAGCATAATAGTTAAACTATGCAGGGGGTAAAGCTGTTAATAACTCATTTACTGTACCACTTTTGAGACGAATTGAGAAAAACTTATTTTTATCATAGGTTTTCATAGACTCACAGCCTCGAGGGAGCGGTGATAAACACCGGTCGTGGGGCAGAGTAGGGGTGTGGCATCCAGATGACACATGCCCTGATGCTGCCTTGATGCCACCGTCATGCTGTGCCCCCAGCCGCATGGTGAGTGACATCACAGGGCTCCTCTGGTTCTGCATTCAGATGACACAGTGCTAAAGGGGTGCCAAAAAGCCATGGCATCGGCAGCTATGGTGCCCTTTCCACAGCTCAAAAAGAAACCACTTTTGCAGCTCCTTTTTGCACCACAGAAAGGCCAGATTGGGGCCACAGCATGTGGTTGCCATGGCTCTGAGCTGACAAAGCAAGAGTCAGCTCCAGGCCACCCCTTGGGGGCGGTCTGTTCAGCCGCTCAGTCCATTCATTTTTAATAGACTGAGTCTACGAAAACTTATGCCTGAAACATCTTTCTCTCTCTCAATTCCCAAAGGGCTACAAGATTTCTTTGCATACTGGCATAGATTAACACAGCTAGTTCTTTTAAGATGATTTACTGTATTAATTAATTAATACATTAATGCATTAATTACTTTGTACATTTTCACTCTAAAGGTCCAGAAAGTAAAGATCCTCCTCACAACTTGCCTTAGCTCAATGTCAGCCCACAGTGGTGCTGAGGTGGGAATACATTGCTTAGTAGTATTAAAGGCTTGCAACATGTGATCCAGATAAAGTAAGAACTGGCAATTTTGGTGGCTTTGAGAGTTATTTTTTTTCACTGTTAAAACCCATTATGGCCTGCACCACTCCTGAACATGTACAAAATACATCAAAAGACAAAGGAGGAGGAGGAGGAATAGGAGGAGGAAGAGGGAGGGAAGGGAAGGAAGGTGGGTGCCTGCTTGAAGTGACCAGAGGATCACTTCTTGGTTTGATTTTGTATTCATTTGGTAGGGCTGTGTGTGTGTGTGTGTACATATACAAAGATTATAATAGTTTCTACCTATTGCCAATAATGGGATATTCGTTGTCAATAATGGGATAATTGTGGGATGGTTCTGGAATTGACCCTAGTGTGATAATTTCATAGGACCTTTTCTCAATAATGCAAGGAGGCCCAGGAGCCCATTGAGCAGAAATGACCTTAGAGATTGCAATTGCCCCCCCCCCCCATGCTAAGATCCTCACCAATTACCAATACCAAAGAGCAGACAGAGCTGGTATTGTGTGGAACTTGTCCTGTTTGTTGTAAGATTATTAGATAACCTCCTGCCTCAGGTACAATGAAGGACCCTGAACTTTTGTCTGTGTTGAAACTGTTGAAAGCAGTTTTCATTTTCCTTGTAAAATGCCAGAGGTACTATCTTGCCCCTCATTTCAGGCAGCCAAATCTCTTGAACCAGCACTTTAAAGGGTGTTGAACTTGACACTCCATTCTTTGCAAATATCCTATGAAATGAAAGCAGTTCCGATTGGTGGATCTAATTGAATTGCTGAAGCCATTCTTGATTCTGTGAACTATTCAAGAATTTTAGCAGGCTGTAATAAAATAATGGTACTTTCTGAGATAACGCAGCAGAACAGAACCTAGTTGTGAAACAGGAAGGAAGGAAGGAAGGAAGGAAGGAAGGAAGGAAGGAGAGATTGGGGAGGGGGGGGGGAAGAGACCAACTGTCAACAGGAGGAATAATTTTAGCTCTGAAAAATAAAATTTGTATAAGCATACAAGTGGAATCCAGCTCTATTAGGAATGTGAAGCAAGGACAGTATCTGCAGTAGAAGAAAGGAAATGAAGAGACATTTGGAATTTATCATTAGAAAAATGATGAAGGAAATCTAATACAGAAATATTTGAGGCATATAGGACTGATTCACTGACTTGGAAACTCAGGAAATTATTAAACTAATGTGACCTGGACACAAGGAAAGATGAAGCTATACTGGAGATGGATGAGCATGAAAAAGACAGGAGCAAATATGGTAGGTTTTATTTTAAGAAATGCGATGGTTAGTCACCCAATACAATTAAAGAGAAATCAAAAGGGTAGCTTGATCCAAGTGCCATTACATACAACACAAGAGAATCGAAAGCACACAAAGACCTGAAAATATTTATCCAAGGAGAAAACCAGGGGAAAATTGTGATGGATGTGAAACTTTTATGACAGGGTAGTAGACTAGCTATCCCTTGGCTCCCTTGCAACTCTATGATTCTATTTCAATCAATTAAATTGATGTACTCTAATTTATTAATAATTATGCTTAATTTTAAGTGGACAATTACATTGCAAGGGTGAGTACTTTTTTCTTTTGCTACAGTCTTATTAAAATAGGTAATTAAAGTTTATTAATTCAGTGCTACTCCCTGGTCATATATTTTTAAATGAGATTATAATTCCAGTAAAGGCCCACCAGCATCTTCCCAGTATCTTTTTTACTCATCTCCATCCTTTAATTTCCACTGCCATGAACAGAGTAGTGCACACACTGATGGTCTTGAACAGATAAATGACAAAATAAATAGATGAACCAGAATGTTTCCCAGTGACCCAGAGAGATGAGAAAGCATTCTTTTGGAAGATAATGCACTTCTATGAGAAATAGCCCAGTGTGCTTAAAATAGTGTAGAGGAAAACATCAATATTCTTAGCTATATAATTTCATATATGAATTGGAGACTTAAAAGCAAAGTTCAGAGCTGGAGGGAAAATCCTCTCTGCATGTGAAAATTTGTTGGAAGGAAAGAGAGAAGAGCTTTTCCTCAAGAAGAAAGAAATGTCAAGAAGCAATTAGCAAGCAGCCTACTTTAACAGATTCAAGACAACTGCATTTCCTGTTCCTACAAAACATCCCTGTTTGCTTGTCAATCTTGCATTTTTTTCTCTTGTTGTGGATCTTCCCCTCAAATACACAAATATCTTATATACAACAGTAGAATGCCATTCTAATTCGCCAAGATAGTCATGGGCAAACTGAGACTCCACCAGGTCAACTGTGCTGAATCCAAACCCCTCTCAGATGTTACAAAGTTTTTAGGACTAGCCTTATTCTGACCTAACTTTGTGGCAGCAGTGTGCCTGAGTCCCCGCGTTAGAAAAGGACTGGGATTTGGATAATGCAATTTGTCTTTTGCTCTATCCATTTTCTGCCTCTTTTTGAGAGATGATGACCAGCAAAGTGGTCTTGCCAGTGGATTGTTCTGTTGGCAGATTTCTAATCTCATATAACAGAAGAGGTCTCTGCCAGCAGAAAGGCATTTCTGCTGGCTGAAGAAGCTTGTGAGTCTAATCCTAACACATGACATCCCTCTCTGAGTTAGGACCTCTGTGTAAGTAGGGAGGTGTTGGCAATTCTTGACAAATTATATGGAGGCTCACCAAGGTTACCATTAATGTCAGCTTGTCCTATTGATTTCATGTCCCATCTTGTTATTTCTTGCCACATCTTTCTACTTTCAGGAGGGGTGGAAGGGGGAATAGAAGCTTGAATTAGAGAAAAAACAAAGGGATTTTGGCCATGGAGGCAGCAATAGATTCTGTGTTCTCTTTCCATTCCATCCCTCCTCCCCGACACACACACACCTACACATTCAAGAGAATACTTTATCTAAATCTGTAGCTCTAGACTAGTAGGCATTGGTTACACTATTACTATGCTCAGAAAGATCAGTGGAGTAGTGGAAAGAGATGGCACTTTTAAAATACAGCAATAGTATTATTGAAGACTGAAGTAGTTTTAAAAAAATAAAAGCAAAAATAAAAAGGAGCCAATGTGGGTGGAAGTGGGGACAAAGCAAAGTAGGAATGAAGACACATTGTGAAAATAGATGGTGTGAAGACAAATGAGTACACACATTGATGATCACAATCCATATGATATGCAATATAATTTAAAGTCTTCTCATTTGTGTAGGTACACTATATTTAGTAATACTTTTGGAGAGAGGTAGCCTGAAAGAGCATATGATTGGCAAAGTGTCATTTTAATCTGATACATGTGCATTGCCTGTCTACATTGCTAGGCAATGGACACTTCTTTGGGGACTTTTTCATTTGCTTCATTTTCATTACTTAAATCTGGAAGAAAAATTGCCTTGATTTCTAAAAGAGGAAATTATTATAAACCTGGATGGAAAGTATATATATATATATATATATATATATATCTCAGTAGATTTTTTTATACTCAGACTCAAGGCATGGATAAATTTAACATAGATGTTGTGTGAGTTTTATACATTAAATACTGGAAAAAAATATTTTTAAACAAAAATCCTTCATAGGGTCATGAGGTCTTTTATTTTAATATGTCATGGCAAACTTCTAAAGGCAAGTGATAATGATAACTTTTTGTTACATGTAATAGTAAACAGGCTCAGTGTAGATCTCAGAACATACATTAATAGTGGAGGAGCCCTGGAGAACAGGGTGGAATGAATGCTATATTTATTTACTACATCTGTTCCTCCCCCCCCCCCCAGTGGTGTAATAAATGTATGGAAGTTAAGATATAAATTCAGTACTTTTGCTCTATAAACTCAATCTAATTAAAAACCAAGAGTAAGTTACAATATTGGATTGCAAGATTATATTGCAGAAAAGCTCTCCATTTTGGGTTTTATACAGTATTTTTTGAACTACGATATATAGGAAATAAGCATTAAAATTCTTAAAATATTTTAGCATATATTCTTTTTTAAAATTTAGGGCACTTGGAGACACAGCTTTTGTTTAATAGCACTAACCTTCTTTTCATTTCTTTTTCAAGTTTTGTTCTGTTGCTGCTACACAGCACTGGAAGAGTTCATTGGTGTCTTCATCACATTAGCCGAGTCACACAATGCACCTAAAGTGCCATTAAATTGTTGTTGTTGTTGTTGTTGTTGTTGTTGTTATTTCCACCACAGAAATGTATATACTGTTCTGTCCTTGCACATCTCAGAAATTCAAGCCAAACTTCTTTTGTCAGAGCAGCACTAACACTGTCAAACCAATAAAGAAACAAATGACCCTTCTTCTCAGAGGCTTTGCTGTTTAGTGCAAATGACAGAATCTGCAATGTGAGGTTTGCCAGATATGTTTTGTGGTGCCTGCAGGTCAGCACTACAGTTAAGATATGACTTCCTATTTGGTTAATCAAAGAATGATAAAATTTGGTATGGAAGCCAGCAGTGGGGGAAAAATCATGTATTTCCACATCTGCACTGATGTTGATTGTATGGAAATAAATATATATGTGTGTAACAATGAAGCCATATTCTTCATTCAGTTTAAAAAGAAATATGCAGGTTGATGACACAGTACTGATGATATGATTTCTATCTGTAGCTCAGGAATTACTAGTGGATTATTCATCTCCTGGGCCTATCTGGTCAATTATTCATCTCCTGGACTGATCTGGTCAAACATGTACTGGAATGTATCAGTCAGGATGGGCAAGGGTCAAGTTTACAAGCCAGGAGATGGACTGATTATAATGTCTCATCCTCATTATCAAATAGCTGAAACCATTTTCAAAACACAAGGCCTGATGGAGCTCTGAACACTTTCTTAGATGCTAAAATAATGGTGGTGTCAATTTTGAGACAATATGAAGAAACATTTTCCTTGCATGTGAATTTTTTTTGTACAACATAGCAAATTACATATATTCATTGTTCCATTATTTAAAGCTGTATTACATACCCTTGTTACCTCACAACTGTTTAGACTTCCCTCTCATCTGATATTCCATTGACATACTTCACGTTTCTCCAATGTTTTAGCACCAATCATACATCTGTCTTACTGATGAGGCCATTGTCTCACTCATGATCTCACTTCCTTTAATCCCTGTTACAGTTTCTTAGTTCAATATCACACTACTCTTTCTAACACTATTATTCCATTTTAATTGCTATGGAATTGTGATAGTTTAGTGAGGCCTGAGGGCTCTTTGGTTGTGAATTGTAAGTGTTCCTCCTTAGCTGCAAATCCCAAGATTCCACAGGAAACAGATAGAACAGTTAAAGTAGATTAATAGCACTCTAAAAGTGTAGTGTGGTATTTAGCTTATTCAGGAAGTATCCATTAAAATCTCCCATCCATTTCAAACATGCCCTGTCCAATCTTCCGTTGTCAATCCTTCTATGGACCTTATCAGACGTCGGAAATTGGAAGTATAATGCAATGGCAATCCGAACACAATCATGGGGTTTCACATTATTGTGAATTAAAGTATCTCACGCAATTTTGGTCAAAAGGGAAGTCATTCCAAACGCAATCATGGGTTTTACCTTATTGTGAATTAAAGCATCTCACATAATTTTGGGCAATCGGGGGTCATTTTTGGGTAATGGGAAGTCATTCTGAACACATTCTGAACCAATTGGAATTCACATAAATTCGCTAAACTAGTGAATTCATGTGAATTCAAATTGGCTCCATTCGCAATAAAAAGAAATTCCTCCCGTGTGATAAGGTCCTATGTTTAATATAGGGAATATATCATTTCCCTGTGTTACTGTGTAAAGTTTTGGTTTCATACACTGTTTTGTCTCAGTTTCAAAGGCAGGATCCTTTTGCTGTGCAGATCCGGCTCAAGGAAACATAACACAAAGATGGAGGAAAAAGGCCACAACTTTATTAACAGCTCAAACAAGCAGCATAACCATAGGGTTGGCCCAAAGCATAAGGTCTGGATCTGGACATCAGCAACACCCCAGTTGTTTGATGTATTAGGTAAGGTTGCTTGCAGCTGCAAGCATCTGGATGACGTAGGTGCCAAGCTCCGCCCTGTTGCACAGTTAAGCAACTGCGCTGCTTCAACTCGAATTGCAAGGCATCCTAGTCACCGGGTGTTAACCGACTGTGGCCCCCGCAATGGCCACAGCAAACCGCTCCATACTTGGGTCCGAGGACTCCTGACCCAGTGCCAGTAGGCCCTGGAAACCCCTACCCCAGACTCAGGCCTATGCTGCCACCAACAACAAGTTGTGACAATCAACTCCCATGCAGGGAGGGAGGGCGGGAAGCAAACTGCGAATGGCACCGAGGAGTGCCTCACAAGGGCCTAAATAGGCCAATCAACCAATGAGGGCCCCGGAAAGAGGAGGCCCCGCCTCTCCCTGAGCCCTCAGCCAATCAGGTGGCCTGGTGGGCCCGAGAGGGCCAATCAGGCCACTCAGAGTTCCTGCTCTCCCGGTAGTCAATCAGAGGCAAGCCCACGCTTGCCTCTGTTGCCGGGAGGAAAACTGGCCGTGTGGGGAGGCAGAGCCTCCTCACACAGCAACAGCGCCGGCTCGGTGAGTTGGGTGGTGCCATTTCATGGCATGCTAGCAGAAACCCTGTTTAACCACTGTAAGGAGTTTATTACACGGAGAAAATTGGAAGTTTAAATGGGTAAGAACCTGTGATTATCCACAGTATTAGGCTCAAATGCGTGAATGGTTTCCACATGATGTTGTGTACAAAGTGTATAGAATCTGACAAGAAAATGAGATGAACCAGCAAATAGACATTTTTGGGAAAATATTGTGAATTCATTTCCTTTTTTTTAAAAAAAATAAACAACTTTATTACTTTGCATAAAAAAGAGACATGTTAACATATATACATGACATTGCACAACATCAACGTACATAACGTAACATAACACAAAACTAAACCAACAAACAAATTGCAACTGAAACAAGACTTCAAAATCTAGAATAGTGGCTATATCCTTTTGCCAGTTCTTTTAATACTCTTGGAGGTAGTTCATCAGGTCCTGGAGACTTACATTCATTTAGATTAACCAGGTAGTCCTGTACTGTCTCTTTACTTATTCTGTGCTGAATATTCCCTGTTCTGTCCTCTGCTCCATTATCCCCAGGTTGAGCACCCTTTTCCTTTTCTGAGAACACTGAAGAAAAGAAGGTGTTGAGTAATTCTTCTTTTTCTCTGTCCCCTGTTAGCATTTTGCCAGTTTCTTCCATTTCCTGGTCAATGGTCAAAGTGCAATGGCCTCAGTTTAGTCATCTTGTCTTCCAGAGAGGTTCAATTGTTCTAGAACCTCTATGCTTGTTTTCTTGCCTGACTATGGTGTTCTCAGTACTTTTCTACAACACTACATCTCAATGAGTTGATTTTCTTTCTATTGGCTTTTTTACTGTCCAGCTCTCACACCTGTAAATGGTGATGGGAAATACAATGGCTTGGACCATCCTCACCTTATTGTTCAGAGTTATGTTGTTGTTTTTTACACTTTATGATCTTGCCTAATTCTTTCATAGCAGCACTTACCAATTCTAGTATTCTGATTTCTTGACTTCAGTCTCTGTTCTGAAGAATATTTTTAATCGAGGTATGAATTTTTTTTGACTATTTCAATTTTCTCAATGTTTCATATATTTTATTTTAATGTGCTTTATTGACTACAGCAAAGCCTTTGTCTGTAAAGATCACATAAAACTGTGGCTTGTGGTTGAAAGAACAGGAGTGCCACAACATCTGATTGTCTTGATGTATAACCTGTACTCAGGATAATAGGCTGCACTCAAAACAGAATGTAGAGAAACAGAATGGTTCCCAGTTGGCAAAGGGCTCAGGCAAGGCTGCATACTGTTACCCTATTTATTCATCCCATATTTTCGGTACAATGCAAAGGCTTAATTTGTCTCTTTTTTCATAATACTTGCTAAGTAAGAAAGATTCATTACTGCATGATGTCTTTGACTAATGCTTTTAAGTAGGAATAGGAAGGTAATAATATTTTAGACTTTTAAACAGGGAGTAGAGTGGCACATATTTGGTGCTTCATTTCTCATGCGCAATGATGAATGATGGCAATTATAGAGAAATACAATATTCATTTTACAGTTTATTGTTATTTAAAAAAAAACTCAAGAATATCACATTGTATTTTGCTTGCTGCTCCGCTCATTACAAAACGAGATGATGGAGAAATAGTTTATCTATCTTGTTTTTTCACACTGCTAAAAATGCCAGCTAAAAATTGGCATAGCCAGGTCATTTTTATCATTGAATCACCAGCTTGCAGAATAAAACTAGTACAGGAGACCTGTGTGATAGATATGTTTGCAGCAGATTGCTGCAATTTATGAAAGCTTTACATATAAATTGGCAGCCAACGCTGGTGTAAGACACATACCTGCTTTTTTGCAACCTGGCTAACATATCATCCATTTTTGTATGGATGTACATTTGGTAAGCTACCATATTAACCTATACAAGCTTTGAAATACAGAACTTGAAATATACAGGGTTAATTCCAATAAATCATTTCACCATTTGAAAACAATAATAGGGCAACTACATCAGTAGACAATGATGTTATTGTTGCTTGATTATGAATTAAGTACAATAAAGACAAATATATATTTAATCTGAGAAAGTAAAATTAAGCCCCCAAAACAGAAATATATCATACCTGCATAACAATAAATTATCTTCAAAATTCCAGGAATAGTGGAAAGAGGAACTCTTCAGATTTCTACCTTGGTGCTGACCTCAAAATTAATACATATGGGGTGGGGAACAGATAGTCATATATTTTAGCACTAAATATGTCTAAATACAAAGTACCTTCCTTCAAATGGACTTGCTCTTGGTCTTTTACATCTTTCACTACTTTGACTTCTTCTTATTTCTTATGTGACTCCAGCCTTACTCAAACATTGCTTACCTGGCTTGAATCAATATTCAAAGAAGGGAGAAGTGAATCTTGCCCTTTTTCATTATTTTTAATCTTATGTGAAAAATGACAAGTGTAAAGACAAGGCTCTGTTCTCATGACGGCTTCCCATTCAAGGATACTAGAAAGATAGTGATTTACTTATGTAGAGATCTCACACATTCACAAGACAATATCCTCTTCAGAGTTGTCAGTTTCTACACGACACCTATGATTACATTTTCTCTGTAACATTGAAAGAGGTGGGACTGGATGATAGAGTTGTGATGGTGAAGAAGGGTCAGCAAGCACTGCCTCTTGTTCACTATCATTACATGACTGACTATGCAAATAGTGCTTGAATATATATTCTCCTACACTCTTTCGAAGGATCCTCCAATCCTTTGGAGAAGAGAGGTGTTGCAGGACAGAGGATAAATAACCCCAAATTACCCCCTACACTATTCTTGTTACAGATGCCGCACACCCCAAGACACCTGGAAGTTGCATTGATGCTCAGAAATGGGCCAGCTTCTGGGTGCTCAGGTGGGATGGCATTTATATGCTGCACACCATCAAAGCGGCTTGAAACCACCCATGGGAGGAGTGGCTGTTTGCAGCCCCTTTTCAGATGGCTGCAATGCAGATTGGGGCCACAGTGTGTGTTTGTTGCAGTCCTAATCCATCTTTGGAAGGGGTGGCCCTTCGGGAACATCTGTTTTGGTCCTTTGTTAGCTTTTTGACCAAATGACATTTTATTCGTCATTGTGTGCTGAATAAAAGAATATATATATATATATATATAGAGAGAGAGAGAGAGAGAGAGAGAGAGAGAGATGCTGTTAAGTGCTTTATTCCTGTAATCCCATTTTTTAATATAAAAGAGATGCACATCCTTATTCCAGCATGCCTCAAAAACAAATACACTGCTTGTATTTTTTACCTGCTGTAATCAGTTAAACCTGTCAGTTTATCCACTCTGGTTTCTTATCTGTATCGTATGATAAATTGCACAATAAATCCATGCCACATGGCATTTAGTAAACCTAGATAACATTAGATCCTATTTGGGTTTACTTGTTTTCTTGTGTTACCTATTATATTATCACTCAAAGTTTTGAAATATAAGTTTCCAAAGTTGCAAATAACTGAACTGTTCATTCCTGCTCAGGTATTTCTCCTATTAGATCCCCAAAGCACACTGTTAAAATCATTGCCAGCAAATATATGTTTACTGCTAATCTGAATCAATTGCTAATTAACTCTGCCAGGTCAACATGGATTTTTGCTTAGTACTCAATCTACTTTCTTTCCCTTTTCAGAAATATAATCTTCACAGCTGCCCCTGTCATGCCATTAGAATACCAGTCACAACAGCATAAGCAGGAGAAGCTTGATGAGGCCTTATAATCCATAAATCTCTATCCAGTTTAATTGTAATAGGCTATGTATAGTTTACTGTCATAGGAAAACATTTGTGCAATACATACTGAACATATAATTTTCATGCTACATTCACTGTGCTTTTTCTTAACATGATCAAGCCAAAAGAAGGCCCTTAAGGATATAATTATTAACTAATTTTCCTCTCAAATAATGAGTCATTTAGCAACTCCAACAAGATGACCACCATACTAGAGCTTTTCAATAGAGATTGTGAGGTCTGAAAAAATGTAACAATTGATACGTTTTTTGTTGGGGGGGGGGGGTTGGCCTATGTGGCCATGTTCTAAAACAGTGTATTCCTGATGTTTTGCCAGTATCTGTGGCTGGCATCTTCAGAGAAGATAAGTTAATAGAGGAGATGCTTACCAATGAAGAGAAGCACTGGATAATGCTCTGCCTCTGCAGTCTGCATTTCTCCCAGTTATGTTAAGTGCATCCAGCTTGGAAGATCACTGCAGACCAGAGTCTGAGCAGCGTATGTATTTCCTGATAATTTTTTCTTCTCATTTTTCAAAGCAATGGTGTGAAGTGATCAATCATGGGGGAAGGTGCCTTGTCTCCTTTTCATCCTGTTGCTTTGTCATGATCATGAATGATGATGGTTCTGCTCCTTGTAAAGGTTTTGCTTTGTTTCAGAATGCCCATAAGTCTGAGAGAGTGTGACTTACCCAAGGTCAGCCTGTGGATTTACATAGCTGAGCTGGGATTAGAACTCTAGCCTCCCCACTTCACCAGAGAAACTCACTGGGTGACCCTGGGCAAGTCGAATGCTCTCAGCCTCCAAATACAACCATAGAATCCTAGATATTCCTTCATGGTAGAAGGGGGTTGGATAAGATGACCCTTGGCAATCCCTTCCAATGCTAGAATTTCAACCCCACCCTCCTCTTCTCTTCTGTGAGAATTTGAATTGGAGAGCATGATGAGAAAGATGAGAAGGTATGAAGGTATCCACCACCACCTACACACAAAATGCTCACTTTTTTTGTTCTCATTTGTTTTTCAAAGCAAAGCTGTGGGCAAGGTAGGGGGAGGAAATCACCGAAACAAAAAAAAATGGCCTCTGGTAAAATTCAGTATAATTGGTAACTTTGCTTATGCAAAATATGCAAATCCTGGCCACCCAATTGTCAAATGAAATGTCCCATCTCTTCACTTTATTTGAAAATGATTAAAGACCCTAATTCTTACTCACGGATCAAAAGGTGCTAATAATGTCTTCTCTTTAAAAAGCTTCAGAAATCTTTGATTAACAGATATTTCATGTATTTATCACATTTTGATGAGAATTCTTTACATCACTAGGCACGGATCACTAGAAAAAAAATAATGCTAGGAAAGGTAGAGGGTAGAAGAAAGAAAGGAAGACCACAAACCAGATGGTTAAACTCAATTAGGGTTAAACTCAATCATGTGATGGAGAGGCTGACAAGACTTGTCAAGCCTACTGACCGTTATCCCCTTCTTTTGGTTCATGTGGGAACCAATGATACTGCAAGGCACAGCCTTCAGAATATCAAAAGGGATTATGAGGCTCTGGGAAGGAAGCTGAAAGAGATGGATGCACAGGTTGTCATCTCATCTCTACTCCCGGTAGAAGGGCATGGTCCAGGAAGGGAGAGGAAAATAGCAGAGGTGAATAACTGGCTCCGTAGATGGTGCCGCCAAGAACAGTTTGGATTCTTGGATCATGGGCTGCGGTTCCATGAGGAGGGACTTCTGGCAAGGGATGGACTGCATCTCACACCAGTTGGCAAAAACGTTTTTGCCAACAAACAAACAAACAAAACAGCTTCATTTATATACCGCTTCATACCCTTAAGGAGTGTCTAAGCAGTTTACAACTGTAAGCTATTTGCCCCCCAACAATCTGGGTACTCATTTTAGCTACCTCGGAAGGATGCAAGCCTGAGTCAAGCTTCAGCCCTTTGCTGGTCTTGAACTCGCCACCTTATGGTTTTGAGTGAGTGGCTGCAGTACAGGCATTTAACCACTGCGCCACCAGGGCTGCTGTCTGAAGAATCTGATCAGGAGGGCTTTAAACTGAGTTATGTGGGGGAGGGAGACATTATACTGGAAGGCAAAAGGGATGGAGAGAATAGTCCAAGTGGCATAGAGGGAACAAGGCAAACAGTGCAAGGACCCAACAGTAGGAGGCAAAAAAATGTGCAAAAGCAGCAAGTAAAGAGGACACATGGTCTTAAATGCCTCTCCACTAATGCACAGAGTATGGGAAATAAGCAGGATGAACTTGAACTCCTAGCACAACAAGGGAAATATGATATAATAGGCATCACTGAAACCTGGTGGGATGAGTCTCATGATTGGAATGTAGAAATAGAGGGGTATAACCTTTTTAAGAGAAACAGGCCAAGCAGGAAAGGAGGAGGAATAGCATTATATGTCAGGGATATTTACACCAGTGAAGAGATGCAGGAAGTCAATACTGGAAGCCAGGTGGAGAGCATCTGGATAAAAATTAAAGGAGAGGGAAATAACAGGGATGTTACTGTGGGAGTCTACTACAGACCCCCGACTCAGGCAGAGGAATTGGATGATGCCTTTCTAGAACAGATAATCACATACTCAGAAAGGAGAGATGTAGTAGTGATGGGTGACTTCAACTATCCTGATATTTGCTGGAAGTCAAACTCAGCCAAATCCTCAAAGTCTAGCAAATTCCTCACTTGCCTGGAAGACAATTTAATTGTCCAAAAGGTGGAAGAGGCAACAAGGGGATCAGCCATTTTAGATCTGATCTTAACCAACAGGGAAGACCTAGTTGATGGGGTGCAAGTGGTTGGATCCTTAGGTGGAAGAGACCATGTTCTCCTGGAGTTTGTAATACAGTGGAAGGGAGAAGCTAGGCATAGTCAGACACGCACTCTAGACCTTAGGAGAGCTAATTTCAATAGAGAAATACTGGGAGTGATCCCATGGTCAGGAATACTAAAAGAAAAGGGAGTTCAAGACGGATGGGAGTTTCTCAAAAGGGAGATATTGAAGGCACAATTTCAAACAGTTCCAATGAGGAAGAAAAATGGAAGATGTCTCAAGAAGCCAGGATGGATGACTAAGGAACTTTCAAATGAGCTAAGTTTTAAACGGAACATGTATAAGAAATGGAAAAATGGAGAAATCACGAAAGAGGAATTCAAACAAATAGCCAGCACATGTAGGGGTAAAGTCAGAAAAGCTAAAGCACAGAATGAACTCAGGCTTGCTAGAGAGGTTAAGAACAATAAAAAGGGCTTTTTTAAAAAATTAATCTTTATTAATTTTGAATAAAACAATACAATACGACAGATATTATAACTGTAATATCATGACAATTAGCGTTTAACACGTTCTGCTTGTCCTCAAAATAAGAATGACGAAAGCTATAAATTCGTTTACAAAACTGCAACTCTATTCTACATAACTGTATATCAACTTAATAATAATAATAATAAAGTGACCTCTTAGATTTATTCCTGTAACAGCGCTATTAGCTTTAACCTTATTAGAACCTAATTATAGCGATTTTTCCATATAATCAATTTTTCCCTTTACCGTAAGACTCTCTCGGATTTATTTAGACTTATATTTTTAATTTAGAGATAAGAGATTTCCCTTTTCCTTTATAGCTGTTCCGGATTAAGCTTATATTTTTTAAACCAATATTTCTCCACTGGTTCCCAGTCTCTCATAACCTTTTTTTCTGATTTGTCATTGATCATAGCAGTTAGTTTGTCTAATTCTCTCATTTCCATAATCCTTTGGGACCATGCTTCTATAGTGGGAATATTATTTTTTTTTTCCAATTCTTCGCTAATAAAATCCTTGCGGCTGTAATCATATATAGGATAATTCTCCAACATTTATTTTCAATCCTAGCACCCAACAAGGATGTCATGTTTAATAAATATATTTCTGGTGCAAACTGATATCTTATTCCCAAAATTTCTTGAATCTTACTGTGGAGTTTGCTCCAAAACTTTCTGATTTTGGGACATCCCCACCACATATGTAAGTAAGTTCCTCTGGCCTTTGCGCACTTCCAACAATTGCTGTCACTTAATCTATAGATTTTAGCAATTTTGCAAGGGGTATAATACCATCTATTACTGATCTTTAAATAATTTTCTTTTAAATCCTGAGAGGCTGTGAACTTATTTGTTTTGATCCATGCATTTTCCCAATCATCTATAGCAATTTCATGTCCTTATTCCTGAGCCCACTTTATCATGTGGGGAATTACTATTTCTTGTTCAAGATCTCTATTAAGGAACAGCTTATAGAGTTTGGAAATTTTCCCCTTGTCTTTCTCCCATAATATTTTATCTAAATCATTCATTTCTTTTTCTATAGTCATATTCTTTATATCCTCCTTAAATTTTTGCGAGATTTGCAGGTATCCAAACCAATTAATTTTAATCCAATTTACAGTCAAGTCTTCGATGTTATGTAACTCTATTTGTCCATTTTTATTTATTTTCACCAGGTCTTTGTATCTTAGCCACTCTCCTCCATCTCCCCATCTACTAAAAAAAGCCTCTTGTACTGAGGTCCATAATGGTATACCAAAATAAAATTTATTTTTTACCGTATTCCAGGTCTTTAATAGAGCCTTTCTTATAACATGATTTTTAAAATCTCTATTTATTTTGTCTTTACCATAACATAAATATGCATGCCAGCCATATCTTAAATTAGAAGCCTCTAAATTTAATAATGACTTATCGGATAATTTAATCCAATCTTGCACCCATAAAGTGCTGCATGCTCTGTAGTATAATTTCAAGACTGGCAGTGCGCATCCACCTAGGGATTTTCCTTTTATTAATATGTTCTTCTGTAATCTTGCCTTTTTGCCTCGCCAAACAAATTTTACAATTAGATTTTCCCACTCTTTGAAGATTTTTTCATTTGGGACAATAGGGAGGTTCAAAAAGAGAAACATAAGTTTCGGAAGAACACACATTTTGATAGTGGCTATTCTACCTAAGAGAGACAGATTATAATTATTCCATGCTGATAGATCTTTTTGTATTCATTTCCAAGTTTCTTTATAGTTGAGTTCAAACAGATTCATGTTTTTATCAGTTAACCAAATGCCGAGATACTTAACTTTCTTTACTATTTTGATGTTTATTCTCTTGCCTAGTTCATTTCTCTCACTTTCATTTAAGTTTTTTGTCATTATTAGAGTCTTGTTTTTGTTCATTTTGAATCCTGATAAATTGCCAAATTCATTCATTTCTCCTATCAGAATTTCTAGGTTTCTAGCTGGGTCTTCTAAGAAAATAACCAGATCGTCCGCGTATGCTCTCAATTTATGCTCAAATCCTTTTATTCTAGTTCCCCTTATCTTATTGTTTGCTCTTATTAAATTATTTAGAACTTCCAAAACAATAATAAACAAGAGAGGGGATAGCGGACATCCCTGTCTAGTACCTTTGTTTACCATTATATTATCAGTTTTCTCTCCGTTTATTATAATTTGTACATTTTGTTTTGTATAGATTTGTTCAATATTTAAAAGAAACTTCTCTCCGAAATCCATCTTTTTTAGAGTTTCTTTCAGAAACTGCCAATTAATGTTGTCGAACGCTTTTTCGGCGTCGACAAATAACAGTGCAGCTTTGTGTTCGTTATGCACGTTATAATGTTCTATAATATTAAGAAGGGATCTTATATTATATCTTATTTGTCTCTCGGGTAAAAACCCTGATTGATCCTTGTGTATAATTTCCGCTAGAATCCCTTTCAATCTTTTTCCTAAAATCCACGTAAATAATTTATAATCTTGGTTTAATAATGCTATAGGTCTGTAGTTGGTTATTTCAGCTTGGTCCTTTCCCTCCTTAGGGATCAAAATTACATCCGTATAATTCCAAGAGGGTGGTTTACCCTCTGCCATAATTTTATTAAAAGTATTACCCATGATTCCTACAACCTCTGATTTAAAAGTTTTGTAAAATTTAGCTGTGTACCCATCTGGGCCTGGAGCCTTCCCCAGTTTTAATGCATTTATTGCTTCCAAGATTTCTTCTCTTAAGATGGGTTTATCTAATAAGTCCTTCTGTTGTTTAGAGATTTTTGCTATAACTCCTCCTTTTTTTCTAAATATTCTTTTATTTTCAACAACTTAGTCTGCGGATCTCCTCCTTCTTTGAATAAGTCCCCATAATACTCCTGAAAGGCTTTTCTAATTTCAGATTGATTAATTATTTTTTTTCCTTTATAATTAATCGCCAGAATCAATTTCTTATCTCTTTCTTTTTTAAGCTTATGTGCCAGCCAACGGCCAGTTTTATTTGCCTGTTCAAAATATTTTTGTTTAGCTAATTTCAATTTTTTTGCGATTTCTTTCGTGTTCTTTTCCTGTATTTTGAACTTTAATGTCTCATATTTGTTTTTTGTACTTTTATCATTCGGGTTTTTGTATAATTGATTTTCTAAGTTTTTTAGTTCAATTTTTAATTTTCCTTCCTTATCTGCACTTTGCTTTTTCAGTTCTGTTGCTCTTTTAATCAATAACCCCCTAATTACTACTTTAAGTGTATCCCATATAACTTTATACTTCATTCCTGGGGTGGTATTTTCTACCAAAAACAGCTTTATTTCTTTTCTTAATTCGTTCACAAAATTCTCATCATCTAATAAATTCTCATTCAATCTCCAGGTATTAGTATTGCTACTCCCGCCGATATTCAATTGTAGCTCAATCAAATTATGGTCTGATACTTCCCTTGGAGCAATTTCCATTTTTTTTATTCTAGGAAGGAGGTTATTTGATACAAGGAACATATCCAATCTTGACATTGAATTGTTTGAATCAGACATAAACGTAAATCCTTCTTTTTTATGATATAAGTATGGCCAAACATCTGTCAAATTAAATTCTTTTAATAATTCAAAGCAATTAGGAGGGAGTTTTCCCTGATTTTTCTGTATTTTCTTTTTCAATGACTTTCTATCCCTTTTTGGTTTGAACACCCCATTAAAATCTCCTGTTACAATCATAAGATCTCCATCTGCTTTAACCAGGTCTTGTCTAAGTTTTTTAAAGAATATATCTTTTTTTTCTAGAGGTGCATAAATGCAAATTATATCTAATTTTTGATGAGAAAACTTAGTCTGAATTGCTATATACCTACCTTCTTCGTCCTTGAACAGTTCCTTTGCTTCAAACCTTTTGTTTACATAAATCGCCACCCCCCTTCGTCTCTTCTTTTTATCCGAAGAGCTAAAAAGAGTACCTAAATTATTATTTCTCAAGAATTTTATCTCATTTTCCTTTATTTTAGTTTCTTGAATACATAAAAAGTCACAATAATTTTTTCCAAAGTAATGAAACAAATGTTTCCTCTTGTAAGGTTTATTTAATCCTCTGACGTTCAGAGAGCCAATTTTAATTCTCATTGTTTTAAATCTTTAGAGACTGCCTCTATAATTCTTCTGTCCTCACTTCCGGATTTTTATTCGTAGATTCCGTTTCTCGCAAAGATTCTACTGCTTCTTGACAACCTATTTTCTTAGTAGTATCCCTATTATCACCTCTGATTTTAGGATCTCTGCTTCCACTATCGATGTTTCTATTATCTGCTATTATTATTATTCTCAGAAAACAGAGAGACAGGGAACAGTCTTGGTACTTTTTCCAGACCCAAGGGCAAAAAACACGGTAAAGAAAAAGATAAAAAGCGAATTGCTTGCAAATTACAGAGGAAATAAAAGGACTTTGCAGGAATACAGTGCCTAATAAATCAAAATTTTTGTAATAATTTCTCTATATTCCTCTTTTAGCTAGGTTATGCTTAAGTCAGAGCAATATATATTCTTATTTCGAATGTTACTATTTTCATAAAAGAACTCCTCCAATCGCCAGAAAAGGGGTTATCTGCAAGTTGGAACCAAAAGGTTACCTACAATAGTGATGGTTGCTCTTCGAATTCCTACTCCTTCCTTAGTCCCCCCCCCCCACTCTCAAGTGCAAGGGAGCCAAGTAAGAGCTGGAAAACCCCGACGAACCCCAAACAATTAAGCCCCTTCGACGGTGCTAATTAGTTCTTCCTCCAGACCTTCAGACTCTATGGACTACAGACTCTATGGAATTGAGAAAGTTCACTATTGTAGGAGTGGCTTTGCTAAGTGGGAGCCCCACTTTGCATTGCCAAATACTTGCTACTGCCCCTAACCGTGTAGTCCACAGCTAACGGAGGGATGATGGTAAAAAGCCCTTATTGTGCCGCGCCACCGAGGGACGATGTTCCTGGGCTGGGTTTTATAGCCCTGCCCGCTCTCCTCCGCGCTGCGCCGCTGCTGAAGGGTGGGTGGACCAGGGCTGGCTTGGAGCCACGCCCAAAACTCTCCTCCACGCCGCGGAGGGCTTTTTTGGATATGTCCGCAGCAAAAGGAAGAAGAAGGAAACAGTAGGGCCACTGGGTGCAGAAGATGGCAAAATGCTAACAGGGGACAGAGAAAAGGCAGAATTACTCAACACCTTCTTTGCTTCAGTCTTCTCAGAAAAGGCAAAGGGTGCTCAACCTAAGGATAATGGAGACAGAATAGAGGAAATTCAGCACAGAATAAGTAAAGAGGTAGTACAGGAATACCTGGTTAACCTAAATGAATATAAATCTCCAGGACCAGATGAACTACATCCTAGAGTATTAAAAGAACTGGAAAATGTAATATCAGAGCCATTGGCAATAATCTTTGAGAACTCCTGGAGAACAGGAGAAGTCCCAGCAGACTGGAGGAGGGCAAACGTTGTCCCCATCTTCAAAAAGGGAAAAAAAGAGGATCCCAACAATTATCGTCCAGTTAGTCTGACATCAATTCCAGGAAAGGTTCTAGAGCAGATCATTAAGCAGAGAGTCTGTGAACACTTAGAGGCCAATGCCATAATCACAAAAAGCCAACATGGGTTTCAGAGAAACTAGTCATGCCAAACGAACCTGATCTCTTTTTTTGATAAAATTACCAGCTTGGTAGATGAAGGGAATGCTGTGGATATAGTATACCTCGATTTCAGTAAGGCCTTTGACAAGGTTCCCCATGACATTCTTGCAAACAAGCTTGCAAAATGTGGGATAGACAAGTTAACTGTTACATGGATTTGTAATTGGTTGACTGGCCGAACTCAAAGGGTGCTCAACAATGGCTCCTTTTCATCCTGGAGAGAAGTGACCAGTGGGGTCCCACAGGGCTCTGTCCTGGGCCCAGTGCTATTCAACATCTTTATTAACGATTTGGATGACAGCATTGGGGGCATACTTATCAAATTTGCAGATGACACTAAACTGGGAGGCATAGCTAATACCCCAGAGGACAGGATCAAAATTCAAAATGACCTGAATAGACTAGAAAGCTGGGCCAGTGCTAACAAAATGAAATTCAATGCGGAGAAATGTAAGGTTCTGCACTTAGGGCGGAAAAATGAAATGCACAGATATAGGATGGGGGACACCTGGCTGAATGAGACCACATGTGAAAGGGATCTAGGAGTCCAAGTAGACCATAAGCTGAACATGAGTCAACAGTGTGATGCGGCAGCTAAAAAAGCCAATGCAATTTTAGGCTGCATCAATAGAAGTATAGTTTCTAGATCAAGGGAAGTTATAGTGCCACTCTATTCTGCTTTGGTCAGGCCCCACCTGGAATACTGTGTCCAGTTCTGGGCACCACAATTCAAAAAAGATGTGGAGAAACTGGAGCATGTCCAAAGGAGGGCAACTAAGATGGTGAAGGGTCTGGAAACCTTGCCCTATGAAGAACGCCTTAGGGAGCTGGGGATGTTTAGCCTGGAGAAGAGAAGGTTAAGAGGTGATATGATAGCCCTGTTTAAATATTTGAAGGGATGTCATATTGAGGAGGGAGCAAGCTTGTTTTCTGCTGCTGCAGAGACTAGAACGCGGAACAATGGATGCAAACTGCAGGAAAAGAGATTCCACCTCAACATTAGGAGGAACTTCCTGACAGTAAGGGCTGTTCGACAGTGGAACACACTCCCTCGGAGTGTAGTGGAGTCTCCTTCCTTAGGGGTCTTTAAGCAGAGGCTGGATGGCCATCTATCAGGGATGCTTTGACTTGGAGTTCCTGCATGGCAGGGGGTTGGACTGGATGGCCCTTGTGGTCTCTTCCAACTCTATGATTCTATGATTCTCTGATTCTAGGGGGATTATGCTTAAGGGCTTGCAGGGTCACGGCAAGGCAGTGAAGGACATGGGTTATCAGACATGTCTCATCCACAGGGTTGCCATGAGTCAAAACTGACTCGAAGGTAGCTAACAACAATAACAGATGCTGGTTATTAAATAATATAGCCTAAATTTAATAAGAAATGGACCTGGGTAAAATGATGGTGAAAGAGTAAAACTTGTGGGGTGATGTACTGCTAGCTGGCCAAAAAGTAAACAAGAGATAGTATGACAATTGAGACAGATTGAGAACAGCTGGAGAGGTACAGATGCTCCATAATGAAATGAAATTTTACCAGATGAGGAAAGCTAGGCATAGAGTCATAATTTGCGATGCAGTATTCTTTGATATTTCATCTCAGATTTTTAATGCATACTACAATGATGGATTGGAATCTATAAAGTATAAATAAAGCCTTTTACAAAAAACAAAAAAAAAAGAAAAAAAGGCCACTTTCTGACTACACCAAAGAGGATGTTTTGTGTGACTGTTTGGAAGATATATGTTGTTCTCAAGACGTTCATCTGAAGAGATAAATATTTCATTATCTATAGACATAGTTATGCTATGTTAATTAAATGTGCATAGAATACCTATGTTAGGTTGTGTAATATGCTCCACAGATGCTGCACATATTTATATTTAGAGTTGTATAAATTTCTTTAGCTGATGTATACACATGGTTGATATTGTATATGATGTTCCTTCTTTAAAAGGGTAACATACTAAGTAAATATGTTCCAAAGATGGAAAAAATATTTATTTTTTTAAAAAAAAATGGTTGAAAAATGTGTTTTTTTGAATGTGGATAAACCCAGTTAAGAAGAATCCTGGACTGCAATGAACGTTTGCAATTCAAGAAATTTTGTGTGCAAAAATTGCACATAGTTGTTTTATGTAGAAAACAGGATTTTATGTGAAGGAAAGTTATTTTTCTGCATGGAAAATAATATTTCACTACAGACATGTTTTTTCATGGAAAACAGTTATAATTGGGAGTTTGTTCCACATACACATATGGTTGATTTGCTTAGAAAAACAGCTTTTTCTATGCAGAAGACAGCATTTTTGGCAGAAGAATTAATATTTCTGTGATGAAATATTATTTTCCACACAGAAAATATTGTTCCTGTGCACACAAAAAAGCTGCTAAATAAACAAGCATATTTTTAAAAAATATGTTTTTAAAAGGTCATCAAAATCTACAACATACATCAATTAGAAGAATTCCTTTGTATCAGAGGGTCTACATTCAAAGGATTGTGTAAACAAGAAGGTCTTTGCTGGTAGAAAGATTGCAGAGAGAGATCTTAGGGCTGTAGAGTCAAATAGGGAAGCATCTACAAGACTCTCATGTCCTCACCAAATGTGCTTTTGCTGATGATGGGACCAATAGAAAGCCCTCTTCATAACATCTTAAAAGTTGGGAAGGCTCGATTTGGTACATATAGTTCTATCCCCTCTCTCTTTGCATATCTGGTCTTTGTGTATTTTTTTTCCTGGCTTGGCTCGTTGCTCCATGCTATGGATGTATATCTTCACACCATATCATCAAATGTTTTCTCCTTGTGGGCAATAATTTAGTTTTTTGTTTGTTTGTTTGTTTGTTTAAATTTTGATAATTTTTCACAATAATGGAGATTTTGTTTGCTTGTTTGAAAAAAATAAATTGCCTCAAAACCTCGTGAGAGATTTTTCTTCTCTGTAGATTTACATTATGAAAGTAAATCTTTAAAAATTTTGTTCTTACAGGTAAAAATGGGGGGGGGGGGGGACCAAGTAATTGACAATAGAACAATTTTCAAAGACCATTTACAGGGAATATGTGGTCCATGTTAAAGCCCTTCCCTATTACAAAAAAAAAAAAGGGGGGGATGAACAAACCAAACTTTTAATTAGCTTAGTACAAGAAACTTAGATATAGTAATTACTAGGCCAGTCTAGTGATTAGCACTGTGCTTTTATTAGCCCTGAATAATTCATAGTGTGCCATTGGCTTCTTACAAAAGAAAATAACCCTTGTCTGATACTAATTTCAAGAGCAGAATTGTTAGTGAGTTTGGCTAGGGTCAACTTCAGAGCACTGAAGCTCACTTCTAAATACCCATCAAACATGTCTTTGCTGGATTATTTAAACCAACGTTGGACTTTTGAACTAAGAGCTGCTTCACATAGAGAATACTCAGATGTTAGAAACCCTGGGTACCTGCAGGAGCTATCTATTCTGATTAAAGATTGAATTTTTTTTTTAAAAAAAATGGAAAAATTGTTGAAAAATACATTTTTCATATGTCAAAAAGCCCTAGTGAGACAAATATTGCAGTGACAAGAATCTTTGCAGTTCAGGACCTACAGAGCAATCCTAATTCAGTGAGAGTGCCAAGAGCAAGCTAAAGCAAAATTAGATTGGCTAAAGTTGTGCTGAATCTGAATCAGGGTCCTTTTAGCTTAGATGTGGAACTAGCATGACACAAATTTTATTTAGGAGAAGCCTTCATTGGTTTTCTTGTGTTAGAATGTACTTAGGTCAACCCTAACCTCAGCCTAATTTTGTGCTGGAACAGGGGATCATGTCTCTGGCCTGAGAAAAATTTGAATGTGATGTAGCTTAGCTCCTCCTTCATTCCACTGCTTCATCACATCCTTTTTGGCCCTTCAGCCAGCTGGTCTCAGCCCTCCTGCCGGCTCATCTCTCAGCTGAGTGATCTCTGGAATTAGTGACACAAGGCAGTTATATTGGCATAAAGGGAGTTCAGCTAGCACAAGTCAGGCCACTTCAGCTGGGACAAGTATTTTATGTCTTATCCTAACCTACTCTAACCAGTCTGTCTTTAAGTTAGGATTGCACTAATATTCTGGGCAAAATTTGCAGGACGTTTTATGACAAAAACAACTTTTTTTGCACAGGAAACAGAATTTTCTGTGCAGAAAATAATATTTCTATGGGGAAATAATGATGACATACTATTCAGCAATTTCAATGTCATAAGCTAATCATTGTTTCCTCCGAGGAGAAAATTAGTTAAAAATTCAATAGTTGCAATGTGCACTAGATTTTTAAAAAAACAAACAAACTGCCAAACACATGGCTGACATTACTTGGCATTTTAGAACTGCAAAAATGAATGAAAATTGAATCCAATCAGAACATTTTATTTCAGAATTTCACATGAGTATGACTGGAATATTGTCATGTTTTTGTTTTGTTTCATTTTCTTGAAGACTCTTCCAGTCTGCATAATAATTTCCCCCCACATGACAGGAAAGCTACTTGCAGCGAACAGCCTCCATATGGTAAGGACTGAAACTAGAACAGTTCAAGGCACATGGCAACTCTCTGTGTGCTGTCATTTACAACTAGAGATGCAGAAATGTTTTATCAGGATTTTGTACCATTACAGAGAAAATAGTTATGTGATAAAGTAGACTAGAAATCACCACTACAGATTAGAACATATATTAAAGTAAATCTGTTCTCATTGTGGATAATATGTAGAGGTGAATGAGACACTAGTGGTTTGCACTAATTTGAATTCTCCTAATTAAAAAATAACTGGATCTATTTCCATGTTCAAATGAATTTGGTGAACCACTGTCCCTAGACCTAACTATGTTGTAGATTAACTTGCCCTGATTTAAGAGAGACTTTGGAAGTGTTGGGATAAACATTTTATCAGTGTCAGTTATCATAATGTGGATGAAAGTTGTAATCCAGTACACTTAATGGACCTCAGATGGGAAACCGTTTGTAACTAGTGATGTAAAGAATATTCATCAAGGTTTGATAAACAGAAGAAATTTCTGTTATTTTAAGATTTCGAAAAATTTGTAAAGAGAAGAAACTATGAGCACTTCTCGATCAACGAGTAAGAGTTTTGGTTTTTAATTTGATGGCCAGGATTTATGTATTTTGCATAAGCAAAGCTACCATTCATATTGGCTTTTCCTAGCAGAAGAATGTTCTTTAAACCTCTGCCAAACTTCCTTTTGACATGCTAATTGAGTTTGAAATGCCAGGTAATTAGCGTAAATGTTCGCCTCCCTTGTCTTTTATTTTCATTCAAGAAATTTGTGAAAAATACTTCTAAACAGGGAGAGAGAGAAAAACCTTTTGAAAATGGGACTTTTGAAAAGAATGTGTTTTTTTTTTAAAATGTATCTAATTCTCAATGGGAGAGAAAAAAAATTGGTTTGTCACAACACTATTTGTGACTGATAAGGAAAGGTCAGTAAAGTCAAAACTTTCATCCCCTAAAAAAAGGTTCTTGAAGCAAATTTAAATATTCAAGACAAGCAATTTTGAGAAGGAAATAATTTCATCTAAAAATAATATAGAATTGCAAACATTAAACCATGATAACCCACCCTATATAACAAATACCCGAGCCACCCTATGATTATACATTAAAAGCCTGCCTGAATAAAGCCATTTTTGCTTGCCGACAGAAGGCAAGCAAGAGGGGGCCAGCATTGCTTCTTGTGAAAGGGTATTCCAGAAGGCAGGAGAAACCCGCTGGATGATATACCTTGGACAAGTCACTTTCTCTCAGCATTCAGCAGAAGGCTGTGGCAAATCCGCTCTGAATAAATCTTGCCAAAAAAATCCCTGTGATAGGCTGGCTTTGGGTCAGAAATGACTTGAAGACTCACAACAACAACAAGGCTAGTTGAAACCAACAAATGGAACTGGACCAGGATCTTTGATTTTTCACTGTTAATTTAATGCCAATATAATTTATTCATACTTCCCAAACAGACTAAACAACATTATACCTTAATATTATATATTTTTAAAATAACATTTTTAAAAAATCATGCAGATTAATGTCTTGTGTAATGTGTTTCCTATGATCAGGCTCCAAAATGCCAGGTAACTGCAGCTGTAAAAAAAATAAAAAAAAATCATGCTCTCTTATTTAGACAATATGAATATGGTATGGTACCCTGTGATGTGGTGACTTTTAGCTGCACCACAATCTTGGAGCTGGATGGTTCTCAGTGGCAAAATAGTAGATCCTGAGTCCCACATTGGTTGAGTGGAAGAGATACATAGACACTATTGTGTAATGTTACTGAAGTTACACTTCCTTTTTGCACAGTCAATACGCTTGAAGAACTTCAATATCTAGTTTGTGATGAGTGCCTATATTTGGTGAGAAAGTTCAATGCCTTGTACATTTTACTGTTGTCTGGTGTACTCTGAATGAATATCCCTAAGCCATTTTCCCACTATATCTTTTATAGTGCACTCCTGTTGGTTTTGCTTCTTTATCTATATATAGAATCATTAGATATATTGCTGCATTTCTTTTTTCCTACTGAACTGCATATTTATGACAGTGAAACAGTTACAAAGCTAAATAACTTACAACTGACTCAGCCATCAGCCTCAGGCCCTCAACAAGGTGGTACTATGTTCTCTGGTGATTTAGATCTTTTCTTCTCCTTGTTACTCTTTGTTTTCATTTTTCCCTTTTCTTTCTCATTGAGGAATATGTTAATTTCTTAAAGGTCATGAATCACTGCTGCTACAACAAAATTAAACTTTTAAAACTACATGAAAATTTCAGCAGCAAGTGTCAAAAGTTGGCTCGAATAATGGGCAAAACTTTAACATTATTAAAATGACTTTTTTTGTAACACATCTTCTTGATACCTGGACCTGAATTGGTACAATTTCAACAGAGAAAGTGGCACAGGCAAGAACGTTAAAGGCACTCTATCACATGACATCAGTGACATTTCATTTGTTGATGCTTTCCAGAATAAGAACATTTTTAGATATTAGTTTCAGTCATGAATTTCGTGTGCAATGCACATCAACACAATTTACTATCAGCCTTTGGTCAGTCATACGCTTCAATCTAATCATTGATCACATGAGGTAAGACTATATATGGCTCCCTCTAGTCTTGTGAGAAGAAAACCTCTTGCAAGATCTGGGCTCTTGTGAGATCTCAAATCTCATGACCACATTCAAATCCAGAAGCCTAATGTTACATGATTGGTAGGCATGATGTTTGTTGATGATGCCATCCAGAAATAAGGAAGAACAGACCCAGCCACATTCACAGCACATGGACACTAATCCCTCACAGCATTTGTTGTGTAATTTGTGGCCATTTTTAGTGTGTTCCAAATGCTGAGGGAATGGCTTCTTGTGGCCATGGTTGACACTCAAGAAGATGTGTTATAAAAAAGTATTCCCACTCACATCAGATATTTCTTTTCAGAATCCTCCTGTAGCACTTTGTACTATTCAAATACAGAAGAATTCTGTGGATTAACATATATTTCTTCTCATGACATGGAATTAAGAAGCATGGAATACATCATTGGTAGGAATTTACATCCTGAATCAGTGATATATATTAATTACCAGTCATATAAAATAATAGCCAAATCATCATCATACTCACTCATCATCATACTCATCATCCAAATAAATCCCAGAGCTCCCTCTTCCTCTGTCCTTCACACTGGGACCAGTCTTGACCTAACTGTATTATGTGAACTGCTGTAGATTTTCACACATTTGCATTGAAAATATGCATTTTCAATTTGCATTTATTAGACCTTCTGCTGAAAATATGCAGATATGTGAATGCATGCAAAGAGGCAGGTGACCACTTGCTCGATAATGCACATCCTTGTGGATTCTGGCATATGCTCCAGAAAATCATGATTCCTTTTTCTACAGGGTTTGGGGAGTTTTTCACCATCCATCCCACAAAAAGCCCAAATTCCTCCAAACTGCATGTGGTGAGATCACATTCTATTTGAATAGAATGAGGAGAATTTTAATCATGTCGACAGTGCATACTTCAGAGTTCATCATCATCTTTGGTTCTACAGGACTAATCAAGTACAGTGAGCCCTTCCCTTATGCAAGGGATCCATTCCAGATTCCCCTGAGTAAGGGAAATGCTGTGTATGGTGGAGTGCGTGCCATGGGTGTGCATGGTGTGTGCACCACGGATGCATGCACCATTGCCTCTTCCAGCACACATCTTTCAGCATATGCTGAAAGTCACGTATGGCATGCCCACATATGACGCTGGCGCACTGTACTGAATTACTTACCTTCATTCAAAATTTTCTTCCCATTTGTCATTCTCTATATTTATTGTTTAATATTGTTATTAACTCTATCTATCAAACATCTAGCCTTGGATTAATCTTTGTTTGCATATGTATATAGAAGTGTTTGTGCAGGTGGGTAAAACAATTCACATTTTCTCTCCAGGCCATTTCAGGCCCAGGAAAGGTTTTCTTTGCAACAGGAAGTGACCCATGGATTGCTTCTTGTTTTCTAAAAATGGCCCAAGGACCTGGAAAATGTGACAAAATTCTGACCACCCTCTAGAGGTATCCTAAAGGAGAATGTGTTGACCCTCAGGATGTATCTATACTGTGGAAATAATGCAATTGGACACCACTTTAAATGTTGTAGCTCCATCCTACAAAATCCAGGGATTTGTAGTTTTACAAGGTCTTTAGCTTTTTCTGCCAAAGTGCGCTGGTGCATCACACAATTACAAATCCTATGATTCTGTAGGGTGGAGCCAGTTAAAATGGCATCAAACTACATTAATTCTACAGTGCAGATGCACCCTTAGTGCCACAAAATGGTCCTGGTATGTTGCATGCCCAAATTTGCCAAACAGTGATTCAGGCAATGCCAGAAATGGAAAACTGGAATCTGAGAAATCACTATGCAATGTGTACCACTCACCTACATCTGTGTGCATTACCTAGCCTGACAGATTAACATAAGCCCAATCCTTTCACAGGATACACAGGATAGATTTTTATAAGAGCTATTCTGTCATTTTGCAGCAAAATTTGAAGGCATGGAAATGCAGTAAAGGTGAGTCAGAGAGCAAAGATAACCTCTAGTCATCACACTAGGGAATTTATATTTCCTTTGACAGCAGGTAACAGGAACAATCTTTAGAGTTATAGGAAATGTCCAATGCTGCTCCAATAGAAGGAATGATTCAGCAAATACTTATCCTTCATTAAGAAAGATTTGATAACATTCTGGCTGGTTTAGAAAGACACATGACTTCAGTCTTAGAAGGACATCTTTGATAGGACTGGAATTGCTGAATCGCACCCACCCAGACCTCTGAATGGATCTACCCCTGAATGAACCATTCCCATGAAACGTGGCAAGGGTAATGACAGAAATGAGCTTAGCTCTGTAAAATTGCCTTGTGCCTTTTCCTATTCAGAGAAATCAATGTGCCTAATCTTGATTACAGTCATCATAATTGTAATGGCATACCTTAGCCTTCTTAATTTTTTGCTCTAGCCTTGCTGAGATTTTTTTAGATATATCAAAGAGAGAGAGAAGGAGGAAAGTCAATCTAGATCTATAGATAATTGGTGAGTGGCAAAAAGGAGGCTCAGTTCATTCAGCTTATTAAAACAGATGTGTTGCATCTGGAAGCAGCAGAATCTGTTTGTCCAGAGATATCTAGCAAATAAATAATTAAAATCCAATATTGGCAGATGTGCATCCTTACTCCCATGGCTTTGTTTTCTCTGATGTATGCTAGCTGATAAAGCTATTAACTTTAATGACTAATTCTCCATCCCTCTGCTCAAATTCCCCCTCTTTCTCCCCCTCCCCACCATTGCCCACAACACAGCCCTACAAATCTAACCTTAAACACTAAAGAAAAGTTGCATTCAGCTATTCCGTCTTGTTTTTGGCTGATCCTCATGTTATAATGATGTAGAAATTGGTGAGTATTTGTATATTTGCCATTCACCTCCAGGCTTGGAAGAAAATCTGCAGGGATTGGTTGCAGCTGGGCTTCATTTTGGAAGAAGAAAATAGCTCCTGTCAATGACTCATTTGGTATGCATGATCAAGCAACAGTCAATGGTTTCTTGTGCCTCATTAACTGTGGCAACAGGAAGAAGTATGATTCTCCCAAAATACCTGACCTTCTTACAAATGAGGGGCAATATTTTGAAACAAACAAACAAACAAAAAAAAAGAATTTGAAACATCATTGATTTCTTTGCTGTACAGTAAACAGTGAAAATTAACATCACTTGGCTGACGAATATCTAGCAAGGAGCAGGATTGTTCATAATAAACGACTGGCATTTTAACACTTACAGTATATTTTCCCTCTCTTCTTTTTCCAGTTCAAAGAGAAAATGAGGGTCATTTCCATCAACCAGTCACCAGGCTTTAGGAATTTATAAATATATGTGAAGAATCTCTCTCTCACACACACATACACACACACACATACATGCAGACACATAATGAAAAAGGATCTTGCAGCACCTTTGAGACCTTATTGCACTACTATTATTTTTTGCCCATTATGGGCACTGGGGCTGTGCATGATCGAGAAAAAACAGATTTTACCGCACTGGAAAGTGTCCTCAAAATGGCCCCATTGCCGAGGCATGTCCTTTGGCCCAATCTGAAGACTTTAAGCCAAAGGACACGCTTCAGCACTAAATGAAAATGCCCTGGTCCTGGGCACCAGAAGGGGGACATTTTGAGGACACTTTGCAGTGTGGTAAAATCTGTTTTTTCGTGGTCACACGTGGCCTGAGAGTCCCCTTTCAGTGCTGATAACGGGCAAAAAAAATGAGTGTGATAAGGTCCTAAGTGAGAGAAAAAAGTTGTAGCATAAGCTTTCATCTACTTCCTCAGATGTATACAGTGCATTCCTTTGCATACAGATATTCCACACTTAAACTTAGCTTATGAACCCTACAATAATGTTTTAATTAGGGATTCTATAAAACTAGACTTTCTTCAGAGCTATTTTCCTTGGCTGACCTTTGTCACTTTGGCCTAGTGTCAGAGATTGAAGAGGTGGAGGCTGGTCAGGATTTTTTTTAAAGCTACTAACAAATTGTTCAGGGCAAAAAAGCTGTCAGTGAATGTTTATGCACTAGGTATCCATATAGAACCTGGGTCCACAATGGAACACTAGTGTGCACATGCTAGAAGTATGATATACAGCTAAAGTGTAAGTATTTTGGGGCTCAGATGTTAACAAGCAACATTCTAAGGTATTTTGTAAGGTACATTTAGTGAAATATGTGTTGCTAGATTTCAGCTCTGTGCAGACCGAACTTAAAGGACGGTTTGGGGGTGGAGTCAGGGTGTAGCATCCATATGACACATGCCCTGACTCTACCCCCAGGATGGCATGATACCGCACGCTGCACCACAAAGCACTCCTCTGACACTGCATCTGCATGACACAGAACTGAAGGAGCACCTAAAGCCACAGCGCTGCAGCTATCTCAACCTTTCCAGGGTGCAAAAAGGAGCTGCTTTTTGTGGCTCCTTTTAGCACCCTTGAAAGGCCAGATTGGGGCTGCAGTGCACAGTTGTCACAGCCCTGATCTGACTGTAAAAGGGGCAGCTGAGGCCACCCCTTCAGGGCTGTCTGCACAGCATATTAATTTGTACAAAAAAGGCAGTGCTGAACTTTAGGTCTTGAATCAGGAACTTGAAGGGTTTGAAGGAAAATTCTTTTCACAGCCCAGCCCACACTGAGAAATGGCAGGAGAGAGAAGTCAACTTTATCCAGGGCTTCATTGACTGGCAATCCTGTCTGCATCTACACTGCAGAATTAATGCAGTGTGAAACCATTTTAAATGCCATGGCTCAATGTTATGGAATTCTAGGATTTGTAGCCTTGTGAGATATTTAGTCTTCTTTGTCAAAGAGCTTTGGTGCCACAACTACAAATCCCAGGATTCCCTAGGACCCATGACAATTAAAGTGACTTCAAACTGCATTACCTTTAAATACAGTACAGAAAATGGTTGGTCAAATCTGACAATTTAGCTTTCCTCCCTAACTTTTGCAAAATTTTGGTAAATTCAAATAATATAAAAATCCTAAAATGAAATTCTCACAAATCACAATGACATAGTAGCTTTATGCACATAGCTACGTTATATCTTCTTCTGGTCCAACATACTGGATAGATCCTGGACCCAGCAGGAAATAGTTGTAAAGTATAGTGGTTTAAATTCAGTGACAGGCATCTACACCCACTGATTGAACTGTTTCTCTCAGTATAATTAAGAGAGATGGTTTCCTGCCCTGAGTGTGGACCCTAAACACACCAAAATCCATCTCTAGATAGCTGGGAAGTCTCCAAAGCAAATTTTCAAGTGACACTGAGGGCTTCACTGTTCTAATCAGCACTGTGTTATATTTAAACTAGTCAATGAAGAGGAGACAAAAGGTCTAGAGTTTGGATTAAAATTGATCATTCTGATGTGCTCATCTTTCTTGCATCTTTTAATAGCTGTTCTGATGGTGAAAATGAACAGCCTCTTTGGCATTGTTGGTTTCTTGAAACATTTTACAGAAATACTGATGTGATTCCAACACTCATTCTGTGGTGACTTAATTACCCCAAAGCCTACAGCCAATTAGACTAAGCTGTACAACAATGGTCTCCAAATATTTTTGGACCACAGTTCCCTTCCATAGGCCTGGTACACATGAGCTATTAGTGGCGATATTAGGGCTCAATAATGCTTGGTGTCCATATGTATCAAGACCTAATATTGCCATGCTGATATCACAAGGCTGCGGTTCCATCTACATGGGGAACTGCCTTGTGACGTAAGGGCGCCCAAGTGCCCACAGGCCTGTGGGCAGAAGAGACATAGGGCTGCATCACAGACCTATGACCTCTCAAAAAAGGAGCCAACTAGAGTGCAGTGCAGATGCCGGGCAAAGATGGATAGCATGGAGCCTCCTGTCTGTACTGCCCCCTTTGGAACAAAAGGTCCCTAGCACCCCCAATGCCTATTTCTTGATATTAGGTCTACTATTTAATGCAAATTTTAAAACAAACAATCTTGGTCACTGCCTCCCTTGCACCTAGTCACCTGTAGAGCAGAAACCCAGCAACTAGTTGAGCAGTGGCCAAGAAGCTTCTCACCCATGCCAGCCTTGCAATAAAGGCTGGTGTAGGCAAGAGGCTTTTCTGTTGCTGCTTGGCTATCTGCTTGGTAACTACTCCCTTTGCATTTGATAATCCTCAGAGTAGTAACCGAAGAGATGGCAGAGCATTGACTGAGAAGCTTCTCACCCATTCTGGATTTCTGGCAAAGGCCAGTGCAGGAAAGAATCTTCTTGGTCACTGTTCAGCCAGCTCCTTAGTTGCTACTCCCAAGGTGACCAAGGGCAAAGGGAGAAGCTTCTCCCTGGCAGGAAATAATTCTCAATCCTTCTTCATGAAGGTGGAGAGGGACACAAGTGATGTATGCATAGTGGGTTTAGATAGGTCACATGCTCTGGAAGGAAACTGGTGTGCTTAGGAGCTACAACCAAGTAAAGGACTCTTTCTAAGAATCAACCCTGAATATTCCTCCCCCATCCTTCCCAGAGACATGTCTTCCCCACATCGCTGCAAGTATTCCCTCCCTAAACACAAACATTGCTTCTTCTGCTACCTCTTCTCTCAAAACCTGTCCAATGAAAGAAAACAGGAGCAGGCTGGAGCGCACAAACCTTAAGCAGGGGTTCAAACTTGAAAGGTTCTTTTTTGTCAACACCACCTCTTCCCCGGTGCCAAATGTTCTAACTCCTTGCTCCATTCAGTCAGTCTGTCCAAATATGATGCTTCTCCAAGCCATAGGAATGATACCCTGTGCCCAAGTCTTGCAAGAGTTTCCTGCCAGTGAAAGACACCACTAAGATAGTGAGCTCTTAGGCAGGTGAAGACTGAGAGATACCACCACATGAAGTGAGGCTTTGTGGTGGCTTTAAGGAACCCTGAAAAGAAGTTTCATGTCACCCTCATTCCCACCATAATCCTAAAGGCTGTTGGTTCCCCTTGTCTTTCTTGTAGACCAATACTTTAACTGCAGGCTACTACACCCCCACCCCCTTTTGTAGCATAAGCTTTCATCTACTTCCTCCGATGCATGGAGTGCATTCTTTTGCATATTGATATTCCATACCAACCAGAAGATCCAACTACCAAGTATCATCATTTCTGGTGACAGCAAGATCCCTTGACTAGCCCCAGTGATAGCCTCATTCCTCTCTCTCTCTCTCTCTCTCTCTCTCTCTCTCTAACACACACAGTCTCATGACATACACCAATACTTTAACTGAAGGCCCACCACCACCCACTTTCCCCCTCACTGCCTCCCTGATGTCTTATTTACCCCTCACTGCCCCCTGGATCTTTCCCCTGACCCAGGAGGTGGTGTACTGCCCACTTTGAGGATCACTGCTGTACAATGTTCAAGACTTCATATACGGTTGTCCTCCTCCACATTTCACCCACATAATAACCCTCTGACCTATATCAGGCTGAAAGATACATGACTGTTTCATATCCACAGTAAGGACCAAACCTGGATTTTTTAAATGATGACTTTGTGCAATAAAAAAGTGTATGCTAACAAGAATAACAGAAAAAGCAGATTCTGCCGTGGAAATTGTTTTCTATAATCTGTATAATAGGGAGAGAGTATTAGGAGAGTTAAAAGCTGGTACAGAAATGTAAAACCAGAAAAATGTGAAACTCAGCAAAACTGAAAGTCTCTGGTTGTATTGAAAGTGATGAGGATGATATGAACTGGATCCATGGTGGTGAAGAGGGGAGTAATCTTTTCCACTCTATTGTTTACCTCTTCTTGACAAATGCAAAAAGGGTGGTAGCAACTTAGGGCCGAGACAGACGGGCCAAAAGTGGCATGGTGACGGCAATACTAGGGTACTGGACCATGCAGCAACTGTGTGTAACGACGGTGTACCAATGGTGGCATCCCATCCACACAGGCATCAACATCTTGATGTAATGGATGCATAGCATCCACACGTCACTGTGCGTCCATTAGGCAAAATACCCAAGCTGCATGGAGAATCCAAATATTGAGTTTCTCCCCAGCTCTTCTGGAAGCCCAACCAGAATATCTGACTCCCAAGTCTCATAATATCTGATGAGGGCAAGATCCCCTGACAAGCCCCAATGACAGTTTCGTTTCTCTCCCCGCTAGTTTCATGACACATGAGGGCAATTCCAAAGGCCTTCACCAACAGCATGGCATGGGTGATCATCAAACTACTATTTTTCCCTCCGCTACCTGCAAAGAGGCCACCAATTGAGACACTATCCAGTCCAATCTCCAAGTTCCCATTGCATAGTGTAGAGAGGGCAAAAATCCTTTGGAAAGAGGGGGGAAATCCTACCCAGCCAAAAAAAGAACCAATAAACTTATACTTTGTAGAGTGGGTTGAGGGATTCAGAAGGCAGTAGACTGGAAGGCAGCAGGGGCTTAAAGATCTTTGATTTTGCCCCCCACCCCACCTTTCCTGCCAAGCAGATTATTAGCAAAACACTAAGCAGACTGTTACTGTGGCCTCTCCTCACTGGAGACCATCCTCCCATTTATGCAAGCACCACAGGGGGATATGGATTTCTCACATTAATTATAGCAGCCCCATTTGATTAGGACTGTCTTCCACAAATATTACTACATTTAAATTGGAAATATTTTATCTTAAAAATTTATTCTCTTCTGCCAGTTCTAATATTAACTTTCTGGTCCAGGCAACAGAAGACAGAATATTGTTTGTAAACTGTGGTAGTGGAACTATTCTGATGTTGATAGTAACAGCAGGAGGGAAAAGGCCAGGGCACATTGGCTGGAACGAGTAAGGCACTAGAGAAATGGACTGCTCAAAGTGGTAAGATTTTATGTTCCTTGACTCACCAAAACTCCAAGGCCCTATAGCAAGTGCAACTGATATCATAGTATATCAAAAAGGACTTTAGTGAAAGTCTGTGAGCATATCTTCACTACACAGTTACACAAGTTGGATAACACTTTAATAGTCATGGCTCCATCCAGCAGAGTTCTGGGGATCACAGATTGGTGAGGTACTTGAAATTCTCTGCTAGAGATCTTGAGGTTAGTCCACAGGGATGCCGTAGAGCTGACTTACAGAATTCTATGAGTTTACTAATTTACCAATTCCAAGGAACCATATAGCTCTATAGCATAGATACATTCTAAAAATCACTAAGAGAAATAAAAAAATCATTTGATGTAGCCAGATGCAGTTCAGATTTTCAGAGCAGGTTTGGGATCATGTGTCCAGAATTCTCTGCATGGCCCCAGGGCTTCCAGTGTGAGATGAGATTGGTGGGAGACCATTTTGCTTATTAGGCATAACTATCCAGATGTAATATACTTCTCATTTAAAGCACCAGGTGAAACTTTCTCTAAGGATCATCTAAGGCTGCATGCAAACTGTAGAAATAATCCAGTTTAACACCACTTTAACTGACATAGTTCAATGCTATGGTATTCTGGGAACTGCAGTTTTGTGAGATATTTAGTCTTCTCTGTTAGAGAGTCTGGGACCACAACAAACTGCAATAGCCAGAATTCCAAAGAATTGAGTCATGGCAGTTAAAGTGGTGTCAAACTGGATTATTTCTGAGGCATGGATGCAGCCTAAATTGAGTTGCAGATGACTTATATCTAAAACATTACTTGATGCAATGATGTAGTGATAATGTCCACTATGAGGGAGTCTGAGAAGGCAGCATCCTCTAGCCAGCCCTGCCTATGAGCAAAGCCCTCCTCCTTCTTCAGTCCACCATGAGGGAGTCTGAGAAGGGCGAGAAAAGACACAGAGGCCCATCACCATTCTGCCCTGTCTTGAAGAAGTAGAGCCCCATGGCATCTTATCAGGAGGGTGTCACAGGCCCAACACCATCAGGCCTGGCCTCAATTAAGACTAGACCTCCCTCCAGTCCATCCACCTTGGTCCAGGCCTCAGAGGGAGAGAAGAACTGCTGGACCTGATCCCCTTCCCCACCACCATTCCCTTCTCCTTTTGTGTCGTGTCTTTTTAGATTGTAAACATGAAGGCAGGGAACCGTCTAATTAAATAATTGTACATTCAGTGCTGTGTAAATTTACAGCACTATATAAATAAAGGTTAATAATAATAATATCATCTCTGCTTTCCTTCTTTCATTTCAGGCAAGGCCTAGTTCAGGCTAATGAATGCATGTAAAAGCATCCTTCCCAAAACAAATTGAGAAAGTCATGCTTCCCTCTGGAATTTTCCTACCACCTAAGGAATTGGGATACATGGAGAAGTAGCATCATCAGGGAGTAGGGCATGTAGTTTGCCCTGGGCGCTTTGCAGTTTTACTAATGCACCTGTAGTATAAAGCATTTTCTTTATTAAAAAAAAAAATTCTATATGTTCTCTAAAAAAAATCCATATGCAGTCTTAAAAGAGACACTTCATTATAACAAGAAAAATGTGTTGATCCCTACAGCAGTGATTAGGCCATTTGTCAAACACTGTTAGCGTTTCTGATAACATTTACAGGTCACATCCACAGGTTTTTGGCATCCAGCAAAATCGAGTCTGTCGAAATGGAGCATATCCACCTGAACTTAGGAGATTGATCATTACGATTAAAGTTTGACAAATTCAGTTAAACTTTCTGAAACTCCTTTCCAAAGTGCAATATCCCTCTCAGCTTGGAAAGTCAGGGCTGTGATGTGTCAGCTTTCTCTGAAGTTCTTTTCCAAAACTGCTGGCTTTGTGGATGTCACAACAGGGGGCTTAGCAAACATTTTTTGCTGTGTCAAATATGGAATATAGAATTTTGCTTTCTCTACAAAATAAGTTACCAGGATTATTTCTTTTTTATCATCTTTTCCAAAAAGCATCCCCCACCCTTTAAAATAAAAGCAACCTATACTTTACAAAAGAAAACTCCATACTCAAGACTGTAATAGAAATCAAGTAGAAATGAAACCTCACAAATGACAAAAAGATTCCTTAAAAGGATATGGAGGTAGGGGTTGTTGGTGGGAATATGTGGTCTTCCAGATGATTTTGTACTGCAACTCAAATCAGCCGGAGAGCGCACATTCATGATACATATCAGCCCAAGAGAGCATCTTGTCATGATGCATGACATATTACAGATGATGATGATGATGCTTAAAGCCAGTTGCTTTTTTCCAGAAAGTAAGTTGAACAAGTCCATGAGCTAGATTGTGACTACAGTGCAAGAGAGGAAAATAGCAGGAGTATCATTTTCTTTTCTGTGTCATTTTCCAATGGAAAACCTCACTATACAATTAAAAATTGCTCTCAAATGTACTTTCTGTTGGAAACTGGATCTTGTGAATGCACATAGCAGCTGTATATCTATGGCGGGAAGGTGATGCTGCTCCGAACTGTGTGTTCTGATGAAACAAATTAATACCATACAACACAGTCCTAATCTGAACTGGGGTCCTGCACAGAAGCTGGAACGAACAGGTATTAACTACATTAATGGCTATGAGTTATTAGGGTTTTTTTTTTTAAATCAGAATAAAATGCATCTTAAGTATCCTATGGACATTCCACATTTTAAAAACATTTCCCAGATATAAAGAAAACATTTAAAAGAAGACATCTTTTAGAATAGAGATACATTTTTATCTCTGGTCTTGTAGAGTACTATGCATGTTTTGTTTTTAAAAAGTGTTTAACTTAACATGTACTTTGGTTCTATGCTATAAACCAAGTGGGAGGAACTCCAGGCTTTAAGGTCAAATCCTGCTCTCCTAGGGTCACAATATACCTTCTAATCTTCTCCAGATGACCATTTCCCTTTCTCAGTTACTCCACTACCCCATTATTTGGTGGTTGTCTAACTATTGTATGGTTTTTCCATTCTATAAAGTAGTGCTTTTCTGGCACTTTTAGCTTTAATCTAAAAATTGTTAGTGCATTTAGCACCACACTTTTATTCCACCCACAATTAGAATGTGGTCACTGAGGACCACTCTGGAGTTGAGTTTGGCTCTTGGACTGAAAAAAAAATTGTCCCCACTTTCTTTAAAACTTGCTTTTCCCCATACTGAATACATTAATTACATATGATGACCACCTCTCCCCTGCCTGGGGTTTTCTTTATGTGAGAGTTACTTGTAGGCTATGATGGCCAAGGTTATGGCTCTTTCCTATGTCCAATTGTTACTGTCCCAAGGCAGAGCACAATGGGGTGTGACGTAACATATTTTCTCCAATATAGTCTCCTCTACTAGAATTGCAGCTATGTCATTCCTTTACTATAGTAAGTTGCCTTTATAAATTACCGAGATTAAACACAGGAAATATTTGAAAACCAAGATCTCTGGTCTTGCTGTAGGAATCAACCTCCCATGGAAACACATTCAAAAGCAAGCTCATTTCAGCAATAAGGTGCATTACCCTTTTGAGCAGGAAGCCATCAGCTACAGATATATCTTCATTTACTATATTATATCATCATTTACTATATTTTGTATTTGTATTATGCTATTTTAAAAAAGAAATGTGTTCTTTTACATATATTAATGGGAAAGCCAAACTCAACTTCAGAGGGGTTATCAAAATGGTTAAACTAAGTACAAATCCCCATTAAACCCTTGAAAATTTTAATCATTGACTATAATGGAGTCAGATGAGCTGGAAAGCAGACAGTGACAATAAAGAACACCGAGGGACTTATAAAATAGGAGAAGAAAAACAATGATTTTTTTTCTTTTTCTTTTTTTTAAAAAATGTTATTATAATTAGGGCTTGGAGTTCCTCACATTAAGAATCAACACCTGATTATCACACAAAAGGTAAACTTGTTAAACATGCAGAGCATGATTCATTGATATCAATGGGAGAATTAAACAGGTACTTAAATCAGTCTTGTTATAATTAATGAGACTTACAGATGATTAGCTTTGGATGGTTCATGTACTTAGTAGACTGGGTAATACTTTTGAAAGTACTACTTAAGAATACATTAGGGATTCTTCTTTTAAGAGCAGACTTCTGTTTTCTCAGGGCCAACTAATGAGGAGTTATTGGTTACTGATATGATTGATATTGTTTTGACATGTGGCACCTTTGTAGCATGGAAGCCTCTACAATTGTCAAACTTCAATTCTCCAATTGTTTCTGGTGTACAATTCTCATCATTCCTAGCCAGTATGGATAGTGGAGGATGAAATTCCTAGCCAGCATAGATAGATAATAATGGAGGAAGCTACAATTCAAAAAATTCTAGAGGGCCCCAATTGACATATGCCAATCTGCACCATGTCTCCATTTCTTGCTGAGCACATATAGTAAAGTCACGCATGCTAGGCATGTACAGGAAGGGATTATATTCTGATTTCACTCATAATAGCATTTGTTCCCACATGAAAACTACAGCAGCTTTGTTGTCAGTGTGAGTCTTTCCATGGGGCTTGGCTACTCATGACACAGAAAAGAGATATAATTCAGTAACTCCCATAGCATAAAGGTTACAATTAAAACAGTCCACTAAAAGGCCACTATATGCTATGCAAAAAGAATTCCAGGCTTCATTAAGTCAGAAATCAGGTTGTTGGGTAGTTGTATTTTTTTTAATGTTTCCCTATAGCTAGAATATTTAGTTCATGAAAGACTACAGTTAAATATTTACATATATTTTTGCCAAATGTGCTAGATTTCAACATGGAGGGAGACCTTTAAGCACAAAGTAGGGCCTTCCAATGGACAATTTGTCACCTGTCAAGTGGTAAGGTCCAGAATTCTGTGTATTACATTATTTGTTCTTCCTTACAGGAACAAATAATTAAACACAGTACATTCCTGTCTTTTATTTCATTGTCTTTTTTTATTATTTACACATTCCTGTCTGTCCTGTCTTTTATTAAGCAACCAATAAGAGGAGATAATCACCTTGGAAGTGACATCTTGTGCCTAACTAGTCTTCAATGACTAGTTCTTCTAGACTTCAATGTGTTAGAATCAGAAATTTTTACAGGTCTTTACTATTTGCTAGAATGTATGTTATTCTACAGCAGTTTCTGCACAGTATATATTTATGATGTTTTCCTGTGTTTCATTTCCCCTCTCCATATCCTCCCTCTTTTTACATCACTCTAGCTCACAGCCATATATATATATGACTAAGCCATCCCCCCACCCTGTTAAACCTAGAACTCATTCTCCCTTTCCAATTTAATGACACCACTTGAGAGATCCATTACTATCTCTAAAATTTCCCAACAGGTTACTGGGACACAGGCATGAACAATGAACCAGATTATCTGTTTTGTTTGTTTGTTTGTTTGTTTGTTTTATTGTAGTTTTTCTTCCCCTTAAAACACACAAAATAGCTATATATTTCCCCCTTTAAGGGATACTTTGTTTTATAAATTCCTAACCAAGCAAAATTCCCTTATTTTTTAAAAAATGGAATTATTGTTAGGAAATATATGAAATTTACTAGTCATAATGAGACAATGGATAGTCAGAAGGCAAGTTTAAATATAAGTCCACAATGTTTATGAGTACCTAGAAAAAACAAGCTAGGGATGTAATTCTTTGCAAAGGGCCAAAACAGATGGCTGTATAGGGGTGGCTTGACACAGCCCCTTTGAGTCCTGGATTGGGGAAGTGGCAACCACACACCACAGTCTCGATCTGGCTTTTTTCTAACATAAAAATAAACGGCAAAATGCTGCTCATTTTTGCTCAGGAAAAAGGATCCCTTTTGGGGACTCCTGCAACCTGCGACATCTAAATATGCCACTACAGTGCCGAAAAGCTGCTGCCATGTAAATGGCCAGGTGACTTCACGGTGGATTCCAGCTGGCTTAGGGGCATGTGTTCTGTACACCACAAACCCAAGCCACAGAAAAACAGGCATATTTTGCCAGTCTGTTCCAGCCCTAAGTTTATTTTCAAAGGTAGTAAAAAGTAACTTCAACAATTTTCTTCCCAATGTGAGGAAGATTTTGGAAACCACGTGGTTTTGGGATGCTGTTCTCAGTTTAAGACATATTCCTTGGCCCTGTCTGCATGAGCCAAATAAAATGGCCTTTCCCCCTCCCCATCCTCTCAGGGAGATCAGTTGACATACATCCCAAACCCTGGTTCTAGTGTGAAGAGAACTATTGGTGCCAAGCCCATTCAGCACCAGTACCAAGTATATCCCTCTAAAAAAAGACTTCAAAAACTTGCTATTTGCTCCAGATCTTCCTGGAAGATTCAAATTCAAAAGAGCCTTGTTGGAAAAAGCAATTAGATTTTGCCTTCTCTCTTCAAAAGGTCCTTGTTTGCTGAAATCATGCTCAGTGACTTAATCTAGATCCTTTGATGTATGATTGCTGCTAGTAAGCTGGGCCATCACATGGATGATAGCAGCAGCAGGAAAGACCACAGACACCAATAGTTGGAAGAAACAAGGCCACAACTTTTATTATATAACAACAATAAAAATAACATAGGGTTGGCTCCAATGCATGAGGTCTGGATCTGTCATCCATCAATCCCTGATTGATTGATGAATCCCATTTGGTTAGTCACAGCCAAGCTTCAGGATGAAAAAGGGGCTAACTGGTTAACAGTGCCCTCCACCTTAAGATAACCAGTAATTCACATGTTTGCATCTCTGCCCCTTGTCACTGGGGGATGCTGAATCGATGTGTCCCCTGAAATGGCGACACCACTTCAAACACAGCACACCTGTGTCCCCGTTGGATTCCCAGTCCAGTGCTACACAGCTCTGGAAACCATGCCCAACAGACCCAGGACCTATGCAAATGCCAACCACCAGGAAATTCCCAAGCCCAAACAGAGGGAAGGTGGGTGAGAGAGCCGAGCTGCAATGGTGGCAAGTCCCTAGCCATATGGCCTTAAAAAGGTCTGCTGCCCAATGAGCGACCGAGACAGAGTGGGAGGCCTGCCCCCTCAGCCCCCCAACCGATCCCGGGCAGTGTCAGGACTATCGCCACCCAATCAGGACGCATTTCCTTCCCGTGGTTCCTTCTCGGACTTGAAGTCCTGATGCCAGGTGGAGGTTCCTCCCTTTCTGGCCCCCAGCAGCCAACCGCGACATGCTGGGGGCTGGAGCCTGCGGGCAGCCACAGCAGCTCTCCTGGCACATCAACCGGGCCAGCTCGATGAGTCAGGTGGCCCCATTAATGAGTATATATACAAATAATTACACAATGGGACTTATATCTCAGTAAATATATATAGGTTTTATTGCAACTCTCCAATGCTTCATATGTTTGGCAAGCACAGGTTGAATATTACTTGAAGAGATGTCATGAAGTTATCAATCATAGAACTAGTGCAATGAACAGCTCAGTTCAGTTAAAACCTGTTAAACATAGAACTAATGCATGCATTCAGGACACTATTATGGGAAATACCAAGATATTTAATCCTCCTTTTAAGCCATCTCTGATGTTAAAATAATTTATTTTGCTTTTTTGATTCAAGATGCTCTGATCTGCTTTTCAATCCATTTAAAATTTAAAATTTAAGGGAACAGAATGTGAAGGAAAATAGGAGTGTAGCTTTACAAATAATTAATGTAGAGAAAAGAACTCCTGAAGAAAAGTTTGCTCTGGCTTCAATCAATGGCTAACTTTCCTTCAGAGCAGGGAAATGCTACAAATATAAAGAAAGAGTTTTTTGTAAGGTTAACATTTTCAGCAAGCAGAGATTTCAGGCCTTTCAGGAGTAACCAATGAAACCTTTAATGCATAATCCTTGTACCTTTGTTTTGTTTCACTTTCCTTTCATTCTGCCATGGCAGCCAGAACAGATTAAGTATGAGGAAACTCAGTGGTTCAATATTTTATCAAAGTTAGTCTGAGGATGAACCATTATCTAAAAGATATACTTAGTTCAAATAGGAAAGCAAAAGGAAGGATAAACAGTGTTTTATCTCTCCGTATATGAAGACTCTCCGCAAGGTCACTGCTTGATGTGTGTTATATCTTGAGTGCTAAGTACCAACCTGGTATGTCCTAATTCCAGATTTCTCTTCACACTACTTTCTCTCTAGGAGTAAAGAAATTGCCATTTTCCTATAGCCCGTTGGTCCACTGTTACACTGCCTCAGGCATTTAACAATATTTGATGCATCAGAGAAAGGTAAAGTACCACTGTGCACCTGAGCAATGATATATTAGGGAAGGAGGGGAGAAGTCCCTTTAATTCCCAGCAATCAATCAGCTGAAACCCTGAGGCATGAAACTTGATATTAGCATTGGCAAACTGAAATTACTTGCTCATGGGTCCCATGCTGATAACTACCTAAGGCCTAAGCGAATCCCTAAATTCTTAGCTTCACCTTTGGTTTGATGGTGGTGTTGGGTGTTGGGGGGAGGTTGGCAAGATTGGCATTTTTTACATCACTGGTGTGAGTTACTCAGAATACACAGTGCCGTAAGAAAGTTAGTTCAAGGTTGTCTCTATTTGAACTCTTGTGATTGTATGTGTGAGAGAAGTTTTAAATGATGCCAAAAATATGAAGCAGTGATTGACTCATAGTATTATTCATAGTATTATTCTGGTTCAAACACATGGCCCACTTCAACTCAACAGACAGATTCCTTTTCTAGACAGGACAGTGACTAAACCTGAAAAAACACAGGAAAGTGTTTTTGGTCCAGCAGGAATTAAATGGGAAAAAATCCTGCTAAACACTTGTAGCCGCTGTAGCAATCTTTGTCTCTGGAGTAATGCCTCACTCACAACCTTCATGGCTTTACTCATTGCCTTTGGAGATAATGAAGAAATGTATTCTTTCTGTAGTACTTTTTCCCCCATTATGGTTCCCAAAATAGTAAGGATTTGCACTAAACTATAATTAACCACCCTGTTAAGCACAGGTCAATGCCAATTTATTTTTCAGACAATTTTTTCCCTTTTATGGTTCCCAAAATAGCAAGGATTTGCACAAAACTATAATTAACCAAATTAAAATTTGATATTTACATTGTTTTTAAGCAGGGATGGGCTGATCTGTCAGGCCTGTTTCATGACTTTTCTCTTTTTCCAACCCACAAGTTCATTATATGATCACTGCAGACAGAAGTGTGTGTGTGTTTGTGTGCATGTGCATGTAGAATAGGCCAAGAAAAAAACTTTCTTTTTCACCCTCGTATAGACATGCAAATATATACATGCAATCATTGATTATATTGAGTTTTTCACATTTAGGAAATGTATTTTTGAGCATTTTTCAAATGTGTTCATGTTGTTATACAACAATTTATTTCTGTTCAAAAATTGTAAAGAGGTCTCTGTTTGATCCATAAGATGTGGATGGATGGGTGAAGCTAAAAGTTTTCTTTTGACATGAATGTTTAGCCATAACTGAGCATAGAGGGTAGTGTTAATCTCTGTTACATTGTCTGAAGACTATTCCAGTAGTCATGTAGCCAGCATAACTGCACTGAACACTGAACAAAATGGCGCCTATTTATTTATTTACATTTACATACTTTGAAACTGCTAGGTTGGCAGAAGCTGGGACTAGTGACAGAAGCTCATCTCATCATGTGGCACGTGGGCCTCGAATAGCAAACCCTCTGACTTTATGATCACCAGAATTGGCATCTTAACCATTAAGCCACCACATGTTTTATGGATGGGTAAATTTATTTTAAAATATATCATGTGAAATTGCACAGGCATCCTTGTTTTCATTTGTTCAAAACAGTTCGCACGGATCACCTCTAATCCTTAAAATATCCCATACAGCCAATATTGTTTCTTACCTTAAAATGAGAAGGCAAACATTTGGTCAACTGTGTGAACAGAATAAGCTTCCCCAACCATGTGGTGAATGATGCTCCATGAACAGAGATCAGCATCTCCTGCGCTTGGCATTTGGTGCCAAGCACTAGTCATGTGAAATAAGTGGAGGCATAGGCTATTTAATGTCCTTTTTGTGTCCCATTTGCTCTTTTTGCTGCAACTCATCCACCCACTCTCAGTTCCGTGTGAGCTAAGCCTGTTGCTTTGGGTCAAGTAAGAATTTGTTTACCTTTTTTTTCCTTTCTTTTTACACCACATTATATTTGATGTGACTTGGAGAATTGTCTATGAGTGGTGTTTAAAATAGGTTCTCACTTGGCAAGTTATGGTGTTGGAGAAGGAGTCTGTTCTTGGGTCCAATCTGGGGGTTTACTCTCTCTCCTATAAGTTTTGTGACTGAGAAGGGATGCCCCCTGTATTTACCCTCCAAGAAATGACTGCTCAGGGAGAAACCAGTGGTTTTCAGATTGTTCCTTATGTCTGATGATCCAAGGGAAGGCTGGGGAGCTGGCTACAGGTTGAAGCTTGGGCCTCAGCTGAACCTATATCAGTTTGCTCCTCCACTTTCCATTTTGCTTATCCCCAGGTGCAAATACAGTTAAATAGGGCATAGTCCAATAAAGTGGCCTTTATTCAACCCAGTTAAATTTGTCTGATCTGGTTATGTCAAGGTTGGTCATCAATTCTATTTTCGCAGGCAATAGAAACAGGTATAGAGTGCTCAATTATTAAATTATTCTGATAGGCTTCCTAATCACTTAATCCTAGGATTTTGCTGTTTAAGCAAATAAGGATGACGAATATTAACTGATGTTATAGCAATCATCTGTCTGCAGACATTAGCTTACTCCCCTCTCCCTTTGGCTAAGTCATGAACATGGAAAAATAACTCACATTGTCCTAAAATGGGTTAACCTAAAAGCATTCACAGAAAGTTTCAAACCTCTGCCCCATCTACACCAATCTGTGCACTCCAAAATCTTTATCTGGAGCATAAGGATACCTTTGTTGATAGTGTGGCCTGGGTTGCTGAACCTGGGAATGCTATGATGTGGAGACGTAAAGGATATCCACCACTATTATTATCCTTCATGGGAAACAATGCGTCAACACATCGAGACATTGTATCAAAAGCAAGCAAAGAAACAAACAGCTATTGTGATCTTTTTTTTTTTTTACAACTGTTGAAGTTTTTGGTTGTTTTTTTTTAGCATTCAGCACACAAAAAGATAAAAAAACATTTTTCATTTTATTATTGTGTGACTTTTGAAGGAAAACAGTTTTGTTTCAAAATAATAGGTTTTGTTTGTTGCAATTCTATTTGTCATATTTTTCAAAGGTTGTATTTCATGCAAGGGGTGAAACAAACAAACAAACAAACAAAGTATTATGAGGTTCTTGCTGTTTTGACCAAATGTTGTTGTGGTTTTTTTTGAAAAATAATAAATACATAATAATTAAACAATATCCAACTATTTTTCTAATGTCATCCAGGAGATAAAAAACTCAGCTTTTCATTATTGCATGATAGAACAAAATAAAGAATTACATAGCAATGAGCTATAGCAGTTAAAGAGATATAAAAATGGATTATTTCTGCAGTCCTGATGCAGCCTAAGATGGACTGATTCCCAAACTTTGGTCCGGCAGATGTTTTGGACTTTAGTTCCTAGTATCCCCAGCCAGTTTGGCAAAAAGTAAGGAATTATGGAAGCTGAAGTCCAAAACATCTGGAGGACCAAAGTCTGGAAATGACTGGACTAGTGGGTCAAGTCAGAATCTGTCTCCTCTGAGAAGAATCAGTTGAAAGTGACAAATGGTTAGAGAGAGAGGAAGAGAAAGGAAAAGACAAAGCCAAACCAAGTCATGGTCAAGAGTGAAGGTGAAGAGTCAGTTATGATGGGGTATGGTTAGTAGGCAGAAACATTTCTTCCTTTAAATAACTACATGTTTCTGGTGGTGAGTTGCATGTTAAATAAATGCAACCCTTGTTTCAAATATTTGATATAGTTCTGGTCTAGCTGAATTCAAAGATAATATATATCACATCACATGTTGTGCTTTATACACTCAAACATATCTAAGGCAAGTCATTCTGTTCTCTAATTCAGTACATTGGGATTGGTTTTTTGCCTTCAATTTTGAATAGGTGATTGTTCTAAATCTTATCTTGGGCAAGAAAATTCAGTTTGGATCCAGTGGGCAAGCTGGATTGATAGAGAAATCACTAGACTTTTAACTTCTTTGGTTTACTTTGTAATTCAGGTCTGGGAGGCAGAGGGGGAGATCCCAGGAACATCTGATCACACTTATTAATATGGATACTATATTTTCTGTAGTTTCACTTTCTCTTATATTCTAATTAGCTGACACACACTTAAATATGAAGACATGTATACCTGAGAATGTATTAAACATAAATCTCTCCATCTTACATCTGCCAGTCATGTTACAAAGATACAACTGAAAGCTTACTGTGTCATTGCAAGGTAAGCAAGCATTGAATCACATTCAGTGACAGGTTCAAGTGAATTACTCAAGTATGCCTGACAGGTGAACTGTTTTATATGAGATTGGGAAAATATAGCAAGGTCAAACAAAAAAGAAAGGAAAAGATAATGACTGGTATTACATCAATATATTTAAATGGCAGCATTTTTGACTCATTTCCAAAAGTGACTATACACAAAGCAAGACCAGCCTTGAAATTTTACTTTCTGAAGCTTTTAAAAGCTCATTGGACTGGCAGTGGAGCCTTACTTCAATACTGGAACTGGGACAGTAACCTCCATTATATCTGCAGAGAGACAGAACAGCATAGGCTATTCAAAGACATAGCCATGTTAGTCTGAAAAATAAATATGCAAAGAGATCTTTTAACACCTTTAAGACTAACTGAAAAGAAAGAAGTTGGTAGCATGAGAGTTTGTGGTGGCTTCTCAACTCCAAGTATTCTTGGATGAAGCAAATTATTTAGTCTGGTTCCATGCCTGGTTATAGGATGGAATCAGCTTTGATGGAGGGCCTTGCTAGGAACTTAACAGGGTTCTGTGTCTCTGCTATTTCTGCTGATCTCTTGGTTGTGGCTTTCTTACTCTGAACCATGGTGTCATTCTGGATCTCTTAGCTGGGAAGAGGGTTGGAAGTATTGTTCTACAGTTATTCTAGTCCTTCCGGGAGGGATAATTCAGAATTTGGTGATGAAAACTCCTGTTCAGCCTCCTGTTTGTTGTACTGTGGGGTAGAGTAGAATATTTATTACTTTCATTGACCAGCACCATGGGGTACATCAGGGCTCAGTTTGTCCCCCATGTTGTTTAAAGTCATCCAAAGTTTTAGGGTTTGGTGTCACAAATATGCTGGATGACACCCAACTTTATCTCCTTTCCACCTGATTCCAAGAAAACTATCTCAGTACTGAACCAATGTCTGCTGCTGGTAATGATCTGCATGAACACAAGCAAACTGAAACCGAATCAAGACAATACAGAGGTACTCCTGGTCAGTCAAAAGGAAGAGTGGAATAGGGGTTCAGCCTATGCTGGACAGGGTTGAACTCTATCTGAAGGATGGAATGAACATTTGTCAAAATCCCAATGGGTTGAATTTGGAGTTCCCAACCCTTTGAAAAACCTAGCCAGAAAGAAAAATGACACATCAGCAAACCCCAGCACAACATGAACAGCACAGTTTTTGAGAACTACATAAGAGTTTAAGAAACTGTGGAGGTGTGCAATGAAAACCTAAAATCACAGTCTTTTTAAATATATACCGAAAAGTGCACAGCTTTTCAAGAGGGGGGGGGGGGAATAGCCCTTCATCCTCTTACATTGTTTTTCACCATATACAGTAACTCATGCCTTGGTTACATCCCATTTGGATTACTATGCTAAAATAACTCTTGTATTTATACTTTTATTGACACATTGTACAGTTTTTAATCTGTATTGGGGTTGTGGTTTGTTTGTTTTTCTAAAAAAGATGTGGTTAGCCATCTTGAGTCCCTTCACTGAGAGGAAGGCAGATTATAAATAAATAAATAAATAAATAAATAACCCAACAAAAACTATATCTTCCCCACTCCAGCTCATTCTGCTTAATGACAGGGTTGGCCCTGCAATAATTTCAACTATAATAGACATTTCTTACATATAACTATAAATCTTACATAGACTACAGATAAGTATAGGAACAGATTTTCTACCATTACAATGTTGCCCATAAATGTAGTGCTCCAGTTTTTAAATCTTAAAGGGGAATGGCATGGCAGGAAGTCATTATACAGGAGAGAAAGTGAAGGACTTGATAAACTTCTTCCCAATTATCCCTGCTCAGTGGCAGCTGATATGATAGGATGGGATTAATAAGAAATTGTCACCAATGTCTAGTGAAGCCTTTTTATTCTCATTGGTTTGGGTCATGTGGCAGCAAGAGGGGATGATTATTGAAGAAGTTGGTTCTTGAGTAGCGAAGTGCACATAATATAAAAATGGACACAATCCACTCTGGGAAAACATTGGAGAGGGCATTTGTAGCTGTGACACAGTGAGTTCTATTCAGTGAGTGTGGCTGTAGCAACCAGAAGCAGGACATCTGTCACAAATCCTTATTGCAAATACCCTCTTCCTTGTACCCCAATTGAATCTTGAGTGAAACCTTTTCATTCATTCCAACAGCTAGCTCTTAGGACCGGCTGGGGGTGGGTGGGCCAGAAGCCTGTTGTTGTTGTTGTTAACTGCCTTTGACTCAACTTTGGTTGATGACAACCCTGTAAGTGAGATGCCTCCAAGACCCACTGTCCTCACCAACTCTGCTCAGATCCTGCAGGCCCAAGTATGTGGCTTTTTTGATTTTGAGCCTATCCATCTAGTATGATGTCTTCACTTCTTTCTACTGCCCTCCACCTTCCCTAGCATTGCTTATTTTTCTAATCATTCCTTCTCATGATGTGTCTGAATTATGACAGTCTCAGGTTGGTCATCTTGGCTTCAGGTGAGAATTCAGGACTGATCTCCTCTAGGACCCATTTGTTTGTTTTTTTGCCATTCACAGTATCTTCAGAACTCTTCTCCAGAACCACATCTCAAATGAATTGATTCTCCTTCTTTCAGCCTTCTTCACTGTACACCTCTCATATCCATGCATGGTGATGGAGAATATGATTGTGTGGACTATCTAACTGAAGTGTTCAGTCTTATGTCATTGCACTTTAGGATCTTGTCTAGTTCCTTCATAGCTGCCCTTCCCAGTCCCAGTCTTCTTATATTTTTGGCTGCAATCTCCATTATGATCAATGATTGATCCAAATAGGGGAATTCTTTTACTATTTCTATTTCTTTTTCATCTAAATTGAATTTATCTAAAATTTCTGTGGTCTTTATTTTTGTTTTCTTAATGCTCAACATTAAGCATACCTTAGCATTTTTCTCTTTTACTTTCTTTAGTAATTATTTTGAAATTTTGTTGTTTTCTGCTAGTGGTATGGTGTCATCTGCATATTTTATATTTTTAATAGTCCTTCCTCAGATTTTCACTCCACCTTCCTCTGAGTCTAAATCTGCTCTGTGTGTAACAAATTAGTTCCACAGAAGTAACTAAGCAGATGTAATTAAGCAACTGATTTAGGATTATGGTCATGACTATTTATTAAAGCATTTAAAGCTTAACATATTTATTTCCAAATGTGTATTTATTATTGTTAATTTTTAAAAAAATGTTTAAAGTGTTTAATATGCTTTCAGTCTTTTTACCCTTACATACAATATATTATGCAGTTGCCCATGGCTTCCCCATTACCACATTACATCTGCTAATAAGGAAAGGCTCAGCCTCTGCCCCTGGCCAACATTCAACAATTATGGCTTCTTAATGTGTTCTGTCTCACTATGCCACTGTCCCAGTATTTGAGCTGAGATTTCCTTTTTTCCCCCCTCAAAATGAGGGGATATATATATATATATATATATTTCTTATAGTAGAACTTTGTTGGATACACTAAGAAATCATCTAGCCAATGTCATCTTAATCCCAGTTTGGGGTTATAGGATTTACTTGGGCAGTTACAAATGTGTTACATAGGGGCTTAACAGACTGCCTGGAAAAGGCGGGCTGGAGTTGTCCCTGTTTGCTGCACAGTATTGCCACAGCAACCAAATTGCATGGCACCACTGTGCAGCATCAAAGGAGCACTTAGAAGCAACTCCTTTTGTGTTGCAGTTGCACCACCACAAGCACTGCAGGACAGTGCGGTGATGTTGTGGGTGTGCCACACCATTTGGATGTGGCACACGTGCGATGTCACCCATGCATGCAACATGTGGGCAGGGCTGCACAATCATGGCGGCCCCACACATACTAGGGTTCAGGAGCATGTAATTTACTGGGCAGCAGAAAATGTGATTGATGGCAGTCTGTTTCTTTGTCAATTGGGAAAGACTGACTGATGGTCCCACCCCTCCCATAAGTGATATCCAGTGAGACAGGCTGGAGAAGTTCCCCCTTGCATGTTGTGGGTGAAACCATCAGGCAGCTGCTTCCCAAGAGATGGAAACAGACCCCCATCGATTGCAACATGGGGATTGGGGGACTTTCATGGTCCCTATGTATCTATTAAACCAGGGAATACATAGAGAGTGTGATTACGGAATAGAAATAAATGTGTAACTCAAGGTTTTGCATTCATAAGTGGATTCTGGCTATCTTTCTTTGTCACTTCTAAAGTATGATGAAATTCTGACTTTTATGTTTTAAAAAAGTATTCTGGCTTAGTTTTGGCTGAACACAGAAAGTTCCCCTACTTCTCCCTAAATTTTGTTTTTCTAGGAAGCACAGCAGTATTTTCTCTTGTATCTCTCAATTGAAAGAACAAATCACACATTGACAGTTTCTCCAGTTGTTGCTTACTTTCTACTGTAGATGGCATTGTTGATCTTTACATTAAAAGAAATAAAGTTTTTCCAACATTAGTACCATACCAGTAAACACAGGGAGACATATAGGCACACCCACACAAAATGGTACTGGGCAGATGTAAATAAAAGCTAGATTAAAATAAAAAGCATTTAGCTTGGTAGTGAAAAAAAGTGTTCATTGACAGAAAACAACCAAGTTGCCATAAAATTTAATTCAAAACAAATGAAGGGAAAGGCTAAGTTTCAGTGTATGTATAAAAATATTCTTTCCTATGATTTGCTGAAGCATTAAAAGCTTCAACATATTTGAACTGAAGCACTATTTGAATTTCAGAATGAGACTGAAGGCAAACTTCAGTAGAAAGGGTCAATGTTAATTTAAGTCCAAATGTCTGCCTTTCAGTCCAGGTGAAGGATGATGATGAGGAGGAAATTATACATATGATGAAATCCTATAACTACTTGAGAGTGCTCCATTCCAATCCGTGGGACTTATCTTTTAGTAGACATGCAAATGATTGTATAGACAAGTGTAGCTTTCAGAATATTTAGCACACAAAATTCACAATAATCATCACTGAAGTAATAATTGTAAATTATTAGTGATATTACCACCATCTGTCACCTTTAGTCTGCCTAGAAAATTAATGGTTATGAAACACTACACAATAAATACTACAAATGTTGTTGTTTTTTAAATCCATGCTCTTTTGCAATTTGATATTTGATCCGATCAAGGAAAGGTCATTATATCTTGCCTACTACTTCTGAATTGCCAGATGTCTGCATTAAAAGATAGGCATTTCAACTGTCTGATACATTCATTTTAAAGATACATAGGAGGGGGGAGTCTTGTGCCCCTTTTAGAACTAGCCAATTTATTTTAGATTGGAATCCTTGAAAGCTGGAATAAATTAGCTAATCTTAAAGGTATCACATGACTCATTATCCTCAGAGTGGCCAACAAACTTTACTTTGTATAGCTTTCACTATTCATGACTATAACACAAAATTCAGAAAATGAAGGATATAAAGGGAGGGGAAATGCTCTCTTTTGGAGCACCAGGTGGCAGTTTCCAATCTACTAGTGATAACTGTGTGAGTGGAGCAAAGTGGAGATTCACTGTGAGGATGAGTGTAACCTACCTTCTGAGTTTCCCAAATTACCCTGTTGTAAATTGATGGCTGGCCATAAGTACAAATGTCAATTTGTAAGGGTGTTGCTAGATCTGCAACATGGACCTGACCTTCAAGTAATTTTTATTATGAGAAGGGGGGATGCCCTGTCAGTTACCTATTAAATGCAGGAAAAAGGCAAAAAAACTGGAAAGCACATATTCACAGTGGAAGAATGAAAGGAGACAATGGTATTTTGGTCAAAGATCCAAAACACCATGCAGAAATCATCCAACTTGAGACTGCTTCAACTGCCCTGGTTCAGTGCTAGGGAATTCTGAGAACTATAGTTTTGTGAGACATTTGGCCTTCTCTGTCAGAGAGCTCTGGTGCCACAATAAACTACAATTCCTAAGATTCCCTAGCTCTGAGTCAGGGCAGTTAAAACAGTCTCAAATTGGATTATTTTTGCAGTGTGTTTTGGACCAAAGTCTCAGGTGCTGTGTGATGGTTGAAAACTTTTATTTCTTAAAAAGCCCAACATGTTTCAGCCTTATCACCAATTGGCTTTATTCAGGGGCAACTACAGAAGTTTCTGAGAATTGCTACTGAAGAAAGGTATTTGATGATAAGGCAAAAACATGTTGGGCTTTTTAAGAAATAAATGTTTTCTTTGTCTTGTTCAATTCTTTACCTATTAAATGCATCCATATTTGATTGCTCATCTCACTAGTATTTCAGACAGGGTACTTGCTAGTGTTTATGGAATTCAACATGCATCCTGAGGGGCAAAACAAAAAAGTACCTACTGACCATATATGCCATAGGTCAGGAGGTTGTCCATTTTCTCCAAATTAGATGGTTTACTGAATGGATGATGTTCTTAGTGGCCATAATCTTTGTGATGCTAAGCTAAAAATATAACTTTAAAAGCAGAAAGGGACAAGAAAAATCAATACAGAGTAAATTGAAAATATAAAAAGAACACTGGGACAAATTCTAGCCTGTCTTCAAAAAGTAATTTGAGACACTAGATGGAAGAAATTTCTTACATCAGGCCACAGTTGAAGAAGAGTAGAAAAAAAGAGCATGTTGTTCATATGCAAAACAACATGGAGCCTAAATCATCTTCTATCAGGCTTTTCTGTGTATCACTACATGCACCATAACAACTGCATCCTGGATTCAGATGTGTATCAAGGCCATGAATGGACTGTTTGTTTGTTTGTTTTTGCTAAATTGAAGAGCATCTTATTCAGGAGGAAGAAGAATCTTGAACTGTGACTCTAAAACAATTACCTAGTTGAAACGTGATAGGAAATACTGAATTCTCTAGGAGTTAACAAGTCAAAACTTTGGGGCTGTGCAGACCACTCCTTTTGCAGCCAGATCTGGTCTGTAGCAACTGCATGCTGCAGCCCTGATCTGGCCTTTGCAGGGCCTAAAAAGGAGCCCCCTCAAAAGTGGCTTCTTTTTGTTCCCTGCAAAGGGTGCAATAGCCATGGCTTTATGGTGTTCCTTTGGTGCTGAATCTTGTGGGCGCAGCACCAGAGGAGTGCCATAACACCATGCTCCATTTGGAGCAGTACACAGCATCACCCCACCCTGGATGTGGAGTCAGGACATGCATCATGTGGATGCCACACCCCGACTCTGCCTCCAAGCCGGCCCTTATGGCCAATCTGCACAAGGCCTTTGTGAACTTTAAGTACCTATGCTTCTGTTCCACCACAACAATTTTTTTTAAATCTGTTTCCAGTATTTTAAAAATGGTTCCCAATTCCCCATTATATCTACATTCAAAGAATTATGGGTTGTTTAAATTACAATTCAAGAACCATAGTTTAAACCTAGCCAACATTTAAGCAAACTATCTCCTGAAAACATGTTTCTAAATATTTTTATCTTTTGTAGAACATTTAAGATCTGTATTCCATTTTCCTTTAGGTGAGACTGTCAATTTTGTCCCAGTCTTGGGTGTTCATCTTTTGACTGATGCTGAGTGATAGCACTTCCTTGTCTCTGTTGGCCAGTTCTTTGCGGGTGGTGTGTATTCTCCCCCAGAACAGAGTAAGTTCCACCCTGTTGTAGATATGGTTGTCCTGTGGGGATTTTAAGGTCCTATTTGCCTGGTCTTAAACCAGGCCACCAAAAAGGAGTGGATTTTTTTCTGCTCCTTTTTGGCCTGGCTCTTCTGGGTACAGTGGTGGTGTATGTCATGTAAATGTCATGCCCCCAATGCAGCCGGACAGCAGCCCTTGGGCCTGTCTCTTTGAGGCCTTAGTTGATCAATAGTAGGAAGCAATATCAACCATCGAAGATATGTGGACAGCACCATACTGCTCATGGAAAACATCATAGACTTGGAACAGTTACTAGGGAAGGTTAAAGATGAAAGTGCAAAGGAAAACTTAATGCTAAAAACAAAATAATGACCACAGAAGAAATACATAAATTCAATCTAGACAATGAGGAAATTGAAACAGTAAAAGTGTTTCTATACCTAAGATCAAACATTGTTCAGAACAGAGACTACAATTAAGAAATAAGAAGACTAGGAATGGGAAGGGCAGCTATGAAAGAACTAGACAAGATCCTAAGAAGTAAACATCATCGCAACACCATCGCACCTGACCTCAAGTTGAAGAGGCCTCTCTCCATGGCAGCACTGCCTAACTTAGGACTAGGAGGGAGCAAAGGTGAGGCCTAGCAACACCATCAGACCTGGCCTCAAGTTGAAGAGCCCTCTCTCCATGTCAACACCATCTGACCTAGAAAGGAGTGAAAGGACAGGCCAAACTCCATTGGGCTTGTCCTAGGTTATGAAGCAGAGCCCTCCCTCAATGCCATCTGCCTTGGTCCAGGCGTCAGAGGGAGAGTAGAACTTTTGGACCTGATTCCCTTCCCCACCACCATTCTCTTCTCCTTTTGTGTCATGTCTTCTTAGATTGTAGGCCTGAGGGCAGGGAACCGTCTCATTAAAATAATAATTGTAAGCCACTCTGATAGCCTTTTGGGCTTAAGAGCAGGGTATAAATAATAATGATAATTATATAATAATAATTAAAAATGAACATTAAAGTTAGACTCCTCTAAGCCATTGCATTCCCCATCACCATATATAGATGTGAAAGCTGGGTAAAGAAATTGGATAGGAGGAGTATCAACCCATTCAATATTTGCTGCTGGAGAAGAGTGCTGAGGATACCATTGACAGCCAAAAAGACACACAAATGGGTGGAACTGATCAATCTTGAAATCTCCTTGGAAGCCAAGATTATCAAAGTGAGGCTGCCATTCCTTGGCCACGTCATGAGGATGCCCAATACATTATAAAAAAAAAATAATGCTAGGAAAGGTAGAAGGAAGTAGAAAAATAGGACACTGCACAACAGATGGGTAGACTAAATTAGAGAGGTCACAATCTTGGATTTGCAGGACATAAGCAGTGAAGTGGAGTATAGGGGCTTTGGAGATGTCTTATCCACAGGACTGCCATGAGTCAAGGTTGATATGTAATAGCATTTTGTGTCTGATAGATAGCATTTGATAGGTAGTATGCAATAGGTGACATTGATGACAACTTAAAACATATGATCTTAATCCTTGACACATTCTATTACAGTGGTCCCCCGAGTTACGAAAGTAATCCGTTCCGGGATTACTTTCATAACCCGGAAGTGTTCGTAACCCGGGGGACCGCTTTGTTTGACGGACCGCGGGGCAAATTTAAAGGGGCCGCACAGGTTTTTTTTTTTCATACCCTGGGGTTTTTTTCGTAAGCCGGGGCCGTTTTTGCTGCCCCGGCTCTTTCGTACCCCGGGGTTTTCGTACCCCAGGGGATTCGTAACCCGGGGTACCACTGTACAAGAAAGCCTTATAGACTATGGATGTAAACTTTTGCTTTTTCATGCTTTCCTGCAAGAATGAATAATTTCAAAAGCTTCCTCCCACCACCACCACTGGATGAGATAGTGAGAGGTTTTGTTTATTTTAAACATTTTTTCACACTTGGGACTTTTTCTGAGATGAATTCATTTGTGCACAACTATTGTTTTAGAAAAGGAATGTATGAATAGTGCAAAAGATCTCATTTTCACTAAAAAAAAATTGTGAAAAACAGTTTTCTAAACAGTGTCTATCTGTCTGTCTCTTTGTCTGTAAATGAATCTTGCAAAATGGGTCTGATTCTGAAGAGTGCAGACTTCAGCTAGACCAGCAGGTAGATTCTTAACTGGGGCAGGCTACAGTGTTGATGATACTCTTATGTTACAGCAGCTCCACTGGCTCCAACATTGTTTCTGGGCACAATTCAAAGTGCTATTTATGACCTAGAAAGTCCTATATAGCTCAGATCCAAGCTATTACAACTCTCATGAGCCTGCCTGAGCCCTGAAATCACCAGGAGAGACCCTTTTAAAAATTCCCACCACCTTTTAAGTATGGTTGGTGGGGATGCAAGATAAAGCCTTCCCAATTTTATTATAGGAAAAAATATACGCCAGAATTCAAATAAAATTATCCTAAGTGCCTCATTCCTTTTGCAGAAATGATTGAGAGAAAGTTGTTTATTTTCTCTTTGTTTACCACAGACGTTAATATAACATATGAAGACAATGTTAATGTTCAAAGTTAAAGTTGTACGGTAGACTTTCATATGTGCTTCTAAACAGTTTGCATACTTCTCAAAACAGGCACTGCTCTTGCTCTTCTGATGCTTCACACAGTGACATGTGGCATTTAATAAGCTTACTTTGGCTCCACATTTCAAATGTTCAGCAAGCCATGACAATATTGGAGCACGAAGCTGAAATTTTAAACACATCTGGTGTCACCTGCTCACTGGTCAGAGGCATCTTGGCCTAAATAGATTTGACAGTAGGACAGGTCCTTTCTAGTGGTTCAGCTGTTCCTTGGTTCTTTTCTTGCTTTGTTTGAGTATCTTTTTAAATTAAATGGGTGTGCAAAAGCTGACCCTTACCTAGCAAAGGGCAACAACTCTGCACATACAGTAATTGTCTTTTCATTCAAGGTTATACACTGGCTTTGTAGAATTGCTGAAGCACTTTCTGCAAAGTAAACGAATATAATCTTTGGATTGTTTGTTGAAGAAATAACACTGGCACAACAGAATATCTGTCTTCAAGGCACTGTTGCATGAGAAATTAATTGCAACTATTGCACATCAAATTCAAACTCAGTGGTGAGCTATTAGGGATGCACAAAAACCCCTCAATACAAGGGTGATCACTTAAACATCACCTCCCCACAAAGAGTACATATAATAAGTACACCAATGTTCATATATGTTTATATCCTAACTTAAGTATATAGATAAAAATGTAGAAATAATTACTGTAGCTGAAATAAAAAAATATAATTTTCACCCTAGTGGAACAGATTGTAACTTGGTTATCTATGTGCCTGTTTGATATTTTGTTAGGGTATTAACTACTGGGGAGATCCAGAGTGGCATAGTAGTTAGAGTGTTGGACTACAACTCAGGAAATCAGAGTTTAATTTCTAGCTTGGCCATGAAACCCACTGGATGACCTTCTGCAAGTCACATGCTCTCAGCCTCAGGGGAAAGCAATGGCAAACATCCAGAGATGCCAAGAAAAACCCACCATAGGGCACTATAGTATGTTGGAAACAACTTGAATGCACACTACAACAACATTATCTATTGATGGACAATTTTTAAAGCTCCTAAAATAGGGGAAACCACTATGGTACTAGCTTTCGGTTGCAGTGGGATTGCATGCTGCTGTGAAGCAGGTGGCTATGCAGTGCTGTTGGCAGGGAGCCTGGTGTCAGTCAGACTTTTAATGAGATGCCAGACAAAGTATGTCAAACAGCTGTGTGGCAGCAGTAGTGAGAGAGTGATACTGATGGAGGATTACTCAGACAAAGGTAATGGTGCTATAACTAAAACTTCTTAGTATTGTGCAGAAGGAGGCTAAGTAAACTCCATTTGACTGTCTTACCATGAAAACTCTATTATGAAACAATCCAAGAAAGAAACAAGAGATAGTGCCAGAAGATGACAATCCCAAGTTGGAAGGCACTCAACAATATATAGAGGGGTACAGTGGAGGAAAATGATGAGTAACATTGTAGCTAATGGCACAACTGGACTGAAGCTGAAAGGATAGTCAAGCTGTTTACAAGCTGCACAATGCATATTATAGGAACATGGAATGTGAGAAGCATGGATTGGGGGTAGCTAGACATAGGAAAACAAGAAATGGAATGTATAAACATTGTACTACGAGAGGTGAATGGGATGAAGTGGATAGGAATAGGACATTTTGAGTCAGATACTTACACACTGTTTCAATCAAGAAATGAAAATCTAAGAAGTGGGGGCATTGATAGTGAGAGAAATGTAACAAAAGCTTCTTGTGTTCAGATAACCTATTGTTTTTTGTTGTCAGGATACTTTCTTCAGTGATATGGATACTTTGACATGCTCAGAGGGCCTCTTGATTTCAGTTTTTAGATTTCTGGGTTTCTCTTTTTTGAGTGTGCTTTAGATGAACTGTGCTCATCATACAGACTGCTAAGTCATGCTCAGCTTTTAAAATTTATACAGGCTCCCTGTGGAGAAACTTATTAAATTAAATAGTATGTAGAGAGATCTTGTAGCACCTTTGAGACTAACTAAAAGAAAGAAATTGGCAGCATGAACTTTTGTAGACTTCAATCTACGAAAGCTCATGCTGCCAATTTCTTTTTTTTTTTCCAGTTAGTCTCAAAGATGATCTCTCTATGTACTGATTCTATAAACTAACACAGCTATATCTTTGAATCCTAATTTAAATAGGGGATATGAATTTCAGGGGTTTAGTACAGTCATTAATAGTGAGTTTCAGGAACTCATTGGCATTTAAATTTTGCTAGTTTCAAGAATCATAAGAACTAAGGAAAGAAAACTCTCTACAAGGGTGACAGGAGCCATTTCATCATTTTCAGTCCGGCTCCTTTTAGGGGATATTCACACATTGTTTTCATACTGAAAGGCCAGGACTTCACAGCTAGACTCTACATGTAAGTTTTGGGGATGCTTTTTAAATTCCATTCTAAGGTAGGGTCATTTTGGAGGGAGGATGTGAAATATAAAAGAGGAGCTTCAAATGGCTTTTATGCATCAATTTACTTGGCAGACAAATGGTGCCAAGGTTTGTGGCTGGTCTTGGTGTCAGGCATGTGAGGTAGCTCTTGGGATTGTCCCAAAGGGTGATAGTTTACTGGTGAACTGAGTAATTCACAAGTCATTGATCTAGTTTTGCTTATTAAATTAGGTCAGCTCACAGTTGGTAGTCATCAGTACAATGCCTTGTTCACTGTGAAACATACAACTTGTGTAAGCAAGTGTAAGCAGGCATTCAATCAGCTGGGCCAGTCTCATCAGCTGGCTGTGATGGTCAAGTCAATTCCAGAATGAATTTTGTCTGGACTATGAAGCCACAAGGGCATTTAGATTGAAGCTATGTAAACTGTGGAGACGTATTGGGCACTGGATCTAGTAACAGTTGTAACAGGACAGTTAGATGACAGTGGGCTGTTGAAAGCAAGTTGGCATTATACAGGATTTATGGCACCGACACCTAGTTCACAAATAAAGTCCAACTGGATATTTTGTCAGTAAGATCAATATCCAATAAGGAGCTGTGGATACATGCTTGGAGCTGAAGGGTGTGTGTAAAAGACACCTATTCTAGTAAGCTGACTATTGCCCTGGTACTACTGGCCAATTATGGAAATGTGACTATTTCAGCCTCCAGTATGCTTCTTAACAATTCATGCAGACTCTGACCATAGATAGCTTTCCTGTCTTCTGAATCAAAGTATAGTATTGATATTTATTGAGCATAATTCATAATAAGTCAAGGAAGAAAGTGTGAAGGCAAGTGTACTGCTGAACGTTAAAAATAACAACAAAAATAAATGCCACAGATGATTTACACACCTTTAAAGCATTAAAAATTGATAGAATCAATCAAAAGAGCCACTGTCCTGAGTCTGCAAAACATGAGCAGGGCTGTTGATGACAGGTTGACTTGGAAGTATCTCATTCACAGGGTCACCATTATTTGATGTCAACTTTACAGAAGTTAACAAAAAAAAAAAAAAAGCTAGGAGAAATAGATGACTATTTCAACACATTTTTGTGGTTCTGGGCCATTTTAAGTCCAAGAAAGGCCTTTAAATTTTTTTAAAGGAAGTCAATCAGAATTCAACTTTTACTTCACTAATTTTTAGGCCTCCTCCAGGTCTAAAATGGTCTGTGGGAGTCCCAAAATGTAGCAAAATGACAAACAAGACAGACAGACAGACAGACAGACAAGAATGTGAGTTCCAGGAGATCCTTGACTTAAAATGATCTTATGGGATTTTTGTAGACAGCATGCTTATTTTCTAACCAAGGTCTAAGCCTTGGTCTCAGTGAGTGAAATATAACTTGTACTAGTGGAATGGCACCACTCAAAATCCATTTTTAATTTCAAGTCAGGCTGGGACAGGACAGCCTCTCAAATAAAGGATTGTTCACCTATAAGAAAGCTCTCTGTAAAGTAGAATATATGATCACCCTACAAAATACATTCTTTCTCACGTAGCAATGTAGAACCAATCTACAGAAGGCTAGGCACCTTGTTTCTGATGTCATAGGGAATGACTCATTACAGTGGTGATAGTGTTGGATGACACAGCAGAACACATGTGTAGACAACCACCTGACATCAATACTGAATGTGGAGGTAGTGGGGGAATCCAGGGCAACTTTGGGGACAGAATATTCTGGGAGCAGCCCACGGTATTCTGGCCAGAGTAAATGAGCCCTTTGTTTCTCTTCTCAGGTGCTCAGTGAGCTTCTGCATGAAACATACAGTATGTTAACAGGCAAAAGCTAAGCGGTTTCCATGTGCACACCAAAGAGATATTGTGCTATCCCTGCACCCATTTTGATTGGTCTATGGACTGTTTAGGGGAAAACATCCACTAGTTTTAAGGCAGATAAGAGAGATATAGGATGATCAAATTATCTGTATTGATTGTGAGCTTTAGATATGCCTGTTTATTCCAGCAATTTGGCCTCATCTAATGTTAAAGGCTCATGATCCAGAATACAGGTTTCCTATTCCCAAGGATCTTAACAAATAAGACCTCTAATAAGAAATACCCTAGTAAGGGATATGTGGCAAACTTAACTTGTATCCATCATTTTGGTCCTCTAATTCTAGTCACATGCATTCCTTTAAATTTCTCCAAAAATAAAATAAAATAAAAATAATGGAAGACCTTTCTTCTTCTAGTTTGCATGGAAAATCACTTTCGAACTAAATAAGAATTACATATGTAGGTTACCTTTTTGACCTGCTGTTTGCAGAGCTACTTGTGACAGTTTGTGAATGTGTACAAATGAATAATATGGTATGATTTACTGGGACACAGGAGTAAAAACCTTGCCCACAGCCAAAGAGAAAGTCACTGTATGAAAATAAAATAGATCTGTATATTTTTAGCTCTTGGTACTATCCTTGGTGCAACAGACTATGCAGTGATTGAAGCTGAGGATAAAATGTAGAAAGCCTCCTATATTCTTAACAAACAAAAATTATACTAGGGATTGAACTGGTTGTGTAATAGGAAATCCAATATCTGATAGAAGACATAGTCAAAGATATGAACAGCCAACAGAAACGAGAAGGAAGATCTATGGGGGTACTCAAAAAGGAGGAGTGGAAATAAAACTAATATGATTAGCAGGGCATCTTTGGCATTATTAGACTCAGCAGAACATTAAATCAGTCACTGTAGAGTTTTTAAAAGAACAAACACCTATGACATAATGGTGTGAATTACAAAACGCAAACAGAAAGCTGGAACCAGCCTATCTATGGAACACTTCTAAGTATATTTATAACAGTACACACTAACTGATTACTTTTGGCATTGACAGTAAATATATTTTTATCCTAGATGACTGCAGGGTCTGTGTGGCAGGGGGATTAAGTTAATTGGGAAGACTCAAAAGCAGCAAATCTCCAGGATCAGGCAGACTTCAAGTCAGGATATTTGAAGGACAGCCAAAGCCAATGTCACACTCCATGGAAAGAATCATAAAAGGGTTGACGGGGGGGGGGGATAATTCAGAGATGGGGAGAAGGGGTAGTAGGTAAAACAGTCAAAGTCATACACTAAAGCACAGAGATTAATCTGAAAATATAGGCATGCAGGAAATCAAAATAAGCATTATTATTTTCAAGTTGTGTGTTGCTGTGTAAATTAATCAGTGTAGGATCTGCAGATTGTTTTATGTTTGACATATTGTTTGATTAGCACATTATGGTTTAGGAAAATTAGGCAGGAGACTGACTATACCACCCAAGTCTATAATAGATGGTCATATTTTTGAATTGAGGACTATAAGTCTGTAATAGATGGTGATATCTTACCCATTGAAGAGCATTTCCATGTCAGTGTTTTAGGAAAGCATGATAAAATGTGTCCTTCCATTTGTAGTATAAAGTGGTATTGCAATGAATTCTATCATCTCAGACTCTTTTAAGAACCTGGATGTTCATTCCATCCATTATTTGAAAACAGCTCATGTAATCTGTAGTTGTCTGCTGAGTATTTTGAAGTCTCTCCCAGAAATGGAAAGGAAATAAAAGGGCAAAAGAGATGAGTGAGTTGGTTGAGCTTCTGATCACTCCCCCCCCCCACTTCCTTTTCACAAGGAAAAATTGTGACTAAACAGCATTTAATATTATCCTCTCCCCTTGTAGAAACATGTATTTGACCATTTACTTTTGCAAGGTACAAACTCAAGCCCAGTGGCTCTCAAACTTTGGTCTTCCATGTGTTTTGGACTTTGCCTCCCAGAGTGCCTGCTTATTAGCCATGTTTTTTTGGGCTTCTGTGCCTTGAAGTCCAAAGCATCTGGGGAAGGAAAGGTTGGGGAAAAAAACTATCCTGGACCCTACACATTGTAGAGTGACCTACCTGTATCAATAATAATAATAATAATAATAATAATAATAAAATTTTTTATTTATACCCCGCTCTTCAGCCAAAGCTATCAGAGCGGCTTACAATTTGTTAATTAGACAATTAACTCCCCTCAAGATGGTGGTTGAAGGGAGGGCTCTTCTTGCTTCCAGCAGGAGGTGGCCTGCCTTTCTCTCCCCTCAAGATGGTGGCTGAAGGGAGGGCTCTTCTTGCTTCCAGCAGGAGGTGGCCTGCATCTCTCTCCCCTCAAGATGGTGGTTGAAGGGAGGGCTCTTCTTGCTTCCAGCAGGAGGTGGCCTGCATCTCTCTCCCCTCAAGATGGTGGTTGAAGGGAGGGCTCTTCTTGCTTACATACATACATACCCAACATTTGATATGCCACATTATTGACCAATAGTTTGCTTTGTATTGCATTCTCTGACTTTGTTCCATGCTTCTAAAGTGAAGGTCCAGGTAAAATGTGAGTTGAGAATAAGAAAGTATAATAAACACAATGGATTAAAAACATTTTTCTTTGCCATTTACATTGCTGTGATAATCAGAGATGTTTGAATTCCTGCTCTTCCTCCTTCTCACCAAAATATGATAGAGCTTATACTAATAATGTAAAAATGAGTACCAGCAAACAATTGTTAATAATTAGTGATCTGAAGTATTTGGAAATACTTCAGACGTTTCCATCAATACTAGTTCCCTTTCGGCATAATGTATTTAGATTCTGTCCATTCTATTACTTTCTCCAGATGCATGTTTTGGGATATTACATACTTTTCCAAAATTACAGGTGATGGAAGAGAGACTGGTAGGTTCAATAGTAGGTACCAGGAAAAGAAACACAATGGAGTTTATAAGACGACAGAAATTGGAAGCATAATCCAATGGCAGTCCGAACACAAACATGGGGTTTCATGTTATTGCATGAGAGACTACCACATGCATTTTCGGGCATTGGGAAGTCCTTCCAAATGCAATCGTGGGGTTACACATATTACGTGGGAAACTGTCACACGCAATTTTGGGCAATGGGAATTCATTCCGAATGAGATGCAGCATCAATACACAGTCACGTAAATTAGCTGAACTAGCAAATTCCTTCATTTCCAAACTGACCCCACTTTCATTTCTTTTGCAATTGAGAGAAATTCCTCCTGTGTGATAAACTCCAGAGATGCAACTTTCCTGTTCTAAAGTGAAAACATTTGGCTTCTTCTGGCCTCCTAGAGGCTTAACAATATGCAATATGTAACACCAGAGCATGCTTTTGATCACTAAAATCACAGTCAGGATATTTTTGTAATAAATCTTTCTAAGCACATAGCTGACCTCTGACCCATATGAATGTAGCAATGAAACCACCCATCCACATAGCTCTGGCCCAAATGGAAAAGACAAAGAAAAAAAGAGGGGAAAAACACTCCCTTGGTATATTTCACCAAAGAAACAAAGGTAGAAATAAATTAAAATAGCCGTCCCAGTGAGGATGAGAGAAGGCTTTCTTCTGGACTGGGAAAGGATTCCCACTGTAGCTAGCTCTCAAGCCTATGTTCATAGCTTAAGTTGCAATGTGAATGAAGAGATGGAAAGCATTGAGAGAACAATGTGCTGCAACAGCTCCATTTGACACATGGTCCTCTGTGAGCCTTTGCTAACTGATGCATGCCAGAGCAAACCTCAAGGCTAGTCAAAGTGTCAACTATATCCATCTCAGTGATGTCCCTTCTGTTTGGCCTTGGTATGGATATATCAAGAACAACAGAAAATCCACCTCCCCTACTGCAAAAAGAACTATTCAATGACCATCACATCTTGTAAAGTTTACTTTCTCTCAAAGTGATTTCTATTTTCTGTTCAACACTGCATTTGTAACAGACAGTATTCTGAATTATCACTTTGAAGACTGTATCTGAAACAGAGCTTTGAGATGCATGAAAATTCTCACAGCACTGGTACAACATGTCCCCCCGAGCTTGATTTATTTCCTTCTTTCACGATATATTTTCTGCAAATGTATGTATTCAAAGATAATTTGCATTATTATAGATGTCAGAACACAATGAGAAAGTTTATGCTGTTTATGTTAGCAGAAGGTAGAAAATTAAACTTAAACTTCAGTTAGAAGAGTTAAAATCAAGTGGCCAAAATTTGCACTTAACACTATCTTATTTGCGGTCATAAAAACCAAATTGAATTACTATGAGCTCCATAGGACTGTCTACAGCTTAGCAAATATCAACAAAATAGTAAATGTGGTTCACTCCAAGTGTAATGTGATGCATAAAAGGACAAAAAGAAATAGTAATAAAAATAAAAATAAAAATCAGACATCAAGTACACATTGACAGAGTTCGCCTGATAGTGTCTGATCCAAAGAGAGACCTTGGGAGTCAATGTGTAAAATGTATTAAAACTATTCCGCTAAATCTATCTTAGGGATCATTATGAATGGTATTGGAAATAAGACTGCCAATACTGCAATACCTCTATACACATTTATGGTGGGAACAGACTTGAAATAGTGTGCATAGTTCTGGCTGCTGAACTTTCTGGAGATTATAAACTTCATCTTCTTTGAGGTTTAGCTGATAGATTTTAAATGCATTGTTTTCCAGCAGGTCAAGGTGTGCGTGTGTTTTTTTTAAAAAAATATAGAAGACCCCCCCCCCCCCCAATTTGCTTCCTATATTGAAATTGTATATGGCTTTAAGTGAACTGAGCTTTTGAGTGTGGTGCTATTGCTATGTATATTCCCTGTATCAGAAAATGAAATGAAAAACAGACTGTAAGACCAGCCAATAAATGAAAAAAATTGAAGAAAAAGGCGACTGAATAAATTTAGTCCCTTAGCTAAACAAACTCTCCTATAAGAAGAAATTATAATGCTTGAGATCATTTAGTTTAGTGAGGGAGGGAAAGATGGAAAAGGAGAGATATGTTAGAGATGTATATTTATTACATTGATAGTCTTTCACAGTACAATAATCCTGTGTGTTCCACTGAAGCTTAGATTCAGGCCAGATAAAACCATATTCTTACATATCACATAGCTAAATATGAAATTTGCTACAATAGGATGTAGTGATGGTTGCCAGTTTCAATTTCTCTGAAAGGGAAGAAGACACATTAAGGGGGGAGAAAACTAGCAAAGGTTTACATACTCATAACGTTATATAAAACACCAGAAAGGATACATATACCTTACAGGCATGCATACTATTTTTTTTTTCATTTTCTTTGGCCAAGCACAACCATTTTTCTTCACACTACAGGAAAGTATTTGAAACCTGCAAGGTGGGCAAGGATTATTTGTAGTTCAGTGTTTTTTTGTGAAAAATTCACATGTGGGGAGGTTTGTGTAGAAAACATTATTTTCAGTGCAGATTATTATGTTTTCTGTGCAGAACATCACATTTTCTATGCTGGAACCCTGCTTTCTGTACAGAAAATACCCTTCCTGCACAGAAAATAGTGTTCACATAAATTAATGCTCTCTTTCTCTCTCTTTCACACACACACACATACACACACACACACACACAATTCCCATGGGCTTTTCATGAAGAATTAGCTTTGATCTGCAAAGGTTTTCAGCTCTCTGTTTAAGTGACAAGTGACCCACATTCTTGGAATTCAAATACTTATGAATATTCTTTTCATTCCTACATCTGAAAACTAGTCGATGGAGTAGAGAGTGGAAATGGGCTCTTGCATTCCATGGGATCTCCATAGGGAACTTACTGGCTACTCTGAGACTAAAATAATACTCAAGGGGCTAGTTCCCACTTACATTGAAATCAGAGTGAGATTCGCATTCACTCCATGTTGGTAAATCATTTCCAAAAGGTACTTTGTTCCCACTATAACAGCAGATCTTTTTATTACCCCCACCCCCGTAATTGCTTCTTTTTTGACATGATTGTCATCCCCACTAGTTTGCACCACTTCAAAATGCTTGTAAATCATCTGTGCATCATCAGTGACCTAAGAGGGTTCCTTCTGGACACCTGCCATGCCTGAATAACCCAATTCAAGCATGGCGGGGGGAACGAGACCACCAGGGGTCCCTCCCAGGCCTCTGCCATCCCTGGATCACCTGATCCAATGGTGGCAGGGGTCTTTTTTGAAAAATAAATTCATCCTTTTGAAAGTAGTTGCAACATCAATGAATCAAATTTTCTATGAATTTTATTTTAAAAACAAACAAACATGCACCCATCGGTCGCATAACAAGCAGAAAGGCAGCACTGTCCGGGGGGGGGGGGGGGATGGTGGATCTCCCAAAAACTAAGGAGGGATGGTAAGCACCCCTCTGCCATTTGTTCCTCCCCTCCAGAATGAATTGATTCTGATCTGTTGTTCCCACTTATTGAACTCGCTTCAGAATTTATTCTTCTGGAGGAAAAAAGGATAGAAACTACTTTCTGGAAAACCTGGGGGGGGGGGTTGTTGCCATTGCCTTGCTTCATATGATGACATTGTGATAGGAACCAGTTGCAAATGAAAAGGAGGGTCATTTACACCAATCAGCAATTCACTCTATTTCATAGTGGTAACAGGTCCAAATATATGCCATTTCTCATGATCTGGCATGGATCTCCCTGTAGATAGATAGATAGATAGATAGATAGATAGATAGATTTATTTCTAGCCCGCCCAATCATGAAGAATCCGGGTGGGTTATAACCATAAATTACACTGACATTACAATAAAATCAAACCCTAAACCTCCCCCGCCCCCCATTCCCAGTACTAAAATAGAATTAAACGGTAATAGTATAAAAACATTGCAAGCATTAAAAACATTACAAATATTAAAGACATTATACAAAGACAAAGAAACAAGCGGGGAAGGATGAGCGGATACGGGGGGCAGATATCTCAATATCTGAGGAGGGTAGCTAAATTGGAAAGGCCTGCTGGAAGAGATCCATCTTGAGTGCTTTCCTAAATGCTGTCAGAGTGGAGATGTGACAGATCTCCTCTGGCAGATCATTCCATAATTTTGGAGCAGTAGTAGAAATGGCCCTCTGGGAAACTGATGTTAGCCTAGATTTTTTTGGCTGTAATAAATTTCTTCCCGAGGACCTTAGAGAGCGAGATGGACAATAGGGAAGAAGGCATTTCCTCAAGTATTCTTGGCCCAAGCCATGTAGTGCTTTAAAGGTAATCACCAACACCTTGTACTTTGCCCAGAAACTAATAGGCAGCCAGTGTAGGGACTTCAAGACAGTGTTATATGGTCATTCCTAGAAGTTCCCGTAATCAATCTGGCTGCCATGTTTTGTACCAACTGAAGTTTCCAAACTTGGCACAGGGTAGACCCATGTAGAGTGCATTACAGAAGTCCAATTGAGAGGTTACCAGCGCATGTACTACTGTTTCTAGGTTCCTCAGCTCCAGGAAGGGGCATAATTGGCATATCAGACAAAGCTGATAACAGGTGCTCTTGACTGTCGCATCCACCTGAGCTGTCAGATGGAGCGACGAGTCAAGGAGCACCCCCAAACTGCAGACAGAATCCTTCAGGGGAAATGTGACCCCATCCAGAACTGGCTGACACAACTCCATTCCTGGATTTGGGATTCCTATAGAAAACCTCCATCTTAAGTGGATTCAGCTTGAGTCGGTTTTCCCTCATCCAGTCCATTACCACCCCAAGTCAGGCATTCAGAAGGGACATGCCGTCCTTAGTCACTGCTTCAGTCCGAGACATAGAGAAATATAATTGGGTGTCATCAGCGTACTGATAACAACCCGCCCCATACACACACACACACACACACACAGAGTTATCTTTAAGTCCTTATAAATATAGTAGTGATAATAGTATAATAACTGGTGATAATATTACAGTTGGTCCTCCACATTTGTGCCTTTGACTTTGTGCATTTGATTATGTATAGAAATGATTACTATATTCTTGCTAGGAACCTCTAGGTCCTCCAGCTCAACTCTTGTAAGTTGATCATAGAATTGCAGTGGAAGACCTAGAAATTACTAGAGAAAACACTAGGCATTTGTATGTCCTTCAGCAAGATTCTATGGTGTAACAGATGTTGACCATAGAGTTGTGCTAGAGTACCAAGGTATTCCTATAGTGATGTTCTCTGAGATTAAAAAAAAAAGTTTTATTTTTACTTGTGGTTTTTCCACTTTCATGGGGGTCCTGTGCCCCTAACTCCAGTGAATGTGGAGGGCAAACTGCAGTTTGAATTGACAAACTGCTAATTAAGTACTGCACCTTCTGGAACTTTTCTGCCTTTTGTACCCAATGGTTGTTTAATTAATTCTTAATTAATTAAGAATTAATTAATTCCTGGCTCCGATATTTGTAGACTACGTTCTGTTTTTCCCCCCAGCCCCCCAACACTAAGTCCTCTGTGACATTGGCCATGCTATTCAAGGAATATCTGCTTTTTTGAGGATACACTGTTCTGTTTTGTTTTTAAATTTGTGTGTTGGTTTTAACTTTATTCCAGTGTAATTCAATTTTAAGGGGTGGGAGGTTGGCAGTTGGTTATTAGATTGGTTTTAGTTTGTGAATTTTTATTCTTGTTGTACCCCGCTCTGATTGTTTGCACAGAGGAGCAGGCTATAAATAAAATGTTTATTATTATTATTATTATTATTATTATTATTATTTTGAGGTAAGAGGCCTTATACTTTACATAGTTTCTATTCTGGTAGGTTTAACAACAAAACATACTGTTCTCTGACTCATATATACCTGCAACATGTATTAGCAATGCTGATGGAGCTTGATGGAAAACATCCAGCTGAAATGTTGTTTTTGTTACAGATCTTTTTAGGTCTTGGAAATAAGAAAACTTCAAAAATATAGAAGGCATGATTCACCCCAGACTGAGCATTGGGAAAGAATGAAGCACATATATAGTTATTTTGCTGAGTACTGGAGGTACTTAGCAAGGGGTGGATTTTCCTCCATGTTTGCTTTTAAATGCTTCTGTCACTCCGACTGCTGAATTCAGTTTAGATTCTAATGGCACTTTGATTTTAGATAGTTTAGTCATATATTGAATGTTTGGCACAGGCTCATGTCATTAGTAGAGTTTCCTTTCATTATATGACAGTAATAGTGGCCTTTAGCATTTTTTTAAGACTGCAATTTTTATTTTTTGCCATTTACTTTTTTTTTTTTTTTTTTTTTTTGGTCCTGGGAATTGTTATGTGTATCTAAGGCAAGACAACCCTTTGTCTTGCCTTAGATACTTTTTTACTTGCTTGTATTCCACCCAGATGCTGAAAACAACAATAACAACAAAACTCATGGGCCTTTCTTCAGAAACACACACATAAACCAAATTTTCCCTTCCTTGTTCTTTTATCCACCCATAGAAAGATGTACCTTTGTGAAGTGTGCATGCTGTTTACATGTGATGCCACCAGCAAAATGACTCACAAAAATTCATCATTAGGTAACCCCAACCCAAGTATGGAGATAAGTTTGCCAGTCCTGGACAGGGTCACACTGCCCCTAAAGGATGTGTTTTCAGCTTGGGGGTGTTCCTGGGGTTCATTGCTCCAACTGTCATCACACGACGGCAAGGAGTGCCAATTATTAGCTTTGGCTGATACACCAGTTACGACTCTACCTGGAGCACCAGGACCTTGAAATGGTTTTACATGCACTAGTAACCTCTCATCTTGATTTTTGTAATGCGCTCTAAATGGGGCAGCCCTTGTGCCACGTCCGGAAGCTTCAACTGGTGCAAAATATGGTAGCCAGATTGGTCGCTGGAAAATCTAAGTTTGACCACATTACACCAATTTTAAAATCATTACATTGGTTACCCATTAGCTTCTGGATCCAGTACAAGGTGTTGGTTATCACCTATAAAGCCCTATATGGCCTAGGTCCAGCTTACTTGAAGGAACTCCTCCTCCCATATAATCCTTCCCACACTCTCGGTTCCTCTGAGAAGAATTTCTTACAACCAAGAAGATCTGGCTTGTTGTCAACTTCTCAGAGGATATTTTCTTTAGTGGCTCCCAAAATTTGAAATGACCAGCAAGAAGAGATTCAACAAATCTCCTCTCTTGAGGCCTTGAAGAAGGCGATAAAGACAACTCTCTTCCAGCAGGCCTTCTCTGATTGATGGCACCAGAATAGAAGATTCTATCTATCTTATGTCCGTCCCCCACCAAGTTTGTCACCTGATAATTGCCAATGTTTTCAAAGCTACTGCCACATGTTTAGGATTTCTTTTTAATTTATTTTATTTTATAATTGGGAAGGGAGGGTTAGGGTTGGGGTCTGGAGAGGTTTACCGTTTTATTATTTTCTGTATTGTCTATATCTTGTTGTTACCCGCCTCGATCCCCGAAACAGAAAAGGTGAGATATAAATAAATATTCATCATCATCATCATCATCATCATCATCATCATCATTTCTTACCTGCCTCCCCCCATGGATCGAGATGGGAATCAACAACAGATTTATAGAATTAATACAATAACTCTTTTTTATTATTATGGAGGAAAGTAACTGGATAGTGGTCAGTCCGCCTCAAAAACACAAGTCCCACCAGCGGGAAATGATTAGGTTCATACATATATAGGCCAGGAACCTCTGGTGGAAAAGTGTAATTGAGTACTACAGCACAGGGCTGTAGTACTACAGGAGAAAGTCTGTTTAACAACCAACAATGCAATATTGGAATTAGCTGATACAAGATTTCTCTCTGTGTGTGCTACATGTGTGCTACACTAAAGGGAACTTCATTGTGCATTGACATACTGTACACTTGCACCTATAAAATACACACATAATACCCATGCATACAATGTCCCTGAAACTTTTTTCTCTCACCATCGTCATAGTAATGAGAATTTTGTACAATAATGCCAATGTAGTGGGATACAGCTATAGATCTAGACCATAGTAATCACTGGGAACAGACAAATCTGACAAACTGAAATTATCATTATCATAGAATCATAGAATCATAGAGTTGGAAGAGACCACAAGGGCCATCCAGTCCAACCCCCTGCCATGCAGGAACTCCAAGTCAAAGCATCCCTGACAGATGGCCATCCAGCCTCTGCTTAAAGACCCCTAAGGAAGGAGACTCCACTACACTCCGAGGGAGTGTGTTCCACTGTCGAACAGCCCTTACTGTCAGGAAGTTCCTCCTAATGTTGAGGTGGAATCTCTTTTCCTGCAGTTTGCATCCATTGTTCCGCGTTCTAGTCTCTGCAGCAGCAGAAAACAAGCTTGCTCCCTCCTCAATATGACATCCCTTCAAATATTTAAACAGGGCTATCATATCACCTCTTAACCTTCTCTTCTCCAGGCTAAACATCCCCAGCTCCCTAAGGCGTTCTTCATAGGGCAAGGTTCCCAGACCCTTCACCATCTTAGTTGCCCTCCTTTGGACATGCTCCAGTTTCTCCACATCTTTTTTGAATTGTGGTGTCCAGAACTGGACACAGTATTCCAGATGGGGCCTGACCAAAGCAGAATAGAGTGGCACTATAACTTCCCTTGATCTAGAAACTATACTTCTATTGATGCAGCCTAAAATTGCATTGGCTTTTTTGGCTGCCGCATCACACTGTTGACTCATGTTCAGCTTATGGTCTACTTGGACTCCTAGATCCCTTTCACATGTGGTCTCATTCAGCCAGGTGTCCCCCATCCTATATCTGTGCATTTCATTTTTCCGCCCTAAGTGCAGAACGTTACATTTCTCCGCATTGAATTTCATTTTGTTAGCACTGGCCCAGCTTTCTAGTCTATTCAGGTCATTCTGAATTTCAATCCTATCTTCTGGAGTATTGGCTACTCCTCCCAATTTGGTGTCATCTGCAAATTTGATAAGTATGCCCCCAATTCTGTCATCCAAATCGTTAATAAAGATGTTGAATAGCACTGGGCCCAGGACAGAACCCTGTGGGACCCCACTGGTCACTTCTCTCCAGGATGAAAAGGAGCCATTGTTGAGCACCCTTTGAGTTCGGCCAGTCAACCAATTACAAATCCATGCAACAGTTAACTTGTCTATCCCACATTTTGCAAGCTTGTTTGCAAGAATGTCATGGGGAACCTTGTCAAAGGCCTTACTGAAATCGAGGTATACTATATCCACAGCATTCCCTTCATCTACCAAGCTGGTAATTTTATCAAAAAAAGAGATCAGGTTCGTTTGGCATGACTTGTTTCTCTGAAACCCATGTTGGCTTTTTGTGATTATGGCATTGGCTTCTAAGTTTTCACAGACTCTCTGCTTAATGATCTGCTCTAGAACCTTTCCTGGAATTGATGTCAGACTAACTGGACGATAATTGTTGGGATCCTCTTTTTTTCCCTTTTTGAAGATGGGGACAACGTTTGCCCTCCTCCAGTCTGCTGGGACTTCTCCTGTTCTCCAGGAGTTCTCAAAGATTATTGCCAATGGCTCTGATATTACATTTGCCAGTTCTTTTAATACTCTAGGATGTAGTTCATCTGGTCCTGGAGATTTATATTCATTAAGGTTAACCAGGTATTCCTGTACTACCTCTTTACTTCTTCTGTGCTGAATTTCCTCTATTCTGTCTCCTGTTCCATTATCCTTAGGTTGAGCACCCTTTGCCTTTTCTGAGAAGACTGAAGCAAAGAAGGTGTTGAGTAATTCTGCCTTTTCTCTGTCCCCTGTTAGCATTTTGCCATCTTCTGCACGCAGTGGCCCCACTGTTTCCTTCTTCTTCCTTTTGCTGCGGACATATCCAAAAAAGCCCTTTTTATTGTTCTTAACCTCTCTAGCAAGCCTGAGTTCATTCTGCGCTTTAGCTTTTCTGACTTTACCCCTACATGTGCTGGCTATTTGTTTGAATTCCTCTTTCGTGATTTCTCCATTTTTCCATTTCTTATACATGTTCCGTTTAAAACTTAGCTCAGTTGAAAGTTCCTTAGTCATCCATCTTGGCTTCTTGAGACATCTTCCATTTTTCTTCCTCATTGGAACTGTTTGAAATTGTGCCTTCAATATCTCCCTTTTGAGAAACTCCCATCCATCTTGAACTCCCTTTTCTTTTAGTATTCCTGACCATGGGATCACTCCCAGTATTTCTCTAAGTTTATTGAAATTAGCTCTCCTAAAGTCTAGAGTGCGTGTCTGACTATGCCTAGCTTCTCCCTTCCACTGTATTACAAACTCCAGGAGAATATGGTCACTTCCACCTAAGGATCCAACCACTTGCACCCCATCAACTAGGTCTTCCCTGTTGGTTAAGATAAGATCTAAAATGGCTGATCCCTTTGTTGCCTCTTCCACCTTTTGGACTATGAAATTATCTTCCAGGCAAGTGAGGAATTTGCTAGACTTTGAGGATTTGGCTGAGTTTGACTTCCAGCAAATATCAGGATAGTTGAAGTCACCCATCACTACTACATCTCTCTTTTCTGAGTATGTGATTATCTGTTCTAGAAAGGCATCATCCAATTCCTCTGCCTGAGTCGGGGGTCTGTAGTAGACTCCCACAGTAACATCCCTGTTATTTCCCTCTCCTTTAATTTTTATCCAGATGCTCTCCACCTGGCTTCCAGTATTGACTTCCTGGATCTCTTCACTGGTGTAAATATCCCTGACATATAATGCTATTCCTCCTCCTTTCCTGCTTGGCCTGTTTCTCTTAAAAAGGTTATACCCCTCTATTTCTACATTCCAATCATGAGACTCATCCCACCAGGTTTCAGTGATGCCTATTATATCATATTTCCCTTGTTGTGCTAGGAGTTCAAGTTCATCCTGCTTATTTCCCATACTCTGTGCATTAGTGGAGAGGCATTTAAGACCATGTGTCCTCTTTACTTGCTGCTTTTGCACATTTTTTTGCCTCCTACTCTTGGGTCCTTGCACTGTTTGCCTTGTTCCCTCTATGCCACTTGGACTATTCTCTCCATCCCTTTTGCCTTCCAGAATAATGTCTCCCTCCCCCACATAACTCAGTTTAAAGCCCTCCTGATCAGGTTCTTCAGACTGTTGGCAAAAACGTTTTTTCCAACTGGCGTGAGATGCAGTCCATCCCTTGCCAGAAGTCCCTCCTCATGGAACCGCAGCCCATGATCCAAGAATCCAAACTGTTCTTGGCGGAACAATCTACGGAGCCAGTTATTCACCTCTGCTATTTTCCTCTCCCTTCCTGGACCATGCCCTTCTACCGGGAGTAGAGATGAGATGACAACCTGTGCATCCATCTCTTTCAGCTTCCTTCCCAGAGCCTCATAATCCCTTTTGATATTCTGAAGGCTGTGCCTTGCAGTATCATTGGTTCCCACATGAACCAAAAGAAGGGGGTATTGATCAGTAGGCTTGACAAGTCTTGTCAGCCTCTCCGTCACATGATGGATCTTTGCCCCGGGGAGACAGCACACCTCCCGAGACATCTTGTCAGGCCCACAAACCACTGCTTCAGTACCCCTCAGCAAGGAGTCCCCCACCACGACCACGCGCCTCCTCCGAGGCTTAGCAGTGGCTGTTCCTTTTTGTGATACTCTCAGGCTCTCCTGCTCTGTCCCTGATGTCTGTCCCTGCTGCTTTTCCTCATCATCTCTGACAACAGAGAGAGATTCAAAGCGATTCTGTAGCTGCAAGCCGCTCACAGAACGTTCCCTGGTTTCCTTACTTCTGTGTGTGACCTTCCTCCATTGTCCTTCAGTAAAGATGATTATGCCTTATTTTGGCATCAACTTGCAATTTTTGATTCATTTGTACAAAACTCCATATGAATGCTCTATGTTTTACTTAAAATCATACACATTATGTGCAAGAAAAAGTATTTAGGAACACTTCTCTGTAATATATCCATTTCTCTGCACACTTCTCTATATTGTATTAATTTTAATCAGATATTTTAATCAGAAAATGTACATAGCTTAACAACTGTATTCAGAATTGTGGACAGGTTTGGTACACACTTGGGGAATTCAAATAAGAATGTGATTTCTTGCCCAACCCTAGTCTTCAATGTTTACATCATACTTGAAGATCAGGTTGTTAGCTGCTTCAAAACATTTGAAGGTATCAAAGTAACATAAGAATTCATTTCATATATACATTGTTCCCCCCCCCCCCTCCAAACAAACACATTTTACTTGTGTCTTGTCAAGAAGAGTAACCCTATGATGTAGGGCAAGGATCTTGTAGTATTTTACTTAAAAAGGTATTGGATGCTTACCTGGGTAGCAAGCTATCACACACACACATGCAATACGTATTTATTGTTTTAGTGAGTTCTGTTGAAGGAGTGTGGCAATAGAATGGCAAAACTGAAGACAATCACAATCAAAATTTAGAAATGAAACTTGGCCATGAACCTTCCCACTAGAATAGCAGAGGAAAGGTTATACCAGATGATTAGGCTTCTTACCACAACTTTTAAAAAAGAGCTAAGTTTCCCTAGATACACAGAGACATGGTAGGGGAATATTGGCTACGAATGGTGTAGAAAACACCTCCAAAGAACAGATCAGGTCTTCCAATAAAAAGTTTCCTTGGACCATATTAAATATTCCCAAACAGATGTTGGGAAGTATAGCAACTCCAGTTTCTGCTGGGGTCTAGGAATTTTAAAGGATTGTTTAAAGAAAGAAGGTATTCCAGGCTAATTTTAAAAGCTAAAGAGAAAATATCAGTACTCAAAAGAAATCTCCCCCATATTCACAGTCAAATTCATTTTGGGTTGTGTAGGGTAATTTTAATGCAATCCTGGTGCTTTATTTATTTCTATTATCACCCCCTCCCTAATTTTCTGGAAATTAAGATATATTAGTCTCCCCAAATCAACTTTCTAGTTCATATACAAAATGTTTTGGCTTTGAAATTTCTTTCAAGGATAAATGGAGAAACAGAGGCAATGTGAGACCTCTTTAAAATGTACTTCATTTTCTTCAGTGGTAGCTTTCAGATCACAGTATTTTAATGCCCATATTAGTTTTTAAATAAATAAGATTAATCATCTATGAAACTTGAAAGGAAATGTTTAAAACTATTGAGGATAATGGTTCAAACAAGAGAGGTTGAATAAATATACCTTGTTCTCCAGTTATTTAACCTGTATACTTGCTACAGCTACCTTCAAAACAATATGGGCTTTTTAGTCATACAAACATGCTCAGCCATGCAGAACTGGGCATATCAAAACAAAATTGTAATAGTTTCATGAGCAATCTCAAAAGGAGCTGTGCATTTTAAACACCAGGGCTTTAGGCAGCCTTTGTCTTATGGGACGTAACCTTTAGATTTGAAGAATAAGCTGTGCTATTCGAATATTCAGGTAATTCATACATAAAGAACGCTTTGCAAACATTTATGCTGTGTTTTCTGTTAAAATAGATGTGGGTCACATTTTAGAAATCTGAGTTATATAAAAACATCACTAATTCCCAAACTGTGACCTGTCATGGTTCCATGTAGAATGCATTGCTTGACTCATCTAAGCAGTGGCCTCTTCTTAGTAGTAAGAGTAAGGACATCATACTTTTTCCAAATGTGTACAGCTAACAGGAAAACATCACAAATCATTACTGTTGGCTTGAAAGCTCAGTTTCTTTGCTGAATCATGATGGATCCAGAAAAGGAGGAAGGGCCAAGGAGGAAGTAACAACTGGCTAATTCTCAAAAGGAAAGGATATCTGTTAATTGTTTAGTAAGTTCTTGAGGAAAAATGCATATATAAAAGTGAATGGTATTGACAATTTTAATCCAGAAAATGGCAGCCCCTAAATCAGTTTTCCTGGTCTCTAGACACCTGATATGTGTGCGTGTGTGAGGGGGGGGGGTGCATTGTGTAAATTCAATTTTTTGCCTTTTAATTTCTTTTAGTATAATAAGGATTATTATTCTAAAGAAGGTTTTGCTGATGATACTGGAACCAGAATCTTTCTGCCTTTCCATTCTCCCCAAATTTCATCATGTTTCTTCCTATGATAATACTATGAGCTCCATTTCAATACCTGTATTTTATTAAACTGAAAGATGCTGCATCATTTATTCTTTCATTATTCTTTATAATGTTTCTATAAACCCAAGTCAAATTCCTTGCATTTTAACAAGCAAAACAAAAACAACAACCAACAAAGACACAAAAAAGTAAAATGGCAAATAACACAATTTGATCTTATACGGCAAAGGACATCATTCCCCTCTCCAGTGTTCCTGGACAATTCTAGATGCATCATCCTGATGAATGGAAAGAACAAAATGAAATTTACTTTGTTACTCTGTTACTCTGCTGGGGTGGGAAATGTTCATGTCATCTGAGTAATCTACCTGATGTATAACCTTAAGCATTATTAATGTTCCATGTTAATCAACTGTGGCCCCTTTCTCCCTGAGTATTTGCCGTGGCCATTTAAGGCTGCAACAAAGAACTGCTGCAAAAAAGAGCTCCATTTTGCACCATGGGAAGGGTGCGATTTGTGCCCTCCCATGGTGCAAAAGGGTCACAACGTGTGCAGCGTATCTAAACGTTGTGCATGTGATGATGCTTTGAAAGTGTGTCCATGTGGATGCTGCCATCTTAAAATGGTGGTGTCCATACGCTTTAGGGTTAGGGAGTGTATTCATAGGGCTAGGGAGGGCATAGTGTCCACGCCCTCCCTAACCCTAAAGCGTATGGACGCCACCACTTTGGATACTGTGTGTAGTAATGGCCTGGCTGCTGAGCTTGGAAAGTGTGATATTAAATCTGGTTTCATACTATTACTGATTTATCCATGGAACTCTGAGTTATCAGTATTTTCATTTAATTTTTTTTTTATGTGGACAGGATCCTTCCCATGGGCTGTTCTATATCTTGCTCATCATTCAAAGCCTTTAGTACCTTTTTGGAATGGGCAGTGCATATGCAAAAAGGGCTTTGAGGGGTAGTACATTATTTAGATGACTTTATGTTTGTAGGTAGGGCAGTGTCTAGCCAATGTCCCCTTCTGATGCATTTTTGGTGTGATAATTCAGCAACGGTGCAGCTTATTAGTCAATTGTCATCCAGGTCCCCTCAGGTCATGAATTTGGTTAGGGTATTTGTCCTTAAATGCTTGATGCATAACATCCTGTTCATAGCTTTCTACATCCCCGGGGTTGACAACAAAATATTTGATGCCCTTTCCCACCAACAGATTTGTTGTTTCAGACAGCTGGCTCCAGAGGTGGATCCCAACCCAGCAGCGATGCTGGAAGAACTGTGGATGCTTGGAAGGGTGAGGTGGCAAGGGCCATAAGTGCTTCACTTGGAGACAACACACTTTCTACTTTTAAAAAGGCATGCAAGGCTTTTGAACAGTTTAGACACACTCACGGTTTAAGCCCCACATGACCCATCCCAGTGGAGCATTGCTTACAGTTTTGTATATATCTACACAGCAAAGGGCTCATGCCTGAAACCATTAGAAACAAGTTATCTGCCTTGGCCTTTGCTGCTCGCTGATCACACTGCAGACTTCAGAATTGTTAAAACTTTAGAAAGATGGGCCAGGATACAACACATCAGGCACAACGACAGGACATCCATCATATTGGAAATTTTCAGAGGTTTAAAATAACAGTGGGCTCACTTATGTTCATCCTCTTATGAAGCCACTCTGTTCCATGCAACAGCCTTAACTGCATTTTTTGGAGCATTGCAAATTAGCAAGCTAGTTTTGTCATTTAAAAAAAGACAGCTCAAACAAGGCCTTATTATTTAATAATTTGGTTCTGATAGATCTGACAGCAACACTGAGGGTCAAGAGGTGTAAGACTGACCGGAAAGGAAAGGGGAGCTACATCACCTTGAGCATATGTTTTCTAGTGGCCCTTTGCCTTTTTCAGGCCATGTTGGAATATTTAACCCTGTGAGGCCAGGTTCAGGGTCTCTTGTTTCATTGTGTAGATTGATCCCCTTTGACTAAATTTCAGTTTTGGGCAGTGGCATAATCTTGGGCTTAGGGAGGTCAGATTCGGTACCCATTCCTTCTGCATTGGAGTAGCATCCACAACTGCTGCTTTGGGACTAGATGCTGCAACAATTAAACACATCGGTCACTGGAAATCAACTACTTTCAGAAAATATGTTTGCAGTGTTCAAACTCTGAAGTAAACTTGTTAACTCATGCCTTTTGTGAGTTTACAGATTTTGTTTTAGTAGATTACTTGTCCTCATCTGTGACCACAGTATGATCTACTGGGCAGCACGCCAGACATGTTGCAGCCATCTGGGCTTCCACCTCCGTCTTAGTGACATCGCCACAATTGAATGGTTGGGCAGACAAGGCCTGTGGTGGAATGGTCTACTCAATTTGCTATTTGAAGAGTGTATCAGCCCTCATCCTGATGTGCTGGTGGTACAGAGCCTTGGTGGCACAGTGGTTAAATGCCTATACTGCAGCCACTCACTCATAACCATAAGGTTGTCAAGACCAGCAAAAAGGCTCAAGCTCAACTCAGGCTTGCATCCTTCCGAGGTTGCTAAAATGAGTACCCAGATTGTTGGGGGCAAGTAGCTTACAGTTGCAAACCACTTAGACACTGCTTAGGTGGTATGAAGTGGTATATAAATGAAGCTGTTGGTTTTGTTTTACATCTTGGTGGGAATGACCTGGGCTTGATGAAGGGCAAAGCAAGAAATTATTTTGAAACCATATGCCACACATGGCCTGGAGTGAGATTAATTGGTTGGATATTTTACCACAACAAGTTGGAGAGGTGAAGGTAACCCATGTAAATTGGATGTTGCCAGAAAAAGAGTTAATAGAGAAATAAAAACTCATTATTAAAGAATTAATAATCAAACACCTTGTAATCAAACACCTTTAATCCTATTCTGTCACCTCAAATTTTATAGGTTGGGTGGCATTCACCTTTCAGGTGAGGGCAATTTGATATTCTTGAGAGATTTCCAAAATGGATTTAAAGCTATTTTGGATGACCTGGTGGGAGAAAGGGACTAAGCAGAAACTTCTCCCTTGTCATTGGCCTGAATGGGGTATAAAGAACTGTTTGGTGTATACCTTGGCACCCGCTTGTGGTGAAAGGTTAGGCTCTGGAACAGCTTTGACAGGTCAAGGGATCTGGAGTTGTAAAAGAACCTGCCATTAGGCAAACATGGGATTTTTACTCAACCTTACAAACTCAAGGGAGTTGGGGGGAGGGTGCCTTATTTTTATCTCCCTAGTACTGGCTGAGGATACAATTCCAATTAGTTGATTTACCTCAGAGTCTGGTGTTATTGCCTAAAAGAAAGTCTGAAGAGATGGTCTTGGATTGACTGATCACATCAGGATCACACCATGATTTTCACTTTACTTTTCACTCTCAAGAGTGTTGAAGTTTAAGTCTTTGAAGTTTAAAAGTTTAGTGTTAAACAGGTTATAGGTCAAATAAATGCCCCTTTATTCATCCAATATATGTTTCTGTTCTCTTTATTTCATGGTTGGGTACCAATGGTCTATAATCCATCTTGCTGTATAACAAACTGAAATAGCATATTTCCAGTTTTGCTATCAATATAGGTGATAGAATAATTGTTCTTCAAAAATGAAAACAGATTTAGTATTGTCAGTCCTGGACTTCTGCTAAAATATCTTGAGTTAAAGGAGAACGACACCAAAGAACAACAAAATCCTTCTGCCCCATAATAGAAGTTAGATCTTGTCAAAGGACTGATGTCATAAGCTGAGCATCCCACAATTTATTAGGAGTAACTTGCTCTATGATTTAAACCTATCCTTAGGTGCCAGTCATAGAGATGAATTGTGTGCCAGCAAAGCAGTCAGTAGAGATGTAGATAGGGCAAGATGAGTGTAATCAATAAAATTGAGAAATAGAATTACACTTGACAAATAGGAAACATTCCCAGAGATTTAATGTGTCTAATTGCTTAGTAGTTGAGTATGGATGGCTTAAATGCCCTTCCAAAACAATTGGAAATGCCAAAGAAATAAGTAGACAGTTATATTCTACAAATAAAATAAGGCAAACAGAAATCTATCAGTGATACCTTTATTGGTCAACAGAAATGCACAATACACTTGTTGCAAGGTTTCAAAACTCCATGGCTTTCTTCACCAGGCAAGATGTTACAAACCAAACAGGAGAAAGAAAGAAAGAAAGAAAGAAAGAAAGAAAGAAAACAATTGGAGATGTTAGTCAGATGCCTGCATGTTGTTTCAGTCCTTAAGAAATATTGTACACGGGGGAGGATATATTTTGTGCAGGCAGGTTCCTCCTCCTTCTGCCCAAGCAATGAGGAGATAGGGAGAATGTTGAGATGCAAATGAACTTCAGATTTCCTGGACTTTGAAAATATCATTATAGCTGCATGACCAGAAGGAGGAGGAGCCTGCCTGCACAAAATATATCCTCAAATATCCTACATTTGCTAGTGCAGTCGAATTAAAACAACTTTTCTCATCCTCTGTTTGAGGGGGTTTATCTGCTGTTTTGAGAGAATATTTGTTAGATTTTATTTAAGCTTCTCCTTGTATATTTTTTTTAAAAAATACAGTGACTATTACAATGGATAGTCCATTGCATGGACCAGGATATTCCAAGGGTAGCCCAAAATAAACTGGGCCAACAGCTGCTCTATCCTATCCTGTCCTGTCCTGTCCTGTCCTGCCCTGCCCTACCCCCATTAGCTAGCCCTCCATTCCTGCACCATACAACTGCCATCACTTGGCGTGCTGTCTTCTGAGGTCAGAAGGAGACACCCAGCAATGATCACAAGGTGAGACACCTCATTCTGGCCTCAGAATGAGTGGCCCATGGTGGACATACTGGGCAGTACAGTGGGACACTACCATGGAACAGGTAAATGAAACAAAACATTTTAAAGCTGTTTTATGTCAGTTCTGGTCAGAATGTGTCACACATTTGGACTGCTCACACCAGAATCGGTTTTTGGGACTTGCATTGTTCAAACAGGATAATGTCAAAATGGAGGGCAATAGGTCTTTTGGCCAGTGCAGACAAGGCCTGAGTCTCAGTTGTGTCTCTGGAAACCCTGTTTGCTGCCCCAGTCACTACAAACCAGTCATAATAAAATCCAGTACATGATCACTCAGCATGAAACCATGCTTGTTCAATAAGGCTTAGTCTTAGGTAATTTAATAATTATGATTTCTCACTAAATGTGGGTTGATGTTTCTTCTTGGCAATGCCACCAGTGACCCTACCTTTTCAGCCTCTCTTTCAAAACTTCTTATAACAATAGCAACAGCAATAGAATTTCTTATACACTGGGACTTAAGTATTTCAGAGGGATCTGTTCTGGACCCCACCCCCACAGATACCAAAAGTCACAGGTGCTCAAGTCCCATTGTCCCTAGGTAAGGCCCTTCAGGTAAGCTCCTCTGACAGGGAGACAGGGTCAGGGAATGAGGGTGTTGGGGGTGGGCCAAACCTACCAAGGACCTGTGGAGAGTCCAGAAAAGACGTGATGCTCAACTGAGGGCTTTGGGATCCATTCAGAGCTAGTGAGGGCCACATGAGGAGAAGCACTGCTGCTGCCATCACCACTGCCACCTCACTCCCAGGGAAGCTGAGCCATGGTGGAAAGGAGGCTGGACACCCAGGCCATTCTGCCCCTGACTGCACTCAGCCCAAGGAGGAGGAGGAGGAGAGCCAAACTGCAAGGCCCCTCCCACCATTCTGGAACCTCCTATAGATACCAAATCATTGGGTGTTCAATCCCACATTGCCCCCAGTGGCAGTGCATGCACATGGCCACACTGCCAATAGGTACAACCCTCATTGTTCCATGGTGGTACTTCATTAGGTAGCCACACCTCAATTGAAAACAACAGAACATTGTGGCAGCATGGCCACATGCAAGTGCTACTACAGGACAATGGGGGCTGTCCCTTATGGTGACATGGTCACCTGCATGCCCCACTATTGGAGACAACTTGGGCTTGCCATCTGTGGATGGCTAGTCCATAGATACTTGAAACACAGGTTGTTGCTTCACAACTTGAGGGAGGAAGGATTATGCTTTTCAGCTGCCTTTTCCAATAAACAGGGCTTTTGGCCATGTTCTCATTTAACCTCTTTTATAACCCACCATGCTCCTTTTAGTGTTTCAAGGGAATTGCTCCGGTCTCTTCTCGATACCCTCACACCATATTCTCTCCAGGAATGTCCATTTCCCAATTCTCCCTCCATCTGGGGGCCCTTACCTCTCAGTAGCTGATGTTCTCTCCCCCCCCCTTTTTTTTGGGGGGTGACCTTTTCCACCATGCAGAATTGCTGCTTTACCTTCTCTGTCTCTGTTAATCTGGCCTTTTCTTTCCCTCAACCCGTCCGCATTTCTTCATTCCTCCCAAGTACACCCATGCCTCCTCAAGCACTTCTGCCCCTCTCTCCTTATTCTTTTGTTGCCCAGCCCCTCCCTTTTTCCTCCATTTTTCTCAGGATCCCCAGAGCTTCCACTTCTCTTCTTTCTGCTTTGTCTCCATCTTCTATAGCCTCCTCTCCTTCAGCATTTTCTTTCTCACGCTCACTCTTTTTCCATGTCTCTCCTCTCCGGTTGTGACAGCCCTCTTCTAACCCTTTCACCTGACTACACAGTCCTTTCACCATTTTGGTTACCCTCCTCTGGACGTGTTCCTGCTTGTCAACATGCTTCTTGAATTATGGTGTGTAGAGCTGGACACAATATTCCAGTTGGGATCTGACCATAGCAGAAAAGAGTGGTACTATTACTTTCCTCAATCTAGATACTATTGATGCAGCCTAGAAAAAGAAGCCTTTGTGGTACAGAGACCAATTTGGCATTGTCTAAACTACAATTGTTAAAGGTGTTAAAAATCAAGCAGGAGAAAGAAAGAAAAAATGATGATGATACAGTCATAAGTCTATATTTTGTCAAGATGTCATTATATTAGTTCCCGATTAAGATGGCATGGATGGATATCCAAGGAGTCAGAGGACATTCCTCCTCCTTAGTCATGTGGGCTTTGGGGGATAAAGGATGGTAAACACCAGAAAATAGAATTTATAGTCCATTATCAATTCTGTTTCCTAGAGCTTACTACCTTTAGGCTCCCAGAGCCCACACAGCCAAGGAGGAGGACTGTCCTCTGACTGCTTGGATATCTGTCCATGCCATCTTAATGAGGAACTAATATAATGACATCTTGACAAAATATAGACCTATGACTGCATCATCATCATTTTTTCATTTTCATTTTTGACATCTTGACAAAATGTAGATGTATGACTATAAATTTGTCATTTTCTTTTTTTCTCCTCCTTGATTTTTAACACCTTTGCATGATGAATAAGCCAGTGGAGGTGCAATAGACTACCTCGTGTATTTTGTGCATTTTGTTTGGACAATCAAGTTATCCTTGTTTTGTAGATTTTGGATATTATTTTACTTTGCTTTAGGGCTAACACTGTTACCCCTGGATATGTTTTCTGACTTCATAAAGCAAGTTTGTACAATAATCTGCCCCAATGTACCATTTTAAAGAAAGAAAAACAAATAATTGAGTTCTGTTTACTATTTGTTACAAAGGAAAGCTTGAAATAGGATAGGAAGTCTTTTAACAGCTGCTTTAGAAACTGTCAATTATACTTTTAAACATCTATGTAGAGAGACCTCTCTCTCTCTCTCTCTCTCTCTTTTACATCCTAGTGTTCTTCACAATGAAGAAGTCCATGTCTATAGCTATTTATTTATTTATTTATTATTTTTAAAGGAGGGGACATAATTTCAATATATCAGACATCGAACCTACTTTTATGTGCAGGCAATCAAGCATTCAAAATTTCTTTTCTATTTTATTTTGCTTGGTACCTGAATTACCTCTAGTTATTGCAATGTAAATGCTGAATTTCAAAATGATAGGATTAAATATCAAACAGATTTGGCAATAATTGGGGCTGGAGTTAGCAAATAATTACACTTTTTCTCTAATCTGTAAAACTGTGGCAAATTGAAGTGCATAACTGTGGCAAATTGAAGTGTAGCTCATTCCCTGAGATGGGACAAACAGTAATATTCTCTTTGCTGACTAGCTTGGAAATCCCCTAGAGTGAATCAACTGGGTTTAGATTGGACAGGCAAAATGGCAGAGCTAAGGAGGAATATTTTTTTTTCTCAGTGTTTGTTCAAGCAGGTTTTGTATACTTTTGTTGTGCTTTAAATATGTCCAGAGTCTGTTGCCCATAACCAGAGTAGAGAAATGTATACAATGAATCCTAAAACCTGTAGAAAAATAAAAATAGCAAGCAGCTACTTTTCTTTCTCCCAGATACTGGCTAATTAATTTTGACTAACTGTCTAGTTTTGTTTCCTTAACACTTTAAAAATGTAATATATATAAACAAAGGGAGGAATGCACAAAGGAAAACTGAGAGAGAAAGGAAGGAAACTGTCAGTTTTTGAAATGGCAATGCCTACACATAAAAGCTTTTTACACAGTATCCACTCCAGCAAGGAAACCAAAATGAAAGTATCATACTTACTTGTGTGGTTGAGCACATGTATAAGTTGAGGGCAGGTTTTGCAGCAAAAATTATGGATTTTTATATGACCTGTGGATATATCAAGGATAAAACATAGGGGCAAGTAACAAAGAATGTAAAGGAAAGCAAAGGAAAATGATGCCAAAGAACTGACAAAATTTGGCAAAGCATTTTGTACTCACTCCAAAAGCTGGATGGATGAGGAGAAAACTATGTTAAATGGTGGCTATGTAATGTGTGGGGAAGGCACCCAGGCTTGGCAATGCTCAGAAAACACACACACATGTCAAAAAAGAGTGTAAACACAAGAGTTAAGGTACAATATTAACTCTCATCAAAAAAGAAGCCATCCATTGTGAGTAGATTGGCAAAAGGTAAGAGCTTATTTGATCCTAAGAGAATCTTAAAAAATCACCAACACCTTCTATCTTTTTAGTGTGCCTTTGATGTAAAACACAGAAAAGCTGCTACCACCATGATCCTTCCCCCCTGGCATTTTAAAATGCTAGAAGTGGATCTGCAACAGACAAAATAGTAGGTGTCAGTACTTTTTTGGAGTCTCTTCAGACAGGGCTCAATACACTACCCCTTTCCTAGTCAGATCAGGGCTATGGCAACCTCATGCTGCAGTCCTGATCCAGCCTTTCAAGGGCACAAAAAGAAGCAGCAAAAAGTAGCTCCTTTTTGCACCCTCGAAAAGGTGTCATAGCCATGGCGATGTGGCTATATGGTGCTCCTTTGGTGCTGCTTCATCTGGACACAGTGCTGAAAGCATGCCATGATGCCACAGGCTGTGTGGATCAGTGCACAGCATCAGTCCGCCTTGGGGGTTGAGGTCAGGTGTGCATTGTGAGAACACTACAGCCTGACTCTGACCCCATGCTGGCCTTTCAGGCCAGTCTGTTCTCTCTTCTTTAGTCATTTTACTGAGAAAAGAAGATAGTTCCATTCTTGATAAGGGTTAAGGCATAATATTTACATTAACCCATGGATAAGTCACCCCAGATTTTTGGAGTAGATTCTATGACTAAAATGTCTAGACATATGCATGAGTATATAAAGTAAATCTACATTATGTCCCATAGTACCAGCCATCTACTTTCTCCATGAAAGCTTACTAAAAGAGGGTGTTACATGCATTTTACCACTGTGCCACTGTGCTGTAAATGGGCAGTGGAGCACTAAAACTAGTGCCTGTCATGATGATGATGATGATGATGATGATGATGATGATAAATAATAATAATAATAATAATAATAATAATACATTTTATTTATAGCCCACTCCTCTGTCCAGGCAATCAGAGCGGGGTACAACAAAGTTAAAAAAACAACAACAACACGGGATAAAACAATTCAATAACCCATTACCCAACCTCCCACCCCTTAAAATTAGATTAAACAAGCAATGAGTTAAAACTAAACATGATTAAAAACAATTAAAACATCCTCATGAAGCAACCATTGATATAATGGCATGGGAATTAACTGCAGTGAGCAAATATTTTAGAGCTCAAGGAAAGATCAAGACCCATTTTCAGAGCCGGGAGATTAAGAAGTTTCAGGGAATCTGTGGTACATACTTTGGTAACCTGCCGGAAGAGATGCGTCTTTTTAGCATTTTTAAAGCAGTCAACGGATGTAATAAGACACATAGTCTGGCAGGCCATTCCATAGTCTGGGACCAGTGGCAGAAAAGGCCATCTGATAGGTTTGTGACATCCTGGTCTTCATGGGCTGCAGCAGGTTCCTCCCAGAGGACCAGAGCGTGCGAGGGGGTTCATACGGGAGAGGCAGTCCCTGAGATAAGATGGACCCAAGCCATGTAGGGCTTTAAAGGTTAAAACCAACACCTTGTACTGCACCCAGAAACTGATCGGCAGCCAGTGGAGAGACTTAAGCACAAGTGTTATGTGCTCTCTCCTGGATGTTCCAGTGACAAGCCTGGCTGCCATATTTTGAACAAACTGTTTCAAAAGTTTCCAGGTTAAGCACAAGGGTAGCCTCATGTAGAACACATTACAGAAGTCCAAACGTGAGGTTACCAAAGCATGTACCACAGATTCCAGGTCCTTCATATCCAGGAAAGGGTGCAGCTGGCGTATCAGTCGAAGCTGATAACAGGCACTCTTGACTGTCGCATTCACCTGACTAGTCATGTGAAGCAATGAATCAAGGAGCACCCCCAGACTATGAACAGAGTCCTTCGAGGAGAGTGTGACTCCATTCAGGACTCGAAGTTGTATTCCCAAACTTGGTTTTGGGCCTATAGCTGTTAGTACCTCCATTTTGTTATTGGACACCTCGCCGATGGATTCTGGTAAAACATTGGCTCCAAGTCAGCCCTTATCAGATAGATTTTATCTACAAAGTGGATATTAAACGTATCACAGCAGGCCGTCGTTGGGTCAAGTAGGGGATTTGACGCAGGAGGAACCTGTGTCAGATCCCCCACCAACCTAAACAGCTCTGCTGGGCGGGACTCTGCAGACACAATGCATGCAGAACAGAAGGATCTCCATGCTGCACGCAAAGCCTCCCGATAAGTGGCAAGATGCTGCCTATGGCGAGTTCTGTCAGACAAGAGCTGAGTTTTCTGCCACTTGTGCTCTAGTCATTGTCCAGCCCGCTTCATCTCCCTGAGTTCCTCTGTGAACCAGGGTTTGCGGTTAGAAGCGGGTTGGAAAGGATGCTCTGGGGCGATAGCGTCGATAGCCTTGGGAAGATCGGTGTTCCAAGTGTTCACCAAGGCTTCGATGGGATCACTGGCGTTACCAACCATTAAACCCTCTAAGGCCTTCTGGAAACCAATTGGTTCCATTAGCCTTTGCGGAGCTAAGGATCAGGAGCCAAAATATTTCTCTGAGTCTGATAAAGTTGTTTATTCCTATTTGTCTCTTGTCTGAGAAATGTTGGTCCCAGTGTTCCAATTAGGGATGAGTCTTCTGGAATAAATAACTTAAAAATATATAAACCCCCAGCCCTTATCATTCTTCAGATTTAGGAAATCATATGCCCCTCGTGTGTAGTCTTAATTAAAAACAAATTGTCTTAAATAGACAATACATGAAAATATCATTTTTGGCTCATTTTAAAATTGGAATTTACAAAACTTCTCTGTGTATCAAAGATAGAAATTATTATTATTATTATTTTTTAAAAAAGAATCAAATGTGGATTAAAGGTAACTGTCAGAATCATCCATCCTTGTCAATGACTTTTAGGCCTGAACTCTTACATCAGATTCACATGATGTAGACTAGAATCAATTGACTCGGACTTAAGGTGGACTCAGGTCATTTCAATAACTTGATTTTGACTTGATTTGGCAAAAATGACACACCCACTTGACTTCAGACCTGTATATTTTTAGTGACTGACTTCCTGGTGCCATTCACTTCAAGAACCAGGCAAGACCCACCCCCAAAGTTTGGGGGGGGGGGATATTTCTCAGAAGGCAACAGCAAATAAATTATTCAATGGACTTGAAGCAGAAGAATCTTTCTAAAGGTTTTGAAAAAACTTTGGAAGGCTCCTCTGATGTCATGTGCAGTGATGACAGGCTGCCAAGCAGATTTCAACCCCCACCTTAAGACTATTGTCTAACATGGTTGCTGTTCCCTCTAAAAACACAATCCTTCTCTTTTTTCTGTTAAAGTTGATTCCTAGGCTTGAGACTCAACTTGAGACTTGACTTGAAAATATCCTTCAAAGACCTGAGACTCAACTTGAAACCTGAAGGTAGAGACTTTAAATTTGACTTGAGATTTGTACTAAAAGACTTAAACACCTCATAGGATTCACCATTCATTATGTGTTTATCCACTATGTGTTTATACATTATGTGTTTTATGCTTTTTGGTTGGTATCACACTTTTGTTGGTTTTGGATTTATTTATGTTTTTTAAAAAGTACTATCCAATCATGTTCTGATTTGCGATTGTCATCTTGACTTATTTTTACTATGACTTATTTTCATCTTGAATACCCGTACAGCAGGCAGATGCAGCATGGTCCGTTCTCAGATGTTGATGTTTGTAATAATTTAATTTGACAAGTTCAAATGATAGAGACTCATTTTTGAACAATGGTCCAAAATCCCAAATTGTATTAATATTCTGAATGGTAAAAAACCAAAGAACCTTGAATTAAAGAGAAAAATTATTGTGGCAGAAAAGTTGCTGATTGTTGTGTCCCTAGTTCCAGGGCTGAAATCCTTCTAAACCAAGAACAAAAAAAACAAACAAACAAACAAACAAAAAAGCTTATTTCTTCCTGCTGTGAGAGAGTCTTCACAAAGTATGCATTTTTCGAAGATTATTCACAATTCAAGAATTGTTTTGCATAAAATTTGCATGTGGTATTTTTGCCTAGGAAACAATATTTTATTTGCAGGAAACAGAATTTTTCTGCACAGGTAGTAGTATTAACATTGCAGGAGTATTATTTTCTGCACAGAAAATGTTGTTTTGTGCACTAAACTACTATGTGCATGACACCAAACTACATTATTTTCTGCACAGCATTTTCAGTGTACAAAATTCTGTTTTCTATGAAAAACAACCACGTGTAGATTTTGCAAACACTAAGTCCTGTACTGTTAAGATTCCTATCAGCTCATAAGGGTTTCTCAACACATGAGCAACACACATACACGAACACACACAATTTTCCACATATTTTAAAAATTATCACCATCCCCACTATAGTCACAAAAATTTGGGTGATGCAGTTCTCACTCTGGCTGCTGTAAGTGAAGCACACATTGCTAAGGTGGAAATATCTGCAATTCTCCACTTCATTTCCATTTTCCTTCATGGCTGTGCTGCAACAACTGCAGACTTGAAGATGTTCAACAAAACCACCTAACATTTGCAGACTATGGCTGCTGTATTAGTAGAGGAAAAGGATCAAAATACAAAAGGAAAGATCTAAACTCTAGAACTTGAGAATCTTACTACATCTCCCAGAATCCACATGTGGTCAAGTTGACTGGGGATTCTGGGAATTGTAGCCCAAATGATAACTTGTCCAAGCTCTGCTGACACCTTGTCATGGATGCTAATTTGGTCACTGGAGCAAGTAGATGCCTCACCTTTTTTTCAGTTGGGTCCAGAGCTGTTGCAGTTACTGTGTCTATAGATAATTTTCCAATTTAGCCTTGGCATATGCAAGACTGTTACATGAAAATCCTGGATCAGCAATTCCACACTCTCCAAAGCACATTCATTGGAAGATGAAACTCTGCTTTGCTAGAATGATCTTGTAGAAGACTGAACTCTCAGTAGAGTGAATATGAATCAAATGCCACTGTAAATTGTGTTTGCTTTCCTTGTAAAGAGGTCAGGTCAATCAATATACTTTACCAAGGACATTATATTATCTGCAGAAGATACACTTGCTCTTTGGATAGTAATTGATATACTGGATGCATTGAATACGTCTAAACTATGACACTGTATATGTTTAAGATGACAGTTAAAAAACAACAACTCCATCACAATTCCATATATTAAAAAGTTATTTGTAACTTTTATCTACATTCTAATTTCTGTGCATCCGTTCTAAGTGTCATACTGACACTGATTAATACATCTAGAATAGGGATGTAAAGAATACTATAGGAAAGACTTTTCAACATATGGAGACATGCTGCAAAAATGTTTAATCTCTGCATTTTTTATTTTTATTTTTTAATTTTTTTATTTTGCATTTGGGGCCTTATTTAAAAAGCATAAAAATATTTTTAAAAATCTTGTTCTTATATTTTTGATGGGGTATCTCAGTGTGTCAAGATTGCCTCTTTCATTAAGGATGAGGGGGAAAAAATCAGTTCAGTGATCAGTCTTTCCAGTTCACACTGTTTTTGTCCTGGTGCTATTCCCACAGTATAGGAGACAGCTTTCTAGAGGCCATATAGCATCCACAACATTCAACATAGTTGAAAGGTCCACCCAAGAGGATGTGTTAGGATGGATGAAAGTACTACATGGGGCAGGCAAGTGAAGAGGAATAGTGGGGAGCAGCAGACAGCTAAATCAAAGATACCCTGTAAAGGCAGGCACTATCCGTCCATTCAATAAAACCCCAGGACTGTACACATGGGCCAAAAGGACTGTCCCTACGCCCCGCCTTCAGTCTGGTGTTATCTTATTGAGATGATGCAGGCTAACGGTCCCAGGCTGGAAACGGTATACCAGATGCCATTTCAGTAGATCTGGCCTGACCCCGGTCCAAATGGCCCTTATGCCAATTTTGAATAACTGGTTATTTCTGGCAGAGTTTCCCAAAAACCACACTGTGATAGCTGGTAGTTCAGGCCACATTACCTGACATTGCCTTTACAATTCCCCTTCAGACCCCACATGGGTAAAAAGCCTGGCACTCTATTTCTGCTCTTATGGGCCACAGTGGGGTGACTTGGCGGTGGCAGCGCCACAGTGAGGTGATGGACAGACATCTGAATACCCAACTGTCACTATGTTGGACCAGATGAGTGCCAGGGTGGGAACAGACCTAATCCATGGGCAGAATGTAACATATTTTGCCTGTTGTATTTTGCCTTGCATTTACACCCCTTGTTAGTACTCTAAACAGAAATTAAAGGTTCAGAATAGAACTGCTGATGCAAAGACCAAATGGCATGGTCAAAGTTGCACTATTTCACAGAAAGACAGTTCTGTGGCCACTGAATGGGATCTGGGTAGGTGGCAGGAGGCCAGGCAGATTAAGTGGTAAAGCAACTATATAAAGATTTTCAAGACACTTCTCTAGGTTGGTACAGTCCCCTAGTTCTGGAGGCAACATGTCCTGCAGATGCCCCAGAGGTTCAGAGTTGAAGTACCTAACTGCAGTGATCACTATGCTTCGATCCCAAGTAAGATGACTAGGTGCTGTCTCTTTGGGTATCATGGCAGCAGTTGATGTCACAATGACCCAGAAATTTATTCCTGCTCATTTCTTCTTGATTACAGGAAAGCATGCAGCAATTGTGGGATCCACTTCAATCTCAACATGTCCCATGTAATTGTCTTTTCTGTCATGAATGAAACTCCTTGTTGTCCATCTTATGAGCTGCCAAATTGCCATGCTTATGGTGATACTGCTGCTGCATCCTTCCTGCCTATCATCTTCAGGTCAAATATAGTCTTCTTGGCCATGAAAACATAATTGTTCCCACTCCCACAATACTGAGATTGTACATATATTACTGAGAATAAATCAATCTTGCTTCCACTATTATTACCAGAGCTATAGCCTCTTACGAGTCTTACTGGGTAGAATTTAAGCAGTGTACTTCCCTCTGGATTTAGAAGCAATATATGTATTTGCATAACTACTGCATAAATACCTCATAACTGATAATGTTAAACTAATGTCAGATGTAATGCAATGTCAAATATATTATTAAATAATTGGTCCAATCCATGCTGAAGAAATAATCCAATTTGACACTGCTTTAACTGCTCTGGCTCAGGGTATTTGGGGAACTGTAATTTTGTGAGGAATTTAGCTTCCTTGTCAGAGACCTTTGGTGGCAGAGCAAACTACAGTCCCCCAGCATTCCCTAGCACTGAGCCAGGGCAGTTAAAGCAGTGTCAAACTGGATTATTTCTGTAATGTGGACTGGCACATTGTTAAAACTGTAAATTATATATAAGTAATGAGGAACTCTATTAGAAAATAAATGTAATTGCTTGCTTCCTTGTCCAACATGAATGATGACAAAAAAATTAATTGTGTTTGTTTTGTTTCACAATATGAATCAAATGGGTAATATAATGATAAATATGCTTTCCAAATGAAATACATGTTTCATGGTAGATTAAATGAATGCAAAATTGCAAACGGATAGCAAACATTTTTTTTAAAAAAAAATCACACTGAAAAACTATGGCATCTAACAATGGCTATGAATAATTTGAAAAGCCATGCAACAATCACTAACTACTCAAACACTAATCTTTCACTGATCGCTAGTAATTAGAGTTAATGACCAAAGTGATGTGAGAGATTAATCCATATAATTACGATGACCTCATAAATACCTCCCCATGAGCACAGCAATTGGAGATAATTGTGGGTTGTTGCCCTGGATGTTAAAACTGCCAATGACCAACACTCAGTATCCTTCTTTTCCTCTTGGCATCATGCCATCTTGGTATTTTACTCACAATTTCATGAAGACAGAACACAATCTTGCTATTCCCTATTCACTTTTAACATCCAAATTTCCAATTTGATTTGAATCACCCTGGACTGTGTTGTTCAGTTTAAGAACCAAATTAAACAAGTTTGATGTAGTCTTTCAGTGAAAGAAACGTATGAGATTTTTTATTGTTACACAGAGAATAGCATCTTCACAATTTCAGCAAAGACAAAAGTTTTTGATTACAGGTAAATTTTGTGTGGAAAAGATCCCAAACAACAAATAATCTCACCATTTCTATCAATTGTGATTTTTATTAAAAGCATGAAAACAGATGAATGCTCATTACATCTCTGATGAGAAACATAGACCTGCCATTGAACTAACTGTGTTTCTCTTATTTTACAACTGGCAAAGTGAGATTATGGAGTTATTATTTAACATAAAACATCCAATTTAAAAAATAGAGATGAGACCAGACACTCCAATGCTACATGATACAATCCTCAGGTGTACAGTTAACTTTTGTTGTTGTTGTTGTTGTTGTTGTTGTTATAAAGAAATCTTCAGCTGGATAAGATTGTATTTGTTTTATTGATTTATTATAAATCAGTCTGACAACCCTCTTTTCTCCCCTGAATATGATTCTAAGGCAGCTATTATGAATCTATTTTAAAATCTTTAGTAAAATTTTGCAGCTCTGTAGCACCTGGTCAGACCACCTTTACCAACTGAGGAAGGGAAATTGGTTTCCTTGAAGTAATGGTTACTCTACATTTGTCAACCTCATCCATCAGCTTATGATAAAATGTTAACTATGAATTAAAAATAGTGTGGAGCTATGTGGGCCATTGTTGTTCAAACTCAATGGAAGTTATCCATTAAGGATGGAAAAGAATTTTAGTGATTTGAAATTCCTACCAAAGTCAATAATTTCATACTGAAAACCTGAATCCAAATATTGTGAAAAGCCACCAGCACACATAAATCAAACATCCATATAAATCAAAATACATACACATTTCAGTTAATATGGAAAGGGTAAAGGGTAACCCCCACTCTGAACAAATCTTGCCAAAAAAAAAAAAAAAAAACCCTCATAATAATTTTGCCTTATGGTTGTCATAGGTCTGAAATTATTTGAAGGCACATAGCAACAACAACAAATACATGATGTAAAGTGTATAAATACACTTTGGACAATATATATATATATATATATATATATAGAAAATGTGCACAAATTTCCATGTGAGGACAAAATCTCTCAAGATCTTGCCAACGTGATACAAACAAACTATGGTTTCTCAACATCCTTTCTGAATTGTGGTGATCAGAACTGGACACAGTATTCCAGGTGGGGCCTGACCAAAGCAGAATAAAGTGGCACTATTACTTCCCTTGATCTAGATGCTATACTTCTATTGATGCAGCCTAAAATCACATTCTTGCATCTGTCTTACACCTGAAGACTTTGACCTTGGAGATATCCACAAAGCACAAGTTAATTTCATAAGAACTTATTTATGTATTCTTATAAAATAACAGCTCGTCTACAAAACCTAGCCTATGAAACTTGTTCCAAACTAACTGCCCTCTTTCCAACGGATAGTAAAATAGAAGCAGTCCTTAAAGCATTTACTCATTGAAAATATGTTGCCATTATTATTATTTTTTTTATGGAAATGACATGCTGTGGAACACTGCCAGGTTATTAATGCTCTGGCAGGTTTTTCTTGTTGTTGTTAGGCTGCAAAACATACATTTTGATTAAAATGGAAACCCTTAGCAATATAAGACGCAATCTCAATGTATCTGAGCTATTTATGAAGAATTGAAAGCAAAGACATGGGCTAGGTATGGTCTTGACCTCTTTGCTATTGTATACTTTATTTCAATAGGAATCAATTTAAAGGAAACTATTCTTCAACCTTTTCCTGTTTTGGTGTCGTATCTAGACAATGCTCCTTTAAAAATTCAATAGAAAAATGAATAAATATCCTGGTAGCCCAAAGGATATATAGGGTCAAAAATGAAATGGGTTTTCGTGGCCTTGATATGATCTTGCTCAACATCCCTCAGATGACACAAGAAAATAATGAGCAGAGGTATTTTGCTAGTACAAGCAGTTTGGCTGTTGATGTGAATTAATGGGATCTTCAACAGGTTTAGTTCAAGACAAAATAATAGCATCTATAGTCCCAGTCTGTATTAGTTTGGAAGTATAACACCTTCCCTAAGACTTTGACTGAAGTCTCTTTGTTACTGATCAGTAGTCAGGAGAAAGAGGGGGGAACACACTTTGACTTTATGACTGCCCATTATATCTCCCCAATCCTGTCTGCCTCTTAGATCCTTAGATCTTACCTCCAAGGGTTATCCCCAAGATGATGAACAGAGCTTAACAGTTTTCACCCAGCTCTACCACTCAGTCAAAGTATAATAGCTCGGGGATAGCACAATAGTATGTACTGTGGATACTGCAACAAATAGTGGTTGGAGGCTGAGTTTGATTACCCTTTCTCTCGGCCAAGTATGAACCCATGTTTATGGTAATTACTTTGAGGTAATTAAAGCTGGAATCACTTGAAATACTACAGTGGTGGGATTGATGGAATAGTATGTGTGGCTCGTCAAGAAGTACATCCCTAACAACAGTTTCAAGGGATGTGCTCATAATCCATCATTTCATTCTGGGAAGAGACAAATCAAATTGTATCACTTTCAGATTAAGCATCAGTGGAACACTTGCTTAGAAGGTTCTTGCCTTCCTTTCTCATGGAATGGAGACTTCTTTGGGTAACAAACCCACTCTAGTCATTAAAAACTTGTTGGCTTGCTGTCAAGCAGGCTGTTTCATGCTAAAGGTTCTTCTGTTATTTTCCTCAGCCAATAGATAGGTGAGCACTGCAGCACATTGATCACTGAGAAAAAGAGGGGGAAAACCTCTTTCAAGCTGGAAGATTGATCTTTCCCCCATTCTGCTGCCTATGAAACAGAAATGAACAAATCTGTTGGTGTGTCTATTTTCCAAGCCTTCTAGTTGTTCTGTTCTATTTCAACACCACTTGGTGATTTCTATGCACACTTTTCTTCAGTCTCTCTCTATCTTTCTTTCTCTCTCCATATTGCCCATAATCAGTGACCTTCACAAGGAATTTGAGTTTCAAATCAAGATTGACATGGTTGGTTGAATTAAGTCAGTCTCAAATGGGTAATCAATGGCCATGACCATTACAAAAGACATGCTTAAATAATTACCCTTGATTGTCCATTTGAGACCAAGTTACTTTGGTTAAAAGGGATGTTGAAGAAGGCCCAGAAACCTGCCAAAATGAGAACAAGAAGTATCAGATACTGAGGACAGGGCAGGCATTATTGAATCTTGCTCAACTGACATGCTGGAAGATGGAGTGAAGCCAAAGGAGGAGTGTGTAAGAGAAAAAAAATGGCTGATAATTCTGCTAGCTGCAGTGTGTGCAGCTGTGTGGGTTCAGGGGGGCAATTTTTGGCCCCTAGGCCTTTTGAGGCCCTCGTGTATTGGCAGAAATGCTCCAAACACATCTATTCTGAATTTTTGGGAGGAATATCAATTTGTGCAGGGAAGGTGTGAGCTATCTGTTGGCAAAGTGCTTTTCTGGGAATCTTCCAAGAGAGACCATTCACCCTTTCTTGTGACCACAAAAGTGCAGCCAGGAGAGACTGGATAGGACAGGAGCCCAAAAACAAATTTAATGGGACACGTGCGACCCCAGATAGTTTGGTAGTGGGACACATGCAGCCCACTCCCTTTGCTACCAACATATTAATATGGGAGAGTGAACACAGTGATAGGGTAGATTAATAGGAATGCATAAAATGCAAGCAGTGCTCTCTAGGACTCATCACTATTGCCTTTTTTGGTGCCTTGGGCCAGATATGTCCTAGGGCCAAATATAGCCCACCAGGCTCCAAGGGCTGAAAAGATTACAAAGTGTGTGTGTGTGTGCACATGCACGTGTGTGTGTACGCACATGCATGCACCTTCAAATTGCACATCAACTTATGGTGAGCCTGTAAATTTCCCAGGCTTTTCTAAAGCAAGGAATCTTCAAAGGTGATTTTGCCAATTCCTTCCTCTGAACTCTTATGTAACATTTTCTGCTTTAGTTTTGACAAATTTGAATCCAGTCATTGCAAAAACAGCACACAATTGCAACACTTCATTGTCAAGACAGCTTTCTATGTCACTTACCAGACTTTTCCAGTGTGAAAATGCACATGCTCTTGCACTCCTGCTGTTTAATTGAACTGATGCAACAAAACAATAAAACTTTTCAGACAACAAATTTAAAAAGGAATTTTCTGCCCATTTATTCCATTTGCAAATGAAGCATATGAAAATTCTCATACCTAGGTGATTTTGTGGCAATTTTCTTGGCTCATACATAAAACAAGCAACAAATGATGGTCACATCCCTAGCTTCCACAAAGGAGAAGATGTTGGCTTGTTCTATACTGACCCAAAGGGTAGAACTAGCTCTGATTGTTTTAAGTACAGGGAATTATATTTTTATTGACCATTAGGAGAAACCTCTTGAGAGTAAGAGTGATTTCATAATGCAGCCAATTGTTTAGACAGGTGGTGAGGTCTTCTTCTCTGGATGTCTTCTAAAAGAGGCTGGACAGCGATCCACTGGGGATGCTTTATCTGGAAATCTGGCATTGAGCAGAGGGTTGGATTCAGTGGCTCATGAGCCAACTTACAACTCTATGTTTCTATGATTCTATCCTGAAAACATCAGTTAGCAATTCAGGGTGGCATACTTGTAATTCTAATTGTTGCATCTCCTGTATATATTTCAAGAAAACAATGTTGAGAACACAATGACTGCCAGGACCTATTAAAGAGAGCTTTCTTTAATAGGTTTATTCAAACTACTGAGGCATTGAGGGTGTCATCTGCAAAATGTGGGGGAAACAACCACAAATCTGCACACACATTTCAAGAATGACAAATCAGGCATTCCTGACCAGGAAGCTTGAACAAACAGTTTCTGTACATTCTAACTTGAAACACCACATCCTCTCTGGTTTGCTGGGAAATGATATGCCATCTCCCTGCCCCCCCCCATTTCTTTGGAGGAAAGGTAGAAATTGAGCAATGCACTCAGGACCTCAACAGCTCCTGGCCCCTACCTAGAGAACAATACTTAACACTTTAGAATATGTTATAGTTAACATCCTTCTCTGCTACTTTGGATATAGTTTACTTTTTCTTTGAGCAATTAAATAAGAAAGAACTTCTAGAACTAGAAATATATTTTTCTAATATATTTAGATGGTTCTAATTATTAATCACTTTCATATATATATATATATATATATATATCTCACAACTGTTAGCATGATTACATGGACTGTGTTGCACCACGTTGAAGCTGTGCACTTGGATGGCCACGAAGGAAGATACAGTGGTCCCCTGGGTTACGAAAGGTAATCCATTCCGGATTACCTTTCGTAACCCGGAAATAGTCGTATCCCGGGGGACCGCTTTAAGGGACGGACTGCGCGGCTGATTTAAAGGGGCCGCACGGTTTTTCCCTTTCGTTCCCCGGGGATTTCTTCGGATCCTGGGGGAATTATAGGGGTTCCGCTGGTTTCGGCTCCCGGGGATTTCGTTCCCCGGGGGCTTCGTATCCCGGGCGACCACTGTACATGAAGCTGGAGAATTCCCTCTCCCTCTCCAGAAGCAAGCAAATGAGACAACAGGTAGGTATCTCTCACGGAGGCACTTTACTTCTGATTCCACTATGTATAAGTTTGTTCTGACTGCAAAAGCTACTTGCATAACACCACAGACCAACAAACCCACAATGTACAATAAGGCTCCTCCCCTTATATACATTTGCCACATACAGGCACTTTGTCCAGCCTCTTCCTGCTGTGTTAACATATTTACAGTTTCCCCATGCAGGGTGGCTTTGCAGTTTTTAGCTACTGATAAGGTCATCGCCTGTGACTCAGCACAGCTCAATTGCTGATTCATTGTGACTTCTGTTTTACACTATCTGCTTTATCACACTAGGGGGCAAACAGGATTTAAACAAGAGTTAAACGAGAGTTAAACAGGAAACGTCCTGTGATAAACATAGGGCATTTCCTATTTAACTCTCATTTAACTCTCGTTTAAATCCTGTTTGCCCCCTAGTGTGATAAAGCAGAAGGTAACCCTGTCACCTTTGTCCCACATCTGAAAAATTTTCCCAGGATCCAGTCCTTGACAACAACAACATAATATCTTGCTATCTAATTTCCCCTGCATGGGGAAACTGTAAATATGTTAACACAGCAGGAAGAGGCTGGACAAAGTCACATCTGTGAGTCACAAGTGGGAGGAGCTAGGAGACTAGCTATACAGAACTGCTCAGAGAGCCAGCTGCAGACCACTTGGAGTGAGAGAGAGAAGAAGGAAGAGCAACTTTTTGGCAGCCATTTTAAGTGGTAAGTGTGTGGATTTTTAAAATATCTTGGGGGAGTGTGTCTGTTGCAGAGGAGGAGGAGCTTCTGTGAGTCACATCTGTGAGTAACAAGTGGGAGGAGCTAGGAGACTAGCTATACAGAACTGCTCAGAGAGCCAGCTGCAGACCACTTGGAGTGAGAGAGAAAAGAAGGAAGAGCAACTTTTTGGCAGCCATTTTAAGTGGTAAGTGTGTGGATTTTTAAAATCTCTTGGGGGATTGTGTCTGTTGCAGAGGAGGAGGAGATTCTGTGAGTCACATCTGTGAGTCACAAGTGGGAGGAGCTAGGAGACTAGCTATACAGAACTGGTCAGAGAACAGAGTGCCGTTAGGAGAGCGAATCCTCCCCCCCCCCAAACAGGGTAAAGCACAACATTAGGAGCAGAGGAGCTGTAAACTTTGTTTTAGAGGTTCTCCTTTAGATCTCCCCCTTTTAAAAGTGCTTTTGAGGGGTTCCCCTCCACCTCAGAAGAAGTGAATACAAGTTAGAAACCAGGGCATCTGTATAAAGTAACATTCCCAGTAGGTTGAAATCACAGATAGAGATTAGTGGAATAGGACAGGACATCAGGGGCTTTGACATTAGTGTTTACCGGTGAATATTCTTCGAGGAGGAAGCCCACAGTCCTCTTTTAGTGATTCCTTAATAGTTCTCGGTATGGGCACTGAGGGAGCGGCTGCAGTCACTTGCAACACTTGTGGGGTGTTTGTCTTCTTGCCTACAGATGTGGCAAACTTCACATGCCCCAAGTGCAAGTTGGTAGCCCTCTTGGAGGAGAAAGTACAGCAGCTGGAATCCAGGGTAGTGACACTTCAGCATGTCAGGGAGCAAGAGGTTTTCCTCGACACAACGGAAGGAACGATCTTGGAAGGGGACCACACAGAGAAAGTCGCTGGGGGTGAGAAGGTCACTTCATGTACACAGGAGGCAGACAGCTGGAGGAATGTCACACAGAGAAGCAGAGAAATCAGGGATAGCTGTAGGAGCTTGCAGCTACAGAATCGTTTCGAAGCCCTTTCACTGATCAAGGAGGATCAGGAAGAGCAGCATGGACAGACTTCAGGGACACAGCAGAGGAGCCTGGGAGTTCCATTGCAGGGAAGAGTTGCTGCTAAGCCTCAGAGGAGGCGCGTGGTTGTGGTGGGGGACTCCTTGCTGAGGGGTACAGAAGCAGTGATTTGTGGGCCCGACAAGATGTCTCGTGAGGTGTGTTGTCTCCCTGGGGCAAAGATCCATGATGTGACAGAGAGGCTGACAAGACTGGTCAAATCTACTGACAAATACCCCTTCCTTTTGGTCCACGTGGGAACGAATGACACAGCAAGACACAGCCTTCAGAATATCAGAAGGGATTACGAGGCTCTGGGGAAGAAGCTGAAGGAAATGGACGCACAGATTGTCATCTCGTCTCTTCTACCAGTAGAAGGGCACGGTCCAGGAAGAGAGAGGAAAATAGCAGATATCAACAACTGGCTCCACAGATGGTGACGTCGAGAACAATTTGGATTCTCGGATCATGGGCTGCGGTTCCATGAGGAGGGACTTCTAGCAAGGGATGGGCTACATCTCACGCCAGTTGGAAGAAACGTTTTTGCCTACAGTCTGAAGAATCTGATCAGGAGGGCTTTAAACTAAGTGATCTGGGGAAGGGAGACAGCAGTCTGGAAGGCAAAACGGCTAGAAAAAAATAGTCAAACTGACATAGAGGGAAGAAGACAAACAGTGCAAGGACCCAACAATAGGAGCCAAAAAACATGTACAGGCATCAAGTAAAGGGGACACATGGTCTTAGATGGTCTACACTAATGCACAGAGCATGGGAAATAAGCAAGATGAACTTGCACTCCTAGCACAACAAGGGAAATATGATATAATAGGCATCACTGAAACCTGGTGGGATGAGTCTCACGATTGGAATATAGAAATAGAGGGGTATAACCTTTTTAAGAGAAACAGGACAAACAAGAAAGGAGGAGGAATAGCATTATATGTCAAGGATATTTACACCAGTGAAGAGATCCAGGACATCAATACTGGAAAGCCAGGTGGAGAGCATCTGGATAAAAATTAAAGGAGAGGGAAACAACAGGGATGTTACTGTGGGAGTCTACTACAGACCCCCAAGTCAGACAGAGGAAATGGATGATGCCTTTCTAGAACAGATGACCACACAATCAGGAAGGAGAGATGTAGTAGTGATGAGGGACTTCAACTACCCGGATATTTGCTGGAAGTCAAACTCAGCGCTATCCTCAAGATCTAGAAAATTCCTCACTTGCCTCGTAGACAATTTCATAGTCCAAAAGGTGGAAGAGGCAACAAGGGGATCAGCTATTTTGGATCTGATCTTAACCAACAAGGAAGACCTAGTTGATGGGGTGCAAGTGGTGGGATCCTTAGGTGGGAGTGACCATGTCCTCCTGGAGTTTGTTATACAGTGGAAAGGTGAAGCTAAGCATAGTCAGACACGCATTCTAGACTTTAGGAAAGCTGATTTCAATAAACTTAGAGAAATACTGGGGGTGATCCCATGGTCAAGAATACTAAAAGAGAAGGGAGTTCAAGATGGATGGGAGTTCCTCAAAAGGGAGATACTAAAAGGACAATTTCAGACAGTTCCAACGAGAAAGAAAAATGGGAGATGTCTCAAGAAACCGATATGGATGACTAAGGAACTTACAACTGAGCTAAGTTTTAAATGGAACATGTATAAAAAATGGAAAAATGGGGAAATCACCAAAGAGGAATTCAAACAAATAGCCAGCACATGTAGGGATAAAGTCAGAAAAGCTAAAGCGCAAAATGAACTCAGGCTTGCTAGAGACGTTAAGAACAATAAAAAGGGCTTTTTTGGGTATGTCCGAAGCAAGAGGAAGAAGAAGGAAACAGTAGGGCCACTGCGTGCAGAAGATGGCAAAATGCTAACAGGAGACAGAGAAAAGGCAGAATTGCTCAACACCTTCTTTGCTTCAGTCTTTTCAGGAAAGGCAAAGGGTGCCCAACCTAAGGATGATGGGGCAGAGGACAGAATAGGGGAATTTCAGCACGGAATAAGTAAAGAAACAGTACAGGAATACCTGGTTAATCTAAATGAATATAAGTCTCCAGGACCAGATGAACTACATCCTAGGGTATTAAAAGAACTGGCAAATGTAATATCAGAGCCATTGGCAATAATCTTTGAGAACTCCTGGAGAACAGGAGAAGTCCCTGCAGACTGGAGGAGGGCAAATGTCCCAATCTTCAAAAAGGGGAAAAAAGAGGATCCCAACAATTATCGTCCGGTTAGTCTGACATCAATACCAGGAAAGATTCTGGAGCAGATCATTAAGCAGAGAGTCTATGAACATTTCGAAGGGAATGCCATAATCACAAAAAGCCAACATGGGTTTCAGAGAAACAAGTCATGCCAGACAAATCTGATCTCTTTTTTTGATAAAATTACCAGCTTGGTAGATGAAGGGAATGCTGTGCATATAGTATATCTTGACTTCAGTAAGGCATTTGACAAGGTTCCCCATGACATCCTTGCAAACAAGCTTGTAAAATGTGGACTAGACAAGGTAACCGTTACATGGATTTGTAACTGGCTGACTGACCGAACCCAAAGGGTGCTCAACAATGGTTCCTTTTCATCCTGGAAAGAAGTGACAAGTGGGGTGCCACAGGGTTCTGTACTGGGCCCAGTGCTATTCAACATATTTATTAATGACTTGGATGACAGTATTGAGAGCCTAGTTATCAAATTTGCAGATGACACCAAATTGGGAGGAGTAGCTAATACCCCAAAGGACAGGATCAAAATTCAAAATGACCTGAATAGACTAGAAAGCTGGGCCAAAGCTAACAAAATGAAATTTAACACAGAGAAATGTAAGGTCCTACACGTAGGGCGGAAAAATGAAATGCACAGATATAGGATGGGGGACACCTGGCTGAATGAAACAACATGTGAAAGGGATCTAGGAGTCCAAGTAGACCACAAGTTGAACATGAGTCAACAGTGTGATGCAGCAGCTAAAAAGGCCAATGCAATTTTAGGTTGCATCAATAGAAGTATAGTGTCTAGATCAAGGGAAGTAATAGTGCCACTCTATTCTGCATTGGTCAGGCCCCACCTGGTATACTGTGTCCAGTTCTGGGCACCACAATTCAAAAAGGATGTGGAGAAACTGGAGCAGGTCCAAAGGAGGGCGACTAAAATGGTGAAGGGTCAGGAAACCTTGCCCTATGAAGAATGCCTTAGGGAGCTGGGGATGTTTAGCCTGCAGAAGAGAAGGTTGAGGTGATATGATAGCCCTGTTTAAATACTTGAAGGGATGTCACATTGAGGAGGGAGCAAGCTTGTTTTCTGCTGCTCCAGAGAACAGGACTCAGAACAATGGATGCAAACTGCAGGAAAAAAGATTCCAACTCAACATTAGGAGGAACTTCCTGACAGTAAGAGCTGTTCGACAGTGGAACACACTCCCTCAGAGGGTGGTGAAGTCTCCTTCCTTGGAGGTTTTTAAGCAGAGGCTGGATGGCCATCTGTCAGGGATGCTTTGATGGAGAGTTCCTGCACAGCAGGGGGTTGGACTGGATGGCCTTTGTGGTCTCTTCCAACCCTAAATTTCTATGATTCTAATTGTGTCTGTATGCAGTCAACCTTCTCTATACACAGATTCTTTATCCATGGATTCAAACATCCATGGCTTGAAAATATTTTTAAAATATGTCAATTCCAGAAAGCAAACCTTGGTTTTCTCTTTTTAGATAAAAGGCTCCCTTTTACTGAACATCCATGGATTTTATTATCCACAGTGAGTCTTGGAATCAAATTTGGGGTATACCAAGGGCCCACTCTATGTGCTTCACCAAGAGCCAGCATGGTGTAGTGGGTTAGGTGTTGTACTAGGACACTGGGAGACAAGGGATTGAATCCCTGGTCAGCAATGGAACCCCATTGATTGACTTTAATCTCTTTCAGACTCTCTCAGCCTGAGAAGGAGAAAAAAGCACCGCATCCTAAATAATAATAATAATAAACCTTAACAAATGCTACCAGGAAATTCCTGTGATAGGTTCACTTTACGGTCACCATAAGTAAAAAAAATGATTTAAAGGCACTCAACAACAACAACAAATCTTCCTTATCTGCCTATGAATTACTTTCTATATTCCTTCTCAGTGATCAGTGGGTTGTTACCACTTCACAATTCTGACCATTAAGTTACGCCTGCTGATTAAATGCCTTTTGATAGTTAAATCCAGGAAGCGGTGACCCCTCCCAATACAACCTACATACATCCTCAAAACCAGATCTGGAGTTCTAGGAAGTCCTGGAAGGTGAAGAATACTCTGCTGTGCTGGGAATTGTCCTCAAGTGTAACACTGGATGTAAGCCACAATTTATTTATTTATTTTGGTACTTCTTCAATCATCATATTCTTCTTAGCCTGCTGATGCCTTTCTAGTGTCATTTTAACATGGTTAAATATTCATATTTGGAGAATTGGTTGTCTATTAGTATATATAGTTCACTTTCAACTTGGGAGCCATGAACATTTCCGATAATACATTTTCTGAATATTTTTAACGATTATTTTAAGTACTTTCAACATTCTCTCACCTTTCCATTTTAACTTTAGACAAAAAATTGTGTTGATACTACCATGAGTTGATAAGACTGTCTTTAAAAAGACAGGTTTCTCTTTTGCATTTTACATCAGAAATAAAATATGAAACTCTCTTTGGTGTTTAAATGATGAGTGCTGCAGAACTTTCACCTAAAGCAACATTTGGAACAAACTTGACAATTGTGAAGAAGCTTAAAGAAATTTTTCAATAAGATGAGCAAAAAACCTCCAGAGAAAGGGATTGTGCACACACCTAGGCAGTCAATGGATTTTGCCTAAAGTGAAATCCAAAGTGGATCAGAAAGTTCCTCCTAAGTGAAACTTCTAAAGAATTTCAAGGAAAGTCACAGTACTTTTTAGTGCAATTTCCTGTGAGACTTCCATGTACTTGTGAGTGAAAACTCCAGTACAAAATACATAAGTGGTTTAAGCAGCTTGTAAGAGTTCTCTCATGTCCATTCCTCCTTATTCTCGGCAATGGGGCAGCTGCATACAAGTAAAATTCTCCACAAACTAGTATAATTTCCGAAGGTGGGATGGAAGTGTATCCCTTATTTAAAGAGAGATAATATTGTAAAAAGCAGAGAGTAGACCCATTGAATCAATTGATGACCCAACACATAGGCAAATCTCATTGATTCAAGTGGTTTAATTGAGTCAGAACTAACAAAAGAATTGAGACCATTAATCCTGACATAGATCCTTTGTGTGTGTGTGTGTGTGCACGTACAAGCAGAAATGGATATTATGCCTTTATAAAGGTATAGTGGAGTTTGTCAGCTTCCTCCCCCCCCCCGCCCCATTCACCTAATTTAAATTTAGAAACTAAGAATCCTATAAACAATTCACAACCCTTTCAATTTAGGTAATTTCTCAGTCTCTCTCTCAGTCTTCCCACCTCCAGCATGCTGTTGGCAAATATCCTATCTGCTTGGTTTCTGTGATTCTAGAGTACTTTAAATAACAACACTGCTTAAAATGAGGTTGATTTGTATTATTTTGCTCACTTTCCAGCCCACACGCCATGCACTAACCTTATTTGAAAGGCTGTAATAATATTAGCTGGTGAAAGTTAACAGATGGAGTGTCCCTTTTTGCCACAGGCCTACTAGCAGTTGTGAAGCTAAGGGAAGGACAAATTAGAGACAGGAAGGGCTCAAATTAATTTTCCTTTCCCAAAGGTGTTATATTACCCTTTTCTATCACTCGCAGGACTACCTCTTATCAGATAGAATGATATATATAAAAAAATTATGTCGGCAATGTGGCTGAACACAGCTTTGCACTGGGGAACTGAGGATAAATGCTCTTAACAGAATTGTGGCTGCCTGATGAGATTGTGTTTTCCTCCGGGTAATTAGGAATGTTTATTTTCCCTGCCAGCTTCTCACAATCAATTCCAGAATTATTGCATATATAAATAAAAAGAGCTTTTCAATATTCTTGGTATTAACCCATCAATAACCTCCCTTCGTAATTGAACCGAGGGAAAATGCAGATTGGTTGGAAGAGGGAGACAAGATAATTTTCACTCTTAAATCTAGCCCTTTCTTTCTTAGAAGAAGATTGTGAAAAGTCTGTTATGGTCTTGACTGAGAAAGATACACTGGAGGCTGGCTCATGTGCAAGTCCAGTCATATATCCCATTCATGATAGATACTAGTGATGTATTTTTCCCTCCATTAATTTTCTTCTCAGAGGAAGCAATTAATAATTTTTGCAATTTTCTTCTCAATGGGAGAAACATTCTGAAAAGTACACAGTTTTTGAAGGCTATTGGCAGTTCAGGACTTATTCTGTGTAAAATGTACATGTAGCTGTTTTGCACAGAAAGAAATTCAGTTTCTGTACAGGAAACAGCTCCCCCCCACCCCACCCCACCCCCCATTATTTTGACCCATGCAGAGCATTTATTTTGAGCAAAGAGAAAGCTCTTCTGGTGGTGCAGTGGTTAAATGCCTGTACTGCAGCCACTCACTCAGAACCATAAGTTTGCAAGTTCAATACCAGCAAAAGAGCCCAAGCTTTACTCAGGCTTGCATCCTTCTGAGGTTGCTAAAATGAGTACCCAGATAGTTGGGGGGCAAGTAACTTACACTTGGCAACTGCTTAGAGACTGCTTAGGCAATATGAAGCGGTATATAAATGAAGCTGTTTATACGGCTGAAAATGCATCTTTCCATCCAAACGTATTTCCTATTTTCTGCAAAGAAAATGATGTTTTGTGCACAGAAAAATCTGTTGTCAATACAAAACAACATACAAATTTTGTACAGAATAAATCTAGAACTGCAAAGATTCTCGTTTGTTTAGGATTATTATCATTGGGGCTTCTTTATACTTAAAAATTAATCTTTTTTCCAAATATTATTTCCATTCCTAGAGAATACATGTTTCAACCCTTGCTTTGCAACATTCCCTGCATTACCCAATGTATAGTGCAAAGTGTATATTACTTATTTACCTACTTACTTTTCTGTCTTTCTTCCAGTATGGGGTCTGAAGTTACTTACTGCACATAATAGAGTTAAATTTAACCACAATATTGAATTGGAGGGGAACCAGATCACAACAATTAAATTATATTATAAATTGAACTGAATTAACAACAGTAGAGAAACAATAATCTATTGATTACTCATTCTGTAGCAAACTGCTAATAGCCAAAATCCTATCTGTTTTTTCAATGGAATGTTAACATGCACTGTCTGTTGTTGTTGTTGTTATTTAATTATTGTGAATTATTACTAAGAGTTCCAAAATCTAGGGGCAACCAGTAAGAAGGCCCTCATATTTCCATCAACTATAACTGTGACAGTAGTAATTTTTTGCCTCTGGAAAACAGAGTTTGAATATTCACTCAGTCATGGAAAGCCACTCGATGATCTTCAACATGCCACTCTCTCAGCCTCAAAGGAACAAATCTCTGAATAAATCTTAATTTTTATTTTTCCATTTATGTCTATTTCACTCAACAACATTGATCAACTGTGCGGGGGCAGGGGTGGTGGTGGTTCTGAGTCAGAATATCCCGGGTTTAAAATGTTAACTTAGCAAGGTTTATTTTTTAAAAAAAGTTTGTCCATGGCCCTTGGGTATCATACTTGTAGGTGGAATGGGAGTGAGTCTGAGTATACTATTATGCCATTCTATTATTTCTATTTATGCAATATTTTTATTGCTATCTCAGATTATGTATGTGTATAATGAGCCATGTGCAACTTTTCTGTAGCACAGAGACAGAGCAATTCTAGTTACTGTTCTGAAAAAGGAAACGGTTACCTTTTTTAAAAAAAAAAATCACACCTGCAAAACCAGCTATTTGGCAGGATTAGTTTATTTATTTATTTTTCATTTATTTATAGTATTTATACCCCGCTCTTCAACCTTAATGGCTATCAGAGCGGCTTACAATTATTAATTTTTATTAGACGGTTCCCTGCCCATAGGCTTACATTCTAAAAAGACACGACACAAAAGGAGAAGGGGATGGTGGCGGAGAAGGCGTTTGAGATTTTAAAAAAATGTTTTTAAAGCTCTAGAAATAAGCATTTTTACAAGTTCTGTATGTAACTTGATTATGATTATGAAGTTATTATAGGGATGATCTTAGATTTATATCTCACAGATTTATGTATGCATAAGTAGCCTGTTACAGTGGTATAATGAGACTACAGTTTAGATGGTACAGAAAGAGCGCAAAGGTAAAGGTTACAATGATACAAGTGGGTGAAAAAATATCACACATATCTGGCTCCAATACAATGCTTTATGGAAGATGAAACATAGCTTAAAGCCTTAATATTTGAGAGACTCAATACTTCCATTTATGAAACATCCAGCAGATGTTTTCAAAATGCACACATTCTTTCAAACAAGGAGGCAGGCAACAATTTCTCAATGTGTTCTAATATAGGCTTGTCACCAAGACAACTCAAGCAGGATTGTGAGGTGATGTTCCAGAGGTAAAACACCAACAATGTAAGATCTAACCTCCATGGGGATAAAATTAATGAAGCATATCTTGAGCAAAAAGTGGTATAAGCAAGCTCCCCACCAAAACTTCTCTCATTATACCAGAAACCATGATAATCCAGATGATTTACAACAGACAAAGGAAGTTGGAAACATATGTTCCTAGAAGACAGCACATAATGTTGGCAACCAAGCCAATCTGTTCTTTAAAAGGGTCTAACTGCTGTAAATTGTATCTTTAATTCACTTGTATTGCATTACATTTTATTTAGGATTTTATTTTTAAATAATGATGATGATAATAATAATAATAATAATAATAATAATAATAATAATAATAATATTTTATTTATATAGTGCTATAAATTTACACAGTGCTGTACATGCAATCTTATAATGAGACAGTTCCCTGCCCTCAGGCTTACAATCTAAAAGAGACAACACAAAAGGAGAAGGGAAAGGTAGTGGGAAAGGGGATGAGTTTCAGTGGTTTTTCTCTCCCTCTGGGCCCTGGTCCAAGGCAGATGGACTGGAGACAGGGCTCGGCTTCTTACTATATAGTTAAAAGGAGGCATCATCTTGCATTATCTCTATTACACATCTTGGTCATCCTTATTGGCAGAAACTGAATAAACCAAATAATAATAATAATAATAATAATAATAATAATAATAATCTGTTTTCATTAAAAAAATCACATATTTGGGGGGCTTGAAATCCTACAATCGCAAAAACAAACCAACACAAACACATATGTCTAGAAGGTCTAAATTTGTCAGGTGGTCAAGACTCTTTATTGCTCAAGACACAAAAATTCTTATTCCCTGCTTGACACAGGTTGTCTTTTTCCTATAGCACAAATTTACATCCCTTATTGGCACATAATGGCCTAATCTAGATGTGCCTGAAGAGCCGCGATTAGGGCTAGAAAAGGCGCAAATAGGGTTAGGGAGAGTATAGCGTCCTCACCCTCCCTAACCGTAAACTGTATGGATGCTGCCATTTTAAAATGGTGGCATCCATATGGGCACACCATCATAGTATTGTGGCACACGCAGCGTTTAGATACACTGTGTGCGCCATGACACAATGGCGCCACGGGAGGATGTCAAGCACACCCTTTCCACGGCACAAAAAAGGAGCTTGAAAACAAGCTCCTTTTTTGCGCCAGGTCTTTGGCACGGCCTTTAAATAGCTGCACCAAGGACCCAGGGGGGAAAGGGGCTGCAGTGGTGGCCACTTTCTGCCTTTGGCACTGCCAAGGAAAGCAGGGTGCAGCAGGTGCCCAGGGGGCCTGTTGCCCCCCTGCAGCCTTTGGAAGTGGCGGGATGGGGCCTCTGAGGCTGCCAGTGTGGGAGCCTTTGCCCCATCTCGCCGCTTCTTGGGGCGAGAACGGACTGCCCCTTTTGGGCAGTCTGGAAAGCCCCATTGTGTTCTTCCTGTGGCCCAAAGGAGAATAATTCAAAGAGGGAAGGCCCAGTGTCTCTGCTCATAGAGCCAACAAGATCTTGCTAAGACTTTTGCCATGCTTTCCTTATGTAAGGATAACTACTCAAATTTGGGGGAATATTACTTAGCTCAATACATCCATCTTGGCTCCTTACAAAGACCATACAAGGACCGGATTCCCAAATTGTTTACGGAGGTTCGAGAAATTCCAGAACTGACACCAAATGCAGAGTTTTAGATTTTAAGCTAGTTTATTGATGTACAGGGGACACACTCATACACCATTCACACATGCAATCACACAAAGCTAATAGAAGGAAAAGAACAGGCCTTCTAATGATGACATACTTGCCTGAGATGGCTCTTCCAGGATCCAGGCTGGTGCAGCAATGCAATGGAGGGAAATAGGGGAAAGGGTGTGTGTAGGACTTAGGGAAAGGGAAAGGTGAGAGGAAAAAGGGGGGGTGTGTGGAACTGCAGAGAGCCCCAAACGACCAGAGGTCTGTCTGAGATCCCAAGGCAGAACAAGTTAACAAAGAAATGGCAGAGTTTAAGTACCCTTCTGGTCACGTCCACAGTAGAGGCTTTTGTCCCACTTCAAAGAAAGCCACATTTACATATCACTTGATCCAGGAAGCCTCTTCCATGGGAAAAGCATTGATACCGGAATAGCTGGCATCTGTTAAGTGTCACAAAGTCATAAAGGTACCCCAAGGTGTTAAGCATCTTTTCCTGTTTGCAACTCCCAACTAGGCTATACTGTATACGTGATCTCCTCACCTTGAGGCCATGGAGGACTGGGGGACATCTCCCATAATGCCTTTCCATTAGGGTCATAAGGAAACATGCCTTCACTTTAGGGATGCAGCTTCTCCTTAGAGGTTTCCATGATCAAGCAATGCAAAAGTTGAAACATCCAGTTGCCCTTGCAGATGCATTTTGGGATAGGGGGCTGTGGGGTGTCTTTGTATCATTGCAATATGGGTAACACTTAAATTTTATTCACAAGCATGTGAACAGCAGGTATCCATATCTGGATTCCCAGAAACATCCCTAGATGTTTCTGGTGGTCTTTGAATGCTTTCCAACCATCAAAAAAGGACAGCATCTAGTTTTATAAATCCAATAGACTGACTAAATATCAAAGAGTTGTTGTGGCAAGGCTTCTGTACGGGTTGTTTGTTCTGATGTTTTCTAATATTCTCACTGAAAAAAAATTGTATTCAGATTGTATGAGCTTTTATAAGTAAAAGGGGAGGGATGGGTTTGCAATGAGAGATATTTAAGACATGTAATCCAAACTGAAGACTGCACTACAACGAAATACTGGGGAAGATAATTTACTTTTCTTGCGTCTTCTAAGGAGTAAGACCATGCCATGAAAGCGAAAGCTGTTTTTCATAGGGCATCAGCTACTGTTTACAGCATTACAATGAAAGTAATAATCTTTTTGTGGAACCACAGCGATTTTCCTTTTGGCCTACTGTGATGTTTCAAGAAGATTTTATGATATGTTAGTAGGGCTGTAATAGCACAAGCAGAAGTGCTCTTTAGTAAACAAATTTTGCTTTTATTCAAATATTCAGAGCAATAAAAAGAACACCAGGAAAGACAAATTGTCCCATTTAGTTCAAACTAAAATGTTTATCCAAGACTCCCCCTCCCCCCATTTCTTCTCAAATGTTGATGGGTCTCAGAAAACCTAGATGCATTATTAGTCTCAATAGGCCTTAAACTCTTTAATGAAATAAAAATGTTAAAAACCTACATGACTGAAAAAATGTAAACATGCCGGTTTTATTGGCAAAAATAATGCCAAATTTATATTGGTGATCTCTTCCAGCATGAGAGAAACATAAAGAGTAGCAGTTCATGGGTTCCAAAGTGACTGGTTGATGGTGTCTATATACTATGAGAGATGAGTTAAAACTCTCTTTGAATTCAAATAAAATTACAGGTTTTCTGTGTACACAAAGGGCTGAAATAGATGGCCCAGATGGGGTGGCATGAAGCTGTGCCACCTGAAGACAGATTGGGGCCATGGCAGCCACATGCTGTGGCCCTCAACTGCTCCTTTATTGACCATGGAAAAGCTACCTTCAGCAGCTCTTCTGCAGCACTTTGGTGGTTTCCTGTCATGGTGGGGGCTTGTGGTTTGTAACCACCATGCCTCAAGACACCCAGAAGCCAGCTGATGTGTGGTTGCTCTGGGTGTTTTCAAGGCATCATGGGGAAATTTGGCATGGGCACACCATGCCCCCAAGCTGCCCAGAAGGCAGCTTTTATTACTGGTCTGTTCTGGCCCCAAGTTATCTTTTGTAGCATTAGAAATGAACAAATCACCCTTCAAAGCATTCTGCAATGTTTATTCACATTTTTAGAGTGTATTTCTTTTCATTTGTCATAGTCATGAAAAGTAAAAATAAAATAAAATAAAAGGAGCAAGATTTTGAATGTTCACCAAAGTAGTTTATAAATTTAATATGAGAGGCTATTTGACTCTGAAGAGTTGTATACAGAAAGATCAAATGGAGGAAATATTTTAAACCCTTCCTGGCCAATCAAGTTCAATCTGATCTTCATTTCTTTTCTGCAAGAGCTGCCACATTGTTAAATAAGAACTTGTCTTTTGAATACTATAGTGTATTTCTATATATGTGACCTTGGTACTGAAACATTGTTGGATAGTTCACAATGTCAAAATTCCCTATGCAATCCTATAATTATGTATGCACTCGAGGAAAGTTTTGTATTAAAAACAATCACTTTAATCAGGGATATGAATTCAGATAGCTTTTATGGAAATGAGAAAGGATCATAGAATCATAGAATCACAAAATCATAGAGTTGGAAGAAACCACAAGGGCCATCCAGTCCAACCCCCTGTCACGCAGGAACTCACAAGCAAGGCACCCCCAAGAGATGGCCATCCAACCTCTGCTTAAAGGCCTCCAAAGAAGGAGATTCCACTACACTCCAAGGAAGTGTGTTCCACTGTCAAACAACTCTTACTGTCAGGAATTTCCTCCTAATGTTTAGGCGAAATCTATTTTTCTGTAGCTTGCATCCATTGTAGTCTCTGGAGCAGTAGAAAACAAGCTTGCTCCATTCTCAATGTGAAACCCCTTCAAATACTTAAATAGGGCTATCATATCACCTCTTAACTATCTTTTTGCCATGATAAACATACCCAGCTCCCTAAGTCTTTCCTCATAAGGCATGGTTTCCAGATCCTTCACCATTTTGGTGGCCCTCCTCTGGACATGCTCAAACTTGTCAACATCATTTTTGAATTGGGGTGCCCAGAACTAGACCCAGTATTACAGAAAGCATAATAGAGTGGCACTATTACTTCCCTTGATCTAGACACTATATTTCTATCAAAGCAGCCTAAAAGCCCTAGTTTTTCTAAAGTCTTTGCGTACAGAAAACTGCCTTCTGCATACAGAAAAGCTGCTTTTCCTAACCTCTGTTACATAAAGTAATAGCATATCTGGTTGCTTCCCTGCTCCAGAAATTCCTTAAGTAAATATATTATCTTGATCTATTTCAAGCTTGTTTATTACAGTGTTATGGGACAGAGCTGACTTTGGTCACCTTGATGAATAAGCTACAGTGGGAATTAGACATGGATGAATGCATCCCTGGTGACTCTGCTGGTACTATCAACAATTGTATCTTTCTGCACTACCAAGCAAAAATGGGACTTGGAGGAACAGTGGCTCCATTCCTTCCTGGAGGCATAAGCTCAGATATGGTGGGGGATTCCTGTTCTCTTTGGCCACTGATCTATGGGATCCCTCTACTCTGCCCTTCATACTATTCAACACATACATGAAACCACCAACAGACACTACTAAGATGTTTGTGGTTCTCTGCCACATCCAACTCCATTTCTCCTTTTCCTTCTAACTTAAAGCAAGCTATTTAAGTTCTGAAGTGGTGTCTGGCATCAGTAATGCATTGGAGCAAATGAGCTGAAGTCTGTCCAGAAAAGACAGAAATGCTCCTGCTCAGTCAAAAGGTAGTTCAGGGAATAGTGATACAGCTTGTGGTGGATGGGATTTCACACACCTGCCAAAAAATAAAAATGCAATTTTGCAGTTTGGGTTTATTCCTGGCCTAAGTTTTAAACCTGGAAACCCAAATTTTAGCAGTAGCCAGGAATGCCAACTATACAAATTGCTAAAGGTGTCGGATTTGGCCGTACCTTGGTTGCATCCTGTTTGGATTACTGTAACAATGCTGTACATGGAGCTGTCTTTGAAGAGGCATTGGAGACAGTTGAAATAAAGAGTTTCAGCCAAATTTTAATGGATGTTTGCAGGGATCATGTAATTCCTCTTCTCCAGTAGCTCTACTAACTTTCATCACTGGATAGGAAAACAGTAATCAGGAAATAGAAAACTAAATTAGTCTCAATATGATTTTCTGCTAAGATTTAGATTTGTGACTCTTTCCTTCTTCTACAGATGTGGATGAATTCTTAGGATAGTGTAACCCAAAAGATTTCTAAGGGCTTAATCTCCCACTGATATTGCTGGCATGTTAGTAAAAGCCTTTATCTTCTGATGGAAAATGGAGGTGACCAAAATAGTTGAAATGTTTGCTCTTGAGTTCTGTCTTGTCTTTGATGGATCTGTACAGTGTTGTGGAAATGAGAGCAATGAAGCACAGTTGGAGACAGTTTCATGGCAGATACAGGAAGACTCACATCAAATATGATATAAGTTCAAGTTCTTTATTAAGACTTCCCCATGGTGATGAGCAGAATTTCCATTTACACAACATTTTATTTCTGAAGCTTGAAGATGTAGACAAGTTGTTTGTTTATGTTCTTCCAAAAGCACTCATAATCTTCATCCTTGCCCATCTAGATGGCTTTCAATCAGTAATTTTGACTTGAGGAACAGGATGTAGGGAGTGCTCATAACTTCAAGTGTGAGCAAATATTCCTGAGCTGGAATCTCCCTTTGCAGGAGCCCTGTTGGTGCAGTGGTTAAATGCCTGTACTTCAGCCATTCAGTCACAAACCACAAGGTTGTGAGTTCAATCCCAGCTAGGGGCTCAGGGTCAACTCAGCCTTCATTCCTTTAGAGATTGTTGGGGACAATTAGCTAACATAGAATCATAGAGTTGGAAGAGACCACAACGGCCACCCAGTCCAACCCTCTGCCATGCAGGAACTCCCAATCAAAGCATCCCTGACAGATGGCCATCCAGCCTCTGCTTAAAGACCTCCAAGGAAGGAGACGCCACTCCACTCCAAGGGAGTATATTCCACTGTCAAACAGTCCTTACTGTCAGCCCTTACACACTATAAAGCACTTAGGGAGTGCTTAATTGCATTGATAAGTGGTATAGAAAGGTACTTGCTATTGCTATCCCTTGAGGTTACTTAATATCTTAATACCTTCATAATGTAATATTACGTTTTACACAACAAAATTTTTTTTGTTTGGGTTCAGGATTTGTCTCTTTAATTTGCCAATTGAATGGTATCAAAATTAAATAAATACAAATTGAAAAGCATAAACCCTTTTCCTGTTTCTTATCTCACATTTTCAACACAAATCACTACTTACAGGGATAAATCTTCAATGAATATAGAAGGGAAGCCTATCATTTTTCCAGTCACTGTAGACTAGGAAAGTTCCCTAAGCAAATATTTTGTGTATTCAATAAAGTTTGTTGTTGTTGTTGTTGTTGTTGTTGTATACCTTCACATCATTTCCAGTTTATAGAGTTCCTAAGGAGAACAGATTTTCCTAGCAAGATTTCTTCATAAAAGATCTGCACAAATCCACCCCACATTCTGCTCCCTTCACTCAACCTTCATACATTTCTCTACTCATATTTGGCATCTAATGTAATAATGTACAATAGTGAAACTCAAACTGTTGTACAGATTATGCAATTTTGTGGTGCTGTTTTTAAAATGCTCTTTCAGCTGGTGACACCTTTTGTACTACATTCCATGTATAATATCCAGTTCATAATGTTCAGCTGAATTCCAGGAGGAATAGGTGTAGTGAACACTTTCTTGTTCACTCACCACCTATCTCCTACTGAGGCACTGTTATCTTTGGTAGCGTGTTTCAATAGTTTAACAGAGGCCAAGCAGTACTTCAAAACATGAATGAAGTTTATTTATAAATTAAGGAAACAAATATTGAAATAGAAATAAAACTTTGTTTGTCTTATTCCTTAGTTACAAAAGTTCCTTAAACAATAATACTACAGCCACTCAGACAACCTTATCTTCAGTATCACAACTGACTTGCTATGAGTCTCTCCTAGACTCCCTCAAGCCTCTCTAGTCCCTTACTGGACTCTTCAGACACTTCCCTGGTCTATAAACTAACCTATTAATGTTCCCTCAGGAACCCTAAGAGCATACCCTCTCTCCGAGGTGTCCTTTTCCCTCAAAACTCTAACAAAATAAAACCCCTTTCACTCCCTGTCAAGGCTCTTTTATAGCCCTGCCCAGCCATCTTCTCATTGGCTGGACTCCTGGAGATCTGTGATTGGCTGTTTCCATGGCCTGCTCACTACAATAGGGTTAAAGGTGATTCTGATACAGCATTATTAAGAGTAAGTGGAATATGCCAGAATGTAGGGCTCACTTGCATATGGGTCAACTTTCAACATGATTATCCTGGAAGCTTGTAAGAATATTGCTGTTATCTGGACAGATGGTTCTTACATGAAGGTGATGTTTTGTGGTCTTCCACACCGGGAAATGAGAGAAAAAGAAATGCAGCAGTTGCTTCTGCTATTACAGGAATTGTGGCTCCTGCATACACATGACCCATACTGAAGTAGATTCTATACTAATATAACTTCCATGAGAGCCTTGCAGTAGCACCATATGCCAAACTGTTTTCCCATGGACTGAATATATCATACTGAATATTATTAGATATGATTAATAACAATATATATGGGGAAATGACCAAAAATCAATGGTAGTGTACATATTTTATATGCAAAATTTACAATCCCTGTGATTTCCCTGGCCCCTAGTTTAGTATCTTACATTTGCATGGAAAAGTTGGGGAAAAAACATTAAAAGAAAAGATAAGCTTCTTGATGAAGAATCACAATAGACACACCAGAGGTACCAAAACCAAAAACAAGTGGGATTGTATGAATGGAATAATGTGTTCAAAATATACAACATATACAACATATAGAAGATATAGAAAGTTATAATCAAAACATATATACAATACACAACATAAACAACATATAGAATAATATAATCAGAACATATGTACAATAAAATGTATTCTGATAATATTCATTGCAACCAAAATGGTCTTTTTTCAACATATAAAGAATATTACAGCAACCAGTACTGACAGCGCACCTTTATTTAACTAACAGATAAACTTACCTTTGACATTTATCAAGAGCAACATTGTCTCAAGAAAGGCTACTGAATTAGTAACACAATAATAACTTACCAAAAATACCTGAACTTGCACAACAAAAAGAGGGGAAAATACCAGACATGAAAGTTATACTTAACATATACAAATAACGCAAACAGGAGATCAGTACTGACCAGTAAGTAAAGAAGAGCCCAGAGTAAATTCTCTGCTTGCTTCTCTTATGAAAAAGCCTTGTAAGAAGAGTCTACAGTCCGTGGTTTCAGTAGCAATTCTAGGTAAGGCACAAAAACTTATATTGTTTCAAATCTATGGTTCTGTGATATAGTAGCTCTGTAAATAAGCAGTCAGAGTTTTCTTTAAGGCCTGCCAGAGCTAATGTATTTAAAGTGAAAGACCAAAAAGCCTCCATGCATAAGTAAAATTTGCATTCTATTGTATGTGTATATCTTTGGTCAGTCTATAACAGCAACAACAACAGAAGAGAAATTCTCCCATTTGCCTCTTTCCCATGGCATGGGATATAAGGTGTCCTTCCTTAACAATGTTTCTAATCCTACTATATTGTTCGGAAATCCTGATTTCAATGTCCTCAGTGTCTTCCCAAAGTGCAATAATTTACAAGTACACATGATGACAAAGACCACATTATAACTATTGGAATTAGAAAAAAATGTTTCAATTGAACATGGCTCTCATCTTTGGGGCACACAGGGTCTTTCCAGACCACCCAAAAGGGGAGGTCTGTATTCGCCCCTTTAAGCAAACTGCCGCTTCCCCATGCCCTCAAAGCGGGGTGCAGTGGGCGCCCGCTGCACCCTGCTTCCCTTGGTGGGACTGAGGGGAGAAAGGGGCCACCACCGCAGCCCCTTTCTCCCCGGGTCTCTGCCGCAGTCGTTTAAAGGCCGTGGCAAAGACCCGGAAGCAAAAAGGAGCTCTGTTTCTGAGCTCCTTTTTGCTCCACAGAAAAGGTGCGCTTGGCGCCCTCCCACACCACAATGGCATCATGACGCGCACAGTATTTCTAAACTCTGCGTGTGTCATGATGTCATCATGATGCTGTCATGGCGCATCCGTATGGATGCCATCATTTAAAAATGACGGTGCCCATACATGCTAAGGTTCGAGAGGGACTAAATTCTGCACCCTCCCAAACCCTATTCGTGCCGCCAAGGTGCCACATAGTGCCCGTCTAGATCAGGCCACAAATTCCTAAAGCTGTTGGAATTGTAGCCAATAGGTGTAATATTCACATTTATGACACCCCTTGATTTCTCTATTGCCAGATGTCAATTGTAACAAATCTGAACGAACGTGAGGACATTGCACATGACAATCCCCAATAGAAAAAACTCACCAAAGGTAACTGAGAACAGCTGGATAAGTATATGTCAATGTTTGAGAATAATCCCCCTGATAGAGTAAACCATGTGCTGTGTAGAATGGTGGGGACACACAGTAAAACAATTGGACACATGGAATCTTATCATACCTACTTTTCTCCAACCAAATAATCTATAGGGGATTACCCCTATTCCACAATCAAGTAAACCAATTCATGGAATTATAGTCATGAATCAAAATGGAGTTCCATTTCGTCCAGAAGTATTGCCCCAAAGGGTAAGGGAGGTGGTAACTCAAATAATGTAGTAAAAAAATCTGGTCAGTTTGTTTAGCATATGTTCTGCATACAAGTTGAACAGATAGGGTGAAAAGATGCAGCCTTGTCTGGACCCTTTGCCAATTGGAAACCATTCTGTTTCTTCATGTTCTGTACAGACAGTAGCCACTTGTCCTGAACACAGATTCCTCATGAGGACTATCAGATGTGTTGGCACTCACATGTCTTTAAAGGAATTCCATAGCCTTTCATGATCTGTGCAGTCAAAGGCTTTGCTATAGTCTATAAAGCACATGATGATTTTCTTTTGGAATTCCATAGCCATCCTATGTTTGCAATGTGCCCCTAGTACCTCTTCCTTTCCTGAATTCTGCTTCAGGAAATCTCTGGGATTTCTTTCCCCATGTATGCTTGGAGTCTATGTTGCAAAATTTTGAGCATGATTTTGTTTGCATGGGAGATTAGGTCCTATAGTTACTGCAGTCTCTTGTATCTCCCTTTTTATGGATTGGGATGTATATTGATAGCTTCCAATCTGCTGGCCATCATTTTGTTTTCTATATTTTTTTACATATGTTGATTAGCACTTCAGTTGACTCTGTCAATGTGGATTGCAGCAGTTCAATTGGAATATTGTCTGTTCCTGGTGATTTGTTTTTCAATATTTCTCTTATTGCAGTTTACACCTCACTTTTTAGAATTCGGGTTCATCTTCATATGGCTCTTTGTTCAATGTGTGCTTAATTTTGTCATTCTGTTTGTATAATTCTTCTATGTATTACATTCCTTCCTGGTCTTGAATTATGTTATTTTTATTGTCATAGAGTGTCCCAGTCCTTGGCCTGAATTTTCCTTTGATTTCCCAGATCTTGAGAAATAGATCTCTTGTTCTTCCCTTATTGTTGTTGTCTTCTATTTCCCTGCATTTGTCATTGTAGTGATTTTCTTTATCTTTCTCCACACACCCAGAGGGCTCCAGATTTTCTTGAAGGATCTGGATCAAATTGTGAGTTTTTAAAATTTAGTTTAAGTATGATTCAGTGAGGCCATACATTGTGGGGACAGTTTGTTGTAGAATTGAGGGTGGACCGTGCATCATCTGGACTGATCGTCATAAAGACAGGAAGAGAACATGTCATTTTCACCATGTGAGCATGGCCTGAGATTAAATATAATAGCTGACAAACTAAATGGTGACATGTAAGTGGTTGATCCATTTAACAAAATCTGGAAACCTGTCACTTCTCTTAAAAATTAGAAAGATATTATCAATGAAGCAATAATATGTACTTGTATGCCTAGAGAAAGGATTAGAAAGATGAAAAATATCTTCACATCAGCCTTTAATAAATTGACTACAGTGGGGTTATATAGCCTTGCGTGTGAGAATATTGCTGCTGTTAAATGATTAGAGGAAGTATATGAATTAGTGAGACAAAGGTTTGCTCTCTAAATTGGTTGCTGTAAATATTCTTTATACTTTGAAGAAGATCCTTTCTGTCCAAATGGATATTATATTATAAATGTTTTGATTACATTATTCTATATATTGTATATATTTCATATTATATTAATATGTTTTGATTACAGCATTCTGAGCATTCTGTATCTTCTATATGATATATATATATACCCCCCCACACACACACACACACTTGAACTCCTAGCACAACAAAGCAAATATGATATAATAGGCATCACTGAAACCTGGTGGGATGAGTCTCATGATTGGAATGTAGAAATAGAGGAATATAACCTTTTTAAGAGAAACAGGCCAAACAGGAAAGGAGGAGGAATAGCATTATATGTCAGGGATATATACACCAGTGAAGAGATCCAGGACATCAGTACTGGTAGCCAGGTGGAGAGCATCTGGATAAAAATTAAAGGCGAGGGAAGCAACAGGGATGTTACTGTGGGAGTCTACTACAGACCTCCAAGTCAGACGGAGGAATTGGATGATGCCTTTCTAGAACAGATGACCACACACTCAGAAAGGAGAGATGTAGTAGTGATGGGGGACTTCAACTACCCGGATATTTGCTGAAATTCAAGCTCAGCCAAATCATCAAGGTTGAGCAAATTCCTCACTTGCCTGGAAGACAATTTCATTGTCCAAAAGGTGGAAGAGGCAACAAGGGGATCAGCCATTTTAGATCTTATCTTAACCAACAGGGAAGACCTAATTGATGGGGTGCAAGTGGTTGGATCCTTAGGTGGAAGTGACCATGTTCTCCTGGAGTTTGTTATACAGCGGAAAGGGGAAGCCAGGCATAGTCAGACACACAATGAGGAAAAAAAATGGAAGATATATCAAGAAGCCAGGATGGATGACTAAGAAACTTTCAACTGAGCAAAGTTTTAAACGGAACATGTATAAGAAATGGAAAAATGGGGAAATCACGAAAGAGGAATTCAAACAAATAGCCAGCACACGTAGGGGTAAAATCAGAAAAGCTAAAGCGCAGAATGAACTCAGGCTGGCTAGAGAGGTTAAGAACAATAAAAAGGGTTTTTTTGGGTATGTCCGAAGCAAAAGGAAGAAGAAGGAAACAGTAGGGCCACTGCGTGCAGAAGATGGCAAAATGCTAACAGGGGACAGAGAAAAGGCAGAATTACTCAACATCTTCTTTGCTTCAGTCTTCTCAGAAAAGGCAAAGGGTGCTCAACCAAAGGATAGTGGAGCAGAAGACAGAATAGGGGAATTTCAGCACAGAATAAGTAAAGAGATAGTACAGGAATACCTGGTTAACCTAAATGAACATAAGTCTCCAGGACCAGATGAACTACATCCAAGGGTATTAAAAGAACTGGCAAATGTAATATTGGAACCATTGACAATAATCTTTAAGAACTCCCAGAGAACAGGAGAAGTCCCAGCAGACTGGAGGAGGGCAAACATTGTGCCCATCTTCAAAAAGGGAAAAAAAGAGGATCCCAACAATTATCGTCCAGTTAGTCTGACATCAGTTCCAGGAAAGGTTCTAGAGCAGATCATTAAGCAGAGAGTCTATGAACATTTCGAAGGGAATGCCATAATCACAAAAAGCCAACATGGGTTTCAGAGAAACAAGTCTTGCCAGACAAATCTGATCTCTTTTTTTGATAAAATTACCAGTTTGGTAGATGAAGGGAATGCTGTGGATATAGTATATCTTGATTTCAGTAAGGCCTTTGAAAAGGTTCCCCATGACATTCTTGCAAGCAAGCTTGTAAAATGTGGGCTAGACAAGGTAACTGTTACATGGATTTGTAACTGGTTGACTGGCCGAACTCAAAGGGTGCTCAACAATGGCTCCTTTTCATCCTGGAGAGAAGTGACCAGTGGGGTCCCACAGGGTTCTGTACTGGGTCCAGTGCTATTCAATATCTTTATTAATGACTTGGATGACAGAATTGGGGGTATACTTATCAAATTTGCAGATGACACCCAATTAGGAGGAGTAGCCAATACTCCAGAAGACAGGATTGAAATTCAGAATGACCTGAATAGACTAGAAAGCTGGGCCAACACTAACAAAATGAAATTCAATGCGGAGAAATGTAAGGTTCTGCACTTAGGACGAAAAAATGAAATGCACAGATATAGGATGGGGGACATCTGGACGAATGAAACTATGTGTGAAAGGGATCTAGGAGTCCAAGTAGACCACAAGTTTTACATGAGTCAACAGTGCGATGCGGCAGCTAAAAAGGCCAATGCTATTTTAGGCTGCATCAATAGAAGTATAGTGTCTAGATCAAGGGAAGTAATAGTGCCACTCTATTCTGCTTTGGTCAGGCCCCAGCTGGAATACTGTGTCCAGTTCTGGGCACCACAATTCAAAAAGGATGTGGAGAAACTGGAGCGGGTTCAAAGGAGGGCAACTAAGATGATGAAGGGTCTGGAAATCATGCCCTATGAGGAATGACTTAGAGAGCTGGGGATGTTTAGCCTGGAGAAGAGAAGGTTAAGAGGTGATATGATAGCCCTGTTTAAATATTTGAAGGGATGTCATATTGAAGAGGGAGCAAGTTTGTTTTCTGCTGCTGCAGAGACTAGAACGCGGAACAATGGATGCAAGCTGCAGGAAAAGAGATTCCGCCTCAACATTTGGAGGAACTTCCTGACAGTAAGGTCTGTTCGACGGTGGAACACGCTCCCTCGGAGTGTAGTGGAGTCTCCATCCTTGGAGGTCTTTAAGTAGAGGCTGGATGGCCATCTGTCGGGGATGCTTTGACTGGGAGTTCCTGCATGGCAGGGGGTTGGACTGGATGGCCCTCGTGGTCTCTTCCAACTCTATGATTCTATGATTGATATATATATATATATATATATATATATATTGAATACAACATTCTGTTCCTACAATCCTGCTTTTTAGATAAGGGACTTCTGCAATTGTGGATCTCCATATGATCATATGCCATTGACTGCTATACTTAAACTATTCATCTAATGGTAACCAAATGGCTTTGTCTTTTCTTTTCAAGAAGCAGACAGAACATATCTCTCATAAGAAAGCTAAATGTCAAATGAAAAATAACATGGTTTTCCAAACCTGATTTGAAAAATTATTTGTGTTAGTTTTTCCCATTTCAAATCTGCTTACAAACAAAAATGGTTTTATAAATATCCATGCATAATGATTCTACTGAAAGACTACATTGTACCAGTTTTATACCACATTAAGTGTATATATTTTTAAATGGATTATTGACATTAAAATTGAGTGACCTGTGTTTGATAAAAGGTGCTAGGAAGACTTTATCACAAACTGAACCAATAGTTGTAACAATATCTGCTTCTATGAAATTTATGTTCACCTTGAGGAACAATAGGATGAGCTTTATGGAGTCATACATTCTTTTAAGGGATGCATTGATGACAGCAGCTTTGATTTGGTGTCAGCACTTGGAGATATAATGAAGACTAATGTTGACTAAATGCCAACCAGAAAACATTTTAGAAAAATAGAAGGAAATCCAAAGAAGTCTTTGACAGCAGTGTGAAGGGCTCATGAATTTGGCACATTCTCTTGTGGGCTGTTACTGTTATTAGGCTGGAAAGTATTTTATTTTAGACTGTGAAGGCCAGCTTTTGCTGGAGGATACACAGAGCCAATTAGCACATGATACAGTAGTTGTCCCATTTGTACTATTATTGCTGTGTTACTTCGATTCCTGCCAGATTATTGAGACCATCAAGATCTTTTTTTGGTTTCCTCTAGGTGAGACACCAAGGTTTTTGATACTGCAAAGGAACTGTCCAGCTGAGGAATTGTTTTTGTTAAACAGGATGAGGTTTTGCATCAGCAATATCTTGGTAACAACTGAGAAGCTTGATTTCTGCCCATGTCTCCATGGTCCTTCTTGAAGAGTCAGCAGGATTCTGAATCCATGGTGGCTTTATCTTCTCCATCATGGGCATGATTTTGAGGTTTGGTGTTCTTTTATTACCACAAGAGCTTTATGCCTTTGTGTATGTATTCCTTATTCAAATATTTATATCCACTTTTTCTATGACAAAATTAAACACTAATTCTCCTTGGATTCATCCAGCATTTGCCTTCCTCTTCCAGGGGTGATCTTGGAGTGTCTGAAGTTTAGAAGGAGGTGGGATCAATAAGATGTCATCACCATAATCTACATCCATCTCTAGAGCAAACATTTCTGCTCCCCACCTTTTCTAGGGAGGTTTGGGAGCTGTTACTGTCTTCTGGAAACTCTTCAGAACCATGGGTTAAAAAACTAGGTACAGCATTCTGCTTTTATAAGAGTGCTTTCATCCAGTTCTGGGGTCATCTATACAATACTCTGTAGCTGTATCATTTTCATTTTCAATTACACTTTTAAATTCTCCCTATGTCGAAGCTTTCGTGTATATGGAATGTAGAACATTAGGGAGAGTACTAATCTAGATTCCACACATTAATTTTTGACACAGGAAAGAAATATTTAAATATTCCATTCTCCCATAATCTGAAATGCTTTCTTCTGGCAACACAGATTTTTAACACTGGGCATTTGTGATGATTATTCATTGCTGTTCGCTAAACATACAGGATTTTTCTCTCTCAGTCCCAATACATTTCTTTTTATAAGTTGAAAAATATGCCAGCTCATCATTGAAGTGTGAGCATTTTCAGATATGGTCATCTGCAAATGAAATGACAGGGCAAGAATACAATTTAAAATTTGATTTTTGTTGCTTACTTTACTTAAACAGTGCCTCGCAGCAGGCAGCAGGCATACAGACTGAGGACTTAACACAAGACATGTTTCATTTAAAGCTTTAAGCAATTTTCTCCCAAACACTTCACTAGTTTAAGGAAGTAAAATATCCAGATATCCCCACCAGCCCATACAGAGGGGAAAAAAGAAAGAAAAAGAAAGAAAGAAAGAAAGAAAGAAATCTTGAACTGTACCTATGGTCTCTGTTACACAAGATTAATTTTTCATTGAACCCAGGCCTATGTTCTTGTAATATTTCTGTGATGAAGATTTCATGTTAATGATCCTCACATAGATTCAGAAATAGTCGTAGTTCTCATCTTTTTTTTTAGAAAAAAAAAAAAAAGCTAGACTGCTCCATTAATCCATTAATAGAGATGGGAGCAACATGGTCCCCCATACATTGTTGGACTACAAAAATCCAAATGCCTCGTGATTGGTCCTATTGGCTAAGGCTGCTGGGAGTTGGAGTCCCACAATCTTATGATGGCCACAGAACTTCATGCTTGACTAAGATTAGGCAATGGAACGCCAGGACATTGGCATACTGTGAACACCATCCATCACATTCCATTGCATCATTTTGTGTACATGGCCATGTGACTGTTTTAATGCTCTTGTACTTAACATGACACTAATATGGAGTTTGGTTCTACTTGGAAGTTGGGGTAGAGATCACAATAGTATCATAGAAGTCTTATGAAGAATATGTGTTTCTTTTTCTGTATTCACTAAATATGTGCAGCACTTTTTCCAAATGATGTTGATTAATAATAAAACATAGCACAAAGGCAATGCTGATGTTTGTGTTTTGTGATGTGTGGATTTTTACCAAGTAATCACATCTAGGCAGAGTTCTGAATATGTATTTTGGACCCTAACTCCCAGAATCCCCTTTGCTTTTCTCTCAGGCTGAGAGAGTGGGATACCCAGGAGGTTTCCATGGTTGATATATTTCCCCCTTTTAAAACCAAATGGGACTCATTTAGAGCAAACTTTGAACCACTGTGTTACTTTCTAATGTACCCATAATGACAGAACAGGAATCATTGTGTTATTTTGTGATATTTTGATGTAACAGACCTTCATATCCAGTTCTTTCTTTCTTTCTTTTTTTTTTTGTCCTTTTTTTATGGATTCAGATCTTTTGTAAAGCCAATGCTCCTTAACTGCCCATTTCAGACTGAGTTAGCCCAGCATACTTTTCCATTACAAAGTTGTATTACAAGAGTCAGGCCTCACAGCAATATACTGGTGCTGGATAATGGAAATCTTGAGAACAGTAACTAAATTCAAAGGAAATGAAGCAGGGTGCATAGGTGAAAATTTGGAAGAAATGTGTCCTGTTTTTGTGTGATGTGGTGACAACACAGAAACAACAATGTTGAATAATCTGTTAAAAACATTTTTAACAGATTTTAAAAATTTAACATCTCCCCCAGTACAGGGACTTCTAACTGGATTGAACTACAACTCCCGTCATCCTCAGATAGCCTGGTGGCTCAGGACGATGGAAGTCATAGTCCAACCAGTTTGGAGGGTGCCATAAGGCAGACTGAGCAGTTTCCACTTGGCACCAGCACATAATAAACAATGGGGCTTTCTAAATTGCAGGAAAGGGCAACATGAAGTTGCCTTTTCATTAATACTTAGCAGCTGCACTGCAAGTCCCAGGTGTGTAATAAAAAGGCATAGGGCAGCTACACTGAGGGGTGTGGGGAACAACTTATCTGAAGTCTTTTCTGTTGCTCAGCAACTACATTGGAAGCTGTCAGGATGCTAGAAACACAGGTGGAGCAACTTCACTGGTGGCAATGAACGGAGCTTTTGGCCGCACTGAACCTTTAATATTTTTGTTGTTGTTGTTGCCGGCTGCGAACTGCACAGTTGCACCGGTACATCACACATGAACTGTGCAGTTATGAAGATCTGTTAAATTACAATTATGGTTTAGCTTCCCTTTTTAAAGTGCACAGTTGCATCAGTGCACCATGGATGAACCCCATTATTATTATTATTATTATTACCCCACCCCTTTGAAATCAATTCAGGTGGCTTACACATTAAAATACTATTACATCAATAAAAAAAAACTGCATCCCTCCCCCCCTTAAAAAGATATTAAATCCATTACAATTTAAGTTCATGAATAAACTTCTTTATTTTATGAATGAATTGACATTTTATGTGCAGTTGCATAACAGTTACAGCATCCCAGAGTCCCTATTGCAAATGTCTAGGGTTCGGGTTAGGGCTGGAGCTAAGGTTTTGGAGCTTTAAAAAACTGCACAGCTGCACCACAGCATTTAGATGCAGCTGCACAGTTACACCCTTTTAAAAAAGAAGCTGGGAAAATCAGCTCCTTTTTAAAGCTGCTTTTCCCTACTAAAATGCAAAAGAAGTGAGTTCACGCCAATCTTTCAGTGTGGGTCATCTAAAGGCTACACTTTCATGCAGGCATGAACACACCCCTTTTTGCCAGTCTAGATCAGCCCAATGTGTAATATGACGCTGTAAGAAGAACAGAGTTTGGAACATTAATCTGGAAAAAACAACAACAACCCCATGCTTTGAATGAGAGAGAGATCATTGCTGCAGGCACAAGATAATGCAAATAGCATTAGGATCCACACATGTTAGAGAAAATGTTCACTTTTGATTCTTTGTGAATTTGTCAGGAATGTGCACCTTCCCTTAGAGGAATGATCAACTTGAAATATCTCATCTGTGAAGAGCGATAAGAGTCATAAAATTTCCCAATACTGGGCATTGCATGGTTCCACTTTTCTAGGCTCCACCATACTGGGAATATATAATGAGAGATTGCAATGGTAGATTGTTGCCACCATGGACTAGACATGGCTGTTTAAATGAGAATTAACCTGGGCAGAGTGAAGCAGGGGAGAATGAAATAGCAGCATGACCAGTAAGATGAAAAACAGCAGGGAATAATGTATTTTAATTGTTGTAACCCACCTGGATTCCTAGTGATTGGGTGGGATAATAATAATAATAATAATAATAATAATAATAATGATGATGATGTCGTCTGCTGACACAAACCTAAGAGAGCAGGACATTGATACCAGATTCTCTCGCCTAGAACTATTGAGCTGACCACTAGAAGAAAAAGAACAACAACAACAACAACACAATATTGACTATTAAAAGTACCAGTAAAAACTAAATTGAACACAATCCTTATTGGAGCAACAACAACAATAAAATAAAATCCATTTATCAATTATAATACTGTGTAAGATGAAATGTTCTCTCCTCAAATGTTATGGGAACAAGTCTTGTGAATATCTTTAGAGAGAAGGTGTTATGTGACAAACCATTACCAGAACTTAAAAAGTTTGTCAATGACGAACTGCATAAGTAAAATGAACTCGTATGGAAAAAGATAATATCTGAAATGTCCTGTTTTTTTTAAAATAATGCTGCATGTAAAGGGAAGAGAATGACAACTGAAATGAGTTGTTCTTAGAAACTTTCAGGATTTAGTGCAACTTTCTTAAATATGGGGCTATAACTATATCCCTTACAGCTTGTCCCAGCAAAAGCTGAGAACGAGGTGTTTCCCAAAAATGTCTTCATTTTTGAAAACATTACTGTAAACTTGCTACAGTAGGTCAGATATTGTGTCCTGAAAAACATCGAATAGGCTAGCCTGTTATACTTCAGACTATACATATAGTTTGATGTAACTAAAGTTCCTTCTGTAAAACAACACTGCTACCAAAGCCAGGAAATGTTCTATCCTGTTTCTTTCCTTGTCATTATAGTTCTCCATGTAGATCATCATCATCATCATCATCATCATCATCATCATTGTATATATCAGCATTCAAGCATAATAAGGCTAATATCAGCAATATCAGATAATTTAAAATGGCTTTCAGGAAGCAACCAGAATGCATATAAAAATTTTAAATGCTGATTCACATATGCAAGTGCACTAATTAATTTCCCACCACTTGATTACTTAATATTGGCTGGATGGCTCAGATCTAGACATAGGTAGATGAATACTGCCATTCTTCAGTTATGGGGAATACAGATGGGTCGACTCACCATCAGTCTCACTTGCTTTGAGGGTAAATAAAAGTCAGTTCAACCTGGCATGCTACAGTTTTATCTTTAAAATAACCTTGTCCTTTATTTTTGCTCTAAGCTTTCTCAGTCCCATTTAACACAAGTTATCTCAAATGTATTTCCCACTAAATAAATAAATAAATAAACTCAGAATATTTACTTTCTGTAAAAAAAAAAATGAAGCAGCGCCCTCCCCTGGTAAGATACTAGCTTTGAGGGTTTTAAAAAAGAGGCTGTTGGCCAATGTCACCCCTATTATACAGTCATGATTGTTTTTACAGTAGAACAAGAAAGCTGGTGATAGGTTTGCTTTCCCTCGGGTCCATTTTTCAAGAATAGAGTTGACATGGAACTTGGCTACACAGCTCAGAAGCATTTGACTTGACACATCTAAGGTGACTGGGTTGAAATGGCTCTTCCCACCGGGAAGAGAAATCAAAAGATTGCTTTGAATCGATGTCACCTCAACAATCCGAACCCATAAGTAAAAAAGAGAAGAAAAAAAATGAATCCATTTATGAATCATGCCTCCAGGAACAGGACTTAATAAAAATAATATTCTTTCCTTGCACTGCCTTCAATCAGATAATGTATTTTTGGTCTAAGATTCTGTTTTCAGATGGGATTTATAGAGTGAACCAGAATGAATTGGGGGAGGGGGGGGTTCAATTTGCCTGAGCTGTGCTATTCTCATTATCAACATTTTTTTCTGGATGTCTTTCTCTGCCTGATAATTTTGAGGCAGGATTGCATGAATTCTTAATAAAGCTATGTGTTTATGGGGATTTACAGTACACAAATTGCATGCATAATAGCACCATGTTATAATGCTATCTAACCAACTGCATTTGTCTATATGGTTATGTCAATTAGCAGACACTAATCCTCTTTTGCATATCCCATTAGCAACAGTGATTAGCACATGCAAATCACTCTGCCCTACCCAGGGTCACACAGTATATATCTACCCAACTCTTTTCCAGGCAAGCCTTCTCTGAAGATGCCAGCCACAGATGCTGGAGAAATGTCAGGAAGAAACTCTTCTAGAATATGGTCACATAGCACCCCCCCCCCAAGAAAACCACAATGGCAAGAATATCTCTAGCAAAATGGTGGAAAGAAGCAGATGTTCCAAAGATTGATGAATGGTTAATGAGGACAGGTTAATGAAAGAAGAATCAACACAAAAAGAACAAACATGATACTATTCAATAAAATCTTGTGAAAAAAGATGTGCAAATAAATGAATGTAAGGGGTCATGACCACTTTCTCCCCCAGATGGAGGCCATACAAATGCTGCAGCCTCAGTGAGGCCTAAAAACAACTTGCTCCCAGCAGGTTCTTTTTGTGCCACATGCAGGGTGACATTGGCATGTTTGTGCGCAATGATGATAACCGTGTGGCATGGTGCTGTTTGGACAATGTGCCGTACGCACATCATCATTGTGTGCCCTGTATGGACGTGCATGCATAACCATGGCAACCACACGCTGATAGCATATGTGGATGCCCAGCCCTACAAAACCCTAATTTCAGCCCCAGGCCTGTGCAAAGTGCCAGTATGTACCAGCCCTTAGTCTCAGTTTCAGTTAGTCTCAAAGGTGCTACAAGATTTTTCTACATACTAATTCTACAGACTAACATGACTATATCTTTGGAATGTTTTATGTATTTGAATTATGTTTTCAATAAAGATATTTATTTAGAAAAAAGGAAAAAGAAAACACATATATACTTATACATACATTATAAATACCGATGAAGTGGACAAGCTCCTTGGAACTGTTAGGAGGACGACATGCCCTCTCGATCCCTGCCCATCCTGGTTGACTGTACAAGGAGGGGACGCTATGAAGACCTTGCTCCAACTTATTGTTAATACATCTTTGAGGGAGGGCAAATTTCCATCTGAATTGAAGCAGGCAATGGTTAAACCGCTCCTGAAAAAGCCCTCCCTCAACCCCTTGATCAGAAATAATTACAGACCAGTCTCACTGTTACCATTCTTGGGCAAGGTGATCGAGCAGGCAGTCGCCCTCCAGCTCCAAGCAGTCTTGGAGGAAGCCGATTATCTAGACCCATTTCAAACCGGCTTCAGAAAGGGGTACGGAGTTGAGACAGCCCTGGTCGCCCTGGTTGATGATCTCCGTCTGGGCGTCGATAGGGGATGTGTGACCCTATTGGTGCTCTTGGACATCTCAGCGACATTCGATACCGTAGACCACAGTATCCTTCTGGAACGGCTGAAGGAGGTGGGAATCGGGGGCACTGTGCTCCAGTGGTTCCGTTCCTACCTCTTAGGCAGGTCCCAGATGCTGAAGCTGGGAGACAGCTGCTCTCGCAAAAGAGAGCTGACATCTGGCATCCCACAAGGCGCCATTCTGTCTCCCATGCTATTTAACATTTACACAAAGCCGCTGGGAGAGATCATCCGGAGACATGGGGCGCAGTGTTATCAATATGCTGATGACACACAAATATACTTCTCCATGTCTCCGACTGCTGCAGTGACCAAGGATGACATCTCTCCTCTAAACGCCTGCCTGGAGTCGGTAATGGGCTGGATGAGGGAAAATAAACTCAAATTGAATCCAGAGAAAACGGAGGTACTTGTGATAGGTACTTGTGATCCCTGGGATGGAGATTTGTCAACCTGTCCAGGACGGGGTCACACTTCCCCTAAAGGACAAAGTTCGCAGTCTGGGCGTACTCCTGGACTCGTCGCTCCAGCTGACACATCAGGTGGAAGCGACAGCCAAGAGTGCGTGGTATCAGCTTCAGCTGAAACGCCAGCTGCGTCCCTACCTGGAAAGGGAGGACCTTGAAACATTGGTACATGCATTGGTAACCTCTCGTTTAGATTTCTGTAATGCGCTCTACATGGGGCTACCTTTGTATCAAGTCTGGAAGCTTCAACTAATTCAGAATGCAGCAGCCAGGCTATTAACAGGGGCAACAATATCAGAACATATTACCCCCATATTAAAATCATTACACTGGCTGCCAATTAGCTTCCGGGCACAATACAAAGTGTTGGTTGTTACCTTTAAAGCCCTATATGGTTCCGGCCCGAGTTACTTGAAGGAACGCCTCTCCCTACACAATCCGCCTCGCACCCTTAGAACATCAGGGAAAAATCTATTAAATATTGTTAATACGAGATTAGTATCAACTTCCCATAAGGCATTCTCTGTGGCAGCTCCAAAGCTTTGGAATGAATTACCGGAAGAGATCCTCCTCATTTCCTCTTTGGAAACCTTTAAAAAGGCTATTAAGACGGAGCTCTTCCGGCGGGCTTATCCATCCGACCTAGTCTAATCTGTATACATTGAGATTGATAAGGAAAGTACTCATGCTGCAAGTTTTGATGATTATTTAGTATTAATGATTAATGTTTTAATGTTTATATTTTTAAGTGTATTAACTATGTGAATTTTAACCTGTTGGAATCCCGCCTCGATCCGAAGGGAGAGGCGGGAAATACAAATAAATTATTATTATTATTATTATTATTATTATTATTATTTACATATGTAATCGCCATCCTCATGTCCAACATGTCACAACTGGGATAAGTGCAGCACTCTCACCCCAACTCTTCTACAGCATGGGAAAATAGTTTTTTATTTTGTCCTCAGCCAATTTTTAGTCCTATCAAAGTTGACAATGGAGAAAGGAAAGATGTTTAAAGGCATCCAATAAAATGTTTTACAGATATCTATTTGACATCATCTTTTAGAAGGAAAGAACCCTCCCTCCATGCCAACTGCCATCCTCCGGCTTGGGAGGGAGAGAAGAGGCAGGCCCAGCTCCATCAGGGCTTGCCTGAAGAAAGAGAGCCCTCCCTCCTTATTATTTAGATATTTAATTTATTTGCTTATGTAAATCATTTATGTATTTTGTGTATTTGTTTATCCACTTTTGTAAACCGCTTTGATCTTTTTTGGAAAGGCGGTATATAAATAAATAAATAAATTATTATTATTATTATTATTATTATTATTATCTTTCACCAATTGATAACCCTCCCTTTATTTTCTAGGAAGTGCAGAAGCTGAGTTATAAAGCCAAAATAAATGCTGTTTAGAAAACAATGATCCAAAACACATTGCAGAAATAATCTAATTTAAAACTGCTTTAACTACCCTGATTCAATTCTAGGGAATGCTGGGAATGGTAGTTTTGTGAGACATTTAGCCTTCTCTGGCAGAGAGGTCTGGTGCTACAATAAACTACATTTCCCAGGATTCCCTAGCACTGATCCAGGGCAGTTAAAATGGTATATATACAGAAATGATACAATGTCTCATTCCTTTATCTCTACGGTTTTGTAATTTGGAAAGTGGTAACAACTGCAGTGATTTCTCTCAAAGGGTATGTATAACCTTGATAAGTTCTATAAGGATATATGTGTATCTATAGTTTGCTGAGTGCTGTCCTATCTTTTTAAATACTATATTTTAAGTGTATTTATATATTTTTTCAGCCCCTGAAGAAGACATGGTGTAGCCAAAACGTGTTGGGTTTTTTAAACTGAATAAACACTGAATAACAGTTGACTATCTTAGAGCATGTGGATCTTGTCTCCTTTCTGTTTCCTACATTTGAAGTTCCAAGTTGGCAGTGGATCTTAGACATTTATTCTACTATAGTAACTGGAAGATAGCTACCGTTACCTTTCTGGGTCACAGGTTTTGTAGGTCTGAAATCACTGTCTCTTCAGCTTATGTATATGGGAAGAAAACACTGAAGGAAAATTATTATGCAGATATACCCCCACACATCTGAGAAAATAGGCTCAAGTCTACAAAAGCTACCAACCTCTCTCCTTCAGTCTAAAATAGGCTACAAAATCCCTTTGCATACTGATTTTCCAGACTAATTCAACCTATGGGGCTGTGCCACTGGCCATATGATGCACACCCCGACTCCATCCCCATGGTGGCGGGATGAAGCACACTGTTCCACATGTCACAGTGGTAAAGGAGCACCATAAATCCATAGCACCACAGCTATCATGCCCTTTCATTTTTGTGGCTCTTTTTTGTGCCCTGGAGAGGCCAGATTTCATGCGGTTGCTGCGGCCACAATCTGGTGCAGCTGGATGTGGCTGCAGGCTGCTCCTTAGGGGCGGTCTGCACAGCCTTTATGTCTTTGAATTTGCAGATTTTTTTTTTTCACCATATAGGGTGGCACAGCTGGAGGTGGCTCCAGGCTGCCCCTTGGGCCAGTCTGGACAGCCTCTATGTCTCTGAATCTACAGAAAGTTGTTTTCATCATATAGGTGGAAATGAGACAAAACATTCCATAAGGTCTTTTAGGAGTATGTGGATCAATATTCCACCACAGCATTCTGGGTGAATCAATGTTGACTACTGTTTTCCTAAGTAGTATCTCTTTCACTTGGTGCTTCTGTATGTGTCATATGTAGTGGACTCATACCTGAGCAACCAAGACTGCATGATAGTGTTCAAATACAACAGCTTTATTTTGGATTACTGGACAGAAGTTCATCACAGACTTGGCTGTGTCAAATCTGAGTTTTCCTCAAATGGACTATCCTTTAAGAGTTCCCTTTTCCCAACCCCTCCTCCCCAGGTCACAGTCCCTGGCTTTGAATCAGGTGAAGGGGCCCTTTGAAGATTCCTCCTTTCCTCCATTCTCCCATCTTTATGATCCTATCATCTGTCCCAGGAAGGAAGGTGTCCTCTCTTCTCCATCAGTATCCTGCCTCAGAAAGTAAACAAGCCATAAAACTACATCCCCTGTTATCCGTTTGGTTCCCAAACATCCCTCTCCATTTATTGCTTCCTTCCTTCATGCTTCTCTTTAGTTAACTGTAGCACTATTTGACCATATCAAATTATTTCTATATCACCACATTTCCTCATATTTTTTTATCATGACAGATCCACAGACATATGGATATGACATTGTGCTTGTGGCTTCTATAAAGTCCTTCAAAGCGATGACAAGTTTGCCAAACATCAGCACATGATCTCTGGTAGTAGATGTGATGAAAACCTTCCTGCAGTCAGTTACCCATTCACCCATTTTCCTGCATCATCAGACAATGCTAAAAGGCAAATATATAGCCATTTATATTTTACATGATACAACAGCATGGCTAACAGCATATTGATTTAGAGAGGTGTCATCTCAGCATAGCACTTTTAATTATTGGGTCACACATTTTGCAGTGCAAGAACTTGACTTCTTCCTCTCTTTGCAGACTTGAAGAGGATGACAATTTCTTTTTTTAAAAAACTCACATGTAAATAATTATCCTTAATAAAAGTAATTCTAGCAAATGTTTGTGATATATATTGCAAGGGATTCTTTCTTTCAAGCTTGAATCTCATTTCCTTGATCAGCAGTGGCCAGTGGTCCCCATGTCAGAGGGGTGGCAGACTTGCTCTGAGCTTAAGTCCACACTTTAAAATAGTTTTCTTATATGCAAATACTACTGTAAGGATATGGTTGAGTTCCTTGGTGGGTTTTGAAGTTCATTTTAAAGCAGGATGTAATTCATGACCTCATCAATATGAAAGCCATCATCCAGTGCCATAACCATACATACCAATCTTAATTCTACCCATAAAGATGATTATTGACACTTATTATGAAAATGTAGTATTTTGTTACCACACAAATGGATCTTTGCATACCATTTGAGAACTACTCATCTAGGAAACATTCATAAAATGTTTCTGAATAAATAGTTTTGTTATTTCCATTTTTTTTTCACTATTGAAAAAAGAAAAAAAACACCAAGAAACCAGTTGTCTCCTTTAGCTTACAAAAACATTTTAATTGCATTTTAGTCTCTCTCTCTCTCTGTTTTTTTAAATGTCACATGATTGTGTCTCTTATTAATTTAAAGAGAAATTATAACTTTCTGTTTAACAAAGCCTGTTTGCAATTAGCATAACTTGGAAGCTGGTTAATGAAAAGTGCCAGATTACTCGAGGAGTAACTCAAATGAAAAAACAAGCAAACTCATTACTGTCAGAAAGAGGCAATGAGTAGTGAGAAATAGAATGCAATTAGGTTTTTCCTCGTTATGTGCAACTGGAGTACACTAGTATGTTGACAAACTTTCATGTTTGATTATAGTAATCATAAAAAATGTTTCATACCTTTTTGTTATTGTTCCACAGCTGTGATAATGGTTTGTTAGATACATTAGATACATTATCCACTCTTTATTAGTGTTAGAGATGCACAACCCACTCTCCCAAGGTTACTTTGCCTATCCTATTTTTATTTTATTTTACTTTTTACTATCTCTTCCTGGTTGTTACATCACAAATCAAATATTTAAGATAATACTGTCACTTCTCAGGTGGGCCTTTGGAGAAGGCATTTAATAAATGTTATTTTAGTCTTGTGGTGGCATCTGTACCATTTATCAATGGCTTGGATGATCCACATATACAAGGCTTGACTAGATAGATGGTATTCATGATTATGTCAGACCTTTTCAGTGAGTATCAGTGACAATTTTCAAGACAACTGTTTTATGGTTGTCTGCAATGTTTCTTATTGTGTTCTTTCTCATGTTCCATGGATTTTAGAGAAACCATGCAGAGGTTTGTGGAGACAGCAGCCAAAATCCAACAACAGTGCAGCAAAATGTGAAGCAAAAAGTCCCCTGTTTCTCACACAGTGTAACCAGAGTCTGATAGTACCAAGATACAACCCCATGTTCAGTTAGTCCAAGGGATAAGGAAGCACCTGGCCTCCATCCATCTGCAGTTATGTAGCTGAGAAGAAGTAACTGTAACCTCCTGGACCTCTAGTGTAATTTAAACACTGTAAACACATTAAATTTTGAGGATGAGAATTCTTCCTTTTCCATGGTGCCCAACTATAGCAGAAAAATACCTACATATCTCCCATTGTATGTCCATTTACTGGGTGTATAAAATCCACTCTGGATTTGTTAAATTGTGGCTTCACCAGAAAGACTGAATATTGCATGAGAAAGTAGTGGACACTGTTGTTGCTGTTGTTTGCCTTCAAGGTCAGACTTTGCAATAATAATAATAATAATAATAATAATAATAATAATAATATTTTTATACTGCCCTTCCAGAGATCAGGGCGGTGTACAAGATTAAAACAACGAATTACAACCAAGGTAAAATAAAACAAAATACAATAATACAATAAAACATTAAAAGATTATCCCTTATATAAAGGGCGGCGACAATGGGGAAGCGGGTGATTGGCAGGCACTTTACATAAAACGGTCCGATCAGGGATATGCCAGCCTGAATAAATAGGTCTTCATATCTTTCTTGAATTGGCTGAGGGTGGGGGACAAGCGGAGCTCGGAAGGTAATGAGTTCCAGAGGCGAGGGGCGGAGATAGAGAACGCCCTCCTTGTTGTGTTCACTAATCTTGCCTCTGGAACTCTCAATAAACATTGTCCGGTTGATCTAAGTGTGCGGGGCGGATTATATGGGGAGAGACGGTCCTTAAGGTACTCTGGGCCCAGGCCATATAGGGCTTTATAGGTGATAACCAGCACTTTGTACTGAGCCCGGAAGCGGATCGGCAGCCAATGAAGGTCTTTCAGAATAGGTGTTATATGGGCGGTCCTGGGAGCACCAGTGACCACCCGGGCTGCCATATTTTGTATTAATTGCAGCTTCCGAGTGTGATACAAAGGCTGCCCCATGTAGAGCGCGTTACAGAAATCCAACCGAGAGGTTACCAGAGCATGTACTACGGTTTCAAGATCCCCCTGGCCCAGGTAGGGGCGCAGCTGGCGTATCAGCCGAAGCTGATAGCAGGTGCTCCTGACTGTCGCATCCACCTGAGAAGTTAGATGGAGCGACGAGTCAAGGAGCACCCCCAGACTGCGTACAGTGTCCTTAACGGGGAGCGTGACCCCGTCCAGGACAGGTGGAACCACCTCCATACCCGGACCCGGGGAACCTATCACGAGTACTTCCGTTTTCTCTGGATTCAGGCTGAGTCTATTTTCCCTCATCCAGTCCATTACCGATTCCAGACAGGCCACGAGAGGAGCGACGCCATCCCTGGTCACTGCATCAGTCGGAGACATAGAGAAGACTATTTGGGTGTCATCAGCGTACTGATAACACCGCGCCCCATGCCTCCGGATGATCTCTCCCAGCGGTTTCATGTAAATGTTGAAGAGCATGGGGGACAGAATAGCTCCTTGAGGGACCCCAGATTTAAGGGCCCTCTTATCGGAGCAGACGTCCCCCAGCTGCACCATCTGGAACCTCCCAGAGAGGTAGGACCGGAACCACTGGAGCGCAGTGCCCCCGATTCCCACCTCTGCCAGGCGTTCCAGAAGGATACCATGGTCGATGCAATGGCATTTTATATAAAATTAAATTAAATCAATGTTCTATGTATAATGATATACACTACTCCACATTTAGCATCATTTTAGTTATGAATAAGGGGGCTGAAAGTATTGTTCTTGAACAATAATTACAAGCATTTTAGTGGTTAAGAGGGAAAGAGGTTTGAGAATAATGTGAGAAGGACACTTGTGTGTAGTGGAAAGGGAAGTTCATAGGTTTGCATCTGTTTTGCTCTTTTTAATTTCAAGGTCATAGCCTACATGTAATTAGATAAGATTTTGCAGGGTAAGATTTAAAAAGAAAATGCTAGCTTTGCAACATTAATATATAGACGTGAGTTTATCAATGACAGTACAAGGAACCCAATTAAAAACTGCATACATTTATCACCCAAACTCAGCAGGCTGCCATGTGATAGTCTTCTTACTGTCTCTGGTGAACAAATTAGATGTGACATTTCAAACCATTTATTTAAGATATTATTTGTTGCAGTTTTTGATGCATGGGACTAGTACATAAGTGTGATCTTACACCTACTGTACTTTGACATTTTGAACTCCTCGAGTTCAGCATATTCTATCCTCTCCTCCCTATTTTATTGCTATAAGAATTATAGTATTATAGTAAATATTAATTTACTATTATTAACCGGGTGGATAATGTTTTCAGGAAAAGGAAAAGGCTTTACTCTTAAGCCTTGTGATTTACTAAACAGCATGGAGCTAAGCAGCACTGAAAGCGAATGAATCACACTGTTGTCATTTCTGTCACTTTCCTGATGTGGAAGACTATGGTGTGAAAAGTAGAGTTCTTCTGTCCATGTAATTGCTGCACGCTAATACAATTAAAGTGAGTGCATCTGGTTCTTAGACGGGTAGTGCAGAGTTACTAAGAATTATCTACTTGGAGAGCTCTAATGACTACCTTCAGATAATTCTAATTCTTTTTCCAATCTGCAAATCCCAGATGCAGTCGTGACAGTTAAAGTGGTAGCAAACTGATATAATTGTTTATTGAAGACACATCCATGCACAGAGGAGGGTTCCTCTCTCCAGACCACTACCCTGCATATGAAGAGAGTGACAATGGTGGAAAGAAAGTTTAGTATACCTACCATACTTTTATATATAGCCTACATGTTTAGGGAATATGTATTTGGAGCTTTACTTTCACCTTCTTCTGTTTCTTGATTTAGATATATTTTGAAGACTTAGAATAGAATCACAGAGTTGGAAGAGATCACAAAGGCCACCCAGTCCAATCCTTCTATGCAGAAATAAACAAAGTACTCCCAACAGATGGCCATCCAGCCTCTGCTTAAAAACCTCCAAAGAAGGAGAGTCCATCCCACTCCTAAGCTGCATATTCCACCATTGAACAGCTCTTACCATCAGGAAATTCTTCCTAATGTTGAAGTGGAATCTCTTTTCCTATAATTTGAATCCATTGCTTCGTGTTCTGGTCTCTGGAGCAGCAGAAGCAAGCTTCCTCCATCTTCAAAATGACATCCCTTCAAATATTTAAACATGGTTATCATGTCACCTCTTCACCTTTCTTCCTCAGGCTAAAAATTCCCAGCCTCCAAACCATTCTTCATAGGGCATAGTTTCCAGAATTTGTTACCATTTTGGTCACTCTCTTATGGACTTACTCCAGTTTATCAATATTCCACTTGAATTTTGGGGCACAGAACTGTACTCAGTATTCCAGGTGAGGTCTGACCAAAGCAGAATACAGTGGCACTATTACTTCCCTCAATCTAGATATAAATGTACCTGATATAAACCAACTCTGGTTTGTGGTTTCAGTTGAAAATTCAACTATGTCTTACTAGACCACAAAAACCAACAACCCTTCATGTGATTGCAAAGGATATCGTCACACTTTGTTTAAACTGACTTATTCCCAACAGTATAAAGTCACATTTAAATTTAAAAGCAGGTGTTATCGCACTTAGCCAGGGCCAGGCGAGTGCAACCTGTCTGCATCCCAAACCCCAGCTGTGCCTTAAGCTCTGGCTTTTTGATAATAACAAGCTATTTCCCTTTTATTCTGTGTCATGCCATACAGTTACCCCCATAAATCATCAATCTGCCTTAACTATGTTCCTTTGCCCTACTGCCCCTCCTTAGTAAGCAGTCTAGCATGCACTGAAGTGTTCTGCCCACCTCTGCCTCATCTAATCTGTATATGCTTGTGTACAAGCCAACCTTATGTATAAATTGAGGGAAAGTTTTATGGCCAAAATCATGGATTTTGACATGACCTATGGATAAGTTGTAGGTAAAACTTAAGGGCAGTAACAAAGGATGTAAAGGGCAAAGCAGGGGGAAAAAAAACCCCACTGCTTTCCTCTTCCTTCTCTGTCTCTGGACTTCTCTCGATCACCTAAGATCACTTCCTGGTGCTGGAGGAGAAAGATTTTAACATCCAATTGAGAAGAGAAGGGAAGGGAGAGAAAGTGGGGTGTTCTGTGGGCATAGAGATCCATAGAAGGAGGAGGACAGGAGAGAAACTTTTAACATCAGATTGAGAAGGTTAATCACCTCTTTCAGAGATCACTGCTGATATATTGTACGGACCAATATATCGGTCCGTACAATAACACTGCTTAGAAAGGTTCTGAAAGAAGCACCTCCAGATGCTTCTCCCTGCCTTGGCAGCTCTTTCAGAGATCACTGCTGAGGCAGGGAGAAGCATCTGGAGGTGCTTCTTTCAGAACCTTTCTAAGCAATGTTATTGTACGGACCAATATATAAGTTAGGGTCAATTTTGGGGCATAAATTTCTCAACTTATGGTTAAGTATATAAGGCAATTTGCAGTTGCTACTTCTTTTTTCATTTGATTGCAATTTCTTCTTCGACTCTTTTCTGGTCCACAATATCCTCTTCTGCTTTAGCTAAGTAGGCGAGAAGGGCATGGAGTGCAACCAGAACAAGTCTGGGGTCCCTGTGTGTGAATGGATGGGGTGTGGTGTGTACAATTGCACATGTAAGAACAAGATACTTTTAGACCTAGGTAGAACAATTACATTAAAAAAAACCTGTGGAAATGAAAGGAAGAGGTTTATTATTTAATTATAGCCCATATTTTAATCCTCTCTAAGGTCTTTTGTTTCCTCCTTGTTCTGGCATAATCCTGTTCAAATGATACACACCAAGTCTCAGTTCTGGTATGGGCAGTCCAGACCTTGTCTGGAATGTTCCACACAAGAACTAGGGGCATAATGCACTTATAATGTATTTTATAAACTTATCTATTGCTTGAGATCTGGAAAGATCCAGAGCTCTCCATTCCTATCTTGTGACAGCTGTCTGTATGGATGTCCTGCCATCCATCACTGCTATGGGCCACTCACATCTGAGATCAAAACAAGACATGTGGCCTCTGAAGCAAGCTACCCACAGCAGTGGCAGATGTGCCAGGCAACCCAGAGGGACACCTATGCAGACAACTGCTATTGTGCATGTATGTAATTTTGGGTGTTTGAGTGGAATGGGCCAGCTATGGGGCCACCTCTGAGCTGTCCCTGGAGCATCCTGGCCATTGCATCAAGGCCTTAGACATCTTCTTGACTTACTCTAGCTCTTTTGTCTCCAAACTAACTTTATGCCTCAATTACATACATGCACAACTGTAAGATAAATGGACCTTTTAAATTTCTCAAGAATAAGGCTCCATCATGGTTCATGACAGTGAGCCTTGGGCTAATGTGATCTCCCTCAACACATTGGTTGACAGAGGAACTGTTTCTGTGCACTGGGTTTATTCATGCAAGTGCCCTCGTAAATCCTCATCTGTTTGTTACATATATTTAATATGTATCCTGCTTAAATAGGTCAGTAATTGGGGAATTTTGGGGACTCCAGATTTTTTATATTTTATTTTTTTATTTTTGGAGGTTTGTTGATTAAAATATATATCCAGGACTTTGGCATCTACATTTCCTGGCCTGTATTTTATCCCAATAATTTAATTCCTGGTCATTTTAAATCTTATCCTTGTAAAATGCTGTCATACATTTATGTATGTGTGTGTGCACCTTCAAGTTGCCTGTAGGCTTATAGGATTTCTTGAGGCAAGAAATACTCAGACAGAGGTGGTTATATCAGTTCCTTCCCCTGAAATGTACCCCACAGTACTTGATCTTAGTCGACGGTATCCTATCCAAGCACTAAGCAGGGCTGAACCTGCCTAGCTCCAATGATCAGCTCCTATGATCAGCCTTTAGCATATTTAGGCCAATATAGACACATGTGTACCCAGAATTACACACACACCTAAATGCCAGTATATTTTAATCTACTATATCTTTTCTACCCAGCCTCTAAGAGTGAATACTTTGTTTTCCTAAAATGTGCTTCTTTTTCTGACAATTTACTGCTTTCTTAGCATCTGTTGGTATTTTGAAAGCCAAATGGGGGAGAACAAATTTAGCAGACAGATGTCCATCAGTTTGAATAAAAGAACAGGGGTTTGAAACCACTGAGTTACTGGGAAATATAATTACAGTAGCGTGTGAGTTTTTAGCAGCTTCCATAATTCCCTTTTGTCCTCTGGATACAAGTGTAATGGGTTTGCTTCTGACATGAAGGACGATATTTCTAATGTTTATGGCAGATTAATTCACTGGTGGAAGGCGAGTGACAATGTGCTGCTAGCGGTCATGACTTCATATGCAGGGTTGCAATTTAACAAGTTTTATTTCTTAATAAAAAAAGAAAGCTTTTAATCAGTTTATGGCTTCAGAGTTCTCTTGGGAAACTCAATCATCTGTTTCAGACAACTGAACAAGGAGCAGGAAGAATCAAACAGCAAAGCACAGTTTCATACAAGAGGATAACTTTTAAAAAGTCAGCCAAGCAATTCTATTTGGTCTTGTCTTGGCCATGGAACAGCCTTAATATGTCAGGCCAATGATCCATATAAAATAACTGTTTGACAGTAGTAAGCATGTTCTTTATGCTTTAACAGAAATATATGCAAGTAGAGGTGAGTAAAAGAGGGATATTGTGTCTTCTTCTTCTTTCTATACATCTTCCATTAGATTACTACAGCTAATGCAGTGTGGCAATAGCCCATGTCTCCTTCTCCTAAAGCCAATAAATAAATAAATAAATAAATAAATATCTGACACTATGGGCTTTCTTGGGAAAATCTTGTGCTAGCTAGGCCTATGGGAAGATATAGGGCAAAAAAATAAAATAAAACACTGGAAACACACAGCACACAGTTACTTCTCCTCTTTCAATGAAGACAACATATACTCAGAAAGTTCTATTTGTTGGTGGTGCTCAATAAAACTTGGAGTTCTCCTGATGCTGTTAGACTCAGAGTTCCCAGAAAAGCAGGTGGTGGCTGAAAATCAGCTAAAATTCTATTATATCACTATTGGCACTACATCAGTTCTGGTGCACATGAACTGCACCTGTGTGTCCCAATAGGTAGATGCCAGAAGGTGGTCTCCACCTTTTCTAGTTGCTCACTATAGCATCTTTTTAGATCCCTTTCTTTTTGGAAATGATGGACGTGAACTGAATGTACATTTAAATGTATGTTCTTAGGAAAGAACTAATCTACTAATTATGGTGCTGCCATGTTTCTCATTTTTCCTAGCTGTGGGTTCTTTTCAATCTACATTAATATGTTTGCAAATATGTCAAAATTTGCCCCAAACTTTATATGATTGAAGCGAAATCCAGACAAAACAGAGGTACTAACAGTTACAGGCCTGAAACCAGGTCTGGGAATACAGTTACGAGTCTTTGATGGAGTCACACTCTCCTCGAAGGACTCCGTTCACAGTCTGGGGGTACTCCTTGACCCATCGCTTCACATGACTAATCAGGTGAATGCAGTAGTCAGGAGCGCCTGTTATCAGCTTCGGCTGATATGCCAGCAGAGCCCTTTCCTGGACATGAAAGACCTGGAATCTGTGGTACACACTCTAGTAACCTCACATCTGGATTTCTGTAACGCGCTCTACATGGGGCTCCCCTTGTGCTTAACCCAGAAACTTCAACTAGTTCAGAACATGGCAGCCAGGTATATTACTGGAACATCTAGGAGAGAGCACATAACACCAGTGCTTAAAATTCTCCACTGGCTGCCCATTAGTTTCCGGGCACAGTACAAGGTGTTGGTTTTAACCTTTAAAGCCCTATATGGCTTGCTCTTCCCGTATGAACCCCTCCCCACACATTTTGGTCCTCTGGGAGGAACTTGTTACAGCCTATGAAAACTAGGCTGTCGCAGACCTCCCAGAGGACTTTCTCAGCTACTGCTCCCAAGCTTTGGAATGGCCTGCCGGACAAGATGCATCTTATTACATCATAGACACATCTCTACTGGCAGGCCTTTCCTTGAATAGGAATAAATAAAACATCAATTCCCAGCTCTGAAACTGAAACTGGGTAGATAACCTTAGTTGTCCCCTTTGTTTAATTTCTGTGATTTCATCTATTACTTATTTGCACAAGAACTGTTCATGAGATTACACTTTTTTTAATTGCTACTGATTTTAATTTTAACTGTTGTTGATTTTAATACTTGCTGGTTTAATTTAATTTCAAGTGGCGGGTGGTCGGGAAGGGGTATGATTGTTGTTTTACTCTGTACTTTTTAACTTTGCTGTACCCCGCTCCAATTACTTTGCTAGAGGAGCAGGTTATAAATAATAATAATAATAATAATAATAATAATTAGATTTTTCTATGTTTTTGTTTGCTTTTCCTAGTGTTCATATTTTAAAACACTTCTCATACACCAATACAATGCTCTAAATCTTCCAAAAATATTTTTTTTCCAGCAACAGGGGGAGAGGTGTGTGTGGGGGGGGCGTGTGGTGGTGGTGTAATTATTCATCTCCACATGCAGGATGAATTAGTCAAAGATTTGCACCCATTATCTATTAGTAGGCATTGGGCTTCCAACTGGTTGAATAAGATGTTGAACCAACAACTGAATTAGCACTTAAAACAGAGATGGCTAGGCATTTGACTGAAGGTGATATCAGTCCTTTGTATGAACTGCTATCATTTTTGTTTGTATTAGAGTCTATGTAAGCCCAAATGTGGTATATTTCCTACAGGGTATTCTGTTACCTGTGAAAATTTTGGTCCATATCTTAATTTTACTGTGAATCAATCAGGTGGACTTTTCAAACGAGCCACTGTTTCTCTGCTTCAGCCTCAGCTTTAGTTGGTGCAAGGAAGTTAATACTGAAATGATTTAAAGGTTTACTGAAAGGATTATTGGGATAATAAATGCAAAGTGATTCATATGCTCCAAGGTACTGTATAAATGACTTTGTTAGGGTTCTCCCCCCCCCCCTTTTCTTTTCAGCACCCATCAGTCAGATAGTATATGTATGGCCCTCTTTCTCAGATGACCTGTCTAGGGAACAGCTAGCAGGGAATGAAATACAGTATTCTACAAGGTGCATCTGTTTAAGGAATCCAAGGGCCACTCCATGATCTGACAGATACTTTCAAACAATGTAACAATTAAAACAGGCCTGGGAATCTGTTGCCCATCAAATGTTGTTGAACTACATATCATATAAAGTACTGTAGTGTCTGGTCATTCCCTTACCATGCTGCCTTTGGTTTAGGAGAGATGAAATCTGGAGGTGTGAAAGTTTCACAAATCTGGTTTAAAGAATATTTAAACATGTACAGTTGTGATAAAGGTAGTCTCTTGACATGAATGTCTAGTTTTAACCAACTGTAAGGAGTGGTGCTCATCACTGTTTCTAAGCCGAAGAGCCAGCATTATCCAAGGACTACTCTGGTGGTCATGTGGCCAGCATGACTGCACCAAACCCTTTACCTTTCCACTGAGAAGTGGTACCTATCTATCTACTTGCATTTGCATGCTTTTGAACTGCTACGTTGGCAGAAGCTGGGACTGGTAACAGGAGCATCATGCAGCACTTGGGCCTTGAACTGCCAACCTTCTGATCTTCTGATAATCAGAATTGGTGTCTTAACCACTAACCCACTGCCTCAGTTGTGGTAGAAGCCATCAAAATATTGTGATTCCCCTTTTTAATCTATAATTATATCAGAGACTAATAAGCATTCAATCTCTCCCCCTCTCTCTCCCACACACACACACAAAAGCACACACATATTTGTAAAATGCACAGCCCTATAATAATTTCATTTTGACAAAATGTGGTTTCAAGTAACTCTCAGAAGGTTAAGGCAGATTATGGCTGAGTTAATTTGAGTCCAATGATAAATGACCCTGCTAAGTTAACTGGTAGGAGCATGGGAATATCAGCACTAATAGACATTATTTTAACAAATTGCCATTTTAAATCATCTTTGTTGGGATCTTCAGGCAGATTTCATCAATTACACACTTACAGTCCACATTAGTGATAACACTTCTTAAAATCTCCCATGTGCATAATTTAGTTTTAGGAAAATAAAAAACTTTGTGCATGAATTATTATATACAGAGAGAAGAGAGTTGGTTCAGTGAAGAGTCCTGTATAAAAGAAATAAGTGTGTGTTTGCGTGTGTGTATGTGAAGTATCTTTTATCTTTGAAGAAGCGAAAAAGATCTGCACTGGAACTGTAGGATATTACATTCACCCATCCACTCTTCCTTCCTTCCGCCACTCTGACATTGCAAAAACCTCACTTTATTAATAAATTATAATTCCGTTTGTAACATATATACATGCTTCCTCTGCTGGAAACCTTTGATTAAATTCAATTGTTAATCCCAACTGGAGTGGACATATTGAATCAACGGAACTTGTCTAAGTATTGACCTATCAAATTCCCATTGATTCAGTGGATCTGCTCTGGCTGGGACTAACAATTGGATAAAGGCTTAGAGTACTGATGTTTGTCTAAACATTTGGCTAATATTTAGTAATTCACCTATGCTTTACAGAACAGAAAACTGTTGTTGTTGTTTTCCTTCTAAAGTGCAAGAAGATGGTTGTGATTAAGACATGCAGGATATTTACAAAGGTATGTATGGTAAGCATTTCAAGATGCAGTTAGAGGTCAATAGGACTCAACTGAGCACTGAGCCCACTGCTACCTGCATGCACTTGTCTTGGGTTCCAAAACTAGATGAACAGATGTTCTGCGCTACAAGCCCATCATCTGTAACCTATATTGCTCCTGGGAACACAGCTAGAAGGCACGTGGCTGCAGTGGAATATAACAGAGCCTTGGGATCTATGGTATATATCAATATGATCTCTTCTGTTCCTCAGATTAACAAAATTTTCTATACCTGAAATATATGTCACAGTAAGTCCAATGTATGTAAGAATTATGTCTGGTGGAACATAATTCTGCAGTACCTAGGCTCCCACAGATCCTGTGAAGCATGGGTTCCACTTAACTATTCCTCCACCCCCCCCTCTGTCTTCTCTGTCTCTCCTTCACCACCACCACACACATTTTTTCATAGCATGAAAAATGTTCAGATTTGTGTTTTTTTCCTGGTTCCATTATTTCATAGTCAGATTTCTTCCTTAAAAATAATTTAGGGTGGAGGGGGTTGGAAGTCAATTTGTCTTCTACAGAAATTACCAAGGGCACAAAATTAGTCTATGTGTATTTTATAATCTTTCTGATATTAGCAGTCAGCATTTCCTTTGTTGTTGTTAACTGCCATTGAGTTGACATTGACCCATGGTGTCCCTATGAATAAGTGACTTCCAAGTCACCTATCACCAACAACCCTGGTCAGGTCTTGCAGACTCATTACTGTGGCTTCCTTGATTGAATCCATCTGTCTGGAATGTGCTCTTCCTTTTTTCCTACTGACGTCTACTTTACTAAGCATTATTGTATTTTCTAATGAGTCATATCTTCTCATGATGTGTACAAAGTACGCAAGTCTCAGTCATCATGGCTTATAGGAAGAGTTCTGACTTGATTTGATCTAAGACCCATTTATTTTTATTTTTAGCAATCCACAGTATCTTCATAACTCTTCTGTAGCAATTTATCTCACATGTATTGATTTTCTTCCTGTCTGTTTTTTAAATCATAGATCTTTCACAACCATACAGAGAAACTGGAGATACGATGGTCTGGATAATCCTGACTTTAGTATTCAATGATATAGCTTTACCTTCAGGCACTTGTCTCGTTCCTTCAGAGCTGCCCTTCCAATTCCTAGTCTTTTTCTGATTTCTTGACAGCAAACTCCATTATGATTAATGACTGAGTCAAGGTATGGAAATTCTTGAACCACTGTCTACTTTAAAGTTATGAAAATAATCTGTAGCTATAATTTTTGCTTTCTCCATGTTCAGCTGTGAACCTCCCTTTGCACTTTCTTCCTTTTGTAATTGTTCTTTGCTATTTTCTTCCAGTAGGGTGGTATCACCTGCATATTTTACATTTTTGGTATTTCTTCCATCAATTTGCATGCCTCCTTCCTATCATTCTAATGCCGTTTTATTTGATATTTTGGCATGCAAGTAAAATAGAGCGATCAGATGCCACCTTGGCTCACCCCTTTGCAAATTGGAAAAAAGTCTGTTTTTCTGTATCATGTATCAACATTAGCATCTTGTTGTGAGTACAAGTTACACATCAGGACAATCAAATGTTATGACACACCAATTTCTTTAAAAGTGATCCATAATTTTTCATGATCAATACAAAAAAAGTCTTTTCTGTAATCTATAAAATACAGTCTGGTTTTTTTGTTTGTCTGTTTGTTTTTTATTCTTTTGTATGCTTCATTATCCAATATATGTTTGCAATCTGATCCCTAGTACCATTTCCTTTCCTGAACTGGGCTTGGACATCTGGCATATCTCATTCCATATATGGTAAAAAAACAAACAAAAAACAAAAAAACAAAAAACAAAACCCCACCTTTGTGTCAGGTGTCCTTGATGGTCCTCTGCCATTGATGTTAAATGTGGTTATTGGGGGTTGTGGATGCTAGACTTGCAGGCAGGGGTGCAGCTGGGATTGAGAGGGGGAGGCGTCAAAGTGGTTAACTGCTTGTACTGCAGCCACTTACTCACAAACCACAAGGTTGTGAGTTCAATACCGGCCAGGGCTCAGGCTCGACTCAGACCTTCCGAGGTCACTAAAATGAGTACCCAGATTGGTGGGGGCAATTAGCATACAGTTGTAAACTGCTTAGAGACTGAGTAGTTGTGGTATGAAGTGTTATACAAATGAAGCTGGTATTGCTATTGTGAAAGATGGCAGAGATGAGTCTCAAGGTCAATCCAATGGGAAAGGAATGTGAGTCTCGTTGGGAGAGGGATGGAAATCTGGGAATGGAAAGTTAGGAAGTGGATGTGGGACTGGACTGGTTAGCATTGATATTATTGTTATTGTGGATTTTTCTTTAGTCTGAGCAATGATTGTCTTCCTGTACATATCTGCTTCAATAAATCCTTTCTGTTGAATCACAAAATCTGAGTATTGGGTTGATAGAGACAGGACTTTACACTTTGTTCTAGAATTTTGAGCATCACTTTTCTTGCATGGAAAATTAATGCAATGGTCCTGTGGTTACTGCAATCTCTGCTGTTCCCTTTCTTGAAAACTGGAATTTATATTGAGGTTCCCCCCCCCCACCCCAATCTATAAGCCATTGTTTTGTTTTCCATATTTATGGACAGATTTTAGTTAGAACTAGATTAGTTTCTGTCTCTTTAGACATAAACAGCTCTATTGGTAGGCCATCTGTTCCTGCTCTGAGTCCATCTTCTACTTCATTTTCTAAAATTGGGGATTCATACGGTTTTTCTCAGATTAATCTGTTGCCCCTTCATCTCTTTTATATTATATAACTATTTGGTGCATTGTTTTCATCATCTTTTTATGGCATCTTGGTCATCTAATGTGCTCCCCTTCTGTTCATAGAACATCCCTACACTTGCTTTCAATTTCCCTTTGATTTCTTGGATATTGTGGATGAGGTCTCTTGTTCTGTCTGTCTGTCTGTCTTTTTTCTTTTTTTGGGGGGGGGGGGCAGTCTCCTTATATTTATTTACATTAATCATTATAGTAGTTTTCCTTGTCTCTGCACACAAGTAATTGAACAGTTGCATTCAAGAGTCCAACGTTGTTTCTGTCAGATTTTGCTTTTGTTTCTCTGCTGTCCTTAACTACTTGAAGTAATCCATCTGTCCTCCATTAAGTTTCTTTTTCTTTTTGGGTATAGATAGTGTCTTTGGGCATTCCTTCCTGATAATGCTTCTGGCTACCATTTTAATTAGGTTTAATAGTCCAAATATATTTTTCATACTATCTTTAAACTTTTCTGGGATGTTCTTCAGGCTATATTTTTGCAAAATGGTTGGTTGAGTATTTTTCTTTCACTTTATTTTTTTTTTATAATCTTTATTTATATATCATTAAAAACATAGTTACATACATCTTATGTATGGATATATGTAACTATGTTTTTAATGATATATAAATAAAGATTATAAAAAAAAAACAAACAGATAACAAATAACAAAAGATTACTAAAAATATGAAGATTTTATTCCTAATTCCCCATACACCCCCCCCCCCCCATATGTTAAATGGAATGTGTCCAGACCGGCATAGTCCGTGTATATTTGTATTTTCAATACCTCAATAACAACAACAACAACAACTTTTTATTTATAGCCCACTCCTCTATCAAAACAATTGGAGCAGGTTACAGCAAGATAAAATAAAAAGACACAGATTAAAACAATTCAATAACAACCCATTACTAAACCTCCTACCCCTTAAAATTAGATTAAACTAGCAATAAATTAAAACCAAGTGTGATTAAAAACAAAGTGCATTGCTATTATGCTGGTTATATTTATATTACAAGTCATTATGCTGGTTATATTTATATTTTACTCCAATTGGCTATTTTTAGCATTCCATTCTGCCAGTGTCTCTCCCCAGCCTGACCTCAATACTAGGAAAAAGATTAAACAAGAGTCTGCTTGTAAGTGTCTTGATGACAATTAAGTGGTTAGGAGGAGCCAGTTTTTGTTTGTCAAGAACAAATCCTGCCAAACTAACCTTATATCAACCTCTCCCCCCTCAAAAAAAAAAACAAACAGGTCATTAGTTTGTAGATAGAGGGAATGCTGTGCATGTCATTTCTTTGGATTTCAGCAAAGCATATGATAAGGTTCCCCCATGATATTTTAATTAGCAACTGCCTAATATGGAATAGATGCAAATTCAATCAAATGAATCCATAATTGGTTGGAAATCAGGGTCAAAGAGTCATCAACAATGGGTGCTCTTCTAATTAGAAGGAGGTCTCAAGTGAAGTGCCACATACTTCTACCCTGGAGCCAATGCTCTTCAATATGTTTTTGAATAATTTAGATGATGTTGGAGGGGATCCTTATCAGATTTGGAGATAATTCAAAACTGGGAGGGACAGCTAACTCATTGGAAGACAGAAAATGAAATCAAAATGACCTTGATAATATAGAAAATTGGGCCAAAATTAATATAATGAAATACAACAAAGGCTGAATTCACACTGCAGAAATAATTCCGTTTAAAACCATTTTAACTGCCATAGCTCAATGCTGTGAAATTCTGGGAACAACTGTATGTATTATCAGTCGAGCTCTTTGACAATCCTGATTGGTTGCCATAGTGGAATCTAACCTTCTTGTTAACATACTCTTCTTGCCTCAGTACCACTGCTACCAAAATTTAAAATAGCTCTAGGAAAGTGAGGTCCCTAGTGGCTCCTGTACCTATACAAGAAACAGGCCAACACTGCATTCACCAGTGACCCTGGAGGTAGAACCCAAAGTAAATGCCCCTAGAAGCATCCTACCTTATCTGAAGTTTCTGGCCACACTTTAATAGATCAAGCCATAGAAAAAACCCCATTATAACACATCAAAAACAGTTCCCAGACTTAATGCCTTTAATGACTCTACCGTGATGGTGGATGGCTGAGGTGGTCAACAATCCTTTGTAAAAATGCTCTCCCTAGAGCCCTGTAAGGCATAATCAAGGACCCCCCCCCCCCAAAAAAAAAAGAACTTAAAAGTGGCTGAGAGTACTCTTCTTGGCTGCCAGTGTCAGCCCTTTTAGTTCCCTACATTTCCCCACTTATCCTTTGGTAAACAAGACATCTCACACCTAATATAGTTGCATATGCAAACAAGTCAGGCATTACCTTCTTTTTAAAGAGACTTTAGAATAAACTGCATTTGTAAGAAGGGATTAAGTGCATGTCTTCGGTGCACTCACATCTAAACACATGCTTGTAAATATTTTGACATAATGCAGCTGCAGAATGATATTTCCAACTGCTTATTTTCAAAGATTTGAGTAGATATCCTCTTCCTCCATGTATCTTTAATCCAAGGTACAAAAGTGAGCTTAGATTGTTTAATCAGAGCAGAACATCCCATTATGAACTGATATAATTTAACTAGCTGAGAACCTTCAATCATGTGTCACGGTTCTCTAAGGTTGCTGACTTTTCCTAACTGTTGGAATGTATGTATCATTTGGTCATCATAAACAAAGAAGTAATCAGCATGAAATGACTGCCAGTATGTGTGTTCTGTGCTGGTTATGTCTGGCAGGAGATGGCTATAAACACATTTATTTCTTGTTGTTCCTCCTCCTCTCCTCCTCCTCCTCCTCCTCTTCTGCGAAATGATATAGATCATGATAACTGTGAAATTCCATTTCCCCACTTGCTCCTTCTGTTTTTCATCTTCAACCAAGAGTACTCAAAATGTAGAAGGAACACTTATACACAAGGAGGAGATACCAAAACAACGCAAAGCAAAACAAAACAAAAACATGGAACACTGGGGTTGGCAAAAGTGCACATACAGACACACACAGAGAGATTCTCAAATATCTCACAGGGCAAGTTTTGAAGCATGACAATCACAAAAACAGCCCAGTGTGGATTGAAGATGTTCATTCTCTGCAGACTTCTCATGGACTGTGGAGTGGACAGGAATGTCAGAAAATCAGGATGAAAGCAAATGGAATCAGCTCTCATGCTGAGTGGAACATTGAGCATGAGTATTCCACATTGAAATAGTTTGTTGCAAGTCCCAATTGCCTTTTTTTTAAGGTAAATAAGTAAAAGCATAATCTTTAGGAATGTGCTCCTTTATTTTATTGTGACAGTGCAACACATAAGATTGTGTACTTGGTAACTGTAGCACTTTGAGGAAATGTAGAGGAGGGTGAACATGATATTTAATGATATGATAATTCCCCAAAAATTGATGTCTGCTTTGACTGTATTCTAATTCTAGGTCACCATAGGCATATCATTGCCTTGGGACGGCAGTAAATGGTTTTTGAAATGAGCTACTGCTACATTTATGTTGCATGCATACACTCGGCCTTGCAATTTTTCTTCTAGCATTCCATGCCCTCTTTGGGAGTTTCATAGCTTGTGATGTTAAATATGAACTGATGTAAATGTGAAATGATTTCAGAGGAGTAATGAGTTGCCTACCTTGCTTTAGCTACTCTGACTTTGTATCTATAATTCCCATAAAATTATCATCATACAACTAGCATGAGGATGGGAAGGTAATTCTGTATTTGGTTTCACCTCTGTGAGGTATAATTCTGAAGTTGTCTGTTGACTTTGATATGGAGACATTTGAGAAATGACACATTATTAAGTCTGAAACAGGGAACAAAACAGGAATATCAGCTCTGTTTATCATTTGCATAGTAGGAGAAAGGATACATGTTAGATCTTTTGTAACCTTAATCATCCGAAAAGAAGGAAATCTCAGGTGTAAGATTTGTTGTTTGCTAGACTGCCAATAGTAGAAGAGTTTTCACTTAAAAAGAGCAAAATGTTGGCAAGAATTAAAATGCAATGGATATAGTTTGACAGTTTTTCATTGAATAATTTGATTGGCTTTATTCCCAAAAGGCAAAATGTAATTATCAAGAAAAGGCTGTGCTTTTATTGCATTTCATGAATCTGCTATTTGTATATTTTTATTAGTCTTGTAACTTCTAATATTTTAACATATGTTTACAATTGCCTGCTGCATTTATTATGTTTCATTTAATTATATTTCCAGTTCAAATGTTCCTGCTTTTATCTTGAGTTTCAATTAAATAGTTAATTATTCAGGGGCTGGAGAAGAGGAAAGTTATTTATCAGTGGGATAGACTCTTACAGATTATTATTATTATTATTATTATTATTATTATTAATGGTGTGAGGCTTTTTTTAAAAAGGGAAAAGATTTTGAGATAGTGGCAGGTGCTGTTTATAAATGTTCTTGTTTCCGAATAATAAATCTTAACCTCTGTAGTAGGTATGGATGAGAACTTTGTTTCAGTTCATTTTATATTTGTTTAAAAATGCCAAAATCCACAAGTTCCTTTCATATTCAGGGCAGAAAAAATTAATTTGGGTTAATTTGGGTTGCAACTTTTTCTTTTTCTGAGGGGCTTTTGATTTTTAGCATCTTTATATTACTTCAGGTACAATATGACCTCATAAGCTACTGAATGAATTTAATAAATCTCATAATCTTTGTGTCTCAAAAATGTTTTAAAAAACAATTTTAATATTCAATATGGAAATAATGTGAATTTTATTTTGTGTTTACATTTGTTTTAACAACCAAAATTTGTGAGAAAATGAAATGGATTTAGTTACCCAGATTTAGTCCTCAACTAAAGGCTGTACAGATAGCCCTGAAAGGATGGTTTGCAGTCGCCCATTTTTGCCTCACACAGAGGCTGCACCAACAAAATGGTGCACCCTCTGGAAGGCATAAAAAAAACCTGCCCCCAGCAGGTTCTTTTCATGGTATACACAGGGCGCCATTAGCATCACCATGCACACCAATGATGTGTGCATGGTGCAGCAACATTTGGAGGCTGCACCATATGTAGGTCATCATGGTGGCCCCTGTGTGGATAGGGGCGAGCTGTGATGGCACCGGGAGTGCGTGGTAGGGCTCGAGAATGTGTGAATGCTCAGCATTCCCAAGCCCTAAAATCGGCCCCAGTCTGGCACTTTGTGCCAGTCTGTACCAGGCCTAAGTTATCTGGCATTGATTTTCAAAATATCTCAGCTATTCACCTTGGGAGACAGCACTACTGAACCGGCAGGCTATATAGTGTCCCTCTTTCTGACCGTGAGCCAGTTATTACCCCCCCACACACACACACACCAATGCAGTGATTTAAAAAAGTTCTTGGACAATATCAAAAAGAGACTGTAGGTCAAAGAATTAATTGATGACCAACCCATGAAATAATGGAACCATACACAGGCATTGGGTTAAAATAGAGGCCACTTTGTTTAAGGTTTATTTATTTAAATTTATTTCTTGAGAATTGCAAAAGGAGGGGAACAACCTAGTGCAGAACCAGTTGAGGCAATTGTTCTCTCCTAGACCTCTTCCACAGGCAAATCCAAAACCTGGGTTGCTGCCTGGATGACCATCTGCTGGAAGACAGAGGATCTAACCCCCAAGTCATATCACTTCTATTGAGATCAAGACGTCCTCCAGCCAGCCATAAAGACAGCCTCCTTCCCCCCCCCCTCCCCGCCAGTCTCATGACATGTGGCAGCAGTTTCTGAAGCTTAACCTTCACCAAAAAGCTGCCAAAGGTGATCACCAAACTTCTCCTCCACTACTACCTGTAAAGTGACTACCTGTTTAAGAAACCATTCAAACTAATTTGCAATCCCCTATTGAATAGTGTAGGGTAGGCAGGGGGGAAATGGAAAGGAGAAAAATTCCTACCCAGCCAAAAGGGACCAGTGAACTGTGTTGTAAGTAGGAAGGTGGGTCAAAATATTCAAAAGGCAAGAGAATGGAGGGTGCCGGGCATGAATATCTTTAGCTCCACCTCCCCCAGCTCTGCCTATCTTGACAGGAGACACTAAGGAAACCTCATCGGAGGACATCAAATTTATATCCTCCCTGCTACGCAAATATTGTGGAGGGATATGGAATGACGGAATATTTATTCCTCCCATCACCAGTGTATAAACCAATCTCTATACTATACATCTGGAAGAAAGATCCTAACCTACCTTTCATTGTGATATTATAATACTCAATATGTAGACTTTGGGGGGAGTAGGGAGACGTCATGATGAGCATTAAATTATGTAATTTCTCCACTTCTGAGGAACAAACTATGCATGGTTTTGCAACCTTATCTAATATCCAAGTACACTACAGCATGGGTCACTTTGACCATTGTGTGCCCATTAAATAAACAGCCAGTTTCCAAGAAATCATTTCTTCTGATTTGACTGTCTATGTTTACAGGATCTCTGTATACAGAGATCCTGTTGAAATATTATTTGCATCACATCCAGCCTCAATATAGCTGCCTGGGGATTTTAAAATAAGGCATAAGTTCAATCCTCAAAACTTTTAAAATACTCCAAAACTCTTTCATTTTAACACACACACCCCCCCCCACTTGTGCAACATTTTGCTTATAACATTTTTGTGCAGTAAACATTGTTCACTTCCCTATTCCACTTTTCTGCTTCCAATCAGTCCCTAACTCCACATCTTTTAGAATAGCAATAGAAATAGCAAGTATATTTCTATACTGCTTATCAGTGCACTTAAGTACTCCCTAGGTGGTTTACAGTGTGTAAGCTAAATTCACCAACAATCTGGTTACTCATTTTAGCAACCTAGAAGGATGACAGGCTGAGTTGACTCTGAGCCCCTGGCTGGTATTGAACTCGCAATCTTGCAACTGTGACTGAGTGGCTGCAGTACTCACAACCTTGCAACTGTGACTGGCTGGCTGCTCCACCAGGGCTCCTATTTTGTTTTTCTGTATTGGCACATATTTACAAGGAATTTCTCTATCAGACTTAGTAACTGACTGCAGTTTTATTGCTCCCACCTGCCACTTCCAAATTTTACAGATACTCAACTCTTTAGGTCAGGATAGGGTCAAAGGAGAGCCTCAAAGCCATTTTTTGCATCTTCTAAAATCACAGTTTCATCTTATTTCTGGCAAAAGCGAACACCAAAACAAAACCAAATGAATAAATATATAAATAAGAATAAATCAATTCCTTTTCCTTTGAGTCCTCCAGGAGTGGTGACTCACTTTACTAATAGGCTACAGGCCTCTCTACAGTATCTATCACAGAATTTCCCCTTTTCCTTATAACTATGTATTTTGAAATTACTTTGTTCATGTGGCTCCACTCCGTTGCTGTCAGTTTACTGGATGAGTTTCAATTGGTGTGTACCGATGACATGGACAAGCTCCTTGGTAGTACAAGGAAGACGACCTGCTCCCTCGATCCGTGTCCATCTTGGCTGGTCGTCCAAGGAGGGGACACACTGAGAACATTCCTTCGGGACATGATCAATGTGGCCCTTAGAGAAGGCATTATTCCATCTTGATTGAAGCCTCCCCTGAAGAAACCTTCCCTTGATCCTCTGGTCAGAAACACCTACAGACCAGTTTCCTTGCTGTCTTTTAAAGCAAGGTGATTGAGAGAGCGGTCACCTCTCAACTCCAAGCTGTCTTGGATGAAACCAATTATCTTGATCCATTTCAAACTGGCTTCAGGATAGAATATGGAGTTGAGACTGCCATGATTGCTCTGACAGACGACCTCCACCTGAGCATCGACAGGGGTAGTGTGACCCTGCACGAGCTCTTGGACCACTCCATCCTTCTGGATTGGCTGAGGGAGTTGGGGATTGGTGACACCGCACTTCGGTGGTTCCAGTCCTTTCTCTCCAGCAGAACCCAAAGGGTGAGGCTTTGGGATAGTTGCTCTTCCAAAATGAAGCTTAATTGTGGCGTCTCTTAGGGCGCCATCCTATCCCTGATGCTATTCAATATCTATATGAAGCCTCTGGGTGAGATCATTCGGAGGCATGGAGCTCAGTGCCATCAGTACACAGATTTCTCCATGACCAGATCGTCTGCTCAGACCTCAGATGGCATCTCTCCTCTTATGACTGTCCTGTGGCGGCAATGGATTGGATGAGGGAAAACAAATTGAAGCTCAATCCAGACAAAAAGGAGGTACTCACAGTTAAAGGCCCGAAACCCGGTTTGGGAATACAATCCCCAGTTCTCAATGGAGTCACACTCTCCTTGAAGGACTCTGTTTACAGTCTGGGGGTACTTCTTGACTTGTTGCTTCACATGACTAGTCAGGTGAATGCGACGGTCAGGAGTGCCTGTTATCAGCTTTGGCTGATACACCAGCTGCACCCTTTCCTGGATATGAGGGATCTGGAAACTGTGGAACACACGTTGGTAACCTCACGTTTGGACTACTGCAATGTGCTCTACATGGGGCTACCCTTGTGCTTAACCTGGAAACTGCAACTGGTCCAAAATATGGCAGCCTGGATTGTGACGGGAACATCTAGGAGAGAGCACATTACACTAGTGCTTAAATCTCTCCACTGGCTGCCAATTAGTTTCTGGGAGCAGTGCAAGGTGTTGGTTTTCATTTCCTTTAAGGAGGAGAAAGAAAAGGAGGAGGCTGTAGTCCATGTGCTTGGGTGAGATCTAATCTAATTTACACTTGAGCCATTGCATTCTGGGAGCCAGTCCTGGGAGGCTACTTAAGGCTACTCAAGGCTAGCAGAAGCGCGCGCCTAATGGCGCGCGAATTTTGATTTTTTTTATCTAGTCAAGGAGGTGTTTAGAGAATAGAAGAGGAGCCAGCCTGAAGCATCAGAGGAAGTGAATCAGAGACTTGCCTTTGGAAGGAGCTTTTAGCCAGGAGCTCTCTACATAACTATAGGCCCCGTGACTTGAACTCAGTGACAGAGCTTGGGAATAAAGGCCAAGTCTAGCAAGGGAAGCCCACAGTCTTGTTTCAGTGCCTCCTTAAGACTTCTCAGTATGGACACTGAAGGCCCTGCAGCAGTCACCTGCAACACTTGTGGGATGTTTGTCTTCTTGCCTACAGAGGTGGGGAACTACACCTGCCATAAGTGCAAGTTGGTAGCCCTCTTAGAAGAGAAAGTACAGCAGCTAGAGGAGCAGATATCTGCACTCGAGCATCATAGAGAGCAGGAGATTCTCCTGAACAGGTCAGACCAGAATGTCTTGGGTGGGAAACACACAGAGGAAGCTGCTGGGGTGGAGGAGGTCACTGCACATAAAACAGAGGTAGATGCTTGGAGGAAGGTCACACACAGAAGTAAGGAAACCAGGGAACGTTCTGTGTGCTGCTTGCAGCTACAGAATCGCTTTGAATCTCTCTCTGTTGTCAGAGATGATGAGGAAAAGCAGCAGGGACAGACATCAGGGACAGAGCAGGAGAGCCTGAGAGTACCACGAAAAGGAACAGCCACTGCTAAGCCTCGGAGGAGGCGCGTGGTTGTGGTGGGGGACTCCTTGCTGAGGGGTACAGAAGCAGTGGTTTGTGGGCCTGACAAGATGTCTCGGGAGGTGTGTTGTCTCCCTGGGGCAAAGATCCATCATGTGACGGAGAGGCTGACAAGACTTGTCAAGCCTACTGACCGTTATCCCCTTCTTTTGGTTCATGTGGGAACCAATGATACTGCAAGGCACAGCTTTCAGAAGATCATAAGGGATTATGAGGATCTGGGTAGGAAGCTGAAAGAGATGGATGCACAGGTTGTCATCTCATCTCTTCTCCCAGTAGAAGGGCATGGTCCAGGAAGGGAGAAGAAAATAGCAGAGGTGAATAACTGGCTCCGTAGATGGTGCAGCCAAGAACAGTTTGGACTCTTGGATCATGGGCTGCGGTTCCATGAGGAGGGACTTCTGGCAAGGGATGGACTGCATCTTACGCCAGTTGGCAAAAACGTTTTTGCCAACAGTCTGAAGAATCTGATCAGGAGGGCTTTAAACTGAGTAATGTGGGGGAGGGAGACATTATTCTGGAAGGCAAAAGGGATGGAGAGAATAGTCCAAGTGGCATAGAGGGAACAAGGCAAACAGTGCAAGGACCCAACAGTAGGAGGCAAAAAATGTACAAAAGCAGCAAGTAAAGAGGACACATGGTCTTAAATGCCTCTCCACTAATGCACAGAGTATGGGAAATAAGCAGGATGAACTTGAACTCCTAGCACAACAAGGGAAATATGATATAATAGGCATCACTGAAACCTGGTGGGATGAGTCTCATGATTGGAATGTAGAAATAGAGGGGTATAACCTTTTTAAGAGAAACAGGCCAAGCAGGAAAGGAGGAGGAATAGCATTATATGTCAGGGATATTTACACCAGTGAAGAGATGCAGGAAGTCAACACTGGAAGCCAGGTGGAGAGCATCTGGATAAAAATTAAAGGAGAGGGAAATAACAGGGATGTTACTGTGGGAGTCTACTACAGACCCCCGACTCAGGCAGAGGAATTGGATGATGCCTTTCTAGAACAGATAATCACATACTCAGAAAAGAGAGATGTAGTAGTGATGGGTGACTTCAACTATCCTGATATTTGCTGGAAGTCAAACTCAGCCAAATCCTCAAAGTCTAGCAAATTCCTCACTTGCCTGGAAGACAATTTCATAGTCCAAAAGGTGGAAGAGGCAACAAGGGGATCAGCCATTTTAGATCTGATCTTAACCAACAGGGAAGACCTAGTTGATGGGGTGCAAGTGGTTGGATCCTTAGGTGGAAGTGACCATGTTCTCCTGGAGTTTGTAATACAGTGGAAGGGAGAAGCTAGGCATAGTCAGACACACACTCTAGACTTTAGGAGAGCTAATTTCAATAAACTTAGAGAAATACTGGGAGTGATCCCATGGTCAGAAATACTAAAAGAAAAGGGAGTTCAAGAGGGATGGGAGTTTCTCAAAAGGGAGATATTGAAGGCACAATTTCAAACAGTTCCAATGAGGAAGAAAAATGGAAGATGTCTCAAGAAGCCAGGATGGATGACTAAGGAACTTTCAACTGAGCTAAGTTTTAAACGGAACATGTATAAGAAATGGAAAAATGGAGAAATCACGAAAGAGGAATTCAAACAAATAGCCAGCACATGTAGGGGTAAAGTCAGAAAAGCTAAAGCGCAGAATGAACTCAGGCTTGCTAGAGAGGTTAAGAACAATAAAAAGGGCTTTTTTGGATATGTCCGCAGCAAAAGGAAGAAGAAGGAAACAGTGGGGCCACTGCGTGCAGAAGATGGCAAAATGCTAACAGGGGACAGAGAAAAGGCAGAATTACTCAACACCTTCTTTGCTTCAGTCTTCTCAGAAAAGGCAAAGGGTGCTCAACCTAAGGATAATGGAACAGGAGACAGAATAGAGGAAATTCAGCACAGAATAAGTAAAGAGGTAGTACAGGAATACCTGGTTAACCTAAATGAATATAAATCTCCAGGACCAGATGAACTACATCCTAGAGTATTAAAAGAACTGGCAAATGTAATATCAGAGCCATTGGCAATAATCTTTGAGAACTCCTGGAGAACAGGAGAAGTCCCAGCAGACTGGAGGAGGGCAAACGTTGTCCCCATCTTCAAAAAGGGAAAAAAAGAGGATCCCAACAATTATCGTCCAGTTAGTCTGACATCAATTCCAGGAAAGGTTCTAGAGCAGATCATTAAGCAGAGAGTCTGTGAACACTTAGAGGCCAATGCCATAATCACAAAAAGCCAACATGGGTTTCAGAGAAACAAGTCATGCCAAACGAACCTGATCTCTTTTTTTGATAAAATTACCATCTTGGTAGATGAAGGGAATGCTGTGGATATAGTATACCTCGATTTCAGTAAGGCCTTTGACAAGGTTCCCCATGACATTCTTGCAAACAAGCTTGCAAAATGTGGGATAGACAAGTTAACTGTTACATGGATTTGTAATTGGTTGTCTGGCCGAACTCAAAGGGTGCTCAACAATGGCTCCTTTTCATCCTGGAGAGAAGTGACAAGTGGGGTCCCACAGGGCTCTGTCCTGGGCCCAGTGCTATTCAACATCTTTATTAACGATTTGGATGACAGAATTGGGGGCATACTTATCAAATTTGCAGATGACACTAAACTGGGAGGAGTAGCTAATACCCCAGAGGACAGGATCAAAATTCAAAATGACCTGAATAGACTAGAAAGCTGGGCCAGTGCTAACAAAATGAAATTCAATGCGGAGAAATGTAACGTTCTGCACTTAGGGCGGATATATGCACAGATTAGGATGGGGGGACACCTGGCTGAATGAGACCACATGTGAAAGGGATCTAGGAGTCCAAGTAGACCATAAGCTGAACATGAGTCAACAGTGTGATGCGGCAGCTAAAAAAGCCAATGCAATTTTAGGCTGCATCAATAGAAGTATAGTTTCTAGATCAAGGGAAGTTATAGTGCCACTCTATTCTGCTTTGGTCAGGCCCCACCTGGAATACTGTGTCCAGTTCTGGGCACCACAATTCAAAAAAGATGTGGAGAAACTGGAGCATGTCCAAAGGAGGGCAACTAAGATGGTGAAGGGTCTGGAAACCTTGCCCTATGAAGAACGCCTTAGGGAGCTGGGGATGTTTAGCCTGGAGAAGAGAAGGTTAAGAGGTGATATGATAGCCCTGTTTAAATATTTGAAGGGATGTCATATTGAGGAGGGAGCAAGCTTGTTTTCTGCTGCTGCAGAGACTAGAACGCGGAGCAATGGATACAAACTGCAGGAAAAGAGATTCCACCTCAACATCAGGAGGAACTTCCTGACAGTAAGGGCTGTTCGACAGTGGAACACACTCCCTCGGAGTGTAGTGGAGTCTCCTTCCTTAGGGGTCTTTAAGCAGAGGCTGGATGGTCATCTGTCAGGGATGCTTTGACTTGGAGTTCCTGCATGGCAGGGGGTTGGACTGGATGGCCCTTGTGGTCTCTTCCAACTCTATGATTCTATGATTCTATGATTCTATCTTAGGGACCGCCTCTCCCTGTATGAACCCCCCTGCACACTCCGGTCCTCTGGGAGGAACCTGTTACAGACTATGAAGACTAGGCTGATGCAGACATCCCAGAGAGCCTTCTCAGCTATTGCCCCCAAGCAGTGGAATGACCTGCCAGATGAGAAGCGTTTCATTGCATCCATCGATGGCTTCAAAAAAGCCTTAAAGACGCATCTCTTCTGGCAGGCCTTCCCCAACAGCCTTTAACATCTCCCAGCTCCAAATCCTAGAGTAAGATGTCCTTCCACCCTTTTTCCCTTATGATTTTAACCCACCCATTCAGCTTAAGGACTTCCTAGCTTTGATATTGTTTTGTTTTATGTTTTATATTTTAATTCACTGCTAATTTAATTTCATTTTAAGGGGTAGAAGGTTGGGAAGGGATTGTTATATTTTAACTGTTGTCATTTTAATTAGTTGTACCCTGCCCCGATTCAGAGGGGTGGGCTATAAATAATAATAATTATCATTCTTATTCTTATTCTTATTACATCCAGGTGCAGAAAATCGACATCCAGACTCGTAACTTGATTTAGCCCAAAGCTCCTACTTTACATTCCTGGGCTCCTGATAATTCAGCAAAATTGTTAGAATTCTTAACCAACTCTATAGGAAAAAGCCTTGCCAAACTATTTCCTATTTTCATTTACCTCCAAAAATGTCCACTGACAGGAATGGAGGTATGAAAAAGAATGCCCCACAGATTTTTTCAGTCCCCCCCCCCCCGGTTCTGTTTGATGGATAGTAGGGTAAACAATATCACCTCTAGATGTAAGGGAGGGAAAGAGAGAATTATTAAACAGTAGTCAAAAATGGAAAATGTTCCATTGTTTCAAATATAACCCACATAACATAAATGTTTTACAAGGGTGCTTGTCTCTGTGTGTAGTAAGAGTAAAATCCATCTTAGTTTAGTAGTGTTTAGTCCAGAAACTTCCCGTCCTTTGATCCTGAATTTGCCATCCACTCAAGGATCAATAAACATATTGCATATAAAACTATACTAATTTGACATGCAGTGACCTATTTGGATGTCAACAGATGGATTCAGATTGTAGCAAAGACTGAATTCTTGTTGACATTTTGAAGCAGAGTGGTATTAACATCTGCAGTCTCTGATGTGTGCTTGACAACTCATCTTAGGAAAGGATATACAAAATTGTGCAGGCCTGCTTCCTCCTTTTTCATGTTCTAAACAATATGTACTGCTGGGAATATTTTGGCCCAAGAAGGCTCATATTTAGAAAAATATTTGGCTGGCACTTAATATTTTTTCAGAGAAAAATAATTTTATTGCTTCAGTAACTTCTAATGGTTTAAATTAGGAGTAATCTTTGTCCCTGAAATGTACTATAGAGTGCTATAGCAGTAGTATATGTTACAAGAAACTCATCTTAAATCGTTGCAGTATATTTGACATTAATGCCAAATTACTGATTCACATCTCTGCATTGACAATTTTCTTTAGTGTGAAATATATTTTCCTAGAAAATATGAATAAACAATTAAACATAGATTTCATTTCATCATTTTCCTTTGAGTGGTATCATTTTCTTGGCTGTGTTTCTGTATGTTTTAAATCAAATGATTTATTTATTTATTTATTTATTTATTTTGGTAGTTGACTATAATGTACAATATGTGTTAATTTCTCAAAGAGAAATGCCATCATGTTCTAACATAAGAATCAAAACTAAGGCTAGGAGGATGAAGAGATGGGGCAATGTATGGAGCTAGGGGCAAAGAACAGAAATATGGTTACCAACTTGTCTCCAAAAGCATATTTTCTCAGTCTATGTTATAGGTATATAAATCTTTACTTTTATTATTTTTCATAAGAATGAAAAATTACATGTTTTGTTTTAATTCTCATGACAAATCAGGAGCAAGCCACACTGAATTCAATGGGAATTGCTCCTTGGGAAGTATAGTAAACTAAACAGCAGAAAGAATCTAATCTGGCCTAATTTCCTGATATGCTAGTTTTCTATGGTACAAAACACACTGCAGAAAACATCCAGTTTGAGACTGCTTTGACTGTCCCAGCTCAATGCTAGGGAAGTCTGCAAACTGTAGTTTTGTGACACATTTAGCCTTCTTTGTCAGAGAGCTCTTGTGCCCCAATAAACTATAATTCCCTAGGACCGAGCCAGAGCAGTTAAAGAGGTTTCAAACTGGGTTATCTCTGCAGTGTGTTTTGGACCTATCTCTAGGGTATTTAAATATGATCCTTAAAGCATATCTTTTTAAAATCTTGACAAACAAGATTGTGACATTTTCCTTGTTTTTCTCAGTGAAAGTTCTCATTTGAAAGAAAAAAATGTTTTTCTGAAAATTGTGCAATTGCACAAAACTCCGATAGCTGTGATGTCTAATTGTGCAAAATCTTTTAAATCCTTTCTTTCAAATCAGCTGCACAAAGGAAACAGACATCACATTTATGTGAAGATTGTTTTGCACAAGCTACAGAAGGCTTGATGGAAAGGAAAGAGGTACTTGTCTTGTTCCTGTGCTTATGAAAAGAGCAATCTTGGTTGTTGAAGTGTGTGTGGTTAGGAAATGTAAGTGAGAAAGCAGAGGGCTGCACTTTAGGACAATGTGGTATTGAAAACAGAAATTGTCTTCCAGCTCTCATACTGAACAGCCCTTTTTCCTCAGTCCTAGTGTGTTCAAAATTGGACCAAATTTCATGTTGGACTAGGAATCTGGAGACCAGGCTTCAGATCCCTGGTTGACCATGAAAACCCACTTTGAACAAGTCACAGTTAGCCTTAGAGGAAAGCAAAGACATATCCCACTTGAACAAATATTGCCAAGAAAAATCCATTATAGGTTTGACATAAATTGGAAAGGCATGCAGCAAAAGTTGACAACTCCAGCCTCATTTTCATGGTGCAAGAAGTCCGACACTCTTAAGACTTCACCTTATTCATTAGGAACCAAGCCCTACTGATGTGAATAGTACTTATAGCTGAATAAACATATTTAGGTTTGCCAGAACATGTGGATTAAAGCATGATAGAGCCCTAATTCCACACATCTTTTTATTACTCTTGGAGATTATGCAAATAGCCTTACTGAAATATCCCTTGTTGTGAGGGCGTGGATTGCTTCAGAATCCTGTCTATTATTTCTCACTGAGAAGCTGTAGAGGGTTATATGCACACAAGGAAGTTAAACCAGGATTTCTTTTTGCTTTACAGCCAAGTTTCTTTGCTAATTGGTGGCAACATGTTTGATATTGGCAGGCTACCAGATATCCTCCAAGCAATTGTTGCACTCATGCCACTGGACTGAGGCCCTATGCACCAGAAATTGAAAGGGAAACAGTGCCACATACAGTTATAATTGATTTGTCCCATGGTGATCCATGGTTGACTATTTAATATCCTGTCTGACCCTCGCAGAGGTTAATCCAGTGTATTTTCATTTGAGGAGATTTAGAACATAAACAGGAATAAAAGCAATATTTTGAATAATGTTTTTAAGGTTTGTGCTGCTACAGGTTTACTGGGTTCTCTGGATGAAGTAAAGTGGTCCAGTGTTTGATTTTCAAGTTTTCTGACTAGTGTACAAGAGGTCCAATTGACACTCTTAGTACAACTGGGAATAAAATAGCTCTGCTGCTACCTTATTATTGCTAGCAGAATGAGTTGAAATTGTTTCCTTCCTTTGTGGCTCATTTTTAGGTAAAAATCCTTTACTTCAGGGGACCAGATTAGTGCCTGGAAGCCCATGGTCAAAAACTGCAAATGGGCCCTATATAGCACCTACCACCATGTTGTCTATCAGTTCAGGAATTTAGAACGGAGTGAGTAGCACCAAGAAACCATTATTTTCATTACAGCCTATCCCTTTAATATAATGAAAGCTTTGTTTCTGCTCTATACATATATCTAGTGATAACCCCTCCCATCCACCCCTGGCTTCATCTACACAGTATAATCAATGCAATTTGACGCTACTTTAACAGTTATGTCTCAAAACTATGGAGTGCTGGGATTTGTAGTTTTGTAAGATATTTAGCCTTCTCTGTCTGAGCACTCTGTTGCCACAACAAACTAGAGGTCCCAGGATTCCAGAGGATGGAACCATGACAGTTAATGTGATGTCAAACGGCTTTAATTCTGCAGTGTGGCAGAAGTCTCAACCTGCCCAAGACCAATAAGAGACAAATAAATAAAAGTCCATGGAACAACTAAGATAGTTGTCACAATATGAAAATTTTATGTGTTATGTGTTATGCCCAGATTTTGTAGGGCAGTTCGTTTTATCCTGAGAGTGTGTAGTGGAAAATCCCCCTTTCAAAAAAGGACTTATACAAGCAGGGATGCTACAGATATTTTGAGACACCAAATTTGGTTTTGTCTGGGCATTTAGTTTTATTTGGGCAAAATCGGGCATAACAAATGTGTGGATAGTATGTTGCTTCCCTAGCTACAATATGTATACTTCATACTATGTATGAATAGTATGTTGCTTTCCTAACTACAATAACAATGGTAGACAATAGGTGAGTCCTAGTGCCCTTTCCCACACATATATCTAGATTTGGCAAGAAAAAGAATTTACAGAGAGAGGAGGTGGGAGGATCATATATTGCTCCAGAAAAAGGTAGGGCCTCGGGCCTGCAAAACAGCTTCCAGAACTTTATATGGTCCCAGGGCCTTGTTTTATCCAATAGTGATGTGTGCCATATGATATAAATTTTATTGTGTCCTTTCAACATTGAGTTACCCTTGAGTTGAAGATTTTGTTACATCCAGCAGGTATTTCATGGAGGTAGAATTGCCCTGAAAGGTCCTTGTATGTGGCAAGATGTAAACTAAAGTCAAAGGTGTGTGTGTGTGTGGGGGGGGGGGGGGAACCGAAGTGCTACTTGCATTAGTCTGACTATAAAAAAACATAGTTCAAAAATTGTCACCTTCAATCCAGGCTTTATATTGTCAGTAGCTGGAATGTCTTGTTTTCTGCTGCTCCAGAGAACAGGACCTGGAACAATGGATGCAAGCTACAGGAAAAGAGATTCCACCTCAACATTAAGAGGAACTTCCTGACAGTAAGGGCTGTTTGAATGTGGAACACTTTTCCTCAGAGAGTGGTGGAGTCTCCCTCTTTGGAGGTCTTTAAACAGAGGCTGGATGGCCATCTATCGGGTATGCTTTGATTGAGAGGTCCTGCATGGTGGGGGTTGGACTAGATGGCTCTTGTGGGCTCTTCCAACTCTGATTCTATGATTCTATGAATCCAAAGCTAGCTAATTTGTGTCCAGCAGCTTTCAGAGGTTGTGTTGCAAATAAAGATTTTTTTACATTGTCATAGCATGCTAGGGTGGCTTTATTATTATCGTACATATTCTTCAGGCATACAATAAATCAATTGTTCTGTCTTGGGGCTCATTGTATCCATGTCAGAGCTTTTAGCTGCTGGTATTCAATAAGGGTTATGCATATTTTTAAATGGATGAATAGCATTTGAGAGCTATGCACCATGCGTTTATCATTTCATTTTTAAACAAGAATGTGCCTATAATGCTCAAAAAGCTGATTCACCCTCAGTGAATTTGTTGGAAGCAGTGGATTCCACAGACTCTCCTTAGTTGAAGAACCTGTAATAGCAGCAGCATGGTAAAGCCAGTGTCCCTCAAATGGTGGAAACATGTCCACAAGGTTTCCTACATTGGAATGTGTAGGTGGCTGCTAGATCTAACTTCAGTTCCCAGCTAGATGAGATTAGTTCTTTTTCACTGGCTCCTCTCCTACATTTTTTGTCCATGGTACCCCAGACTCTGAAATAAAATTCACAGGACTGCTATCCACCTGTGACATCCTCGGGTAGCCATAGGCCACGGCAACACTGACTTTTATAGCCTGATGCTCCAAGCATTAGCTGTTGGCTAAATTTAATTAACATTTTGATTTGCTTGAATGATGTATGAGTCACATTTCATCCATTCTCACGCATAACATAATTCAATGTAGAAAGTACATACAATATAACAATTCTGACAAAACTATACAAGACATGTCCATATCATACAACAGTTGTAAAAAAATCACTTTGATTAAAATAACTTATGAATTAATGTGAACTAAGAACATAGATATCATGGAGAACATTATCATGCCTAGATACAAAATGAACAATAAGGCAAAATGTACAAAGCATGAATGTTAAATAACATTGATTATGAATAAACAAAGTGTAGAAAACAATGCAAAACATAAAGGACACATTCATTTTCTATTACAAGGAGCTTGATAATGTCTTGCTCTTGCTGGTTGCATTGTTTTGTCACACAATGTACATATACTTGAGATGATGCCCCACTGAACTCAACTGTATTTCCTCCAGAACAAAGATGGGGTGCACTGGGACACTGCTTGTAGTGGAAGTGATCAGTATTAGTAGGCCACTTCATCTGGTGGCTTTTGCTTGGCCTGGTGGGTTCCAAGCCACAAAATCTGAAATTAATGAACGGATTGCAGCTCACAAGAAGTGTCTTCATGCTTGCGGTGTATGTACTGTACATCTTTCCTTAATGCAAAATAAGAGTGCTCAAGCAAGAGTGATTTTTCTTTAGCAAAACATCTTGAACTAACCTTTGGAACCATGACAGAACTAAACAGAAAAAAAAGGTGATTGGATGAGAATGACTGGAAAAGGATGACTGAGTGCTAAAGGTGTATTCAAATATCCTATGACACAAATCAATATTTGCTAGGCTTCCTTAACATTTGTTTTTCAGAGTAAAATGAATTAATATTGGCTCAAAGTATATCATTCGTACCTCTATGAAGCAAGCTCATTTTGAAAATGTTCTTGCTTGTCTTTCCCCAGCAATTCTGGTTCAGTTGAATCCTTTTCATCTTTGATGAGTTTGGACAATTTGGAATTGGTTAATATATTGAGAATGACAGGCATATAAAATGATACATTAAAAAAGTAAAGAAAGGTTGTTACCTGGCAATGTTAAAACAGATATTTATATTTCTAGAACTGCATTCTGATGCAGAAAATTTTCCAATATAAACATAATCCAAGTCGTTAGTTCCACTCAGAGAGTACTATTATCCCATCATCCAGCAATTGATTGAATGGACCTATTTTAGTTGGAAATAGCAACTGGATTTAGGACAGTAGCAATATTGCATAAAATATAAAGGTGATGTTCTCAAGGTCCAAGTCTCATTTCATTACTATGACTCACCAGAGGATTTGCCACTTTCATTAAGGATATTAGTGCTACTAAGAAGTGAATACCAGGTGCTTGTAAGGCTAGATTTCAGAGGAAGGAACTAACAAAACCACCCCTAAGTGTTCCTTGCCTAAGAACACCCTATGAAATTCCTAGGGTTGCTGTTACTCAACAGGTGACTTGATCACACACACACACACCACACACACTACACACACAGATTTAGACCTGTCCTGGCAATGATTAAGTGTTTTGTATAGTGTTGGACATTGAATTATGGAAGACCACTCACTGGACAAACCTATATTAATATTCATGAATTTGAACCAGCTAATGGAATTATAACCATTTGAAATAGGAGAATGTGGTCTCAATTCCAAATAAGAAACTTTGGGGTGTGTGCAAACTTACCAACTTCAGACACAGTTCCACTGATTTCAAACACTATAACATTCCTTTGAATAAAGAAAATGTTCACATTTTAGTGGTTGTTGCTGTTTGCCATATGGAAATATTATCTTTGTTTTTCCCCAGTGGTATGTCTTACTGGAGACGATAGCACCAGGCCAGTTCCATTATAACCCTATCATTATCCCAACTATTATCCAGTTGTTTGCCCCTCCCCCATATGATTTGGCTAAATTCCTTTATTGGCCCTGTCTAGGCCTTGCTTATAGCCCAAAGGCCATGGTTTGCCATTGTGGCAAATGGCACATGGCGTAAGCCCTGCCCCCCTCACACTCACTTTTGGTTGGATAAAGGCACTGCTAGACTCCTTCACAGGCCCTGTAGGTCCTGGAAGACCCACTAGGCTTCTTTTAGGCCCACAATGCCTCTTTACAGCATTTTGTCCCCCTTTCCAAGCCAATCAAGCCACACTAGGCTTCTGCATCTTTTCAGGTCTGTGGGAGGTTCTGGAGTTCATGGTAGATATTTGTATAGGCTGCTCTACAGGCACAGGAGAGGACTAGTCCCCAGTAGGCCAGGTATGAACCATATATGTCCTACTAGGCCCTAATGGGTCCAGGTAGACTGCACTAAGCCCTGGGAGGCTAGGTAGGCCCCACTGAGCAGGCCCCACTGGTAGGCCTGAGTGGTCCTCAAAAGACCCTGGTAGGCCCCACCAGGTCTGTCTGAGGATCAATAGGCTCCTTCACAGACCTAGTATACATGTTCAGGTGTAGTAGACCCTTCTGTGGACCTGGTAGGACCTGGTAGGCCTTTGGTAGGCTACACAATACAAAACTTCCCACAGGCTCATTGGGGAAAGAGATTAAGTGGAAACTGGTCCCTTGCATTTGGTAGGTGGTTATGGGGAGAGAAAATCAGACTGGGTGAACACAATGGCACATTTTTGGTGAACGGGAGTGCTCCAGAACTGGCTCTTTAGTTTCTGGGACCCAGCTTTGGGAATGGAGACCACCCTTGGGACTAGTCTATGAGCTTTGCCGTCACTTAAGTCCTATGACTTTGATGTGGGGTTCTTGGGTCTGTCTTCTAGTGGATGGCCAGACAGGGATCAGCCTTAATATTGGATTTCCCCCAGGGCTCAAGTTGCCGACATCCCTTGTCCTTTTCTAGATTCAACCTAGTTTAAATAAATTCAAGGTTAAACAAAGGGGCCCCATTTCAAATCAATTCTCTGTGTATGGTCTTGTTATTCCATAGCTGGTAAGCAATTCATTCTTTGTATTTCTTTCAATTTTGCAATTCACTCTTCAGTGGGGGGGAGGGGGTAGTGTAAATAAGCAGAAGTGCACAGTTCAAGCAATCTCCAATGCCTCCGATACCAGCAACCCCGGAGCTTCGGCTTTATCAGGAATCCTCCTCCCAATTGTTGATGAAAACAGACTGGAGCCAAAACTCTCTCCTCAGAGGCTTTATTCTTAAGTTGCTGTATTTACAAATATACACACGCTCGTCTGACAAATCTCTCTAACCATCCATTACAGAACAATTACTCAATAATCCTCATTGAGGTGTGTAGGTTGTTTATAGACTTGTGTCATGTGGTCACAAACCCAACCTCATCTGGTGATTCTACTTCCGTTTGTTGCCTGCATTATTGTTTATATTAGGTCTACATGCAAGCAAGCACATACTGACCTTGAGCAGTATTGCAGCCTTCAGCTGCAAAACAATTCTAGCCATAATTTTTTTTTCCTTTTGTGCACATCTGTACATTTCATACTCAGGCCTCAAAGCTTAACAGGGGGAATACCAAATTTGGTCTGAAGTATATATTGATATTTTTAAACCCCCTTCAAAAACATGGTTTTGAGGGGAAAAAACATACAAAAAACACATTTTAGAGTAAAATATGTACAAAAATGTATATAGTTTTAAACAATATGAATGTGTTCATATATTGTAATTTATAGGCTTTCAAATATATAAATGTGTTCTTTTATTGTAATTTGTCGGCTGAGGCAGGATTGCGATTGAACTCTGAATACATATAAAACAGACCTGAACAGAAATAAACTGTTCTATCCATCCCTAGACATATGACTTTACAAGCAGTGAGAGGTAAGTGTTTGAAAACCATTACGTGGAGCTTTGTCCATGCAATACTATGCAGACAGTTTATGTGTTGAGTAGAGTTTCACCAAAATTTCACTATAGATTCCACCTCAAGGCAACTTCAGGTGTGTTGTAAGTATCAATGTGGAAACCCTGGGGTGAAACAGATGGGCCAAATGAAGCAACTACCAGATGCTATGAAGCATGCTGATTAACTAACACACACCTCCAAAGTGCCCAGAAATTGTGCCAAGGCCACACTCCAGTTTTTAGGATTGGATCAAAAAAGGAGCTGGGATAATCTGATTCCTGGTGGCACCAGTCAACCCCTGCATCCACAGCATGCCTTGGGAGCAGATTATGCAGATAGCACAGTTCTGACCCGCTTTCTGTTAGAGCAGACTCAGTCTGCTCTTTCATGCCCATCTGTTCTAGCCCAAGACAAAGGTTCAAAACAAACTGCAGAAATAATCTAGTTAAGACCACTTTAACTGCCCTGCACGGTACTAGAGAATCCTGGGAACTGTAATTTCCTTTCCCACCCTATCTCTCTGAAAGAGAAGGCTAAATGTCTCACAAAATTACAGTTCCCAGAATTCTCTAGCATTGAGCCAGAGCAGTTATATCAGACTCAAAATGGATTATTTCTGCAGTTTGTTATGAGAGATTATTGCACCAATTCCTGCTGGGATAGAGGTGGGTTGTGAGTGTAATAGACAGTTCTTATCAGACAGCCCTGTACCAGGCAATAGGCAGCCTGTGTCCAATCTGGATTTCTCCTGCAGCTTTTCAAGAATGTTTTTGAAAAGCTGCAGGAGAAGCCCAGATTGGACACAGGCTGCCTACTGCCCAGTACAGGCCTGTCTGATACGATCTGTCTATTATAGTTACAACCCACATCTATCCCAGCAGGAACTAACAGTGCGATAATTTTCTTGAACCAAATATGATGTAACCATATTTCCTATAGACTGTATTATTTCACTGAGTTGCACAGAATAATTTCTGAAAAGTGTTTCACCTTCCAAGAGGCACCATTTAATTCCTGTTGACTTTATTTAGTGTTAATGTGTTCATTTATTTGACAAACACCTTTACTTATGTGACTTGTCTTTAAAGGCTAAATACTTCATTTCAATTATCCTTGATTTACCATACAGCGGTCACTTCTTTCACTGGTAGAAATATCTTATATAAGATAAGAAATTAATTAGCAATATCGTATTTCTTCCAATGGTTACTATCCTTTGTAGTAATTTCACTTCAACAGTAGGCTAAAACAGTATTTTTCTTTACTATATTTTATAATAAAGTGTCATCTCTTGGCTTTTATTCATGGAAAAATAAAAATGATTTGCAAAGAAAAGGATTTCAAAAGTTTAATGACCTAGATTAAAATACAGTCAATTTTATTATGTGCATTAGGAGCATTATTAAGTTATCGACTGCAATTACTTCATAGTTCATGGTAGTGACACTTGAAATATTTTGTCCCCATTGCTTAAATATGGTCAGTTGGTGGATATATGAAATGAATAGATCTTGTTGTTTAAGGTCAAAACATTAAGGTATTTTTGAGGACATCAGGGATGTCCTATAATCAAAACCCACATAAGAATTCTACTCTATACTTTTAGTTGTTTCTACCAATAATAACTCTACTTATTACTTATTCATCCTGCCAGCACAGTGTAAAAGGGAAAAAAAAAAACTTTGAACATGCATTGCATCCCTGCCAGTTTTACATCTGAGGATGTAATTCTTCACTAAGGGGCTGTGCAGACAGGCTGTGCTGAGGCTCCAATCTGGCTTTTGCAGGCCACAAAAAGGAGCCACAAAAGCAAGTCCTTTTTGCACCCTGAAAAGGTTGAGATAGCTGTAGTACCACAGCTTTGCGGTGCTCCTTCACTGCTGCTTCATGCAAACATACTGCTTTATCACACTAGGGGGCAAAAAGGATTTTAAACAAGAGTTAAACAGGAAATGTCCTGTGATAAACATAGGGCATTTCCTGTTTAACTCTCGTTTAAATCCTTTTTCCCCCCTAGTGTGATATAGCAGGCATATGTCTGGGGCAGTGGTATCACCCCCAACTTAGGGGGTCCTCCCCGCCAACACACATACACCATGATACCCCTGATTCATGGAACATAGTATTGTGTTTTGTATTGCCACCTCCTTGGCAATCTTCTTGGTGTCTTCTTGCAATTTCATGCAATTGGACTTCAATAAACATTTGATTGGCTGTTTTCAGCTTCATTCACAGATCATGCAACACAATCTCTCTCTCTCTCATATATATATATATATATATATATATATAGGCTAATTCAGGTCAACTTTTATGAAAATTGAAGATTAAATGCAGATGGATTGCAGCTGCTCATGTTTGCTTGTGTGAGTGTGTGTATGAGTAACTGCCATTGTAGCCTTTAAGGTTTAGCTCTTGGGATATACACAAGCTGCTCTTATACTATTCTGAGAGTTATGTCTGTGAAACTTTTAAAAGTAGATGAATCCATTAACACAAGATTAGATTTTAAACTTCTCTTGAACTCTTCATTGATTAAAAGGAACAACTTAATGGAAATTGTTGAAACATTCCCTTAGCCTTTGGCTTTCTCTCATGTGATCTTTATTGCTTCCAATTTAAAGAAACATATTGTTTTTATTTCATGTCTTTCAATTAAGTAACTTGTTTATATGAGCTTATTCATATTTTGAAGCTTTTTTTAAAAAAATGAATGCAATGGAAAGAGAATACAAGTAAGCTTTAAATTGAAATTGGATGACCTCTTTGCTGTGATAATACAGCTATATATTTAAATGAGAAAATAAAAAAAACCCTTATCATTTTATTTAAAAATTATAAGAGAAATAAACAGCACATTCTCTTTTATTGTTCATCAGAGCACTTCAATCAACTATGACTATATGATCTGTGCAAGCAAAAAAAAATCATGAAATAAAGCAGAACATAAGAAATGAACAAGATGTCTTTGGCTACTAAATGTCTGTGTGATCTCATTCAGTGTTTGGTTATAGGCAAAGATGGAATTATCATGAAAGTTTTGAGCATAAACTAAGGGTTTATAGATAATTTACAATTGACCCAACATATCCACAGATTCTTTATCCACGGATTCAACAATCAATGGCTTGAAAAAAATTCTAAAAAATACAAGGGGCACAGCTTCACTACACTGTTGTTTTTAATGTGACTTGAGCATCCATCGATTTTGTTATCCACAAAGGTTCCTGCAACCAAACCCAGAGGATACTAAGGACCCACTGTATATAGACATGATTCGGTACTTCCAGCACCACTGATATTAATGGAAGATATTTGACCACCTGCAGCAACTATAGGACCACACCACTAATCTCCCACTAATTCTGCAACATAGACCCAACCATACATGGAGAGAGAAATTCCAGAGATCCATGTGGGGTTCAGGAAAGGAAGAGAGATTAGGGATCACATTGCACACATACAATGGCAAATGGAGTGCACCAAGGAATTCCAAAAGAAAATCAGCATGTGGTTTATATACTATAACAAAGCTTTTGACTGCAGAGATCATGAGAGACTATGGAAAACCCTCTAACACAATGGTCCCCAAACTGTGCCCTTTAAGGGATTATGGACTTCAGCCCTCAGAATCCCAGACTATTGGCCAACATGGCTAAGGCTTCTGTGAGCTGAAGTCCAAAATCTCTTAAAGGGCACAGTTTGGGGACCACTGCTGTAAGACACGGGAGTACTAACACATCCAATAGTCCTGATGAGAAATCTGTACTTAGAACAAGAGGCTACTATCAAAACAGAACACAGAGAAACAGAATGTTTCCAAATTGGCAAAGGGGTCAGGCAAGGCTGCATCCTTTCACCCTATCTGTTTATCTTATATGCAGAACATACCATAAGAAAAAGCAGGTTTGAACACAGAAGGAGGAGGAGGAGTGAAAACACGAAGAAAACATATCAACAATCTAAGATATGCAGATGACACCATAATACTAGCAGAAACCCTCACAGACCTGGAGCAACTATTAAGGAAGATCACAGAAGAAAGTGCAAAGGCAGGCTTAATGATGAACATAAAGGAAACAAAAATAATGACCATGTAGAATCTACAAAAATCCAACCTAGACAATCAAGAAATAGAACTAGTAAAAGAGTTCTCATACTTGGGATCAAACATTGATAGGAATGGGGACTGCAGCCAAGAAATCAGGAAAAAAAAAAGATTAAGAATGGGGATGATGGCTATGAACGAAGTAGAAAATATCCTAAAATGCAAAAATATACATCTGACCACAAAAAATAGAATCATGCAAGACATTGTATCCCCTATTACCACATATGGTGGTGAGAGCTGGACAGATAAGAAACAAGATAGGAAGAAAATCAATTCATTTGAGATGTGGTGCTGGAGAAGAGCACTGAGGACCCCATGGATAGCCAAGAAGACAAACAATTGAGTCTTAGATTAAGGTAAAAATCTCTATGGAAGCCAAGATGACAAAAATGAGGCTGTCGTAGTTCAGACACATCATGAGAAAGCACGACTCATTGGAAAAACAATAATACTAGGGAAAATGGAGGAAGTAGAGAAAAAGGCTGAATGCTAGATGGATGGATTCTATTAAAGAGGTCATGGGTATGAGTTTACAGAAACTAAGCAGAACAGTGGAGCACAGGGAGTCTTGGAGATGTTTTATGGGTGGAGATCAACTCAAGGGTAGTTAAAATTTGACCTTCTACTTAAATTAATGGTGCAATCCTATATTCAAGATGCAAAATTCAATATTGACCGTAACTAGACCAGACACATTGAAATCAATTAAACTTAATTCAGTTTCATTCACTTCAATAAGTCTACTCTAGGTAGGACTAACACTGGATTAGCCTAGGACCTAATGTTTTAGGGACAATAATATTCAACCTATTGTTCCAGGAATTTTACAAATATGTCACCACCATGATAGTTCTTCTGTTGAATCGCCCTGATATACACGGGCAGAATACTCTTCTGATGGAACAGCTAAAACATAGTAGAGGCAGAGATGAGGTGGAGTTCATAGATGAGTAAGCTGCATCCACATTTCTGTCTACAGTCCCAGACCTGACACATCTATTTAAAAAGAAAATCCTTTTTAATGTCAATGGAAGTGTTTTCTCTGTTCCAGCAATGGCAGAAGATAGTACATAATATATTGTATTACCCAGACACAAGACACTATATCACCCCCTTCATCGCCTTGTGAAATAAATGATATGAACAGAGATACTGCATAATCCCCATGATGGACACTCTTTTGTCAGACTTAAAGTCTATAGAGTTTCTCCTTCTCCCTGTCTCCCTCTCCCTCTTTCTTTTCTTGCTCTAGGAAACAAAAGATGAACAAAGCATGAAGTACTAAAATATTAACACACCAAGTTTGAGCTCTGCATCAGCAAATATTTCTTTTTTTTCTGGCAGTGCTATAAATTGAATTATGAAATTACTACACCACACTTTCTTAATAGCTCATATTGTTCATTCTTTCATTCTCTCTCTCTCTCTCAATAGCTAGCTAGACAGACAGACAGACAGATGCATGGAAGATCCACACATACCAACAGATTTCCGTATTTCCTAGTAAAGCATCTTGAAGTTTGCTGTTTGGGCTGCTGATTTAGAAATGTGAAGAACATTCTTCTTCAGCATCAGTTTCGTGGTTCTTCTGTTGAAAATAGCTTCAATATTTTATTGCACAAAACAAGAGGAGGACACAACATTTAATGAGGAAATGAGCAATGATAGTAATTAGTTTCAGTCTGGAGGCTTTAATTTACATGGGTTGTAAATTATATTGAAATTACAATTCCTCATTGTCAGGTCAGTATAAAATTCCAACTTGGTCTGTGCTGAAATGTGTTCTTCTGATTTCCTCACTTTTCTCTCCACATATTTAAGGTACAAATGTGTCCTTACAATGAAAGGGATTGAGTTTCTAAAAGTGAGGGGGATATGGGAGGTTGTGTTAAACCAGGCTCAGTTTCGAAGGAAAGGTGTCATTTGGCTGTGTGTCGCCTGGAGGATATGGAGGTATGTGAGGAAACATTTCACCAAGTTAGTCAAGTTCCTAATTTTGTACTAAATGAATACAAAAGTGTGCATTACAACTGACCCCAAACAATAGGCCCGGTACGGATGGGTGCTTTGTGGTGCCTAGGGGTCAAAACTAGTGTTCAGGAGAGTGGAATGATTGCATGCCCCCAAAACCTAGTACATAATGGCACCACCATCATGGTGGCCTGTCGTCCACATGGGGGCCACCATCATGACGCAAGCATGGCGCAGTGTCCACACATCATGGCACTGTGCTTGTGTCATTGATGTATGACAGTGTGCCAATGGTGCAATAATGGCGTCCACCATGTGCACCAAAAAGGCAGGTTCTTTTTGTTGCAGAGGGAGGCTGTGTAGTTTGGCTGCTGTGGCCTCCCTCAGAAGTAAAAACGGGCATCTCCAGCCCGCCCATTTGGGGCAGTCTGTAGAGACCCAATAGGTTACAAAGTAAAGCTGAAAAAATTATCCCCTCACCATGCAAAATTATCCCCAATACTTCTACTGTTTCCATACAGACCAATAGATATGGAAGCCTTCTAGCCAGTAGCCTTCACCCCTAAAGGACCTAACATAATGAAGAGATTATGACTCTTTGAAGGCTTCTCTTTGAGCAAAACAATCCCCTGAACCCTACACTTATTCTGATCGTAGGAAGGGTGGTACATAAATAAAGTTTTTATTATTATTTATTTATTATTATTATTTCTCTGTTCCTAGAAAGGACTCTCTATTTTCTTTTGTCCTCAGTGTTCTACATCAATACAAGGAATTGGTATCATTTCCCCCCTCTTTCAAACTCAGGATGTATGCCTTTGTTTCACTAACTATTTTTTGTCTATACTTTGCTGCCTCAATATTTCCCTCTGTCTCAAATGGTATCAGTGGTAAAGAAGAGAAGATTATGTTTCAGTGCACTAATTATTTGACTAACTTGTACCTTCACTTCATTTTCATAATTTTTATTTTTCCTCAGGAGTTCTTCTTCTAGTTTTCTAGTTGCAGTTTGGTCTGTGGTGTTTTCTTCAAGAATGTTCTACCATGGATTTGACTTACATTGACTTACCTATGGTCTATGTTCTGACTACTCTCCCAGAAAAGGTAGGAAACTTCAAGCAATGGGCCCAAATTTGACTGTCCTGAGTCCTCTGGCACTCTCAGATATCTACACTCCCTTCTGCATATCATCAATCTTTGGTGGTTTCCTAGTTTTTTTAAATAGTTTTTCTTAACAGTCTTAACAGTCTAGCAAATAATAATATTTATTTATTTATTTATTATCTGCTCTTCATCCCTAAAGCTTATCAGAGCGGCTTACCTGAAGACCAGGGATAGTGTGGGGATTCTGTTGGTATACCAGCCACCCCGTTGCCTAATAGACTCCCTGACCGAGCTGACTCAGCTGGCCTCTGAATTGCTGCTGCAGTTGCCCAGACTTGATGACTTCAACATTCCTCGAGACCAACCCTTCTGATTTACCTGGAGCAGCTCGGGAGTTCATGGAATACATGACAAGCATGAACCTATTCCAATTGGTCAATGGGCCTACCCATTGCACTGGTCACAAACTCAATGGGATTTTTAGTACGGAACAGGAGTATCCATGGGTGGAGGTAAATAAAACCTCCACATTGTCATGGACGAATCATTCTCTGATCAAAATGGAACTAAAAGCCACGCTTCGTCCCTCCAGTGGTGGTGGACCCATTAGAATGGTCCACCCTCAAAGGCTAATGGAACCAATCGGTTTCCAGAAGGCCTTAGAGGGTTTAATGGTTGGTAACACCAGTGATTCTGTCAAAGCCCTGGTGAATACCTGGAACATTGACCTTCCCAAGGCTATCGACACAATCACTCCCAAGCGTCCTTTCCAGCCTGCTTCTAACAGAAAACCCTGGTTCACAGAGGATCTCAGGGAGATGAAGCAGACTGGACAACGATTAGAGTGCAAGTGGCAGAAGACTCGGCTCTCATCCAGCAGCACCTTTGCGCCTATTGGGAGGCATTGTGTGCAGCGTAGAGATCCTTCTGCTCTGCACGCATTGCGTCTGCAGAGTCCCTCACAGCAGAGCTGTTCAAGATGGTGGGGGAGCTGACACAGGTCCCCCCTGCACCAAATCCCCTACTCGACCCTACGTCGGCCTGCTGTGACGTGTTTAACACCTACTTTGCAGAAAAAAATCTCTCGGATAAGGGCCAACTTGGACACCAATGTTTCACCAGTATCCACAAATGTGGCACCCAACAACTCCGCTGCTGTCACTTTACTGGATGAGTTTCAATCTGTGAGTACTGATGACGTGGACAAGCTCCTTGGAAGTGTGAGGAAGATGACTTGCTCTCTCAATCCATGTCCATCTTGGCTGGTCGTCCAGGGAGGGGACACATTTTAAACATTCCTTCGGGATGTAGTCAATGCATATCTCAGGGAAGGTATCATTCCATCCTGCCTGAAGGAGGTGGCAGTAAAGCCTTTCCTGAAGAAACCCTCCCTTTATCCGTTGGACAGAAACAACTACAGACCAGTTTCCTTGCTACCATTTTTAAGCAAGATGATAGAGAGAGCTGTCACCTCCCAACTCCAAGCTGTCTTGAATGAAACCAATTATCTCGATCCATTTCAAACCGGCTTCAAGGCAGGATATGGAGTTGAGACCGCCCTGCTCTGACAGATGACCTCCGCTTGAACATCAACAGGGGTAGTGTGACCCTGCTGGTGCTCTTGGATCTCTCAGCGGCATTCAATACTATTGATCACTCCATCCTTTTGGATCGGCTGTGAGATGGGCATCGGAGGCACTGCGTTGCAGTGGTTCCACTCCTTCCTCTCTGACAGATCCCAAAGGGTGAGCCTAGGGGACAGTTGCTCCTCCAAAACTGAGCTTAATTGTGGCATCCCTCAGGACGCCATCCTGTCCCCGATGCTATTTAACATCTATATGAAGCCTCTGGATGAGATCATCCAGAGGCATGGAGCACAGTGTGATCCGTACACTGATGACACTCAAATCTACTTCTCCGTGACTAGATCATCTGCTCAGACATCAGATGGCATCTCTCCTCTTAATGACTGCCTTGTGGTGGTAATGGATTGGATGAGGGAAAACAGATAGAGGCTCAATCCAGACAAAACGTAGGTACTGACAGTCACCGGCCCGAAACCAGGTCCGGGAATACAACTTCCAGTCCTAGACGGAGTCACACTCTCCTCGAAGGACTCTGTTCACAGTCTGGGGGTACTTCTAGATTCGTCGCTTCACATGACTAGTCAGGTGAATGCGACAGTCAGAAGTGCCTGTTATCTTCTTTGGCTGATACACCAGCTGTGCCCCTTCCTGGACATAAGGGACCTGGAGACTGTGGTACATGCTTTGGTTACCTCACGTTTGGATTACTGTAACACGCTCTACATGGGGCTACCCTTGTGCCTAACCCTGAAACTTCAGCTGGTCCAAAATATGGCAGCCAGGCTTATTAGTGGAACATCGAGGAGAGAACACATAACACCTGTGCTTAAGTCTCTCCACTGGCTGCCTATTAGTTTCTGGGAGCAGTACAAGGTGTTGGTTTTAACCTTTAAAACCCTACATGGCTTGGGTCCATTCTATCTCAGGGACTGCCTCCTCCCATATGAGCCCCCTCACATGCTCCAGTCCTCTGGGAGGAATCTGGTACAGCCTATTAAGACCAGGTTGTTGCAGACCTCTCAGAGGGCCTTCTCTGCCATCGCTCTCAGACTGTGGAATGACCTGCCGGATGAGATGCATCTTATTACGGCCCTGGATGGCTTTAAAAAAGCTGCCAAGATGCATCTCTTCTGGCAGGCCTTTCCGGACAGCGGTTAACCTTCCCTGATTTCCAAGACATCTATCCAGTTTCCCCAGCCACATCAGACATCATCTTGAGGTTACCCATAAATCTGCACTGGATGGATTGTATTGTTTCTGTTTTTATTGTTGCTGTTTTAACCTTGTGCTAGTTTAATCTTATTTTAAGGGGTGGGAGGAGGGATTGGGATGTAACATCTTTAATTGTACTTGTTTTTAAATTGTTGTTACCCTCCCCCCCCCCCGATTGCTCGCTCAGAGGGGCAGGTTATAAATTATTATTATTATTATTATTATTATTATTATTCAATTTTTTTTTTTAATGAGACAGTTTCCTGCCCTCAGGCTTACAATCTAAGAAGACACAACACAAAACGAGAAGGGACTAGTGGTGGGGAAGGGGATCATGTCCAAAAGTTCTTCTCTCCCTCTGACACCTGGACCAAGGAAGATGGTATGGAGGGAGGACTCTGATTCATAATCTAGGGCTGGCCTGGTGGAGTTTGGTCTGTCCTTTCACTCCCTCCTAGGGCAGATGGTGTTCTCATGGAGGGAAGGCTCTTCAAATTGAGGCCAGGTTGGATAGCAAAGTTTTGTTGCAGTACCAATACTACTACTACTACTAAAAAAATAAAAATTAAATTAAATTAACAACAGCAGCAGCAACAATGCAACTGATATCACAATGTGCTGGATGCTGTATTTGTTATTTTTGTTGTGCTGCTGTCTGTTTTTGCATTTTGTGAATTTTTACTCTTAAAAAAGATTGTTGTAACCTGCTTGAATCTTGAACTGGGGACAAAAATGTTGGATATATATAAATATCCTCATCTATCTATCTATCTATCTATCTATCTATCTATCTATCATTTGACCTAGCTAATACACAGATATCTGTAGAATTGTTTTCTCTGCTTCTGGGTAAGTAAAATATTCTATGAATATATCATGGCTTTCAGGTAGGTCTGAACCTTATTACATATCTTCTATGTCAAAGACTTAGGCATTGTGTTAAGCCTAAAGCTTTTATTTACTTTTCTGTTATGTCTGATATTAGAATCTCCAATGAAGAATTTAGGAAAATGCTGTATCCACTTCAACTAGAATTCACTTTCATTGTTCAAACCCTAGAAAAACATCATCATCATCCTGTTCTTAGAAGAGCAAGAAGATTTTTTATAATGAGTGCTTATCAACTCGACACATAAATCTGTATATGAAACATTTGTGAGGAAAAAAAAATGCATGTGAAGCTGAAGTCTCTTTTTATTGGGGGGGGGGGGATATAATTCTCTGGCCTGACCTAAACATACCTCTTACATATGACTGAGAATTCCTTACTAAAAGTTTTTTGTGGAGCCTGTCTTTCTCTGGAAAATGGTTTGTGTCACCTGATAATGAGATTAGATTGGCTATGTTGATTTTAGAAAGTTACCAGGGATTGGGTGAGTGGATTGCAACAGATTTAATATATTAAATATCTTCTGATTTTCATAGAATTTATTGTATCCTATCTTTTATCAAAAGATATTACTTTCCCACACAAGAATTTTAAATTGTATTTTGTTAATCTTCTGAGGATTTTACCAACTCCTGATCATTTTTTAATTCTGTGACTATAAGACAATGCATACGTTTTACCAGATAGATGCTCTGTTTCCCCTAATGTAAGATCTTCTATATATTTAGCCAGATTCACCATATAGTTCGCCAGGTAGAAACCACTAAAATGAGTACCCAACATATTGGGGGCAATTAGCTTACAGTTGTAAACCACTTAGAGACTGCTTAGGTGGTATGAAGTAGTATATAAATGAAGGTGCTATTGCTATTGCTAGCACAAGGGTTGTCCCCAATACAGTTTTATTTTTGTTTTTAATGTTTGAGCTGGTGTTCAAAGCAAGTTTCCAACAGCTGGTGAAAGCAGTTACAAATCTGGATTCACAACTGATTGTGCACAAAGTTTTGTGACTACTTGTATGATTAATTCAAAATAAGTCATTGATAGAGCTGCCTAGCTATCCTAATAGTTCCTGTCTGATATTGTAAACTAAGCAAGCTCAGCCCTCCTTAGTACTTGGATGGGAGACCACCAATAAATATCAGGTGCTGTGGACTATAAATCAGAGGAGGGAACTCCTCTGACTAGTCTTTGCCTTAAAACCCCTATAATATTGACAGGGTCATAAATTGACAGGTGATTTAAAGGCACATACACACATGCACAAACTAACACCCTTTGTAGGCAAAAGATTGCAAAACATATTGGACAATGTGCTGTACAACAACTTTTATAGTGGTTGTGCAACAACTTTTATAATGCTTGTGGAAGGGTATGTACAATCAATTTCATAAACTCTCATGCAAATGCATTGCCCAACCACTAGCCTAGAAGTGGGCAAATAAGCATATTTGAGGGGAAGTTTTCTTCCCTAAGGAGCTATGATAGGCTTCACTATCTAAAAATGGGGAAGGGAGGAATTATAATCTGAAATATTAGCGGCTAGATATCAGTTTTACACTTTTATTCTTTGTTACATGTCTTGGTAAGTGTTCAAGAGTTCATGTTCCCTTGGTAAAAGTCTAAAGTCTAACCTTTCCATAGGCATCTTGATCAAAGGCACATTTACATTTTAGTTTACTATATGTCTACAGTTGCATGTGAAGTGTAAAATGTATTTCAGGACATACTCTACCATGATGGAATGTGCACATTTTGCCAACAGAAAGATTTCGGCACAGTCCTTGCCATTTCCCTATAAAATGATCTTGGGAAAAGAGGCTGGGAAAGAGTTCTAACCCAGATGTTTTATTCCAATACTTCCTGGACTATTCTGCACTGGATGGACTGCTAGTCTGGTGCAATGTAAGCAATTTCATATGTTCATTGAAGAGTATAGTGTGTTACAGTTTTTAAGAAATTATTTTCCCCAACCAAAAATGCTTTCACATTGGAAAGTTCTGTTTAAAATACACACACACATGCACTTCTGCTCAGCATTGTTATATTTTGTGCAATTCTCAGAGGTTTGAATGACTGAACTCATTTTTACCCTACGACTGACCTTGAACAAACATTTTCCCCGCAACACAATTATTCCATTTCAAAAATTTGTATTGCTTTGATGGAAATGAAAATAGTTTCAACTCAATTCTACTGTGGAATGAGATAGGGGAAAAACTGCATTACTCAGCAGATTTTGGTTCCATGAAAAGGCTTATTGAACAGCTAGTGAAGTGGAGCCTAGGTTAAATAACTCACTGTCAGCTACCAGCTGTCATAAAAGATTAGACACAGCAGTTGAACACATAAAACTGTTAATTTGATTCTGCATTTGTATTCCTCTTTGATCTACGTTTCAAAGGTTTCCACCCCAGCTGCTACAGATTATCCATTATGGATTTTTCTATTATAGTTATGGGGGGAGGCACAGAAAAATACAAATACAAGGCAATATCAAATTAGTTTGCACAGTATAAAGAAACATTTGTTCCTGACAAAGGTAGTATTTATTTTATTTGTTTCCACAAAGAGTTATGCTGGTGTTATTTTTTCCCCTTTATGACTGGCATTCATATAGCACAAGTCAAATATTTATGGAAAGGCGGAACCATAGAGAACAAATTCACTTCTCATAGACTCTGACATGATCAACTCAACTGTGAATATTTCAGTCTGCACACTTTTCAGTACTATCTGGAATAATAAAATAATAGCATGTATGTATTTACCAAAATAAATTTCCCTTTCTCTCCTTGCATCTGAGTGCATACATGCAAAGTTCTCTACATGTTTACACTATTCTTTTTCAAGTAAAAAATATCACTGGCTGGCAGTTGAACATTTTCTTCATTTTCTGTGTAACAAGAAACATTTTTCTTTAATTAATTCTTATTTGTGTTTAATGTGTTGTTGTTTTAGCTGCAATTATTTTAGAATTTTGCTGGTTAAATGTCTGTCATTTTCACTTTGTTGCTGCTGCTGTTAACCACCCTCAAGTTGATCTCGACTCATGGAGACCCCGTGAATGAGACATCTCTAAGAACCGCTATCCTCTAATACTCTTCCCAGTTTCTGCAGATTCATATCCATGAATTCCTTAATTGAGTCCATCCATCTAAGATGTGGTCTTCCTCTCTTGTTCTTTCCACTTTTCCCAATATGATTGTTTTTTCTAATGAGTCATGTCTTCTCATGATGTGACCAAAATACGACAGACTCAGTCATCTTTGCCTACCGGGAAATTTCAGGCTTGATCTGCTCTAGGCCCCACTTGATTTTAATCTGTTACTAGTTTAATTAGTTTAATTTAATTTTAAGGGGTGGGAGGTCGGGTGCAGGGTATGGTACTGTTTTAATCTGTTTGTTTTTACTGCTGTAACCCGCTCCGATTGTCTTCACAGAAGAACAGGCTATAAATTCTCCTCCTCCTCCTCCTCCTCCTCCTCCTCCTCCTCCTCCTCCTCCTCCTCTTCCTGTCATGGTATCCTCATCACTCTTGTCCAGCACCACATCTAAAATGAATTATTTTCTTCCTGTCCAGCTCTCACATCCATATATGGTAATGGGGAATAGAATAACTCATATGATTCTGACTTTCATGCTTAGTTTGATCTTTAGGACCTTTTCTAGTTCTTTCATTGCTGCCCTCCCTATTCTTAGTCTTCTTCTGATTTCTTGACTGCAGTCCCTATTCTGATCTATGTTTGATCCAAGGTATAGGAATTATTTTACTATTCCTATTTCCTCATTGTCTAGTTTGAAATCTGTGGTCATTATTTTTGTTTTCTCTATGTTCAACAATAATCCTGCCTTTGCACTTTATTCCATGACCTTTCTCAATAGTTGCTCTAGGTCCAATGTTTTCTGCTAATAGTATGGTGTCATCTGCATATCTGTTGATGTTCTTTCCTCCTATTTTCACTCCTCTTTTTTTTTCTAAGACTGTCTAAGCCTGTTTTTCTGCATACAAGTTCAAAAGATAGGGTGAAAAGATGCATCCTTGTCTGACCCCTTTGCCAAAGTGGGAACCATTCTGTTCTCCATGTTCTGTTCTAACTGTTGCCTCTCGTCCTAGGTACAGATTCCTCATCAGATGTTGGCCCCTCCCATGTCTTTAAGGGCATTCCACAGCCTTTTATGGTATATACAGTGAAAAGCTTTGCTATAGACTATAAAGCACATGCTGATTTTCATTTGGAATTCCTTAGTGTGTTCCATTATCCATTGTATGTTTACAATATGGTCTCTAGTGTGTCTTCCTCTTCTGAACCCCACTTAGATTTCTGGGATTTATCTCGCCATATATGGTTGGAGTCTGTGTTGCAGAATTTTGAGCATGATTTTGCTGGTGTGAGAGAAGCTTAACAACAACAACAACAACTATGAATGCATTTCTAAAGGAAGGGATCCCCAAAACTTGGTCTGAAATGAATATAGTAGTGATACCCAAAGAAGGGAAAGACCCAAATAACCCCAAGAATTATAGACCAATGTCATTGCTTAATTTGGATTACATTTTTTTCCAAATATTATTGGCAAACAGATTAAAAAATGTATACAGAATTGGATTGATCCTGAAAGCCTAAAAAAGCCATGAAACTGGAAGCCTAAACATTTAAAATCTGCAGAGTGAACTGGCAACAAATAGAAAGCCGACAATGTCACATTTGTCTAATCTAGCCTCAAACTATGACTGAGCAGCTGTTTAATTGTATTGCCAAATGATATATAACAATCTGTACATTGTTTATGGGTGAATAATGTCATTAATCAAGCTTTTATATGGGTGTGACAAATGGTGAATAATGTGATGTTTTAATGTTGTTTTTGGAACTAATCACAGAGGAGAAAGTCTTAAGTTGGGAACTGGAGGAGAAGTAAAAAGAGCAAGTACTAGACCTTTAACAACTTTTGGCAATATTTGTTTCTTTATCTCATGTTTCATGTCAACCTGACAATAAATTATTTGTCAACATGGGCAATGGACCCACTGTAAGGGTATGTAAAAAAAACCAAACCTATTAAAAAACATCTTAAATTGTGGGCATCCTGTGGATTAGGGTAAGAGGACAACAAACACCTAACCCAACTAAATTAATGGGGCTGAGGTCTTTTTAGAGGTGGAGAGGGACCATCTCCACACTTTTTATCAGGCTGATTATCTTGGATGGCTCAGGCCTTTATTATAGTTCTGGAAGAAATGATAACCTTTGGAAACTGAGCCTTTATATTTGTATCCAGAAGAAAGCAAATAAATCTGTTTATTTATCCTTGCAAATCTTTTTTTTTTTTAACTGAAACAAATAATTACCCAATGAGAGTAGTCTTTATATGGAATTATGTGATAGCACCATATCCCATCTCATTTAGAGGACCGAATAATAAAGCTGGGCAAAAGCTAACAAAATGAAATTCAATATGGAGAAATGTAAGGTTCTGCACTTAGGGCGGAAACATGAAATGCACAGATATAGGATGGGGGACATCTGGCTGAATGAAACTACATGTGAAAGAGATCTAGGAGTCCAAGTAGATCATATGTTGAACATGAGTCAACAGTGTGACGCGGCAGCTAAAAAGGCCAATGCAATTTTAGGCTGCATCAATAGAAATATAGTGTCTAGATCCGGGGGAGTAATAATGCCACTCTACTCTGCTTTGGTCAGGCCTCACCTGGAATACTGTGTCCAGTTCTGGGCACCACAATTCAAAAAGGATGTGGAGAAACTGGAGCTGGTCCAAAGGAGGGCAATGAAGATGGTGAAGGGTCTGTAAGCCATGCCTTATGAGAAGTGACTTAGGGAGCTGGGGATGTTTAGCCTGGAGAAGAGAAGGTTAAGAGGTGATATGATAGCCCTCTTTAAGTATTTGAAGAGGTGTCATATTGAGGAGGGAGCCAGCTTGTTTTCTGCTGCTCCAAAGACTGGAACGCAGAACAATGGATGCAAGCTGAAGGAAAAGAGATTCCACCTCAATATTAGGAGGAACTTCCTGACAGTAAGGGCTGTTTGACAGTGGAACACACTCCCTCAGAGTGTGGTGGAATCTCCATCCTTGGAGGTCTTTAAGCAGTGGCTGGATGGCCATCTGTCGGGGATGCTTTGACTGGGAGTTCCTGCCTGGCAGGGGGTTGGACTGTATGGCCCTTGTGGTCTCTTCCAACTCTATTATTCTATGATTCTATGATTTTATGATTCTATGAAAGAGATCAAACGTGCCATACATGTTCAATAGAACTATACATATTTTATATGATTAAAATTATTAAAATGTATTTATTAAAATGTCCATCACCTCCACTGTTTTAATGGATTGTTTTCTAAAATATTTTTAGAATGTTCTTGTTAGGTTTTAAGTCATTCTTTGTGTGAGTCATGTGGTCTAACATTCTGGAAGAAAACTAGCATATAAATTAAATCTATCAATTAGTTAATTGATTTAAAGTCACTGCAGCCACTTGTGTTAAATCTAGCTGTAAGTTTTCAGAGATTTACTTTACTTTTATTTTTTTGATAAATGAATTTTCTCAAAGATAACAAAGGAAACAGTATGCTTTTGATCACAGTATCACTCTTACCTCACATCAACTCACACCTTTTTTTACTTTTCTTGGATATATCTTCTATTAACTCGTGCATTTCCCAAAACGTAGGAAAGTGGAAACCTACCAAATATGGACTGAGGAAGCATATGTTCCTGATGAATATGGGAAATAAAGTGTTTTGTTATGAGATGCTACAAAATATACATGTTGTACCACAGACAGGTAGATTGCCAAACAGGATTCAGCATCTAGATTATGCAGCCAGCAATCTCTCCCTGGATCCAAACAAACATCTACGTAAAGAGGACATGGCTACTTCTGCAGTAGTCTAATGGATAAGAAAAATAGTAGATGGCAGACCTCATGTGAGAAATTTACTGGATTGCAAAAGGATTGCAAGACTGAAGTCACATGGTCTGGTCATTTGTAATTGGAATACGAAATTGTCTTGAGGTAGGATTAATTATAAACAAAAAAATAGCAATAATGACAGATAATGAAACACTTTTACTCCAGGGTTTACTTTCATTTTATACTTCTATCTGTTTTCTTGTACAGTGGAGACTTCCAGTCCATGGAGGTTTGGTTCTGACCCTCCACCACTGGATGAAAACAAAAACAAAAACAAAACATGGCTAGCCATGTCCCATATAATTCAATAGGCAATGAAGTGTACTGATCCACAATAGTGCATCTACATGCACACACCACAGTTGAATAACAATAAGTATGGTGATCCATGGGTGGTGGAATCTGCAAATAGCTAGTCTGCTGATGTGGCTGGCCCACTTTATTCTAAACAAGATGCTTGTTATTTTAAAGCAGAAAAATCTTTAAAAAATATTTTTGAAGACACAGACATTGTGTTGGTTACTATTGGCCAAAAAAGGAAGGTAAAAAAGCTATTCATTCCAAACACTCATCTGTCTGTCTGTCTGTCTGTCTGTCTATCTACCTACCTACCTACCGACCTATCTATCTATCTATCTATCTTTATTTATTTATTTATTATTTTATTTATTTATTTTGACTATGGATAGAAACCTTTGCAATGCATTAGAATCCTCATTACCTTAGAACTCACCAATGGATGTTTTCTTTTTAACTGGTTTTTAAAAGGTCTATGGACACTGCCGTAATGGTCTGACCTACAGGGAGAAAACCATGATAATACAGTGCAATAGTCAAATCTTCACAGTTTAATGCAACATTTTTTATTAAAATGATTTAATAGAATAGCTTATAAGGTAGTGCCTGCTTCTGAAACATGGGCCACTATTTCACCTGGCCTTATTTATCAGGACTTTACTGATATTTTCTTCAGGGGGATCTCTTTTGAACATTAAAAGGAATTTCTTGATGATAAGAGTGGTTTAACAATGGGACCAATTGTCTCAAAAAATTGTGCCTCCTTCTCTAAACATCTTTTAAAAGAGGCTGGATGGCTACCTGCTGGAGAGACTTTATCTAGAGATCCATCACTGAGCAGGGTGTTGGGCTCAGTGTTCCAAGAGGCCCGTTTCAACTCTATGGTTTTATGATTTGATGACCCAGCATCAGATCTGTCACCATTAAGATCATTGTGTACAAAGAACTCTTTTGGTAATTTTGAAAAAAAATATAAGAGTAGAATAATGAGTAAAATCCCAACATGGGTGTCACCGCAAGAAGCATTTTATAGGACAGAAATGGATAAGGATGAAAAATGGTGTACATATAAGGAATTAACAGAAAACCACTGGAGGAGCCCAAAATTGTAAAGCAAGACCTCATTTATAATTCAGTGTTACATTTTTACTTATGTGAACATTAATTACAGGAGCACTTTGCTACCCTACCCCTGGAATAAAGGGACCAGACATAAAGTGTTTTGGTTAAAAACAGGGTCATTTATAAAACTATTTATTAAATTCTTAATGGAACTGCGAATAGTATCATAACCAAAAAAATGTGGGAGACAGGAAAAACTGCATACCAGTGTCTTACCACAGACTACCTCTGCAGTTTATCAAAGACGATAACACCTGGGCCCTCAATGACAGTCCATAAATTGGGTTGTTGTTGGATAGCCCACATAAGGAAGTCCCTATAGAAGTCCTCCTTCCCAATCTGCAAAGATTAAAGTCGGGATATACCTTCAAGCTAGACCCAAGGTCCATTTCTTTCAGCCACCCTCCAGGTCGCAAGACCCATAGAGCGGCTTCCAGAAATTTTCCTTACAACCACTAGGATGTCTAAAGTGCTCACCGAGATCAAATCCAAAATCCATACAAAATATAAATATCAAATGAATTCAATTAGAATTAATGTCTGTGAAGCCAAATCAGATATTATTTAAACACCACCCAAGCCAATTTCCCATCATGCCACTGGTAACAATATGGGGTAGGTGAAATACCTGTGGAAAGGGGAGGGGGGAAATTCCTACCCGGTCCCCAAGTAAAACTTCACACTATCCCAGTGACTGGTGGGTGAGTAACAAAATCACTTGCAATGATGCTGCCTGGGGGTTGATGTGACAAACAAGCCCCAAACCACAGCCCCAGCAGCCCATATGCCATGGCAACACTGCCATGACGTGATTTAAGCCCTGGTCTCCACCAGTAGGAGGGCAGCAAAAATCCCATCCCAGCTCCACAGCCTCTGGCATGGAGGGGGGTTGGATGGCCATTTCATGAGGAAAAGAAGACTAGCAACAAATATTTCCTACATTATCCTGGACTAACATCAATATTTGGACATGTTTTTTTCCCCTGAATTTATTTTCTCAGCATACTTTTTTCCAGACAAAAGCAGTACAACTTTTGAAAAGAAAGTTGCTTACCAACAAATAATCAGGAAATTATCTGTGTAGAATAAGTCTATGCTGTTTGAAGATAAAAGCTTTATTTTTCTACTTTTGATATAAAACGTCAAAAATAACAAGAGTATCCTCCTGACAATGATATTATGAACCATTTAGATTTAGCACTTTATAAGGTAATTAAACCTAAACTTTGACAGCGAGAAAAGAATAATTAAACCCAAGTATCCCATGAGGTCTCAGCTGGAAAACTTTCTTAAGCTCTTTGCTTGAAAACTCTACCTCCTATATGGTTTATTAATTATGGACCATCTGTTTCTACAGAAAGCAATGAGAAGTTAATTACTGATCATGCAGCCACATATAACTGTGTTTATATTCTCGTTTTTGACATTCATAATCAACAAGTTTTCATGTACTATATAGGAGTCTATTCAATGATGAAAACACTTGCTAGTCTAAGACTAGATATGAGACTAGATATCTTATGTTGGTTCAAGCTTTACAAAGCCAAAAGCCAAGGCTGAATGTCTCAACATATATCTCTTACCATCAATAATGGTGACGTTCAGTGTTTAATTGTGTTGGGTTTCAACTTTCCTTCTATATACTGGCAATTCCCCTTGGGCTTTTGAGGCCCAACATCAGATGGGGATAATTGAGTGCCTGAAAATGATGGTTGTCTATGCTCAAATAGTTCATAGCCTTAGAAAGCAACTGTGCATTACCATGTTTTTTTTTAAAAAAACAAAATCATATTTTGAATTGACATATGTTTGTTCAGGCCCCTAGAATGGAAAGATAGGACTTTATCAATTTTATGTGTGTCTTCAGTTTGCATAACAACTGGATGATTTTTTAGCAACTGTAACCACAACATGGAGCAAAGGATTAAAATCCCTCCTTTTAATTTACCCTCACTACCATCCAAAGCCACAGTACATAACTTAAAGACAAATATTATAGAAAAAAAATGCACTAGCTTCCCTTTGCAACATGGAAATTCTGAAAAGATTGAAAGCAGTCTAGTTTTGTAATGAACCTAAGCATGCATAGCACAAGCTTGCCAGTAAAAGTTGCCATTAGTTTGAAAAGGGAAGGAAAAGTTGAAGAATTTTTGAAGAACAGATCAGAAAAAAAAACCAAACTAATGAAGGACACTCTTTCTTGAATATACACCAGCAATTCCCCCTGCTATTGCAGCAGAAAGGAATACATGATACATTAGAACCAAAATTATTTATAGCAGTTTGTCCTTTTCAGACTATCACTTTTTGAACTACCATGCTATTTTGAAGAGAATGAGGATGAGGGTGTATGGTTCCTATGTCTATTGTTATGCCCCCCTTAAATGCCTAAATGGGTTTTTATCTTGTGGTAATTCACAAGATGTGGTATAAATTAAGTTAGTATTATTATTGTATTTGAAGCTGTGGGATAAAATCTCAGCAGAAGTGGGAGAAAGGAGACTGGTATTGTGTGGACAGGGTTAAAATAAAAGTATGAACAAGAAAGATAACAAAATTGCTACTTTTGTTCACATGGAAGGAAATAATCTGAAAAAGAAAGTGTTTCCTTGCAGCTGGAAAACTTAAACCACTTCATCCTGGCGGGGCTCTAAATGTTTATAAATCCTCACTTTTTACACAGACATTCACCCCATTTTGCTGCCATTTTGATTAGCTTTTTCACTGGAAGTGAGGGTCAGTCCTGTGTTGTGCCAATTAATTACAACTCTAAGGGTCACAAATCTATGTTGGGGTGAAGGGAGTGTCAGGCTGGTTAGCAGTGGGGTTCAAAATTTGCTGAATAGGCAGAATTCATGGTATGAAGAAAGAGAATGTATGTACCATGGACCAAAGGGAAACCTCCCTGGAATATGACTTATTCATGACTAATTTGATTCTCCAAACCCAGTTTTTTCTAGCTATGGAGGTGGATGTATCCTATATCTTGTGTTGATTCCATATTGTTGCTCTGAATAAGCCAAAAAAAAAAAAAAAAAAAACCAAAACAAAACAAAACAACAACACACACAAAAAACACAGACTTGAAGTAGTCTCCACCAGAGGGAGCAACCCCCACCATCCCTCAGTCCTTTTCCTGCCTCGGCTCTGAATAGTCTGTGTTTTTCCTTTTCTCCTCCTGTTTTTATGATCTGTTCTCTCCTGCCTAGGTAATTACCTACAAAAACAACTATATTTTCTTTCGTCTTTGCTCTAGTAAAACAAAAGAAAGTACTAACTGTACTTCATTCCTCTGAAGAGGAATGTGATCTGAAAAAGAAAGAAAGAAAAGAAAGAAGAAAGAAGTGGGCTTTTCAGTAGCTCCTTCATCTGTTAGACTTCTGTGGTCTGATGATCTTTTATTATTACTGTATTTCTTTTTATGGTATTATTGTATAAGACAATCAATATATTGGAGTTTAATGGCAACTCTGATCAATGGAAGCTGGAGGATCCTGATCTTCCTCAAGGGAAGGATTCTAATCCCCCCTCCAAGTCTGGGCTTTCAACATGAAATACTCCATTTCATGCAGATTTTATAAAGGTCATAAGGCCTTCATAGCTTGTTATTGTGAACCCAAATCCAATAGCTGTTAAAATATACATATGCACATATAGTTACAACTCACCACAAATTGCCACATGAATCAACAGGTCCCAATTGTGGGTTGCCAGAGGTTATGCTCAATGAAAATTGTCTCTCCTATTTCCATTTTTTTCCTAGAGCTGCACATGTGTGGGCTAGAGCTCTTGTTTTTTTTTAAAAAAAAAAAACTTAAGGGCAAAATAAGTTCTACCAGGGCATTAAGACATGGTTTAAGATAGTGGCTATTTCAGGAGACACTAGCTTAAATGTGATTCAATGGAATCCAAGAGCACAGTTGGTTCAGAACCAGTGCAAAGGCATATTTGACTAAAGAACTGACACATAGATGCCCGTCCCAAACAAAATAGTTGGTTCAGAACCAGTGCAAAGACATAATTGACTAAAGGACTGACACATAGATGCCCATTCCAAACAAAATAGTTGGTTCAGAACCAGTGCAAAGGGATATTTGACTAAACAACTGGCACATGGGCCTGATCTAGACTGGCAAAAAGGGGTGTGTTCATTCCTGTATGAAAGTGTGGCCTTTAGATGACCTGCAGCGAAAGTTTGCCATGAAGTCACTTCTTTGGTGTTTTAGTGGGGGGAAAAGCAGCTTTAAAAAGGAGCGGCTTTTCCCCACTTCTTTTTAAAAACAGTGTAACTGTGCAGCTGCATCTAAATGCTGTGGTGCAAATGTGCAGTTTTTTAAAGCTCCCAAACCCTAACTCTAGCCCTAATCTGAACCCTAGACATGGGCAGTAGGGACCTCTGGGATACTGTAACTGTTATGCAACTGCGCATAAAATGTCAATTCATTCATAAGATAAAGAAGTTTATTCAGAAAATAAAGGGGTTCATTCATGGTGCACCGGTGCAATTGTGCAGTTAAAAAAGGGAAGCGAAACTGCAACAGTAATTTGACAGATCTTCAAAACTGTACAGTTCATGTGTGATGTACCTGCGCAACAGTGCAGTTTGCAGCCAGCAATACAATTCTCTGTCTGGTGTACCGGTGCAACTGCGCAGTTCGCAGCCGGTAACAAAAAATAAAAATAAAAATAAAAAATAAAGGTTCAGTGCGGCCAAAAGCCCTGTTCATTGCTGCCCGTGCAGCTGCTCTGCCTGCTTTTCTAGCGTGCTGACAGCTTCCAATATAGTGGCTGAGCAAGAGACAAGACTTCAGATAAATTGTCTCCACACCTCCTCAGTGTAGCTGCCCTATACTTTTTAAATACACCCCTGGGACCTGCAGTGTAGTTGCTAAGCATTTGGGAAAATGCAACTTCATGTCGCCCTCTCCTGGCAATCTGGAAAGCCCCATGGATGCCCATTCCAAACAAAATCTGATATTTCACCTCTTCATGGGGGTAAATGGTTTAGAGGAAAGTCTCTTGGCTGACACTAAGGATAAGAAAAAGTTCTATCTTTTATTTTAAAAAAAAGGAAAAATAGAGAGAAAGGAAAGAGGCCTTCAAGAAAAAGTTTTCAAGACCATTGGGAAGAGGAAAAAAGGTCTTTCCTACAGTACGTTCCTCAAATTAAGAATGAGAACAGGGCCCCAACTTTCCTGTATTGTCTCAATATGACAATGGGGAGCCTTTGGGGAGAAAGATGGCTCTAATTCAGGGACTCCATCTTCTGACAGTCTTCTTCTCACTGAGCATTTTACAGTGTTACTACACAGTACGCTTAAGATCTTGGAATAATATTCTTGAGGCCACCCCTCCACTCCAATGAGTCTAGAATAGACTGTCTTGATTTGCCACAAGCAAAGGTAACTTTTCTTAGACTAGTGCCTTCAATATGAAAGACACTGTTCAGAGATGACTTTATGAAGGTGTCAGGGAAGAGTGAGTTAAACTTGCCACAGTACACCTAATCTCTATGTCTGTTGATAAGCTTTCTCGTTCACCTTGACAGGTAATGGCAAAACTACAAATCTAATAGTTGGATTACTCAGTATAAGCCCTGGTTTTTCCCCATTTATACTCAGGATGGAGAAGACACTCATTCTCTCTCTCTCTCATTCTCTCTCTCTCTCTCTCTCTCTCTCTCTCTCTCACACACACACACACACGTATATATACATACACTGATGATAGAACAGATGTGGTGCTTAAAAGGGCATAAACAGCATGCTTTTAGAAATTAGGGCTGCTTCAACTATAACAGTATTCTTGAGGGCCAACCTTGTGTGGGCTAAAAATCTTATCTATGAGGTCCCTCATAAACAGGTGAACATAAAATTAATATCAGACAATCTACAAGCTACTCAAAGTGGCTACTTTCTCAGCTGATGCCAGGCTAGGTGTAATACGATTTGGCAGTAGGCCACAGGCAGCCTCTATATTAGTCAAGAGGCAGATTTCAAATAAAAACAAACAAATAAACAAATCCACTGGCATGTGGATATCTGTTCTAAATAAAATTTGATAATTTGATTGGTGACAAACTCTTTGAAGAATCACTGGATCCAGTATTGGTAGAGATGAATGATAAGGGGAAAGCATTAGGTTTTTTCACATAAATGAGGAAAATAGGTCCCTTCATCAAGGACAATCCTTTCATTCCCATTGATAAAATTATGGTACTTGTACATGAAACAAATGATTTGGCAGACAGTGGTCTCAGCTTAGTTACCAACCACAGCAGTAGTCCTGGGCATGGCTTCACTAGAGTTAACAGCAATGTCAGTGGCAGTACCTATATTGTCAAACAATTTTAGAAATAGCCTCAGTCCTGACTGATTGGAGGTAAAGGGCGGGGGGAGGAGGAAGACTACAGTCTTTCTTTCATCTTTGGGAAGAAATTCCACAGACCTATGGCTCCTTTCAAGTCTGAAAGAAGGGACTCTGATATACTTTATATACCATTCCCATGACTATTTCATTGCTTACCCAAGGTACAGGAAGGCACAGAATTATCAGCCTTCCTGAATTATCGATTTTGGGGTCATAATACTATTTTTTTTATGTGAAAATACTATTTTGGGGCCACTATACTATTTTTGGAAAGAACAAAAGATGTTTGTTCCAATATTCTTTAATTGTACATTTCAAACAAACAAAAACAAATTGTAGAGTGTGGTGCTAGACCTGTAATGGGTCAATTGGCTTGTGAAAAAAAAATATAGGTTCAGACTGGAGACTCTCCAGACAATTCTGGAGATACTTCAGTTCCCTGTTCTTGGTTGTAGCATGCTTCCACATCCCAATCCATCCACTTCATCACAAGTATCTACACATTGCTTTCCAGGGAAACCTTTTCCAAACAAGGATCTGCCTTTCAGTCTTTTGCTTTATTCAATGGCATTCACTATAGTGATAAGAACACATTGGAAATAGTGGGGCCTTTATGTATACCCATAACTTCACAATGTCCTGATCAGATCTGATTCTCTTCCATAGTTGTGCTTTCCTTCCTATCCAGACATGTTTTTTTCTGGTATCTCATAGAAAAAACAACCTAGTTCCCTTTCAGAACCTACAACACCTTGAAGTGGTTGTAGACATGTTGCTGAGGAGAGTCTACATGACCAAACGGTAAGATCCATGAAGAACACCCTCAAGCAGTTAGGTTGTTCCCAATTATCTGACCTACTGTTACTAGAGCACCTACAGTGCCAGATCTGCTCCAGTTAATAGTTTAGCATGAACATGATTTTATGCCAGGTACCTGCAGTGGTTCCTCTTGCTGTATTCAAAACAGATGGTACAGATGAATCACTTGCTCTGGCATGTAGCACAATAAGTTCAAACCCCTTTGAATGGTAGTTGTTGCCACCAATCAAGAAGAATTGTCTGATTTGGGCCCTGCTGGAGTTCCAAATAATGGTGGATGCCAGTTTGTGACTCCCAATAACCAAACAAACTGGGATCAACAAAACTGGATTGAGCTACAACCAAGAGTGTTTGCATTCAGACTTTTCACCCATAGTACTTATAGCTCAATTCTGATTCAAACTGAAAAGTTAATATTAAAGGTGCATGTGAACCAAAGGACTGACCCAATCCAGGTGACAAAAGCAACATTTCTAATAATTTGGTTCAAGAAATGATTTCAGTATCTTTTTGTCACAATCAAAAGAATGAGTTCGTAAAATTGTGGTATGCCTTGGATGCATTTTAACATGCTACAAGAAGATTGGATATCTCTGCTGGGAGCAGTTGTTGATCACTCCATTTACAGTGCAGCTACTTCCTCTGCACTAGCAACAATCACACCCATCTTAAATAAATGTAGGAGAGTGACATGGCCTTCATCTCCCACATTTACAAGCCACCACTGTTAAGTTGCCTTGAATCAAAAGAGGCTTCCTTTGGAAGACACGTAGCTTGTGGTTCTCACATAAGTGATATGCCTCAGTTACTCATCTGTTGGTCAGGGAACTTTGGTAAATCTCATAATATAGGATGTTTCCAACTCCATTGCTGGAAAAAGGAACATTGATTCTTACCTGTGAGGTGTTCATTTTCAGAGATGTAGGTGGAAATATCCTCCCTGCCCAGAACTGAGGAGGCTGTTTCCCTTGGCTCTGCAAGGGTGGTTGTTCGTTAGTTACTTTTAGTTTCAGTTTATGGTAGTTTCTATTTATTATACTTATATTTGTATTGAATGCTCTCTGAGTTTGTTTTGTATCTTTGGCTATAATTTTGACTGAGGGTGGGGGTTGATCCTTCTGGTGAAGTCTGTTTTTCCTGCCTATTCTGACCAATGAGATGGAATCAACCCATGATATAGAATATTTCTACCTACATTGCTGGAAATGGAGAAGGAAGAGGCAGAAAGAAGAGGAAGTGGTGGTGGCATCCACTTTATCGTTGTCTCAATTAAATGACTCAAGATAATTTAAATGTTGTATTCTGAAGGAACCTAAACTGAACAAATCTCATTTGGTGCCTCTTAAGAACTGCCAGCCCCCTGCCTGCCCCCTGCTTGCCACTGGTGAGAGCTGGAAGAGACGGAGGGAAGGAGTAAGGGAGGACAAGTCCCATTGTTTTCAGTAGTGGTGTGGCAGCATGGCCACACCTCTATTGGGGACAATGAAAACGTGAGCATCTGGGGACTTTGGTATCCATAGGGGGGTGCAGAACGGACCCCCTGCAGAAACTAAGGGCTGACTGTATAGGGATGGAGCTATCAAGAGAGGCAACAATTGCTTTGATAGCTACTTTGATAACTTACAGCACCTAAGAATTAATTTACATAGAAAAACAAAAACATATAAATAGAAAGCTGAAAATGCAAACATTAATGTATTCTCATAGGCATAATATCTGTTTAGGGGCAAGCAATTGCATTCAGATTGTCAACAGAAATAAATATTTGTGATGGGCATTTCTTAGTAAACAGCCACTTAGCCACCTTTAATTAGTCTGGTTATATTTTAGAAGAGATTGGTTGATTAGCTTGATTGTACCACACCTCATAATGATATTTTTGAAACTGGTAAAAATGAAATAGAAGATGTTATATGGCAAACAAGGAAGCAATTTGTTGTAGAAATTATTCAGTGGAGTGTTGGGGGAAAATTAAACAGCTATGTTTCCCTTTGAGGCTACAACAGGTAATTGCTTAGCTCTACATTTAGTATCATTCTAATTTATTGTTGTCTCACTTAAATGACCCAAGATAATATACATGTTGTATTCTGAAGTAACCTAAACTGAGCAAATCTCATTTGATGCATCTTAAGAGACTTTTAGGGGAAAAAAATGAAACTATTGCATTTAAATATGATTATTTTTAGGTTTTTATTTCACCTAATAATGTGGTCTGGAACTGTAGCTAGACATAATATTTGATACAATGTCATTAAGAAGGGAACATTTGAATTTTCTGAAGCTTATACAATAAGAAACCTAACTCAGTGCTGACAAAAAACACAGGAGTTTAACTCTCAAGGTAATTAACCTAGGGATCTTTCACATGGACCAAAACACCCATGTTCCTCATGGCCTCACATGGCCTTGTTTAAATGATGCAGGACAAAATCCCAGTGACAAGATTAGGCTGTTGTTGTTGTTGTTGTTTTTGTTGTTGTTTCACAGACTGGGCACAGATCCAGTGGATCCAGCCTGATCCCAGGGTAAACAGTCTTTATTTGATTTGCCACAGAGTTTCCTGGAAACGAAAACTCTGGCTCTTTAAATGTTCTCCTGTGCTCCTTACCTTGCTGCACCATCACTCCTACTGAGAATACCCCTATCACCACATCTGACATGGAAACGGGCCATCTGGCCACATGGGTGTAGCCAGGCTCCCTGTTTCCACAACAGATGTGGTGACAGAGGGATTCTCAGTAGGGGTGACAGCATGGCAAGGTAAATGATATAACACCATCTACTTGTGAGTGTGTAAAATCAATTAAATCCAAAACTTTTTAGTGAACAGCCACATTTTCAATTAAAAACATGGTGGCCCAATTGGTGCCAAATTTGGCATCGTTCTGCTTCCAGACAAGAGACAGCTTTCTCCAACCTCCCACAGCATGCTTACCAACTGATAAAACATGGAGAATGCCCTTTCAGTAGTTCTCATGTCTTGGGCTGGAATAAATATGAAGAGGTGCTCCTTTAGGTTATCAAGATCCCAAAAACTTGTGAGTTTAATCTCAGTACCATGCTTTTGGATACAGACTGGAAGTACATTGGTTGCAAATGCACATCCTTAAAAATCAGTAGTATTATGTTCCAATCAGCAATATAGCTGCTGCATTTTTCTTCACCTTCAGTTTCCAAGTCATTGCCAAAGGCAGCCCCATATATAGTGAGTTGCAATGGTTCTATTGGAAAGTTATCGGTGCATAGACTACTGCAGTTGAGTTCTCCCTGTCCAGGAAAAGGTATATTTGGTGGATAAATTGATGCTGGCCCCAAACACCATAAGTGATAGAGTCAAGCTTGACCTCCTGTGACCAATATGGATTCCTAAGCTATGCACCTTCTCCCTCAGGGGATGTGCAGCCCCTCACAGTGCAGGTAGCTTACTCAATTCCCAAACTTGAGAACCCCTAATTTCCAGATCCTCCATCATGGATTCAACTACAGTTTATTGTCCTCCCTCCAGCCTATTACAGCATTCACACATTGGCGCAGCACCTGCACAGTCCCAGCAAACTCCAACAAGGCGAAGTAAAAATTAATGGCATTAACATACTGATGGCACAAAACCCCAAATCTGCAAGAGAACATAGTGAACAGAATAATGGACATTATAGAACTAAATTACACTCTACATCTTAATGGCAATTGGGTTGAAAAGTAATCTCCCAGTAGTACTTATTGAGGCTTACCCTGCAGTTTGGAACAACTGTGCCTTCCATCCAGTGGAGCCACTCCAGTAAGATCCCATGATCAGTGGTATTAAGACACACTGAGATATGAATGAATACTAATAGGGTAGCACTAATTAGAGTAGTTTGTCAGTCAGAGCAACTAAGGTTGTTTCAGTGCTGTGCCCTGGCCTGAAACCAGACTGCGATGGGTCCAGGTAATGGGTTTTTCCTCCAAGAATACCTGAAGTTGCACAGACACCAGACACAGAGGCTTCTCCAGGAGGAGAATGGAGGACAGAGCAAGAGATGCCCTTTAACATTCCCCACCTCCTCCCTCCAGCCCCGGACCAACTCAGCTTGGGTATTGGCCCATAAAGCCTCAGGTGATACTAAGAACATCATCTTGTTTTTCTGGATGTTGATTGCAATCTTTTATTGTAACTACTTTACTGTTATTTAATAATTTGTTATGCTGCATTTGTTTTATTTTCATTGTTTATTGGTATTTGTTTTTGTTATTTTTTTTTTAATGAGGGGTTGGAAATCGGGATTTCTTTTTGATAATTATTGATTTGAATGTAATATTCTGTGTCAGGCTTTTGTCATTGAATTGTTTATTATTATTATTATTATTATTATTATTACTATTACAATTATGTTTTTGCTTTGTATTGCTATGTTACATTTGTTTATTATTTATATGTTTATTGCTATTATTTATTGTTATTGCTTATTATTATTTATTTTTCCCATTGTTGCAAGCCGCCTTGATTCCCTGTGATTGGGTGGGATATAAATAAATCCTATTATTATTATTATTATTATTAAACCCAAAATGTCATGCAAATATATTGTGAGGACAGAAGGATACATGAGTAGAAATATATAGATAACCTTGAGCCTCTTGGACAAAGGGTGAGATAGATATGTAAGAAGTGTACTGTAATCAAAAGAGCTAGTGTGATATGATATAGTTTCTGGGTAGATCACAGGTTGTAAGCAAAATGTTTTGCCCCAAAATATGCCTTGATGATTATCGTGTGAAAAGACAATCCAACACAGTGTATATTTAGGCATTTTAAGATAATTTGCTCAAATGGCCAGACTACCTTAGAAATAATGTTCTGGTGCTTCTCACTCTATTTTTTTGCTACGTCAGCTGACCATTTTCAAACTGTGAGGTCATCAAACAGATCTCAGGATGCCTCTGACACTGATAAGTCACCCTTATTTTTCAGAACTGGCTTATTGGAATCCTAGAGGCCCATAATTCCTAATTTATATGGAATGGATTTGTGAAATATTGATATGTCTGTGTGTATGTGTGTATGCATGTGTGGGTGAAGGGTGTGATCTCATCCAGTATGGCTATAACATCACTGCAGGTGAACAATATAACAAAAATATTAAATAGAGTGGGGGTTTTAAAATATTTTTAAAGTTCAGAAAGATACACTTTGGGAGAGAAAGAGGAGGAGATTTTAAACAGTGTTTGGAAGGGGGAAAACCAAGTACACCCCAAAACAACATGCTGTCATTAAAGGGGAAGTACAAATCAGCATGGTGTAGTGGTTTGAGTACTGGACTTAACTCTGGAGACTAAGGCTTGATTCTCCACTTGGCCATGAAAACCCAAATGGTGATGGCTCACACAGTCTCAGCTCCAGAAAATTTAATGATAGGTTCATTTTAGAGTTGCCATAAGTCAGAAACAACTTCAAGGCACTCAGTGACAACAACAGCAACAACAGCAACAACAAAATCAGCACAAGTCAGCAGTTTTATTAAATCGGAACTTTTCCTTCTTCTGCACTTCTTTATTATTTCATTTCCTCAGCCTGTGCTTTTTCCTACAATGTAAGCCACTGCTGAGTATTGAGTGAACATGGTGCAATCACTACTGATATTCCTCTTATCACAGAAATGACTGCAAAAGGTCAGCTCACTTTAAGATGTAGAGCTAATAAAATATGAATTAAGAAATATTTTACTTTCTGTGGGTGGCTTTCTTAAAATTACAGTGCCTAATGGTTCCTATGACTACTTTAGCTGAGTGTTTTGGGGAGTCCCCCCCCCCCGGCCATCTCCTTTTGCAACTGAGAACTTGATAGTCCAGCAAAAAGGCCACTTACCTGTACAACTAGACAACTAGAGTTTTGGGAAGATGCATAGTAATGTGCTATGTGAACTTTAACATGGAGGAGAGCTTTTGGTTTAATTGATGTAATCAAATCTTGCCATTAGTATCTCTGGTGGCAGTCTATTTCTGACTCCATTACTTTCTCTTATTGCTTTTGTGTAGAAACTTGGTGCATGTTGGAAGAATTAAAGAACTGAGCAGCAGCAGGACTTTATAGACAAACTCCTACCCCCCCCCTTCCACCACACACACACATATTAATTCCCCAAGAGAAAAACCCACAGAGAAATCTACACACTAAAAAGGACAGAAGGAATATTTTTGCAACTCATGTACTTAAATGAGATTTAGAATGCTATTATTTTGTAGTCCCACAAAGTGTCATTTGTCAAAATTGAATGTATCAATAGAATTTGGAGAGAACAAAAAAGTTAAGTTGACAATTTCCAATATTTAGGAAAATGGATATTCTTTACTTATTCATTTGAAGTCCAGGCTTCACTGCATGAGATATAAATCAATCTTTATCCCAAAGCAGCTACTTATGCAGCTGTGCCTGAGCTTATTATTAATTCATCCAGTTCTGGTTTAGTGCAGGGAGTGAAGGAGATGATCAAGTGATACATCACATAAACAATTAAAAACCATCCTTGTGGCGTTCAACTATTGAAGTGATGTAGAGCTCGTACAAAATGCAACCGTCCTTGAATTACTTTTGCTGTTAAGCAGCAGACAGTATGACAAATCCTAGCCCAACTCATTCATTTAGAATGGTATGGAGAAAACACTGCTCTTTCCCGATTTATCTTTATTATTGTCGGGTAACTTGAGTTGACACAGGATTGATAACAAATACAATGATGGTTCATGGATAACATTAACAATGGTTACATGGCTCATTGTCTTTTCCTCTGCCTCACATAAACACTTTCATGAAATAAATCAGGAGATTGTGCAGCTAATATCATTAACCCAGTATTACTGAATGTTCAAGTTAATTTGGGAAAAATATGAGCCAAATATACTTGTTTTCAGCACTCACTAAAACTGATGTTAGGACAAATTAGATTTTTTCCATAACAGTGCAACTCATTGCTCCCTTCCTGGTAATGTTTTATATCCTACCCAGATTTCCATGTCTAAATCTAATGCTCTGCTGATGCAACCTTGTGTGTGTGTGTTTTCTCCTCTTCTTCCTCCTGGAGTCCTTCATGACACTAGAAACTGGGAAAATTTTTTTTCCTGCCTCCAGATCTGGTTTGGAGGGCAAATATTGGGGGAGGGATTAAGTGGAGAGATTGGATCATGCATCCTAGTTCCACTGGATTCTGCTGTTCCAATGGTGGAAGCCCATTACTGGAGCATGCCTGTAATTCCTAATCAGCCCAATAAATAAATGTTTTCAATGTATTCCTTTATTCCTATTTAATCAAATAGGAACATATTCTTTCATTCCTACTCAGTGCAATCCTGTTGTTGTTGTTGTTGTTGTTGTTGTTGTTGTTGTTTATTTCAAAGTCATTTTTTTACTTATGGTGACCCTAAAGCAAATCTATCAGAGTTTTCTTGGCAATCTTCTTCAGAAAGGGTTTGCCATTGTCATCCTCTGAGACTGAGAGGGATGACTTGTCCAATGTCACCCAGTGAGTTTTTATCTTGAATCAAACTCTGATCTCCAGAGTTGTAGGAGTTTATCACACCCCCAAATAAACTCGACTTACCTCTCCTGGGTTAGCTTTGATTACAGGAGGCAGTCAGGTATTATCAGGGAAAATGCTGCAATTGCCATAACCCAACTGCATCCCACCTAAAACCAGGCTGCAAGCCTCACTCAGCTGGCCGATTTGCAAAGCCAGTAAGCTGGGAAACATTTTTCCGTAGCATCTACAAAGCAACTCATGTTCATTACTACCCACAGCTGCACAAGCCAGTATGACTCAGCAATGTGAAAAAGGTATACACAATTTCTATGTGTTTTTGAACTGTAATTATTTAAGTGGTAACACATTTGGATTATATTCTTGGCCATATTCTTGGTCAAGATGGCAGATCTGCTAATGAGCATTCGTGAGTACCATAGGAATATAGCCACAATTTTATTGTTTTCAGATACTAAGGACTGATATGACATAGGGTCACAGATTTATGCATGAGATGCATCTGCCATCCAGTTTGGAAATCTATAGCCCTGGCATTTAAGTTGCACAGTGAAGAAGTGAATGTGCAAACATCTTGCAATGAATGTACAAACATCTTGAAATGAACTGTGCTGTACACAAAAATTACAATTTGTGAGGAATTTCCACCATGCTTCTGTCCTTTTTTTTTGGCAGTGGAAGGTTATGAAAATATGAAACATTGCATACACATCTAAACATTAGAATGCACTTCCTGGTGGTAAGAACTGTTTGATAGTGGAACATGTTGCTTTGGAGAGTGGTGGAGTCTCCTTCTTTGGAGGTTTTTAAACAGAGGCTGGATGGTCATGTGTCTGGAGTGCTTTGACAGTGTATTCCTGTATGGCAGGTGGTTGGTCTGGATGACTCTTGTGATTTCTTCTAACTCTATAATTCTATGAAAATTGAATCTCTCATTGGGATCACCTTTGATACTGTAGGCTATCAGTATGGATATGGGGCCTGGTTAACAATGATTCTATGAACTAGGCCTGTTGGTTATCAGCCTGGTATCATCTGTATATTCTCTAAGAAATATCCAAGTTGTGTTGGTACAAATGGGCCAGACTCTGTATTATGGGTTACAATATGGTCACAACTTTAATGCATTTAAAACATATAGGTATAGGTATAGAGATGAGGCAATTAGAGTGTCCCCAATCCAAATAAAATTCCTTTTTATGTTCCTGCTTGTATGACAGTGGACAGCATTGTTCAATGACCACAGGTTGAAGATCACAGGGAGTCATGTGGATTAGCCCTTGTCAATGCCATGATCTGAGAAAATAGAGCACTCTTACATCTTGTCATGGTGATCCCACCAACAGACACATGTGAGATGCAGAATGCTGAGGACCTGTCCCCTGCTTGAAAGACTGCATGGTGCTAGGCCCCAAAAAGGAGGCCATGCCTAACTACCCCCACCAATGCAGGATACCAAGTGCCTGGCCTCCTGTTGGAAAGACTGTGTGGCAGTTGGTTCAGAAAAGGAGTCTGTGCCAACTATACTCACTGCTCTTGGTCTACTGTTCAAAACAAACAGAACAAGTTAAATTGGTCAGGGGAAGATTATGCTCCCAAGATGAACTGCCTGAAAGTCTTATACCTCATGTAAAACAGAGAGGCCCCAGGATGCAAACATTCCACCATTCAGGTAACAATGCTCAACCAACCGTCTGTGAGCCACTCTTGTATGAAAAGGATGGGTGGAAAGTCTGGTAAGCCTGCATGGCAGTAAAGGCCTACCAAGGTTACTGCCTGGATTCTGCCAAGCTTGTCTGTCTTATATCTCCTGAGGTGATAAGGACCAATCTGTAGTCTACTACAAGGAATTGCAATGAAGCTTGCTCACAGTTTACTAAATGGCTCCTGCAACTCTTGCCAAGCAAGTTGTCTTGGCTCCTGCAACTTGCTATTTAGATAATTGCAGTTTGCACACCAATTAATGCACCTAAGGAGGCAATGATCAGTGGACAGAAATTTTCAATATGTCAATATAAACTTGAGGAAAGCAGGACTCCCTGTTAATTTCACTTTATGCCATTGCTGTGGCATCTTGGTATAGAGAAGGTATAGAGAAGCCTTGCCAATCCTCTGTTCCAATGAGAATTCCTGGAAATTGATTAAGCAGTAAACTAATTAAATCCCAAATAAACAAAGGAGGACAATGTGGCAAATCCAAACAATAATACCAACATCCACCTGATCCTTTCCAATGCCACATATAACTAGCCCACATTAGTAATGGCACCATTAGGAAATGACTGTCAAGCTCATTGCCCCTTGCAAGTTTATATGCTATTGTAAGCTCATTGGACCATCCATTACTGGAAAGTCTAAAACATGAGGGCCTTGACAACTGGAGCAGTCAAGGACAAATTAGTATGGGTAATGCACACCCAAATCCTTGCTGTCCAAATTGCAAATATGAGAGAGACCAACTTGGGATACATCTAGTTCTAACAGTCTGGTCCTCACTCTGAGATGCATTCTCTTGTGTGTACCTGGATGGGTAGCAGCCTGCATATTGAACAGAGCCTGGAGGAGATCCAAGAGACCCTAGAGCAAGATATTGAACCTAACAGAACCTACAAGAGATTGATAAAAAAATGGCCTAATAATAATAATAATAATAATAATAATAATAATAATAGATTTATTTCTAGCCTGCTCAATCACAAAGAATTTGGGCGGGTTACAACAATAAAATACACAAAGTTACAATAAAATCAAACCCTAAACCTCCCCCATCTCCTATTCCCAATATTAAAATAAAATTAAACGATATTAAACGATATAAAACATTAAAAACATTAAAAATGTTCCAGTACAGAGAAACAAGCAGGGGAAAATAGGCAGGTAAGGGGGCAGATATCTCTATATTTGGGGAGGGTAGCTAAGTTGGAAAGGCCTGCCAGAAGAGATCCGTCTTGAGTGCTTTCTTAAAAGCTGTCAGAGTGGAAATATGACGGATCTCCTCCAGCAGGTCGTTCCATAATTTAGGAGCAGTAGTAGAAAAGGCCCTCTGGGAAACTGATGTTAGCCTAGATTTTTTTTTGGCTGTAATTCTTCCTGAGGACCTTAGAGTGTGGGACGGACAATAAGGAAGAAGGCGTTCCCTCAAGTATTCTAGGCCTAAGCCATGTAGGGCTATCACCAACACCTTGTACTTTGCCCGGAAACTAATAGGGACTTCAAGACTGGTGTTATGGGGTCATTCTTAGAAGTTCCCATAATCAATCTGGCTGCCATGTTTTGTACCAACTGAAGTTTCCAAACTTGGCACTAGGGTAGCCCCATGTAGAGTGTATTACAGAAGTCCAATCGAGAGTTTACCAGTGCATGTACTACTGTTTCTAGGTCCCTCGGCTCCAGGTAGGGACACAGTTGGCGTATCAGACAATGATGATGATGATGATGATGATGATGATAATAATAATAATATTTATTTATATCCCGCCCCTCTGTGTGAGCAATCAGGGCAGGGTACAACATATAAAATACAACTACAATTAAAATATAGTAACCCACTCCCTCCTTCCACCCCTTAAGATTGAATTAAATTGAGATAAGATAAAAAACAGTAGAATAAAACCATAAAACATTAATGTGACACTTGTTAAAAATGAATAGGTGGCCGCAAATGACTAATGTCTCTATGGGTAAGGCTGGATGGACAATAGTGGTCATAAATTTAATCATTGTCTGGGAAGGCTTGCTGGAAGAGATGCATCTTGACAGATCTCTTGAAACCGTTCCAAGTTGTAATAAGGCACATCTCATCCGGCAGGCCATTCCACAGCCTGGGAGCAACAGCGGAAAAAACCCTCTGGGAGGTCTGGGCCATCCTAGTTTTCTTAGACTGTAGCAGGTTCCTCCCAGAGGATTGAAGTGTGCGAGGGGGCTTGTACGGGAAGAGCCAGTCCCTTAGATAGGATGGACCTGAGCCATATCAGACAAAGCTGATAACAGGTGCTCTTGACTGTCGCATCCGCCTGAGCTGTCAGATGGAGCGAATAAGAAAAGTAGGTAGTAAAATTTTGAACAAGGTTATGTGTGCTCATTCAGTAGTAGTTTTCTACCCCACCCAAATTATTGACAACCTGCTCTTGTGATTCACTTACTCTTCTTAATGAAGTTAAAAGAAAAATTATTCGACCAAGCCATGGACCCCCCCTCCCCCCGGAACAGAATACTCACTAGGTTTGTTTTGTCTAGCATTGCAGCCTGACATCTGAGTCCCCCAAAACACTGATTATGGTGCCTGACTAAGCCCCTCCCATATCAGATGTACTGGCAGTAAGGAATCAGATAAATAATCTTACCCTCTATGCTAGTGTGTATGCTGGTAACAGGATATCTGATAAGTAACCATGCCCTGTGTGCTTCTACATGCCTCTGTGGGTAGGACTAAATTATTGTAGTGTGTGTGGAGCATACCTCAACAGAAGCTTAAACTCCCTGGTCATGGCTGACATACAAGAAATTTTGGCTGGTCTTAAAGGAACCAACTGCCCAAAGGCCTTAGAAACAGGTTGAGGCTTTTGCTATATTCTGTGGTGTAATAGTAGAACCTAGGAATTCATGTGTGTCAGGATTGGCAAAACCGATAGCCAAAAGTTCCCAAACATAGCAAGAATATGAGAGGCAACCCAGCATCACCATAAGGTGGGGAGGAAGATACGAAGAGACACACTAAACCCCTGCAAGAGGGTGAGAGGCAACGGCATATAGATTTGGCCACTCAGCCACCCAGTTGCACCATCTGGGTGTCAGGTCAGTGAGTGGTAAGAGGCACAGGAGCCTCACCTGATGCTTGCAAAGTGGGCATGGATCACACTCAGATGCAATTGCTTAAGAAGTAATAGAAGCGATAGGAAGCATAAAGAGGGACGAAAGCAGAAACTAACCAAACATATATAGCCAAAGAGAAAAGCAGGACTGGCAATGGGAGGAAGAAATGTCACTGTTAAAAAAGAAAGCTGCCACATGACCTGCCTCTTTGTAAGGTCCAGACAAAGGCTGGCTTCCATATGGGTAGGCATATATATGAACCCTAAGCCCTAGACCACACTCAGAATATCATGAGATTTCATATTCCACAAGATTTCCCAAAATCTAGTGGCACTACCCCAGGAAATACCTGGTTCAAGAGCACCTAGGAATATCAAAATAGTGTGCATTAGCTCAGATTGTTAAAATAATGTGTATTAGCTCAAAAGTATTCAAGTTTATCTCAAAATATCAAAATAATAGAAATCCTATGGCAACCTCCACCCATTATATTTTGCTCATTACTGGTCAGATTAGTAAGATATACATCTCATGGAAATTTCATTTTCCAGCTTAAATAAAAAATGTTCTGTCAGTCTACTCTGAGCTAATGTGGAACTTCTTTACCAGATGTATTTATAGTTAATAGTACTGAACCTCCTTAACTTAAAAAATCCACTTTTCTTGAAGTTTTTCACTTGACCAAATAATCTCCTAAAAATGTCATCTAAGGCAACAGTTATTGTAAATTTGTTTCCATGAGTTTATTCATAAACATAGGAAACTTAAATATTAATACCGCACATATTAGAGACTGCACCTTTATAACATTAAGCTGGAATACTTCAGAGTCTGAGCAAATTGAAGTGATACAGAATGCTCTGACCATTTGAAACTGAAGAGATAAGTAATGATGAATTACCAGTGATAACAGGTGACAAATATCAAGGAAACTGTTTTCATCAAGTTTGAAAGTTCTTGTTTTTTAATTCCTGAATTTCTGCACCATGATGAGAACACAGGCATTCTCTTTCTAAAAGTAAAAGTAAGATAATAAAGTGTGAGATAACTTCCCAAATTTCACTGCTTTTGTTTGTCTTCGAGCAACCCAGTCACACATTCTGTCTATCCCACTGTACAATACCACATATGTATGGAAAATTTAGACTTCTCACCTTTTTGTTCTGTAGGGATATAATCATGCCAGTTGCATGTATATGTGGCAATGCCATGTAATGAATGGGTGGTGTGGTGATGGAGCATGAGCACTTACTTTTGCACTGTACGAAAACTCATCTTCTTTCCCTAGTATTTAAGCAAATGAGTGAACTGGGTCACAAAGTTCTGTCATAATGGGTATAGCCATAGGCTGACTGATGGGGAAAAATCACATTTCAGGATCAAAATTCTTATTGAGTGAATGAGAACATTCCCCCAATAAGCATTGGAGACAGTGAGACATTAAAACTGTTCTCACTGAGAATTCTTTACATTTGCTGTATTCACAAGAATGAACATTGATTTTGTTTGAACATTGAATTTATTGACCATAACATCTGTTTGACAATGTACCCAACTGCCTAGAGAAGGTACATTTATTTCCCCAACATCTTAAAAAAAACACCAAACCCTACAAAGTTAAATGCTGGGATTGCTCCAGCTGGATTTCCTTCATTGAATTTGGTTTTACCTTCCTCGAAGGCTGAAAGAATGTGACTTGTCCAAAGTTCGCCATGGGATTTCCCTGGCTGAGTAGAGATTTGAACCTTGGTTTCCAGAGTTGTAGTCCAACACTTAAACCATTACACCACACTGGATCTCCAATGCACATGACAGTTTGGTTAAAAATCTTGGTGACTATTTCTTCTGCTTTCATCTTAAAAGGAATTTATTACAGTGTCAAGGCATATACAGCAAAATTCAGTGAAAAACTGAGCAGCAGCAATAAACACGTTATCAAAATCGGTCTTATCAATAGGCATAATGTTCCCAAACTGTCATACCAGCACTGCAGTGACATTGCGGTTTGGTTCCACCACTACATATAAATTTTAAAACTGGATGTTAGCTACCTTTTAAGATTTGTGATGCTGCCCCTTATGATCATTTATTCTCAGGTTGATTAAGCCAAATTGTACACTCATTTTTCTGAAGTCTTGAGTCAATTCCAGCAATCTTTGACTGTTAGAATTGAACTTCCTCTAAAGAATTTTCCATGACTGTTTTTCTCCATGTACAATTTCTCTCTCAAGGCATTATTTCCCACAGGTGGATAAGTCTTGTGCAGCCTCAGTGATTTATTGGTTTTAAGTTGCCCTGGTTTACTTATCACTTCTACCTTACTGACCTTGAAGTAATCCAAGATAGCAAGTACAAGGCCAGCAATAGATGACACTGGCTGGTTCCTTTTTGACTGTGCACTTAGTAAATGTTTTTTACATCCTTAGCTTGCTGCAGTTTGCTTGTTTATAGGTAGGTTTAACTTCATATCAGCATGACTATTTCTGATTTATTAAATTCTTTTAGCTATATCTGCTCCTAATATGTCACCAGCTCTCTGACATGTTGTTTGCTAGCACTGAAATGATTTCTGTGCTCCTAAATCCTCTTCAGAATATTTCTCTTTTGATTTTATCCATCATACTTAACATTCTATTCTTCTTTCAAATATATGGAGCAGATTATATTGGGACACCAATGGTCTCCTTTCTGGATAGTGATAAAATCCAGGAAGTGATTAGTTACTTTCAATAATGCTCCAGCTTTAACTGAACCTAAATTTCATGGTGGGATTTCAATTTAATGTTAAGGATTATATATTTTAAAATTGACATTCCTTAAGAACCAAGAGTGATCTTGCTTTCACATGTATTATCAGTTCTGTACACATACCCCACAATGTAATGTAAGACTCATCAAACACTTATTGTATTGCCTGAATGAGAATATGGACTTGCATTTATGCCTTTGGGTACCAGTTGCTTACACATAACAACTTGCCTGTGCTTCTTTAACAACTTTAACAACAAAAGCTTTCAAGACTTTTGGTCAGCATACATTATTAATAGTTAACAGTTTATAAGGCAAGCAACTACAACAAGCATGGGCAAATATCCCAGGTTCTGGGTGTACACACATCCTATTAAAGTTGGAATGATTTCACTTCCCCTGTGACCCCCCCCCCCCCGCCCCTATATTTGGAATGGGGTTATTAACCCAAGGATTGATAAAAAAGCTCAAAACAAAATATACATAAAACAAGGGAGGTTGCCTAAATCCTTCTTTGAGCTAATCAAACTTCATGGACTAGAAGATACATGGAGAATTAAATACGGAGAATCAAAAGAGTATACATTCTATTCTAATCCACACGACACATGGTCTAGACTAGATATGTTCTTGAACTCTACTGCGATTAGTGTCAATGTAGATAAAATAAATTATATTTCTAAGTATGTAAATAAAAGGATAATTCTTGAGATGTTCACTCTTGTCTTTGGGAAAGCCAATTACATTTTAATATTGTTTGAAACAATGAAACAAGAGGTTGGAGCAGAGCTGCATATGCTCAATATTTGAAGTAATTTGAAGTAATTTTAATTGGGGTGCTGAGAAATCCAAACGTTTCTGGTAAATGGAGTGTTGCTCAAGACACATTTGACATAACCAGTCACAAAACAGGTAGGACACTGAAATTTCTGTGGGTAGCACCTATTAAGAGAACTGTGATAGGCATATAGGCTATAATTTATTACCTCTCAATGAAAATGTATAGTAGATGCTTGGGATGAGGGAGTGTTTCCATTCTCAAGTTATAGGGGTATGAACCAAGAACAGCTAAATAACTCATTCCATTCCTCCATTTGTTTTGCACAGAGGTATTTTGCAAATTGGTTAATGGATAATACCAACAAGAAAAGAAGAACTGAAGCACTAAAGAAATATTTTTGACAGAATGAAGGAACAAATGTGCTGATTAATATCTCAAAAACCACATGTCTACACCTAGTATTCCATGGCAGGAGCCTGTCAAATTCTGGAAAGAAAGATATAGATAGATAGATATATTCCAGAAAAACTAATTTTTCCAGTCTCTGCTATTTGTAAAAATACAGACCACCGTTGGTGTGTGTGTTTATTTCTTTGAGATGAATTTTGGTGTCTGACATTCAGCTCTAAAGAGCTTGGCTTGTTCCTTTGTCTAATACGTCCAGAAACAAATGTGTACCTCTTGATATATTATCTGATTAATAATAATAATAATAATAATAATAATAATAATAATAATAATAATATAGGCAACTATCCTAAGTGCAGAGGGACTATGAGTTTCACTGGAGCTGGGAGTGTCCAATACCCTACCCCCTCCATTTTTCAACCAAAGGATTATTGGTCCCCTAGAGGTCATAAGGAGTGATTTCTACCTACTTTGAGCTTTCCTGGTCTGTTTTATCCTCTTTTCCTAGCCAGGAATTGACTGCACTTCTGGTCTTCAGGGGTGGAGGGAGAGGGGAATTACCCTTAGGTAGAACAGAAGAACAGTCCTTGTAATGGGATGCACTTGTCTCCTTTGGCCTTTAGAAAATTTGTCTGTGTATATGGGCTACAAAAATGTTTTGGATTAATAGAGGCTCCCTGAGGAACCTGATGCGCCCTGTGTGGCTCATTTTTCCTTCCTCTGAACTAACAATGTTAATAACTTGCTTCTGTCCATTCAACACATCAAAAGCAGTATTTGATCATGCCTCACTTCTTACTTGTCAGGTGGCACTGCCAACAACAATCCTCTCTCCATTTATTTGCAGCCCTCCCCACAAATTTAAAGCATGCACTATTAGGAAATTCCAACCAATGAAACCAACAAAAACATTTAAATTAACTCTGTGCTTGAATTATGAAGCATGACATTTGGAATATGCCCTAGAAAATTTCTTTCAAACCCAGAAGCATCAATCTAGTATGGATGGAAGAGATTCATTTCATTTTCCAAGAAATTTTAACTTATTTTGCACTGTCATATTAGTGATTTCTTTTTTTTAAGTGATAGCAATCTGATAGTTTGGAATACGCAGAGCTTCCTAGAATCTCCAGCCTTTATCATGTGGATTGCTCATGCTACAGCTCTGGTGAACTTCACTGTCTCCACTGACATTTTGCTCCTGTATTTATTCCAGATGTCACTCATCAATGGAAACATTTTCTTCAAGAAACCTGACAGTGCTCAGGAATGCCAGCACAAATAAAGTATACAATATGAAATCTTCAGGAGTGTTTTTTTAAAATGAAAACCATAGCCATCTGTCATGGTTGAACTTTTTTCTGTCTAAGTCTGAGTGGCAAAAGTAAAGGGGAGGGGAAGCAAAAGAAAAAAAGGTGGGGGGGGCAGGTGGACACAAGGGTATCTGTTAAGCATCCTTACAATTCACATTAACCCTATTGTGTCCTAAACATATCTACCATTAGTGCTGAAATTTTAGTATCCTGAGAATGCATGTTATTTATAAAATGAGTCTCCTATCTCCCTTTAACTTCTTTGAAAACCTTCATAATAGGTTACCAAACCCGTACTGTGTAATGGAAGTAAATATTCATAATATAAAATAAAACACTCTTAAGCATTTAGGCTGGAATCTTATATGCACAAAGTTGTCATGTAAGAACAATACTTGTGTAGCTCTGTAGTGAATCCTGACCCAACACCCAATCCCTGTTTACTGGTCAGGCAGCCACTGCAATCAATGAAGGTCTGTTCTCCTGTCACACATGAAGTGACTGACTAATGTTCCCAACACTTCCTGTAGATAATTGCCAGTACAAAAGGAAGAAACAGGACCCCCATTGTAATTTCTCATCATACTGGAGATTGCTTGCAGAAGGGGTTGGAGTGGGGGGGATGGTCACCAGACCTTCATCAATCAGAGGCTGCTTCCTGGTTAAGTAAAGACTGGGAACTTTTATGATCCTTACATGTCACCTAACTAAGAACCACATAGCAATAGCAAGTACATTTCTATACCTCTTATCACTGCACTTAAGCACTGCCTAAGTTGTTTACAATGTGCAAGCTAATTGCCCCCCAACAATCTGAGTACTCATTTTAGTGACCTAAGGAAGGATGCAAGGCTGAGTGGACCCTGGAGCCCTGCCTGGGATTGAACTCACAACCTTGTGGCTGTGAATGGTTACACTACCAGCATTTAACCATTGTGCTTGCCAGGGCTCCTTATTTTTGCACCACCAGGGATCCCACATAGGGATCGTGAATAAGAGGCAGTCACAAGTGTGTAACTCTAGATTACACAATCCTAACTGCTGTGAAAGATTCCCACAGGTCTCTCTGGCTAGCACCCTTTTTTGGGAAAGACATCTTGAGACAAGAACTTATCTCAGGTCTCTCTTGATACCAGTAGACAATGAAGGGAAAATGGGTGAATTATTTCATTTTGCTCTAAAAGAGATCAAATTGAAACTAAGTGACTGCACCCTGCCAGTTGTGGCATATAATCAGCACTCAATCAATCAGCTCTAGGGTAAATTGTAGCTCAAGGACTTCAACATTATATAACATGGAGAAGATGGGGGGGGGGACTATGTCAACAGCTAAACAAGGTATGGCCAAATAAAAATAAAAATAAAAAATCCTACTTACTTCCCAAAAGGAGACTGCTACATAGAGACAGGCAGGTGAGAAGTAAAAAACATCAAAGAGGCATGGGTTAGGGCTATGGCTTCTTAAATAGACTAGGTCAGCCCAGCCTGATACCAACACCACAGCACACCTTGGTGTGGTATTTGGCTAATGGCTTGTCCTAGTTAGTATTATCAGTGGTGAGACATTATATAAGCCTCAGTCTAACAACATATGATGTGGTAGAAGTTGTCTCTTCCTTCTATATATTATTATACTGTACAGTGTTCATTCTCAGCCACAGTCATGGATAACAGTAAGCAAGGTATGGATCACTACATTAAAGGTACAGAAATATATATAGTGTTGTGCAGTGCAGGCACTGATACAAAATATCATTTTAAAAGAGCAGTAGATAGTATGGAAAAGATATGGAACCAATATGAAAAAGGAAGAGAAGAATGGCAGTTGACAATTTGATAATATTGGAAGTGAATAAAATGAAGGGGAAAAAAATTATATCTGTAGAGCAGTCATAGCTTAATTTAAAAAGTAACTAAAAGGTAACAGGAAAGAAAGTATCTACTTTAAAAAGAACTGTAACTATAACAGCTATGTACTTGTTGAGATCTTGGAATGACAACTAACTTTGTTCTAAAAGTAACTTTACAAGCTCTTCACTTGATAAAATATTTTGTATTTTTATTGGCATTGTTTGTCACTCATCAGGATTCCAACATGTCCCATTCAGTATTATTTATCACAACCATCACCCTACCTGCATTCTGCATAAGTACATTATCCTCAGTGCAGTGATGCATTTTTGACAGGGAGTTTTGCCCAGAGTGAATGGTTTCAATAAGTAGCTGAGGTAGAAGAAATGTCAACTTGGATATCAGAGTACAAATACTTCTGATCAAGATGCAGCCTTGTGTAGGTCAGGAGGAAAGTCATTCAAGATGATTCACAGACAAAAATAAAAAGGTTGAATTAAATCAATAATTTGCTATGAATTATTTACTAAGTCCCAGTTGCTGCAGCATGATAATCGGGATACTTCAACTATTGTCCTATTTGGCAATAAGGTCGTATTTACATGGGGGATTTTGCAATCAATGCTTGGCCATAACAGAAAGGTATCTGACACATGAAGCAGTAAATAAGCAAAGCTATATGAGGAATATAATGAATTAGTGCTGGTGTAAATACAAACTGAGGAAGTGTTTTCCATAATATATAACAAAAGGCTGGTAATCCTCATGGACTGAGGAACATAAAAATGGGGGGGGGGTGTTACTGTTCTAATGCAACATAAAGATATAGTCTGTTAGCAGTAACATTGCCAGCAGTCTGCTCTTACCTAAACAGTTGTAAGGTGTAATCTGGACCTTAGTCTAAATCAGCTTTGGTCCTTTCCAGAAATTTCAAACTACAGATCCCATCATCCCTAGGAAGAATGGTAAAAATGGAGAAAGGTTGGAGAATGAAGGGGAGGCATGTTACTCACTCATTTCTGTGTTTGAGGAAATTTCTTATTTATTTTTATCCATTTGAAAAAAATGGAGAAAGGATGATGACCGTGATAGAACTGAACTTAAAAAGAAGAACCTTTGTTGTCATTGCTGACTTATGACAACACTAAGGCAATCCTATCACAGGGTTTTCTTGGCAGAATTTGTTCTGATGGAATTTGTTCTTTCCTTCCTCTGAGGCTGACAGAGTGTGACGTGCCCCGGGTTATCCAGTGGGTTCCTATGGCTGAGCAGGGATTTGAATCCTGTTCTCCAGAATCATAGTCCCACACTTCAACCACTCACAACATTGGGTCTGCTATTTGGGGAAAAATGTGGGCAGTGTCAAATTTGGTACTGTCTGAAAAATGTGGATGACACAGTCTCTGTACTAAAAATAATTAGAAATCAGGGTAGTGTATTATGTATATGTAACAAAAACTCAATCTTTGGCTAAATGGTTGATTTATGTATGTATAGCTAAAATGAACTCACAAAGAGACTAGTACACTAGTCCTCTTTCTTTTGCCATTATTGTCCTCTTGTGAAAAATTATGGTGTGATGAGCTGTCTGCCTGCTATGAATGGACACTTTCATCTATTGGCAGCTCATTGTTCCTAATGGTGTAGAGAAGCTCCATAAATAGAGGATGCCATTCTCTTTAGACACCTGATTTCCATATGTTGATAACAAAAGGTGCCTTTTCTGTGAACCCCTATTATTTTCATGACAGCCCTATGCAACTGTTTTCCTGCTTGAATATAGGACTAAATATGTATAAGGATGTGGATATATATGAAACCTCACTCTGAATGTAGTCATATAATCATACATTATTGGTCTTTATGCACTGAATCTGGTCTGTAAAGGGCTTCCTAATTAAATTCTGATGATGGTGTTTACAGGGCTTCTATGACAGGAATTAAGACTTATCAGACAAGGCTGATAAATACTTTCAGGCATGCTACTCACATGCTATTCTATTGTGTGAAAGATCCAAACTGACCTTAGTATACATGTGCCATATGCAGTGTCTCAAACATTTGGAGGGATGGAACAATACACATGAAGGTTTTCACATGGGCCGGAACACTGTGAAGATATTGGAAAATACTGTGTGTAAAATCTGAATGTTGGGCTACAACTTTAAGAGTCCTGGGCTATTGGTCATGCTGCATGGGGTTTCCAGGATTGGTAGTCCAATATGGGACCGACATTAAGGAACCATTGCTCTCTACAGAGATCTGAACCACAGACTTTGTGGTTTACAGTTCCTTGTCTTATCTACCAGGCTCTAACACCAGCTCCACTAGCATAACAAAAGGACCTTTAGGGGGAAAGTTACAGGGGAAAAAATATTATTTTTCAAACTCACCTTACCACATACCTGCAATTGTATGCTGCCAGTAATAAAAGAAAATTTATTTTGAAAAAATTATATCCTCTCCTTTGTTTGTTCTGCCCTTACCAGCCCTTTGCTACATAATGTGCTAGAGTCAAGCAATGTCTCATAATTGGCTGCTGTTGTCCATGCCTCCAGAGCACTGCAGGGCAATTAGACCATTTAAAATGTTATTATTGGGCCAATTTCAGTTGACCTTTGGGAACAGACAAATTAAGAGCTAAGTAAGACAACTGTCTTATTTTCTTCTCACCACATACCAGCTACGGTCTGCCAAACCTGTCGGTGCAACACAGGAGCTCCCCAAATGACTGCACCATGCACAAAGCCACAGAATCATTGCAGTATTTATTCTGTCACAAGATGGATGCAGAAATCACTGTGCTTAACTCTTGTTGACAAAAATGTTCATATGTATTGGCAAACAGTCAGCAGTAGTTGAAAAGAACAAAATAGGAGTCTGCAATGCATAGGTGGCAGCCAATAAAAGTTTTCTTCCTTTTACCTAACAGAACCATAATGAACTCAGATAGCTTGTGCCAAATCATTTTCCTTCCTCCCCTCCCCTCTCCCTCCCTCCCTCCCTTTGCTTGGCTAGGAAGTTTGAAACCTTCCAGAATTTCACGATATATTTCTGGTTTCCAAAAAAAGTTGACACTGCATCCTGAGGGTAAAAGGAACATACAGCTAGGCAGAAGAGCAAAAGTCAAAAAGATTTTTGAGAGGCAAACTATGAAATCCAGTGGGTTACAGTAACAGAGTAGCAATTATGGGAGAAGTTGGATAAATTTTTGATTGATGAAATACTCTATTGTCCTATGAAGATTCTCTGTAGTAACAGTTAGCTACAAGTCAGATGTGGCATCTAGGGGAAGATTTCTAGAGAAATATCTATGCCCAGAGGAGCCAGACAAGGCTGTATTTTTGTATCTACCTTGTTTATGTAAGTGACCTTGAAGATCCCTTTATAGATCCAAGTTGTCACTTGCCTAAAATTGTGTCTCCTGTATATATTTGACTATAAGTCACCCTCATGTATAATGCAGGTTTGGGGACCAAAATTATGGATTTTGATATGACCCATGGAAAAGTCAAGGGTAAATCTTAGAGCATGTAACAAAGAGTGTAAAGGATGAAGCAAAGAAAAATAATGCTAAGGTAGTTACAATATTCCAGGAGGCATAACTGCTCGTGTTCACCCTAAAGGCTGGAAGGATAAGGAGGGAGCTACAGTAAATTGTGACTGTGCAATGTGCAGGTAGGACAGGTTTAAGATCATGGTGAAGATCACCATGAGGAGAATATGGAGAGAGGGGGGATGGAAACATGTGGAAGACAGGGAGTGAGCAAAAACTATGTTTTTGTTTGTACACATTTGAGGGGAAGGACAAGATGAAGGGAAATACTACTGCTGACTCTGACCATGTCCATTGCCAGCATATGGCTCTCACTGTCGAAAAGGTTGCCCATCTAAATAATGAGGGTCTAGATGATTGATTCCCAAACATTGGTCTTCCAGGTGTTTTGGACTTCAACTTCCAGAAGCCCCAGCCACCTTGGCCAACAATCAGGAATGCTGGGAGCTTAAGTCAAAAACACCTGGAGGACCAAAGTTTGGAAGTCAGTGGTCTAGATAACAACAACAACAACACATAATAATAATAATAATAATAATAATAATAATATATTGATTTCCAGTTAGTAGTAAGGTCTATCAACTACAAAACCTTGCAGCATAAATTTAATGCATATTAATATGCTACATTTATGCTAGGACTCAAGGAAATGATGCATTAATATCTAGAGAAATAACTGGAGAACTCAGGAGGAAGCCATAGGCCTACTTGACATATCTGATTTCATGGGGTGGGACTACAGATATCTACTATTTCTTAGTACCATCTCCTGAATATATGCCCTGGGTGAAATTGAGGTAGAGACTATTCTGTAACCTATGCTTTGTTGTTGGGAAGATAATATAGGTGTCAAAGGACCCTGAGGAAAGTGCTTTACACATCCATCAAGGTTGGGTATAAAGTGAAAGACTGCATAAAATGGATGATTTTAAGAAATATGTCAGATAGGGCATACTAGCTAAGGCAACAGGCAGTTAAAGCAGTGCCAGAAGTGCTTCAAAGGTTAAACAACAGTCAAAGACCTATTGATTTGGGGGACTTTGCCAAGACATTTGTAGCTAAATCATAATAAAATGTTCTGAAAACAGTAGTCAGAAGGTTAGTGATTTCTCTATGAAAACTGGGATTGTGCCAGCAGAGAGTTATGAAGTCATGAATATCAGTCAAACTACATGCCTGTTTTCAAAACCACATGAATAGATTCCAGATACAGCAAACTTCATAAAACTACTAATTTTCAATGTGAATGGAAGATGTTAGATTGGATATGTATCCAAGAGCAAGAACATATCTTTGGGAAGACATAAGCATGCCCTTATATTCTCCATCAAAATCAATGAAATATAGAAATGCTGAATTGTGGTGACATTATTCCAGAGTATTCTATGTCCTGCTCTTGTAACCATTGAACTTCATTTAAAAAAGAAAAAGGAAAAAGGAAAGGAGCAGTTTTCTGGCAGCACAGCAAGGCTTCTTGTCTGGAGATGGTGTATAGCTATTAACTGTGCATCTCCACAAACAAAAGTGGCTGTAAAGGGATGCCTTTATACTCTTTCTCTTCACTAACTAGTATTATCCCTCTTGAACATAGCTTCAAAGACACAAGGTTCAATAGACCTGGCCAGAATTTTGGACTTTTTATGTCTTCTTCCATCCTCTAATTTTGTATCTTTCCTGAGGAGGAGTTTTTAAAAGTTAAAATCTCATACCATTTTGTGACATTTTAGATTTCTAATAAAAATGTAGCCATCTTTGATTTATGCTTCCATTTTTTCCTGATTACTTGTAATATCAATTTTCATCTGTACTGAATGTATTTGAACCTTTCCCCCATTTCATATAGTTATCATTTGAATATCTTTTTCTCACTATCATTCTTTAACAATTTATTTGGACTCTTGATTCCTGATACAGTGATCCATATGTATCAATTTTAAAACAAAACAAAACAAAACAAAATTTTTGTGTACTCTTTGGTACTCTTAATGTCTCTTACCTGGGACACAAAATTGAATTTAAAGAAAAGGAAACTGGACAACAATGATTTAGAGCCAGAATAAAATTTTCCAAATCCCTACAGCATTTAAAACCACTAAAGATCTTTAGGTCCTTGTGCAAGGAGGTGCACACTATAATGTGGATGATGATGATGATGATGATGATGATGATGATGATGATGATGAAAGAAAGAAAACCTTGCTTGACTAAGTAGTTGATGTTGATATAAAGGCTAGAGTAAGCAGACCTATTGTGTTACTCTGAAAAATCTTCATAATAACTTTCTTGATCATCTACTTTTTTTAACCAAGAGCATGGAATGGTTCTAATAAAATGGCAAAGTTTATGTGAAGCTTAAACATGATTTTTGTTCTTGCTTCAAGTGCTTCTACTTTATTTTGCCTGTAGGGGTCACTGTAAGACCATGTTGCTTGTCCATTGCAAGCTGACCAACAGCACTGCAATTGTATAATGTGCTTTTATTTTAAGTAGCCTTGCTTTGCTCCACACAGTGTGAATACTTTTCACCCTAATGCTGTGAAGAGCCATGAAAGAAGCCATGTCCTTTGTTCTGTCTCTCTTTCTGAGGCTAGAGTTTTAAACAAGATGAAAAAAACCCAGACAAAATAGAACTGATATGTCATGTTTTGGTTCTCCTGATCTTTGACCAACTGTCGCCTTTAGAAAATATAGCTTTATTTGCTTGCAGTGACTGAGGATGTTCATCTTTCTTTCCATGTCTTAAAGCGCTTATGAATCATTAAAAAACAAACAAACAAACAAGCCAAAACCATTCAAAAAGGTGCCAGGCAAAACATTGGGGGAGTGGGGGAGTAATGCACGTAGCAGAGTTGACTTATGTCTTCATATAACCAACAATTATTGTGAAGTGACAAATTGTTAAAAAGACCCATTCTGAAATCATTATTAAAAAGTAAAGCGGGTAATTTTGCAAAAGCAAAGGGAGTAGGATTAGGGGTTTCAATTTTATTTCATTTACTTCATTGTTCTCTCAGTTGTTTTGGAAGGAAGGTTTAATTACTGTTGTACAAATGGTATGTGTGTGTGTGCATTTTAAAGAGACAAAATAACTAGATTGATTTCTCTTCTAATAGTCCTCTGTTCAGGATATTCTTCAGACTGGCATAGGTGCATCACAGGGCTAGTAAGCACATCCATGTATTGTGCAAATTGCTGTAGATTTTTCACACATTCACATTGACAACTGTCTTCATTTTCCCATGCAAGTGTGCATTTATTCACTCCCTCTTTGCAACACAGATCACATCCAGCTTAGAAACAAGGGACACAAGTTCACATCCAGGTGATCCACAGAGGCTTCCATCCATTTGGCATACCATTTCCATTTCCTTTATACCAGTAGTTCCCAGCAGAATGACTGGGGTTGAAGGGTTCATTGGATGACAGGTGCGTCTAGGATCCAGTTCTATCTGGGCTAAACTTGTTGCAGCTCTAACTGGGCCCAAATAGACAGACCAAAATAAAGCTGCTTTGGGTCACTTTGGAGGTGAGCTGTTTAAACAATGCATGCATCCTAAGAGGCCAGAAGCTTTGCTAAAGCGGTGCTCCAGTCCTAAGGACCAGAGCACAGCTTTGGTACTGCTTCTGGTCTCTTAAGATGGTGTTTGTCAATTAAACAGTATACCTCCAAAGTGACCCGAAGGAGCTTCATTTTGGCCTATCTATTCAGGCCCTAAGAAAATGTGTGGTCATTTTCATACAAATGTGGATTTTGTTTTGTTCATTTTCCAAACTAACACCTCTCACAATCTTGCTGCTGGACAATGCAATATGTAGCCACTAGAAAAAGGTTACTTAACAACAGCATATAAAGGGTACTTAACAACCAGACTGTCTAGTCTTCATGCATTCAGTTGGATTTGTATCTAGCATTCCAACAAAAGAAATCAGTACTTGTATACACAGGATTTTTCTCACAGCAGCCTTGTATAGTTGGTTAAAATATGACAGAGTGGCTGTTCTCAAGCTTCATTGCTGAACTGGATTTTCAAACCAGATTCAAACCTGTTCTAAGTCAACTATTCTGTTCACTATTCACTATATATGCATAATGCAATAAATATAATATAATATATTTTAGTGACTTCCCTTGATAACATATATTTTTGTGCTATATATAAATTAAAATATAAATACATAATAAGCTAAGATAAGCTAACTATGCAACAATACAAACAAAAATCCATTAGTGAGGCCTTTATTGGGCAACCTAAATGCACAATATACTTGTTGCAAGCTTTTGAAGCTACCTGGGCTTCTTCATCAGGCAAGATATTCCAAACCAAACAGAATTTAAAAAAAAAAAAAAACTATTGGAGGTTTTGGTCAGATGCCTGCATGTTGTTTCAGTCTTTAGTAAAGATGGTATGCTGGGGAGAATATCTTTTGCAGGCAGGCTCCCTCTTTCAGGTCATGCAACAACAGGGAGATTTTCAAAGTCCATTTGCATCTCAACAGGGACCACTCTTTTGCAATCCATTATGTCTCCATTCCAGTGAGGTCATAGGTTTCTTTGTAGGCAGAGAACAATGGATTCCTCAAGAAGTCTCCATGCTTTTGCATCAGGAACATTTTGATGGTATATAATTCAGTCCAAATTTAAGAAGAAGAACAATTTGTTTTACCTTGGTTGAAGTCCTAGTCCATGGTTCCCCTATTGCAAACTTAAAAAACATAAGGGATAAGTTTTTCATAACTTAAGATAAAAAGGACCTTAGTAAATAATAATAATAATAATAATAATAATAATAATAATAATAATAATAATAATTTTATACCCAGCTCTTCAGCCTTAAAGGGCTTACAATTATTGTTTTAATTAGATGGTTCCCTGCTCTCAGGCTTACAATCTAAAAAGACACGACACAAAAAGAGAAGGGACTGGTGGTGGGGAGGAGGATCAGGTCCAGCAGTTCTTCTCTCCCTCTGAAGCCTGAACCAAGGCAGATGGACTGGAGGGAGGGTTCTGTTTCTTAATCTAGGACAGGCCCAATGGAGTTTGGCCTGTCCTTTCACTCCGTCTCAGGCCAGATGGTGTTATCATGGAAGGAGAGCTCTTCAACTTGAGGCAAGGCCTGACTGTGTTGCTATGCCGCTCCTTTCACTCCCTCCTAGGCCAGATGGTATTGTCATGGAGAGACGGCTCATCTACTTGAGGCCAGGCCTGATGGTGTTGCTAGGCCTTTCCTTTCACTCTTTCCTAGGCCAGATGGTGTTGTCTTGTCAGGAGGGAGGGCTCTTCAATTTGAAACCAGGCCCAATGGTGTTGCTGGGCCTCTCCTTTCACTCCCTCCTAGGCCGGATGGTTTTGTCATGAAGGGAGGGCTCTTCAATTTGAAACCAGGCCCGATGGTGTTGCCAGTCTGTCCTTTCACTCCTTCCTAGGCCAGATGGTATTGTTATGGAGGGAGGGCTCCTCAACTTGAGGCCAGTCCCAATGGTGTTGCTAGGCCTCTCTTTTCACTCCCTCCTAGGCCAGATGGTGTTGTCATGGAGGGAGGGCTCTTCAGCTAGAGGCTAGGCCTGATGGAGATTTCTAGACTTCTTTATAACCTGATTCACTTTCTGCATATTAAATACAGGTTTTGCTTTGAAAGAAATACTACTTTGATATAATTATCTGAATAAATAAATAATGTGTTATTAGAACAGGGTGGGGTTTTTTTGGTATGTGTTTTTAGAAAAAACAAATTTCATGTGAACTTCAGTGTCCTTTGCCTGATGTAATCTAAAAATAAATATAATTTCTGTAGCCTATTTTCTGGCCTGGAAAATATTATATTGCCTTGACAACAGCCCAGCCCACTTGCCACCCTCCCTATTAAATTAATCAAAGAAAATGGCTAGGAAAGTTTACAGAACTCATATAATACAAGCTAGCAATTTGGAAAAAATAAAAAGAATAAGCTAATCAGACCTTAATTTGATTACCTTCATATTCTGCCAGGCTTCATGCAACATTGTAACTGACTTCCCTTGACAACACATATTTTTGTCATATACAGATAAATTATGAAGGTTTAGGATATAGGGAGACAGAAAGAAAAGAGAAGAATATGTGACTGTTTTTAAATTGAATCACATTAGTGGACATGATAACTATGATAAGTATTGGAGTATCTCATAGCTAGGTTTGCACAAGTTATGATCCCACCAGATTGACATCCCACTTATTCTCAGAAGGACATACACAAGTCTTTCCTAACCTTCCCACTTTCATTATCCTCCTGCTTTTAATTCATCCCTGTTTTTCCCTCCTTCTTACAGTCACTAGATGCTACCATAATAAACACTAAGCTGTTTCGCCAGCAATATATTAGGGATTCTCCATATTGCTGTCTGGAGGAGATGGAAAACTATGGTGTCAAGCACTTGGTAACCTATTCAAAGTTTTCAGATTTCAGGATCATCAACTGATGTAGACTTGCTGTAAAGAAATATATTTCTCAACATTCTGATTGGAATCACAAATATGTATTAATATTACTTTTAACTATGCTTTAACTAAACTATTTGATTAAGCAATTTCATCTAAATTTTAATTAATTATGGCCTCATTATGTGCTCAGTAGCATGAGAATGAGCAAAAACCTGAAAATCATGGGGAGACACCTTCCTTAATTAGACACTTCCCTTCATGAAAGGCAGATTCTGGAACCAATCCAGAAGACAAGTTATTTTTGAGACTGCACTACTTTGGCATAGTGGGGATGTATAGAATCATAGAATCAGAAATGGAAGAGATCACAAGGGCTATCTAGTTCAACACACTGTGCTGTAGGACTATGCAACTACAGCATTACTGAAAGATGTCCATCCAATTCGTTTATGTGAAGACCTCCAAAGCTGGAGAGTCCCATCACCCTTTTGTCTGCCACAAAATAACCTTATACAATAAAAACTAATACATTACAATGCAGGCTAGGCTTAACTTGTCTCTCTTATGTGATAAATATATACATTTAAAGACACTGTTTCACACCTCTTGTAATCCAAAGCAATACAGTTCAGGAAAACGTAGTACCTGCTATATTTTTCCAGCTACAGGGCTGTTGAATTTAACTTCCCTCGCATATTCTGGTGATTGTTCTGCTTTGGATGGCTTTAGATGGAAATAAAACAGTTAAATTGCAGTTTCTGGGTGGTTTTGGATGGGTTGTTTTATTCTGAACTTGATTCAATTTGATTAGAGCCACAAGCTGATTTGTAGAAGTTTACATATATACTGTATGCATATGCTGGGACTTTCATAATTCACTTAGACTCTTACACCTGTCTGTGAAAGTTGAACCCTTCCCACCTGATGCAGTATATGAATAAAGTTATTTTGTTTGTTATTTTGTTTATTTAGTGTGCATGTTTTCATTCACACATTTATATGCATTAATATTTAACACATTATAAAGATTTTAATTAGAATAATTTTATTTAAATAAATTAAATACCTAATTCAATCTACATGTAAATTTTACATATACTTTCTCCCCTACAGTCACACCCACATACATCAATGCTCTATCATTCTTTCACTCACTCACATAGTCTTTTACTCTCTCACACATGGTCACACAGAAGCATTCATTCTCTTGTGCGATTGTGTGTGTGTGTGTGAGAGAGAGAGAGAGAGAGACAAAATTTATGTGTGAGACTGTGTGAATGAATGTACCTGAGGCAGAGAGAGACAGAAAAAAGGATTGCTGCATGCAAATTAGAGAAAATTTGTACATGAGACAAAGCCACTCATACATTGAGGAAGGTACTGAGGATGTGTGAAAGAATTAATGCATGTCTGGAGAGAAAGAGTATCACAGTGTGTATGTGTGTGAGAGTTTGAGAATGTGTATGAATCTGGCCTGGTACAGACGGGTGCTTTGTGGCACCCTGGGGCTAAAACTAGGGTTCGGGAGAGTGGAGTGGCCACACGCTCCTGAACCCTAGTACATAATGGCACCGCCATCATGGCAGCCTCCTGTCTACATGGGGGCTGCCATCAGTGTCCACACATTGCGGCACTGCACTTGTGTCATCAACTTGTGACAGTGTGTCAATGGCACACTCATGGCATTTGCTGTGCACACCAAAAAGAACCTGCTTTTAGTGGGTTCTTTTTGGTGCAGAGGGAGGTGGTGTGATTTGGATGCTGCGGCCTCCCTCAGGAGCAAAAATGGGCGCCTCCAGTCCGCCCTTTTGAGGCAGTCTGTCAAGTCCCTCTGTGAAGAAGGGAGAGAGACACTGACATGAAAGAGTGTTACAACTAGTGTCTCAGAGAAATGGATTAGAGGGTCAGAGAATTAATGTGAATGAACCCTTGCAAGAGTCAGCATGTGAAAGAAAAAGAGCAAGAGAAACTGTGTGACTTAGGTTGAGGAAAAAATACATGTAAAGAGTGCTGGGAGGGGAACATAAAAATGAACCATCTTGGAAGCAGGAGCCCAAAATCCTCTGATACTTCTGACACCCCAACAACTGTCCAAAGGCCTCTTGGTTTATTCCTCCTCTTTTTAGATCTGCCCTACCTCCACACTGCTCAAGCTATCCACCCACCCACCTGCCTTCTCAGACCAGAGGATCAACTTGTCATGTGTGTCCACCTGTGAGTTGGAGTCCCTGGCAAGGACAGGTAGGGTGGCAGTGGCATAAGACAGTATCTATGCCCATGCTCATTTCCAGAAACTGTCAGGGCATTGTATTGCTCCTCCTCCTTGGCCAACCTGTTAGAACCCCTGAGGCTGCTCTCCTCTGCTTCTGAGAGGACCAAACCAGAGACAGGTAGTGGTAGTGGGGCCAAGGAAGAGGCACCACTGGAGGCCTCCATGGATACTTTCTTTATTTCAGTCACCATTCACTTCTGGAATAGGCATGCTGGTTGAAGTTGCAGTGGTGTCTCATCCAAAGACCTGTGGGTAGCAATGGGATGGGCAGGGGAAGAAGCAGAAGAAGAAAAAGGGGAAGCAGCTCAGGATGAGCCCCACTGAAGGCAAGGATCCAGTGGGTTTTCTTGCTCCCCTGTTCCTCCTCCTTCAGTCACTGCAAAGGCTGCTGCAAGCTCCCTCCTTACTTTCCTTTCCCCCTCCAGGCACACAAAGTTTGGGAAGGAGTGTGGGAGGGATTGGCCCTACTTGAACAATGATTGCACCCAACTTGGGGGCGCCATACCCCATAGAGAGCTGCTGACATATTTTATCCTCCTATGCTTAAAATTTAATTAACTCTGTTAAATGTTCATAAATTAATTCATGCTTGTTACCATTGGTAACAATACCCAGAAATATTAACTTTCTGAAAGGAATACACCTTTCCTTCAGCCATTGTGTCAGGAGATCATCTATTTTTGCTTCAGTTAACCAAGCAATCTTGTGTTGAAGTATCTTTATTTGTTATGTTATAACTACAATAGGCTCGCCATATTGGCAAGGCAACCATCTTTGGTGGATCATCCTGTTTCATATTAGCCAATGCACATATCATTACCCATTGACTAATATGGGCTTGCACTCTCACATTTTTTTTTTCCATCAGGGGAGCAGAACAAAACTCATGCCAAGAAGGAGCTACTGTACTTTTATGTCACAAAAAAAGAAAAGAAAAATGTATCTAGTTCCCTCCAGAGGCCAATTCCAATAATATGACCTGTAAACATTAATGTAAATTACATAAGATACCACAAGATATGATACCACCCGACTTACCGGGCTGGCACTATTGCTGCCATGTGTGTGCAGCAGAAAGGGCCCACGCTTGCAGGGCGGTTGCTTCCCAGCAGCTTTGGCGCCAGCAGGCTCCTTGGCTATTGGCTGCAGGGGGTGAGCGGGAGAGGGGCCAGCCAATCAGGAAAAGGGTCTACATGTCCCTTCATACCTTGCACAAGGGTATGATTGGCTGGCTGCTTCATTCCAAGACACTGGATTGGCTGGGAGGTGCAGGGAGGCTGGTGTCTCCATCATCCCTGCCCTCATATTGGCTACCTGGCCTATATAAGGCCCTTTTGTGTGCCTGTTGGTGATAGTTGAAGCTCAGCTCTCCCACCCTCCCTCCCTCTGTTGAGTGGTCTGTCACAACCTGGTTTGGGGCAGTAGCATAGGATCTGATGGGCATGGTTTACAGGGCTCGATAGCTCTGTTTCGGGAGTCATTGGGACCCGGGTACTATGAACGATTTGGAGTGGCCATTGCGGGGGCCACAGCCAATAATCACCCAGTGACTAGGTGCCTTGATTATCAGTTTGATGACACAATTGTGTAATTGCGTGTTGGGCGTGACTTGACATCCACGTCATCCCGAGGATCATTGTTACAGCTATATAAATAAATTAGCCGGGGTGCTATTGATATTCAGATCCAGACCTTATGCTTGGGCCAACCCTATATGCATATTATTTGCTGCTTGCTGTTAATAAAGTTGTGGTCATGTTTATCCAAGATATAATGTTGTTGTGTCTTTTCTTGGTGCACCACATGCAAAGCAACTTCCTAGCTTAATACCACAAGATTCCCATTCCTTCATTTCCACATGCTCTTCCAGAATGTGCTTCTAAAAGGAGCAGCCCCTTGACATAGCCTATCCTACATAATCTGCCAACCAGTACAAAGGAACCTCACAGGTGCAAAGCTGTGCCATATCTGAAATATCTGGTAGCCTAGTCAGAGAGAAGAACTCCCTGATCTGATCAAGATGCATTACCATGTTGCCATTTTGGGCATTGAATTGACTGTTGGGTGTCTGGATTAGTTCGGTAGTCCTCTCTTCACACCAAGAATTATGTGTATTGCTGTGTTCCACTGTTTAAGGAATTAGGGCTGTTTCACAATGGGGACTGAGCTTTGGCCAAGGCTTGTTGGAGTCTTGGCTAGGATTCCCACTACCAGTCAGCCTGCAGGCGTATGGATTACTTAAACCAAGCCATATTCTATCACTATTATGCTTGGCTGTGATGGTAATGGCAAACACCCCTCTGAAGAAACATTCCAAGAAAATCTCATGGTGGTTTCACTTTAGGGTCGACATAAGTTGGAAATGACTTGAAGGCACATAACAACAACAACAACAACAACAACAACAACAACAGAACTATAGGCCCCATGTAAGGTGCTTCAGCCTGGTTGTTTTGTAGTCCTACCCATGGAATTTTCAGAGAGCATGTTTTCTCCTATTTTATGTGGATGTAATACTTTCAGGAAACCTGAGGTGTAGGTCCAGCATTGCTTTTAACTTCTCATGCCATCGTGGGCAATGTATAATTAAATAGTAAAGACCTGCAGAGACTTGAAAGAATATACACACAAACAAGGACGTGCTAGACCAGTGTTCCCCATACTGTGCCCTTTAAGAGATTTTGGATTTCAGCTCCTAGAAGCCTCAGCCATGTTGGCCAATAGTCTGAGATTCTGGGAGCCGAAGTCCAAAATCCCTTAAAGAGCACAGTTTGGGGACCGCTGTGCTAGACTATAGAGTGATCTGAGAAGCTGATCCCCTCCCACCTGAATTCCTTTCCCCTCCAGCTGAAGCAACTGTTAGGGGAACTGAGCTTTGTTATACACATAGATTTTCAGTAGGCTTGTTAAAACCCTTGTAGAATTTTCCCTTAAGGCAAGATACAATAAGTCTTGAGATGAAACATTGAGCTTTCCCAGTTAACTGTAGGGGTGATGTGTGCACCAAGTCTTCCTCTAGTTAATTATGTATGTTGGGCCCACAGCTTGATAATACTGAATACCACAGGTTCGTTATGTGTGTTGAACAACATGGATGATGAATATACAATGTGAGTTGTGAATAACACTGCACAAAAACAAACAGACTGTGCAGAAATAGCTCAAGGGGAACATTCCTTCAATCTGACTTGTTCATAACTGGGAAAGGAAATTAAACTCTGCTCTAATGACCTTTTCTGCTTCAAATTATACTAGCTGTCGCCTGTTTTTATCCCTGGTGAACCTATTACTTATGGAAGGGGCAGGAAAACTTGTGGATAGTTGTCCTGTTAAGGACTTCAGCCTGTAGATTGCAGGGTGTTTTGGCACTAGTCTTAAAAAAAAAAAATCATTTAAGTTTCTCTATGCAAATCTAACCATGTGAAAGGAACAGTCATGTTTGAAGTGATCATTCAATGTTTAAGAGGATTGTTTGCTAGCACCAAGAATCCATGGTGTATTCTTGAACTAAACTCTTTTATCTGGTTTTCTTCTGTTTCTATTTAAGCAATCTGTGTCTTGGTAATTCCCTTTCCCTCCAGTTATCTCACATGGTAGATCTGCCCTATACAGTGTCAATACTGTAATTTATGTTCATGGGGAAAAAAAGACCCCTATCCAACAGTACAACCTAATTTACATTCAGAAAATAAAGAGAAAAAAGAAAGAAGAAGAGAAAAATGCATTTGACTAATACATGGTAGGGTTCTGATCCCACCCCGATCCAAAGTGTAATGCAAAGAAAAACACAAAAAAATTATTCTTCTATTAGGGATCCAACTAAATAGGCATACTAAAATTACTGAAAACTATAACCACAGATTATTATATCATTAGATATCTTACTGCTCAAAAACAAATAAACAAGCAAGCAAAACATAAAGGATTTCCAATCTTTCAAAAGGTCTTAAATTTCTTTTTCTTTTAGAATTCACATTAATTTGGCTATTTGGGTTAACTCAGCAACCTTAAGAATCCCTTCTTCATCTTCCATTATAGGTGTTTCAGTTCATTTACGAATTTGGGAAAACAATATTCTTGCTCCTGTCATCATATCACTCTTGCTCCTGTCATCCTCTCATACTTCCATAGAGACATTATGCCCAAAATTTTGAGACCACATGATAATGTGATCTTTTTCTGGTTTATCTCCTGTCTCTAGTATGAATAGCCATTTATACATTTTTTTTAAAAAAAAATATGGTCATCATCTTTACTCAATTCTAAATAAAACTCATTTTCTCTAACATCTATGGTAATATTTTCTTGCCCTGACTAAATCTGTCCTTAAGTTGTATATAAGCAAACTAATTAATATCTTTGCCTTCCTTAAAAATCATTTCTTAATTTAAACTTCCAGCTGTCTTGTTCAAAATACAAATGATCTTCATAAAGCAACCATCTCCAATTATTAACCCATTCTTTCCTTTTAAAAAAAGAAGCTTTCTGCAAGGAAGTGGCAAATATTATCTTAGCAAAAGATCTCTGTTTATACTTATACCACACTTTTATCACAATGCCTTTTTGCTGCAATGAGAAGAGTTAATAAGCTATATATATATATATATATATATAATGTTTCATCTTGTGCATTGGACAGAAGGATTTTAAAAACTATTATCACCAGCAGCTGTATCCAAATTGCAGAAATAATCCTGTTTGAAGCTACTTTAACTGCTCTGGCTCAGTGCTATGGAATTCTGGAAATTGTAGTTTGCTGTGGTACCAGAGCTCTCTGACAGAGAAGGCTAAATGCCTCACAAAACTACAGTCCCCAGAATTCTATAGATTTTGCTGTCTCCGTGAGTGGTGACAGATTTGGTTCTGCAGTGCAGATACAGCCATATATATATATATATATATAGAATATATATATATATTCTACTAAACTTCCCACTAGAGTAGCTACCAAATTTTGCCTAAAAGATACCTGGACATGGTGATGTAGTGGGTAATGATTTGGATTAAGAGAAGCTAAACTTGAGTTCCCATTCAGCTATGATGCTTACTTTTTTGACCTTGAGTAGCCCTCATCTTAATATGCCCTATAGGATTCTTGGGGAAATGGAATTGAATGGGGCAGAAGCATGTACATTATCCTGGGCTTATTGGGAGAATGGAAGATAGGAAAATAATAGGAAATAGGCACTTTATTTTTGGTGCTTGGAGAAAAACATATAACAAAATAAATAAAGAGAAAAAATAAAACTTTAAATAAGTCTAACGAAATGCCTTACAAGGATTTTGTAGCCTTGTCTAAGGAGAGCTGCTATTATGCTCATAAAAATGTAAAAATGTTTTTTTTTAAAAAAAAACCCTAAAAATATGTTGAAGCAGGAGTGCACAATCTAGAGCAGTTTTTGCACTCCCCCTTCTTTTCTTTTTTTAAAAAAACCCTTCTTTAAAAATTCAAACAATAAACTATGTGTATTCTACAGTAAAAGTTTAAAGCAGATTGAACTATCTAGTCCCCTTACCAAAATCTGTTGAACATAATCAGAAAGGAAGTTACACAGACATTCCATGGTGAGGTATTGAGGGACTAATACCAAGGAAATAATATTGGAAAAAAAGAACCAGAAAGAGAAACAAAAGATACCTTATATGAGTAAGATGGCAGGCATGACATAAAATACACTAAAAGAGATATATGAATAAACATGGATTCTTTCTTATAAAGCTATGCTGATTTAGGCCCTATCTGTTTTCTTTCAAATAAAACAGTTTAAAATATATTTATATATGTATTCCTAATTTGTGGAATAATAAAGGTTAGAGATAAGATGACAGAAATGATTGGTACATTTTCAGAGACTGCATGGTGCACACTAAAACATGAAGACACTAAAAAGGAATGGATTAAATATCATTAACTTTCATATTAAAAGGTCAATGGAGAAGTACTGGACACACAAGATGCACATATCAAAGAAACAGAGCTTTCTACCTGGAGTCATTCCTTAATTACTTTCTAAAGTCATTTCCACATCTTTAGTATGAAATACTGGGAACAATAATTTTTGCATTTAAACTTGCTGAGAGCTAATCAGATGTGATTAGATTGTAGGCTAGGAAACCCCAGTTCTAATCCTATCTCACTGACAACGCTAGGTGAGATTAGGGGGAAAATTGCACACACTAAACATTTCAAAGGGAATATTTTGGCATCAGGTGAGGCTTTCAAAGATCTCCAGTGTTTTCCATCCCCTCCTCATCCCCAGTGTTTGTCTTTTCATTTTCTTTCTCTGTTCAAATCTTCCCCCTGCTACTGATCTGACAGCAACTTTTCCATCAACCTTTTCTTTCCTATCACTGTTCTTTCTCTCCCAAAACATGTCTTCTAGTCATTCCAGGCACTGTCAATGTGGTGACAACTTGAAATAACAAAACTGAAGAGATCTGTCTATGTGAAAGGATCAAAAAACCAGTTTATATCAAGAGCAACATTTCTCATCATTATACTGGATGAGATGTTACATTTTAATTCAGAGAGATGACTATATCATAATATAACCAAACTAATTCTGAATGGAGCATCATCTTTCCCTATGCCAAATATGATTCTCACCCAGGCTTTAGTGCTCTTATAATGATTCCTGATAATGTATTTAATGTATTCCTGATATGCAGTCATATTGTCTGATAAACGACCAACTTGTGATTGCAAAAGAAAAAAAGAAAAAAGAAAGAAAAAGAAAAAGAAATGATTTTCAGACATTTAGAACACATGCTTTCAATGAATTCCAGAAAAATGTACACTTTCATTCCGGGTCAAAACTTAACTGAATAATAAGATTGTGTTCAGGATTATGTGTTTGACCTACAGATGAAGATGAGAATGAAATAAGCGGTAAAAAGAGGATTTAAGAAATGTAGTAAAAAGACAAATGATAACTTCCCACAAAAAGCCAATGCTATCTGATGTTTTGAAGGAAAAAAATCCAGCAAATTCAAAATCCCAGGTCGCCAAGTCAGAATGATATACAGCATCCCAGGCCACAGAGACAGAACCATACTTCATCCTGTCAATATTCCTAGAACGTTCCTTAGTTAAGGACAATATATGGTTGGCTTTCTGTCTACGTAGCTACATGCTGCAAAATAAAGTCATTGAAATGAAATCATTGCTCCGTACACTGGGAAAAAAGCAGTGTTCTCTTAATTTTCAAAACACACTGTTCTAATAAAGAAGTCATAGTTATTGTTCACTTAATTCATTGATACTTCAAATATTCATATTGAAGGCTTTCAAAAAAGAACTTGAAACAGCATTACAGTAAAATAGCAGAAAAAATATCTAAATCTAAACAGAATTTACCAGAGAATTTGTACAAAGCTGTGAAAGTACACACAATGGATATGTTGAGTAGGGTGATGGGAGCTGCAATATAACAACATTTAGTGGACTACAAGTTTCTCATTTTCCACAAAAAGTCGATGTGATCTGAGATGGCCTGATCAGAGTGCACAGGGAAGCTACTGAAATCCATAAACAATTTCAACAGGAAAGAAGAAACTCTTAAAGTGAACCAAGTTTGGCTACCAGTCCTAAAAAACACCAAAATCAGGACCCAGCAAATGCAAATAAAACCCACCCAGAGTGAGGGGGATTTCCAGCAGATAATGGATCATTAAGCAAATGGACCCCTGTAGACCTTGCCATTCAACAACAGAACAATACACAGATTAACATGCCAATCACCTCCTCTCAACCAACAGTATATATGCCCACTCTCTTCCATTCCAGCATTCTCTGAAGATGCCAGTCACGGCTGCTGGCAAAACGTCAGAAATAAACTCTTCTAGAACACAGCCTCATAGCCTGAAAAACACACAAAAAACTATGGATGCAGGCCATGAAAGCCTTTGGCTTCACATAGCTTAGGGAGTAGTTAAGTGTGCTGATAAACAATATAGAAATGTACTTGCTATTGCTATTACTATTTAAAACAAACAAACAAACAAACAAACAAGCAAAGTCCCAAGGAGGATTCTTCCCAGCAGTTTCTGGACACTGGGAAAATGTCTCCTCATTAATATTGATACTGTTAAGGGATAGAAATGGAGACACCAAACAAAATAAAATTGTAATAATTGGATAAGCAATAATAATGTAATTAATGGAACATAGAGGTTTACCCGAAGGAAATCAATGTGTTTATGTTGAGAGAATGAGGTATAGAAGAGAGAAGAATGTAAGTGAAGTTTCTTTGTAAAAGAATTATGAGGAGAATGTTATGTTATATGGTTGTATGAAGGTATGTTTATGTATTTTGTGATGTGAACATGTTTTAATGTGTATTCTATTTAATAAAATAGAATAAAATAAAAAAAAAATATTGATGTTATTTGAGTCTTCAAATCTTCCTAACACATAAGGCATGTTTGGTAGAAGTGATGGAAATTTTCCACCAACAAGAATAGAAATTAAAGCTCAATTTCAACAAAAGTGTTGTGCAGGGAGGATCATTCATTTTAAGCAAACAAAACTACTGATAATCCAGAATGCATCAAAATGTTGAATCACAAAATGAACATTACAAATTGTTTGGAGATCTATCTACGCCTATCTATCTATCTATCTATCTATATGAAAAGTTGTCTTTTAAAAACAGGGACATAACAAATCAGTTATCATGTTTTTAGGAAAGAAGTAGGGACAACTCCCATACTGGTGCTTTCTCAGAGTGAGTCCTTAAGGGGCTTTAGAGACTGCCCTTTTGAGGCGGTCTGCGGCCGCCCCTTTAAGCGCTGGGATGGGGCCAGGGGCATCCCCAGAGGCCCCATCCCGGAGCTTCTGCAGGCTACAGAGAAGCAGCGAACTGTCGCTTCTCCGTGGCCTGAACATGGGGTGCAGCAGGTGTCCTGGGATCAGGCGCAAAAAAGAGTTCCATTTTGGAGCACTTTTTATCACCACGGGAAGGGCACAATTGGCGCCCTCCCATGGTGTGATGTAAATACTGCGCACGCCATGACAACATGATGGTGTGCTCATATGGATGCCGCCATTTTAAAATGGCAGCATCGTTATGCTCTAGGGTTAGGGAGGCAAAGCACAATCATGAAAAAAAAATATTTTGGCAAAGCACAATCATGGAGGCCTCCATACATGCCCCCTTCACCTCATGCCCTTCTCTGGACTGTCTGGTTTGTGTATGTTGTAATTGCATTACCTATTGCATTATTGACAATCATATTTTTGCTTTGTCACAGTCCCATACTGTCGATGGGCTGTTTATATGCCCATGTGATGATGCTCATTTTCTTCACTGAGTCGGAGTATCCTAGCTTCTTTTTTTGCTCCAGTTTTTAGCCCCAGAATGTGGCTTCATTTTGCTTTCCTCTCTCTTTCGCAGCATGCATTGTCTAAACAACAGTTAGAAGCTGTTTTATCTGGCCTAGTGTGGATTACTCCAAACACAACTATGAGACTTTACACATGGCCCCATAGGGGCAGCGGCACTGCCCCTTTCCCTACTGGATTGGGGACATGGCAACCACATGCCACACCTCCAACCCAACAGGTCAGCAGTGCAAAAAGAAGCCATAAAAAGCAGCTTTTTCTGCCACAGAAAGGGCAACATAGCTTTTTTCTGCCATAGAAAGGGCAACACTTCTTTGGTGCAAGGCGTGTGCACGCTGCACCAAAGGGGCACTGTGATGCCTCCTGCTATGTGGTGGGGTGTGTGGCATCATGCAATGTGCAGTCGCCATGCCCCCATTCTGCCCCAATGCCGGCATTTATCACCAGTCTGTTTGAGGTCTCAGTCTTTGAATATAGGTATTAGTGAGCTACATAAAACAGTATCATGTCTCATTATAAAAGAGTTTCCTAATTCCATTCTTTCCATACTAGTAACCAGCATAATGCAGTGTCTATCATTACAGGCTGCTGTCATTATGGGAGTAGGTCTTTCCAAAGTAAGTAATTACAGAAATTGTTTTCTGCAATATATGCATATGAAGTTTGAATGTGTGATTTTACACAGGTCCCCATGAAAGTGAAGAAACTGATTTATGTTATATTGCTTTCACGTTTTGTCTTTTCATTTACTTTAATTATGTCTAGGTGCCTCTCATGTTTGCTGCTTTGAGCATATTTATACTTCAAATATACTACAAATTCAGTGGCCATGCAACACATGCAAGATTTTACTTGATGGGGGCCTCAGGTTGTCTGGCAGCCTTTTCTCAAAATGATTAATTGCTTTTGATGTGATTCTTTGGCAGGGGAGGGAATTGTACTGTACATTTTGTAGGTATAGGTGGTGTAGAGTTGAATCATAAGCTTGTAGTGTAGGTACAGGCCTTATTTGTCATACATTTATTTAATATTTGTGTCAGAATATAGATCAGGTGATGTTGGTGAAGCAGCTGGTTGTGCAATGAAATAACAAGCTTCTGTCTGTAGGATCTTGAGAGATCTCCAGCTGCGGACTGTATGGCTCTATAATAGTTGTGTGTTTCTTTTTATGTCATGGCATTTTGGAATCCATAATTCTGCTTCTTGTTCTTTACACCAGTGTAGAAGACTCAGATAACTATACCTGTGGGACTTTATAATACCACAGTACTTCATGCAGAAGTACCGTATCTTTGTCCTTGTCAGAAAACATCAAATATAACATTAAGGAGGCAGCTCAGCATGTACTTGTTTGGTGCAAGATGTTGAAAATTAAGAGTCTAATCCTAGGGAAAACTCTCTTTGTGGATGACAAGTTGAGGGCTTGTACCAGGTATCACAGGGGAGTTGTTTAAGTACACAGTCTTAGAATGGGGAACTAGGGCACATTTCTCTCAAGAGTTATGTGACAACATGAAACAAAAATGAAAGCTTTCATCCATAACATGTACAACAGAACTGTGATACGAAGCAGTGGAAATAGGGACCTATGAAGGCTATGGTGAAAACTAGGAAATTAATTGTTCACAGACAAGACTAACGTGCAGGTAAACAAATACACATACAATGAAAACTATTATTATTGCCATTGTTGGGTCTTGCCAACAATCTAAAAATGTATGGACACACATACACACAAAGAGAGAAGCAAGGAACAATGAAAATATATGATATAATCATATCGTTCATATTTACATTAATAGTTCAAATCAGTATCTCATATGTGTGTTGTGAGCGCGCACTTGATTATATCCAATATGATTTTTCAAATTGAACCAGTAAAAGATTTCTATTACATAATATGTCCCCTAACTATATCTTCTGTTATCTCCCTTCTGGTTCATATTTCTGTGTTTCTACCACCAGCTTAGGATTCAGGATGTCTCCATTAGAGTGTCTGCTGTTATGTGCAGGTGATTTTACATTTTCTCATAATTAGTTAAGGCATGATGGATTTAGAGTTGTGTTGTTTCAAACTGTAAAGCTTTAAATGGGAAAATACTGATAGATACAAAAATGCTACAATTTCCAATGAATACCATTCCGTTGCTATGCAATCCAGCCTAAACTTGGCAGCACACTATGTTAAAACTAGCAGCAAGGAGGACACACATATTCAGTGTATCTTGGGAAAATAATATGATGCATTGACAGTTTCTAAATAATAGGGCAGCAAAATAATTGAACAAATATCCAAATGGTGAGTATTTTTGTTTAAATAGCACATCATGTTTTTTACAGTACATAAGCATCACTGGTAACGTACAGAATTCTGCAAAACTCCAAAAGTGCCTTGCAAAACAAGATTTAAAACATCTTTTACAGTGCAATTACAATCCTGTACTTAGATACTTGGCACTAAGTTCCATGAATCTCTATGGAACTTACTACTGATTTTATATAAGGCTTTAGAAAACTATTTCTGTCAGTTCATTATTCAAACATGATTGTCTTTATCTTATCCTTACACTCTACAACCTCTCTCCTTGCCATTAGATGGCAAGGTTCTCACAATGTTTTAATTTGTTGTGTTGGGCTGCATGAACCAATAAATCAGGGAATATTGAAAAGGTTACAGTAACCCACAATACTGTTGACCTTCCCAGCATAAAAATAAAACATTGAAATTAAAATATCCTGTTGCCACTGGAGAAGGAAACAGGAAAACACTGTTTTCACATTTGATTCCAGAGACAATTATCATTGTATTGATGAAATGTCATAGATTTGGTTAAATGCCTCCGAGATTATTTGAAAGGGAATTTTTAAAAATGAATTTAATATGGAAAAAATACAGTTGGCAAACCATTGTTCAAAGTAGGATGCTGACCAAACCTGATCCTGGGTCTGATGCTATAAGCTATTGTTGTGTTACTATATGTTTGGTCTAGAAATGCTAATCTTACTTTACATTCTATAAGCAGAGAATTTATATTTTGGACAGATACATTCAGACAAATTGTCAACAGGCTAGGGACTGAATTCTAGGTTGCCACAAATATGGCTATCTTAAAACTTATTTTTCTTTCACCATAATTCACTGATTATTTTGCTTCTGGTTATTCTTTTCCTTTATGCAAAAAACAGTGGTAATTCTAGTTATATCACTTACAATATAAAAATATATAAATATGTCCACGAAGTAAGTTTTTGGTCTAAGTTTACAGCAACATGCATGTACATAGTGAAAAAACAAACAAACAAACACAGATGAAACATCTTAAAATACACATGGATGATACATTGAAAAAAATATACATAGAGGGCAAATGAGCCAAAAAAATCTCTTCATACTGGAAGAAACCACAATTCAGTGCTAGGAAGCCAATGTAGTTATCTCTGGAAAAGGTACTGGTGAACCACTACAACACAGATTCCTTCATTAATGTTTTGGCTTTACTTAAGCAATTTATTAATGGAGAAGAAATTTGCAATGATTGGAATAATGAGAAAGACTCTAATTGTGGAAATATGTACCCCAGGGCAGGAGAGGGATATTTGAAAGAATATACAATTAATGGATTAAGTTGAACAGTTTGCTTTGTTTGTATGATTGACTGAGTGTTTTGACCATGAACAAAAGACTCTTAACATAAAGCGTAGAAAGTGAGTGAAGATTAAAGCTTCCTTCTTCCTACAAAGGATGAATTCTCAAGTGATTAAAGATTAGTTAGAGCTGTATTGACTATATTCCAGGTTCACTTTTTGCCTGGAAACTGGTGTTTGAAAAGAAAGAAAGAAAGAAAGAAAGAAAGAAAGAAAGAAAGGTTGGTCTTATTCATACCTTTCTAATAGGGATTGATGGTTGTTTGTTACTTCTTATAGACAATCATACATCATATTTGCAGTTTCCTCTTGTTTTGGTAGTATTTTTTCTATTCCATAATCACCCAGTCAGAGATCATGTATATGATGTGATGTCATGATAATTTTGATACCACTCAGGTATGATTACTAAATGGAAGTGGAAAAGTCAAAAGCGAATGACCTATACAGGTGAGTATTTTATGCTAAATTATCAAACATGATTTATTTACTTCACAGATAAACAGAGCCTATTTTGATTTTGATGAAGACGTTCAACCTGGTTTTATTTTCAGTGTTAATGTTGGGGTCCCTAAAATATTTTTGAAATGGATAAAAGAATTATATTCAGTCCCAAACACACAGATTATGACCAATCTCTCTCTTTCTCCATTGAAAGTACAAAGCAGGAATTTCACCTTTAATATTCAATTTGTCCTTGGACAAAATTCAGGGAGCAATGGATATGATTAGAATTTAAGAATGCTCTTTTCATGGATGATCTCTTGTTATTCATTTCAAAGCCCCAGCCACCAATCCCTGCTTTGGTGAAGTTAATTGACAATTTTTGATAAAATATGCAGGTATTCAATTATCTGGTTTTAGGCTGCATCCGCACTTGTCATATTTCTATACTTTTGTTATGATTATCCTGAAGTTTATGGATCTTCCATCATAAAGGTTGGAGGGGGGAGGGGGAAGATCAATGTGGGGCTATAGTGATATAGGACTTTTTCCACATGGGAACTTATGTGCTTCCATCACGAAAATGGTTAAAGTGTTGGCATCCCAGAAAAGCAAGCCAATTTGCTAATGGTTACCACGCAGAGAACATAGGGGGTTAAAAGCACATTACTTAAGCAAGAAAGTGTGTCGAGTGTGAATTTGGGTTTCAAACAGGTGGGGACAAATCCCAGCTTAGAAATAATTTTTCTGTGCATGCTCCAAACTATCATTTCCCAAAGTGTATCCACACACATGATCCAGAGAGGGAAGGGAAAGAGGGAGGGAAATCCTCTTTGCCCCAGAAGCTGTTTCAGGGGAATGCAGGCTGAGGCTTCCCTTTGCAAACTCACATAAAACCACACACACACACACACACGAGAAAGAAAGAAGAGGGGGCTGCTCCATAAACTTGCCTGATTCCAGCGAGGGCTGATACTCCCCAATGCCCTCCTTTTCCAGGAACTGTCCTCCATTTCTCCTTCCTCTTCAGGAGGAATTACAAAATGTCCTCTCCCTCGGCTTTCTCTCATCAGCTGATCCCTAATAAGAGGCTGCAGGGGGAAGGTGACCAGCCAAGGAAGCCTTTTCCCCTCTCCCTGGGAAATCTGAGAACAGAGGGCATCTGGAGACTTGGTTTTCAGACTTCTGCCATTATGTGAAGAGAGTGAATTCGCAAATGAAATGGAAATGCAAATATGCTAGTTTGGCGAAATTACTTATTTCCTGATTCACCTCACTTTCTGTCTGGAGTCTGTCCTGTTTGCATTCAGTGTCATGTGAAAAACAACAGGAAACTTGTCCCTAATACCCTGGATGACCCTGTATTGGGACCACTTTAACTTTCCAATTTTCCCCATGTGATAAAATCAATAGAGAAGATAAAGATAAATCGGAAAGGAACTATTATCCAAATGATAGGCAGAACAGATGGATGAAAGGGGATATTGTTTTATGACTTTGTTTACTTCCTAGGACCAAGGGGTGATGGCAAGCAAAGTAACATCTTTCCTTCCTGGGACAGATGTGGGAGATATCAGGCTTAGGAGAGTGCAGACACTGAAAAGAATGGTTTGATGAAGTTTGAAGCACCCAGATGGTGCGCTGAGGAAGGAGGGTGTGGCGATTAACCACCACCACTACGTTTCTATGATGGCAGCACGCTGGGCCTATTCATCCCACTGCTGCCACCAAATTACTTCTATGGTGATCTTCTCCACCACTGCCTATTTATTCTGAGGCTTTGTTAACTTTAGTAGCGTGCCACAAGATTTCACAGAGGCCAAGTTGTAATAAAAATAATACTGAAGTTTATTAATAAAACATCAAGGTAATCAGTGCACTACTTTCAAGACTTTTGCATTTCTTTCTTAGTTACGTTACTGCAGGTACATAGACACAACACCTTAGCCCTCAGGCAATCTGTCAAGTACTTTCAACTTAAATCAATTGGCTTATAACCTAAAGCCTAATCAGTCCCTTCTTCTGGACTATACGTAGACCCTGTCTGGCCTAAAACCTAGCCTACACCTGTCCCCAATCAGGAACCTAGAGAGCACCCCCTCAGTGGCGTCCCTCTCCCCAGCCAAAACTCCAATTAAAACAGAACCCAAACAAAAACCCCTGTCTTCCTAGGCTCAAGCTCTTATATAGCCCTGTCCAGCCAGCTCCTAATTGGCTGGACACTTGGTGTTCTGTGATTGGCTGTTCCTGTCTCTGGGGCCTGCTGTCTCTGGGGTCTCCAGCCAGCTTCTAATTGGCTGGTCACCTGGTGCTTGGTGACTGGCTATCTCTGTCCCCGGGGTCTGCTGTCTCTGGGGTGTTTTCACTACACAGGGGTTGAATGGGAAGGAATTTTAAAGGGTACATTATTTTGGGGAAATTTAGATTTGACACTAACTTGTCTGAAGCAGACCTCTGTTTTGAATCTAAATAAATTGTCTATTAACCTCACTGTAATGTTTTCTTGGCTTTTCAAATCTTAGTTCATTAATCCTGACAGCACTGTAGAAAATAATCCAGTTTGACACCACTTTAAATGCATTAGCTCAATAGTGATTGAATTCTGGGATTTGTAGTTTATGGTGGCACCAAAATCCCATAGCACTGAGCCATTGCTGTTAACATGGTGTCAGACTGGATTATTTTTACATTGCAGACAGCCTCCAATTCAAAAAATATTACCAGTAGGAGACAAGATGGACTCTAGCATATTTAAAGCATGATAGTTTCAATATTGCCCAAATTATATTACTTATTTGGGTATAATTATCCCTTGAGTCTTATCTCAGATTATTTATCTTGTTATATGTAATCTGATAAAAGGTATTGTACAAGATTTAGAGAGGCTCAAAGATGAGTCTGTGTGGTCAGACAAAGAAGATCAAAATAAATGTTTTAGGATTGTTTATATCTTTTGTGGAATTCTTTTACTTATACCTTGCAAGTATTTACAGAAACTAAACACATTGGAGCTTTCTAGATTGGCAGGAAAGGGAGACCTGAAGTTGGCTTTTCCTTAATGCTTAGCAGATACACTGCAAGTCCCATGTGTGTAATAAAATAGTATAGGGCAGCTACACTGAGGAGGTGTGGGGACGACTTATCTGAAGTCTTTTCTGTTGCTCAGCAACTACATTGGAAGCTGTCAGGATGCTAGAAACACAGGCAGAGCAGCTGCATGGGTGGCAATGAATGGGGCTTTTGGCTGCACTGAACCTTTAATATTTTTGTTGTTGTTGTTGCTGGCTGCGAACTGCGCAGTTGCACTGGTACATCATACAGTCAATTATATTGCCAGCTGAGAACTGCGCAGTTGTGCAGGTACATCACACACGGACTGTGCAGTTATGAAGATCTGTCAAATTACCATTGTGGTTTCACTTCCTCTTTTTAAGTGTGCAGTTGCATCGGTGCACCATGAATGAATCCCTTTATTTTATAATAATAGTTATTATTATTATTATTATTATTATTATTAATTATTATTATTACCCCACCCCTTTGAGATCAATTGAGGCGGCTTACACATTAAAATACTATTATATCAATAAAGCAAACTGCATCCTTCCACCCTTAAAAAGATATTAAATCTGTTACAATTTAAGTTTATGAATAAACTCCTTTATTTTATGAATGAATTGACATTTTATGCGCAGTTGCATAACAGTTACAGCATCCCAGAGTCCCTACTGGGTTCGGATTAGGGCTGGAGCTAGGGTTTGGGAGCTTTAAAAAACTGCACAGTTGCACTGCAGCATTTAGACGCAGCTGCACTGTTACACTCTTTTTAAAAAGAAGCTGGGAAAAGCAGCTACTTTTTAAAGCTGCTTTCCCCCCACTAAAATGCAAAAGAAGTGCGTTCATGCCAAACTTTCAGTGTGGGTCATCTAAAGGCTACACTTTCATGCAGGCATGAACACACCCCTTTTTGCCAGTCTAGATCAGCCCATTGTTGAAGAGGGTTTTTTTTTGGGGGGGGGGGCAAGGAGAGGTCATCTGTTCCTAGACTTTCAATGAAAAGTGTGCAAATTCCAATCAAAGAGGGAAGGTTCAATTTTCCAGATCTTCTTATATATTATTGGGAACATCTGTTACCTTCTATTTAATTTTGGTACATACATTTGGTATGTAATCCACCATGACCAATTTAGAAATCTTCATTTATGACACCTCTGCTCAAATGGGTTGTACCTGGTTCTCATTTTATTTTAAAAGAGGCAGAATTTTGCCAACAGTTTCAACAGTTAAAACTGTGTAGCAAATATTGCCTCATCAATTGCAATTTGACCCATTTGCTCAAACCAAGTTAATGTGGAGGATCCAGATTTGAAAACTGGTAAGGAACTATTTTTATGGAAGGTGTAGGTAATTATGAAATTGTTATCTTAAACCTGATACTTGAGGGTGCATTTTTGCCTTTTTTCTATTTTGACAGAGCAGTTTAAACTAACTCTATTAGCTAAACAGAAATATTCACTACTGAAACATTTTTTTTACAATTCAGATTTGGGTCTGCAGCTTTAAGTGGATCTGAGGTTCCCTTAATATTAGAGATATTCATTGAGGCCAACCAATTACTCAAACCAACAATTTCTATATAAACATTTCTGTGATTTACAAATAAATATAGCACGAGAGGTTTACAGCAAGAACAGAATAGAAAAATGGAATATCCAGTTTTTACTAATCAATGATCATCAATTTTAACATCTATACCTAGCATGGCTATAGATCTCTGACAACACCTTATACAGCAAAAATTTATCTTTTGGATATAATGTCACTACAGCATCTATTCAAAAAGGGGCTTTCTAAATAAGCAAATTGTTGGATGTATAATACTGCTAAAGCTTCTTTAACAAAAATATTTTGGAGCAGTCCCATAATAGCTACATTGTGGGAGGAAGTAATCACGCAAGAGTTTGAATTATATACCTGTTTCTTGGAAATCATGTATCTGTTTCTTTGGCTTAACAAATGGCCAATGGAAGTGGAATTTCCATGTCCATTTGGCTGCTAGAAGAAGGATACCACAGCACTAGAAAAATTATTTTTCTTCTCCTGTGATCCAGTGGATAGGAGATTTAACAGTGCTTGCAACAGTTGAAAGAATGATGTGTACACAATATTTACAAGTAGACATATATTTGGACATTTGGTTAGTTTTTATAGAAAGTTACAGCTAATTTGGTTATTTTTTTCCTCCTTTTGTGTTTACATTTTCCTACTCTTGTTATATTGGAGTGTTATTGTATGTAATTCACACCCCTATTGAATGCAAAATATATAAACAAAGAAAATGGAGGGAAAATAAGGTCTCAATCTGGTATGAATAGTTCCCTATGATTAATATTTTCCAGTAATAACTGGAATGCAAGGAAATGCTTCCACCATAGAAGGAGGCACCTTCAAACTATGGGAAAGCAAGGAAATGAAGCAGAAGCAGCACAGCATTCACCTGGCACTAGCATTTATTGACAAACCATGAAATAATGAAACCGGACATGTATTTGGGGTTAAACTAAGGCCAATTTATTGACCTAAAACCTATTTCAAAGTTTGAGGGTGGGGCTGAACAAGCAAACAGAGGCGCAACCTGGTGCACATTTCAGTGAATCACAGATATCGACATGTGACACCTCCCCAGCCACCCTTGAGAGAAAGATCAGACCCCAAGGGCAATCTAAAGAGATGGATTGCTATTTTAGGCAGTCAGATTGAAAGTCCAACCTGGAGGGCTCCCTTCCAAAACCTGTAACATTTTAAGAACAAGTATACTCCTGTATCAATCCCTAGGGCAGATTCTTTCACAAGCCCTCCGCTCCTGTGTCCCATAGAGACAGTTCCAGAGCCAAAACTTCCACCATAATGGGTGCCAAGATGCTCATTGATTTGATATCTTCTCCCCACACATCTGTCAGATGGAAGCCTATTTAATGACACCAATATATCCACTTAGCCCCTTCCCCACACCAGACCTGCCAAAATTATGCTCACCCTTTTACAAATCTCCTAGGAAGATCAAATTACCATCTTCTGACAAATGAATACAGTCTGTTCTGTAGAGCTTGGTCCTTTCAAAAATTATGTAAGGATGCAGGAGAAAATGGTTCAGCCCTCTAACCAAGGCATTGCAGATTTCCGTGTTCACCCATTGAGGGCAAGGTCCAGCTGTCTAGGATTCTCTTTGTCCTGCCAAACCTAGTGGATACGGCAGACCAAACAATGGACATCCCAAGTCATGTATCTATTATGAATTGGAAATTATGCAACACTTGACAGATTAATACCTTTCCTTTAAGCAGGCCCAAGTCATTTCTGCCAAGGTGGATTACCAACACATCAGGAAGTGGTTCTCAAACAATAAGGACAGGAAATCAACCCATCTCAGGCCCTTATAGTCACACTATGGAACACTGCCCACACCAAGTTGCTGTAAACACACAATAATGCATTCTGCTTATCCAACTGCCTTAGGTTGGGCCCTTTTGGTTCAGTTTATGGACCTACACTCACAGCTGCAAGAGGAAATCACAATTCCAAAGAGCTGGACAAGTTGATTGTGTTCTGTCGTGACCATGCTAATCGAGTTTGTGAAGAATCTGATACAACATGGGACTGGAGCTGGAACGAACCAGTAAAAATAAACAAGGATCAATGAATATATGTCTGGTTTTAGCAAAACAAGAAAGAGTTTTGAACTCCCCAGGGCCTGGGAGAACGTCTGTAAGGCAAAGGATCCCTCAATTTTCTTGTAATTTTCCATTTGCTAGGACTGGGATTAAAACTGATCTGGATGAGATTGTACTTCATCTGAAAGATCCAGTTAATAGCTTAGAGAAACTCTTGCATCTAACATTGCTTCTCGATGGTCAGATAGCTTCTGTGGACTATAGTATCTATGCTCAGCTTTGGTTGATGTGCTAGCTTCCCCCTTTCCAATGCAAAATAGATATGGGGGCAAAACAGATGGCAAGTAAGAACCGGTTTAATACTTCCCCTTTGAGCACCGGTTCGGGGCCACAGCAATTGCACACCGCAGCCCTGATCTGGTGTTTTTCCAGCCCCAAAAGAAGTGGCAAAATGCAGCTCCTTTTTTGGTGTGGTGGTGGAAAAAAGCCCCCCTTGCCACTGTGACTCTTCTGCATTTCTGCAGAGCAGCATGTGTAAATGCTGCAGCACAGAAATGTCATGATGCTACCCGCTATCTGGATGTGGGGTGGCATATTGCCACTTTGGGGACAGAGTCAGGAAGTGTGGCATGCAGTCGCCATGCTCCCACTCCACCCCAATGCTGGCCCTTTTAGCCGGTCTGTACATGGTCACACTGTTTCATGCCTTAATTTCCTTCCAGACTACAGTTATTTGATCTATGTGGCGCTGTCCTTGAAAATTGTTTAGAAAGTAGCCTGTGAAAAATCCAGTGGCCAGCCACTTGATGGGTTTGCACTTCAAAGACTGTGTATAACCAATCAAGTTTGCTTTCACACTAAATTCAAATTTATTTTACCTAAAAAATCCTAAATGCCCCAGAAATCTAAAAGTCTGTCTCCTCCTTTATAAGTGTGTTGTTTTTGTTGTTGTTGTGTGCCTGCAAGTCATCTTTTCTATCATTTATGGTGACCCTAAGGTGAACCTCGCATAGGGTTTTCTTGGCAAGTTTATTCAGAGGAGGCATGCCATTGCCATCCTCTGAGGCTGAGAGTGTGTGATTTTTACCAAGGCTGTCCATCAGGTTTTTATGTTGGAACGGGGATTCAAATCCTGATATCCAGAGTCATAGTCCAATGCTCAAAATACTGCAGCATGCTGGCTCTTCCAGTTTGGTCTAACTTGAGGAACAATTGGAAATAAGTTAGAAATTGTCTCTTTCCTTATGTGAATGAAGGAAATGTTAGGGTTACTAACCCATGTACATTAGGATTTTTCCCAGTTTATACTGTATTGCCTAATATGATAAACAATAACAGTGCAAACATAAAACTCACTGCAATGAAGTTATCTAGATAAGATTGCAAATATTAGTCATATATTTTTGAACAAATGTAATATTGATTGACATCTAATGGAATAAAGCTATGGATAAAGAAAAGACACTGGGGACATGTAAAGTGTTCAAAGGAATTTAATACTGTGCCAAAGGTTAGTAATGCCATCTTGCTATAAATATACTTACAGATGAAAAAAGACAGAACCACCAATGATAAGAAAGTTAGAGTTGCCCCTTATGAACAAGAGCAGCAACAACAAAATAACTTCTAAGCATCCAGCCAAAACAGAGTACTAGCCACACAGATTGGCTGGTGTTTAGTCTTCCACCAGGAGTGCAATGGAATTCTTGTTGTGCTACCTTTCTCGTTTTGCAGATAGAGGAGAAAAGCTTATGACTATCATACAGAAACCTGAAAATAGTTAATGTGTCCATGCTTCATATGAGTGAAAAACTGATCTTCACTTACATGGCAGAGGAGATGCACCTAACTAATCAATGAGGTGAAGGCAATGTGTGGCATATTTATTCATCACAATCCAAACAGATGGTGTGGCCAAGTGTGTAAAGCAATACCACAATATTGTCTGTGGAATTATATTATGTTTCACCAGTGGCTGTGGACATAATTTAGTAGCCTGCTTATAGTATAACTGCCAGTTCTCAATTTAAAGTACCTCCAAAAATGAATAATGCTCTATAGGCAAGATGCTCCTATCAGTCTCTACTCTTGGTAAGAAATTATGTTCCTTCCCTTTTACATAGATCACAGTTGTTTTTATCAATTTATGGAATGCATAGGACACCAGTGTGTCATGTGCTAATAAATGTCTAGATTGGGAAAAGTGCCTAGATATTTGAGGTAGCTATGGATGAGCACAAAGCACTTCCATGTGTTGACTCTACACAAGTTCTTGGGAGGGACAGGATCATGACTTTTGCTTGTAACCTCTTAGCAGTTGCAGAATTATTGGCAGGGCAGTGCTGAAAAAGAAAATCAATTCATCCAATTAAATTATGAATCCATAAGTCTGAGATATAGCAGTTATTATAACACTAACATATTAGCTTTCATTTAGAGAAGGAAAGCTAAATTCTTTAGGAGGATTAAAATATATGGAATAAATTTATTTCTTTGTAAGAATGATATTACAGGAACTCATTACATATGGATTATAACAGAATTTATTAAGCATAATTTAAGGTGAATTGGAAGTAAGTTTCTGATCTAATAGGTGGGTAATGCAATAGGTGGATAATTGCTCCATCTATTGCATTATGTAGTATTCGTAGCAATGCAATCCTGAAACAAATTGTTTGGAGATTTATGAATAGCAGGTATATTGCTATTATATTTTGCAGTCCAGTAAGGGTAGGCGAAAGTGCTGAGTCAGGTTTCAACCTACAAATCATTGGTACAGTTCACTTACAAGGTTGGCACAGATCTCTCACCAAGTAGTCATAATCACTGATTACTCAGTACTGATTACACTGCTCTGGTTCAAATACCTCATGAATTGAGAAGGGAACACAACTGAGCAGAAAAATCAGAAGCAAGTGGATTAACAGAAAAGAAATCAAGGGCCCGTTTTACACGGGCAAAAAAAGGTGCTTTTAGGGCTAAAAAGCCCGCATTTAGGGTTAGGGAGGGCGTAGCCTTTACACCCTCCCTAAGCCTAAAACGCATGGACGCCGCCATTTAAAGATGGCGGCGTCTACACGGAGGCACCATACAAGCGTCATCACGTGCGCAGCGTTTTGACGCGCTGCGCACGTTTTGACGCTCTGGCGGCGCGGGAGGGTGCCAATCGCGCCCTTCCCGCGCTGCAAAAAAAGAGCTCGATCCCGGAGCTCTTCTTTGCGGCGGGTCAGTGCGGCGGGATGAGGCCTCTGGGGCTGCCCGTGCGGCAGCCTAGGCCTCATCTCACCGCTAGAAGGGGCGAGTTTGGACCGCCCCTTTTAGCCAATCTAAAAAGCCCCAAGATGTTTTAGCTGAAATTAACCTGAACAGGGCGTTTCCAGAGTTGTTTGTTACTGGACAAAACTTGTTCAAGAGATTATGATAGATCTAATGGTTCTCTCCAAAATCTGGAAATGACAAGTGCATTCCTTATATCAGCATATCAGGGATGATGAAGGACAGCAGCAGGAATAATCTTCAAGGAACGTGCAGGAAACCTTGTTAAAATCATCACAGGGAATGGGTGCTGCTAAGCCTCAGAGGAGGCATGCAGTGGTTATGGGGGACTCATTACTGAGGGATACAAAATCAGTGGTTTATGGGCCTGACAAGATGTCTCAGGAGGTGTGTGGCATCCCTGGGGGAAAAAAATCCATGAAGTGAAAGTGAGGCTGACAAGACTTGTCAAGGCTACTGATCATTACCCCTAGCTTTTGGTCCATGTGGGAACCAATAATACTGCAAGGCACAGCCTTCAGAATATCATAATAGATTGTGAGGCTCTGGGTAGGAAGCTGAAAGAGCTGGATGAACAGGTTGTCATCTCATCTCTTCTCCCAGTTGAAGGGCATGATACAGGAATGGAGAAGGAAATAGTAGATGTGAATAATAGGATCTGCAGATTGTGCCACCGAAAATGATTTGGATTCTTGGACCATGGGCTGTGGTTTCATGAGGAGGAACTTCATAGGAGGAAATAATCAAAAACGAATTAAAACAAATAGCTAGCACATGTAGGGGTGAAGTCTGAAAATCTAAAGCACAGAATGAGCTCAGAGTTGATAGAGAGGTTAAGAACAACAAAAAGGGTATGGTTTTGGGGTGTTTTTTTTTTTGGGGGGGGGGGGAGTTGGTTTTGTTTATTTAGTATGTCCATTACAAAAAGAAGAAAAAGAAAATGTTAGGTCCACTGTGTGGGAAAGATGGTGAAATGCTAACAGAGGACAGAGAAAAGGCATAACTACTAAACACCTTCTTTGCCTTAGTCTTTTCACATAAGCAAAAAGGGTGCTCAACCTAAGGACAATGGAACAGAGAATACAATAGGGAAAATGCAGTACAAAATAAGTAAAGAGGCAGAACAGGAACAGCTGGTTAATTTAAATGAATTTAGGGGCCAGTACAGACTGCCCCGAAACAGCAGTCTGCACTTGTCTGTTATACCTGGAGAGGGATACCGCAGCAGCCAGATTGAACGGTGTCCCTCTGCCCCAAAAGAACCTGGGAAAATTGGGTTCTTTTTGGCATGCACGGATTACATCACAAGCACGCCATTAGTGCACTGTGATGTGTCCAAGATGCCAGTGCAGTGCCTGGTGGTGTGGACATGGCACTGTGCTTATGTCATGCACACACTCCACATATGGAAGGCACCACGTAAAGATAGCACCGTTAATATGTGTTAGGGTTCTGGAGCATGCAGATGCTGCATACTCCAGAACCCTAATATCGGTGCCAGCATGGCACTTTCGATCCATCTGTTTCTCCAGGGCCAGACAAACTACATCCAAGGGTACTAAAAGTCCTGTCAGAAGTGATCTCAGAGCTACTGGCAATATTTTTAAAGAATTCTTGGAGAATAGGAGAAGTCCCAGTAGACCGGAGAAGGATAAATGTCTGCATCTTCAAAAAAAAGGGGGGGGGGGAAGGGGACCCAAACAATTACTGCCCAGTTAGTCTGACATCAATATCAGGAAAGATTCTAGAGAAAATAATTAAATAGAGTGTCTGTAAACATTTAAAAAGGAATGCCATAATTACAAAAAGTCATCGTCGGTTTCTCAAAATCAACACAATAGTCTTATTTCCTTTTTTGATAAAATTACCAGCATCATAGACGGAGGAAAGGCTGTGGATGTAGCATATCTTGATTTCAGTAAGGTCTTTGACTAAAGGGCTGGGCAGACCAGCCATTAAGGTTGGCCTGGGAGCTAAGACGGAGCATGACATTCATATGACACATGCCCCAACTCTGCCCCCATGGTGGCATGACCATATGGTGCACAGCATCATATATGGTGCACAGCATGTATATGGTGAGCAGCATCACAGTGCTCCTCTGGTGCTTTGTTTACATGACACAGCCCCAAAGGAGTGCCTAAAGCCGTGGCACTGCAGCTAACATGCCCTTTCCCGGGGGCAAAAAGGACCCGATTTTTGTGGCTCTGGAAAGGCCAGAATGGGGCCACAGCATGTGGTTGCCACAGCCCCGATCTGGCACAGCTGGAGTCTGCTGCTGGCCACCCCTTGGAGCAGTGTGTACAGCCTCTAGGTCCTCCATGATATTCTTGCAAACAACCTTGTAAAATGTGGACTAGACAATGCAACTGTTAGGTGGATTTGTAATTGGTTGACTGGCTGAATCCAAAAGGTGCTCAGCAATAACTCCTCTTCAGCCTGGAGAGAAACGACTAGAGGGTTGGCAGAGGGATCTGTCCTGGGCCCAGTGAAACATCCTTATCAATGTCTTGGATGGAGAAATAAAGGGCATGCTTATCAAAATTGCATATGACACCAGATTAGGAGTAGCTAATATCCCAAAAGTTTATGGTCAAAATTCAATAGAAAGGTGGGCCAAAATTAATAAAATTAATTTGAACAGGGAGAAGTGTAAGGTACTACACTTAGGGAGAAAAAAATGAAATGCAAAGATATAGGATGGGGTACACCTGCCTTAAAAACAGTACATATGAAAGGGGCCTAGGAGTCATAGTAGACCAGAAGTTGAACATGAGTCAACATGGTGATGATGCAGCTAAAAGCCTGCATCTATAGTGTCTAGATCAAGGGAAGTAATAGTACCACTCAATTCCGCTTTGATCAGGCCTCACCTGGAATACATTGTCCATTTTTGGGCCCCATAAGTCGAAAAGGATGTTGACAAGCTGCAGCTTGCTTAGAGGGCAACCAAAATGGTGAAGGGTCTGGAAACAAAGCCCTATGAGGAGTGACTTAGGAAGCTGGGTATGTTTAGCCTGGAGAAGAGAAGGTTAAGAGGTGATATGAGAGCCCTGTTTAAATATTTGAAGGGATGGCATATCATCTCTTGACCTTCTCTTCTCCAGGCTCCCTAAGTCACTCCTCATAGGGCATGGAGCAAACTTGTTTTCTGTTTCTGCAGAGAACAGGATGCAGAGCAATGGACTCAAAACTGCAGGAAAAGAGATTCCACCTCAACATTAAGAAGAACTTTTTGACATTAAGAGCTATTCAAGAGTTGAAAGCACTCCCTCAGAGAGTTGTGGAGTCTCCTTCTTTGGAGGTCTCTAAACAGAGGCTGGATGCCCATCTGTCAAGGTGGGGTGCTTTGATTGTGAGTTCCTGCATAACAGGGGGTTGACTAGATGGCCCTTGAGGTCTTTTCTCACTCTGTGGGGAAGTACAGACTGCCCAAAAGGGGCGGTCTGCACTCGGCCCAAGAAGTGGTGAAATGGGACCAAGGCTGCCTCACTGGCAGCCCCAGATGCCCCATTTCACCGCTTCTGCAGGCCATGGAGAAGAGGTGAACTGCCGCTTCCCCGCAGCCTGCAAGCGGGGTGCAGCAGGCACCCTGGCCGCCTGCTGCATCCCGCTCTCCCCGGCGATGACAAGGGAAGAAAGGGACCATCTCTGCGGCCCCTTTCTCCTCAGGGTCCTTGGTGCAGCTGTTTAAAGGCCATGCCAAGGACCCTCCTGCGGGGCTATTATGTCAGGCACACACTGCGTTTTGTAAACGCTGCGTGCACCATGACATTTTTATGGCGCACCCGTATGGACGCCACCAATTTAAATTGGCAGCTTCCATATGTGTTAGGGTTAGGGAGGGTGCAAATCTGCACCCTCCCTAACCTTAATTGCACCGTACAGGCAGCCTTTTTTGGCCGTCTGTACCGGGCCAAAGATTCTAAGATTCTATGATATGTCCTATGGATCAATTCCAGATGACAATCACAATAACCTAGTGAGAAAAGCAAAATAGGCTTTGCCTGCTTGAATTTTTGTCAGCCTAAACTGTAGTCTCTAGGGAGATTATTGCTCACCATTTAAAGTGACTTACCCCATTCACATTTAATTTTGATGCTGGATTTTATTTCATGCATCCAGCGGCAGCCTGGGTCCCAACCACGCTTATCCAGCATCTTTTCAAAAATGGCAGACTCATGATTTTAAAAGATGCTAGATAAGTGTCTGGTATCCTGGCTGGAGGTGGGTTGCACTCGCCCAGCCCCTGGCACGTGAGATAAAATCCAGCTTCAAAATTAAATGCAAATGAGGTAAGCCACTTTAAACAGTGTGCAATAAATTCTTAGGAATGGATTTTGGGTTGCAAGCCTTCTGGATATGAAAAACCTCTACTATCATCTGAGGAGAAGACACATAGTAAATACATAATATTCGTTCATGAAAAAAATGTTGCACATAAACACTCACACACACAGGCGCAAGCACACACGTGCAGACGCGCACACACACACACATCTAGTAGTTTACTTTGCAGTTCCAGAAGCCATTTTGAATATGTTGTGCCTATTTTCCCACATTAAAAATATATCTTTTTTTTAAAAAAAAAGTCAGCATTTTTACTTAGCATCCATAAAGTATTAAATGCAAGGTCACCTGGAGCAACTAGAAAATGGAATATTGTTTCACCTTTCTCTTTAACTTTAAAAGCTATTTCCTCCTGAGAAAAGCAGATGGTAAAATGGGGTTGGTGGATATAAATGGTTCAAAATTATTGTTTTAGAACCTGTGCTGTCATTGTGCCATCCCTTTCCCAGAAAACAAAATGAAAAATATTTTCATTTCCAAATGGATTATTCATATCTTGTATTCTGCTAAAGCAGGAACCTCACTGCCTTTCTTCCTACCCCCTCTGGAATTTCTTTCTATTGCTTTTTCAGTGTGGAACAAGCCAGGTCTAAGAATGAGATGTTCGCTATTATCAAATATTATTTCAGTTCTGTAGCTCATTAGTGTCTTTGCCATTTTAATAATGTCTTTCATGTTTGTTCTTTGCTAAGATGTCAGCGGTCTTCTGCAAATGGAAAAATTGAAGGGAAAAAAACCCACCAAAGTTCAAAGGAACTGCTGGAAACATGCAAGAAAGTCAGGTTGTACAGAAGTATTCTATCTTTTATTGTCAATAGATTAATTGTCAGGGACAAGTTCAGGACATCTGCTCCCCCACCCCTTATTCTTTAAACAGTTGCTCATCACTTTCATGTTCCAGGATTGTGTATAATTTCGAAATGTTATATGTCTTAGCCTGATTTTCTTGCTTCCCCAAGGAGTACTTGCTACATTTTCCTACAGTCTTTGTAGTTAAAGCTCTGGGTATATTATATCCCAATCTATTACTTTCTTAAGGAAGCTGTTGCTTTTATTCTTTTTTTAAAATCCTTTTTGCAGATTTTTTAAAAAGAAAATAACATAACCCTGTTGCCTTTTTAATATCTTTCCACACTACAAACCCACACCAAAATGTTTCAGGACAAGAATTGTGGCCTGTGAAAACCCTCCAAAACTACTCCAACACCTTCCCCACCCCAGAAATAGGGATGCAATGAATTTGAGTTGGATATAGTAGAAAAGGGGATGTAAAAACTGGGATGTCAATAGTAATATCATCCAACATGCGTGCATCTACACTATACAATGATAACAATATGAAACTACTCTAAGTACCAAGTCCTTTTCCTATGAAATCTTGAAGCATAGTTTCATGGGACGCTTAAAATTCTCTCATGTTTGTAACTCAAGAGAATGGAGTAGAGGAGTCTAACTACTAAACCACACTACAAATCCCGGGATTCCAAAAGATGGATCCAAAGTAGTTAAAGTTGTATCAATTTGCTGTACTGGTGCACTGTCAATACACAAATTAAGACTTTCCCATTTATCAGATTTTTTTCAATTGAACATTCAGGTTGCCAGGCATCTCATTTTCTATGAGGACCCCTCTTTTTAAGGACCAAAGAACCTGTCTCTTGTTGAGGTCACATGGGATGCCAGAAATCCTGCATTTAAGCAACATCATTGTGCAAGTACCAACATTGGGTTCCATCTGCACAGACACATTCCCCAAAATTTGATATGCAACAGTACCATAATGGCATACCAAATGCTGGGGAGAGGGGTTTGTCTGTCTATGCAACAGATGATGTGCCTAGTCTTCCACATTCTGAGATGGCAGCTGATCTTGTATCATAAGATTTTATGTCCTTTGGCAGAGAAGATCCACCTCTAAGATATCTATCCACCTCTAAGATATCTATCCATGCTGATCTCTGAAAGTGAGGAAGTGAGAGACAGGGGATCTCACCTTGCAGGGATTGCCTCCAGCTATCCGTCAACCATCTTTCTTTACTTCATCTTTCTTTCTATGCCACCACCATGCCTATAATCCAGAAACACATCATTGCCAGCTTCCCCTCTGTTTCATTCCCTTAATTTTCCCCAACAACATACTTCCTCCTTTTCTCTATATATCATTTTCTCTGTCTCTCTCTCCCTCTGACACACATCTTTATGCCTCAGTGTTTTTTCCCCCTGATTCTTACTCTTTCTGTCTCATGCTGGTATATCCCATCTCCCACTGGTGGCATCCCACTTGCCAATCCTTTCTTTGTTGCTAGCTTTCTTCCTTGTTCCCACACTTCCTTCCTGATACATTCACTCAGCTCCTATTGTTATTCCCATCTTCATTTCCCTTCCTCACTCCTCCCTGACCCTCATTCCCCCTTCTCCATCACCAAGCCCCTCTGCCATTTACTTTGCTATTCACTTTCCCAAAAGACTTACTTTCCCATGCCTGCTTCATCATGGACTCCCTCCCCCTTTCTTCTTGTGAGCTCCTCTTCTAAAACTGCCAAAAAAGGCTCTCTAATACACTGGGACACATTCATATACACTGCTATGAAGAGGGGTAATGCTACATTGGGCCCTTGTTATCCTCTGGGGTTTGCTTCCAGGACCCCCCGTGGATAACAAAATTTGTGGATGCTCAAGTCCCATTGAATATAATGGCATAGCAAAATGGTGTCCCTTATATAAAATGGCAAAAATCAAGGTTTGCTATTTGGATTGTATTTTTTAAAATATTTTCAAGCCATGTATGCTTGAATCCATGTATAAAAATCCATTGAATATAATGGCATAGCAAAATGGTGTCCCTTATATAAAATGGCAAAAATCAAGGTTTGCTATTTGGATTGTATTTTTTTTAAATATTTTCAAGCCATGTATGCTTGAATCCATGTATAAAAATCCATAAATAAGGAGGGCCAACTGTATTTTGCAAATGGAGAAAGAAGGATGAGATGGAGGAGTAGGCCAGTGAGATAAGGAGGAAGACTTGGGGAATCACTACTCCTTTAGTGTGTATTTAGTTTGTACCCCACTCTGATTGTTTGGACATAGGGGCGGGCTATAAAAAAAAATTGTTGTTGTTGTTGTTGTTGTTACTACTACTACTATTATTTTCTTTGCTCCATAGTCTCCAACTCCTTTCCCCCATTCTGTTCTTTCACAGACTTTTCCATTCTGCTGCCATCACAACTGTCTTGTTCCACAGACCAACAGCTGAAATGGGAAAAGGAGGAAATCACCAAAGAGGAAATCAAACAAATAGTGAGCATATCTAGAGGTAAAGTCAGAAAACTTAAATCACATAAAAGCCTTGCTAAAGAGGTTAAGAACAATAAAAAGGCCTTGGGGGGGGTATGTCCGTAGCAAAAAGAAGGAAATTATAGGGCAATTGCGCAGAGAAGATGACAAAATGCTAACAGGGGACAAAGAAAAGGCAGACTTACTCCACACCTTCTTTGCTTCAGTCTTCTCAGAAAAGGAAAAGGGTGTTTAACCTGAGGGCAATGGACAGAATAAGAGAATTTCGGCAGAGAATAAGTAAAGAGATAGAACAGGAACACCTGGTTAATCTAAACGAATATAAGTCTCCAGGATCAGATGAACTACATCCAAGGGTATTAATTGGCAAATGTAATATCAGAGCCATTGGCAATCATCTTTGAGAACTCCTGGAGAACAGGAGAAGTCCCAGCAGACTGGAGGAGGGCAAACGTCCCCATCTTCAAAAAAAGGGGGAAAAGAGGATCCTAACAATTACTGGTCAGTTAGTCTGACATCAATACCAGGAAAAATTCTAGAGCAAATAATTAAACAGAGATTCTGTGAACATCTAGGAGGCAATGCCATAATCACAAAAAGTGAACGTGGGTTTCAGAGAAACAAGTCATGCCAGACAAATCTGATCTCTTTTTGATAAAATGACCAGCTTGGTAGATGAAGGAAATACTGTAGATATAGCATATCTTGATTTCTGTAAGGCCTTTGACAATGTTCCCCATGACATTGTCACAAAAAAGATTGCAAAATGTGGGCTAGACATGGTAACTCTTATAATGGATATGTAATTGGTTGACTGGCCGAACCCAAATGGTGCTCAACAATCGTCCTGGAGAGAAGTGACCAGTGGGGTGCCACAGGGTTCTGTCCTGGGCCCAGTGCTATTCAAGATCTTTATCAACTACTTGGATGAAAGAATTGGAGGCATACTTATTAAATTTCTCTCCCTCTATAGTTGAAGAGGAGAAAAGACAGCTGATGGTGTGGCAATCACCCCAGTGGTGGGGTAGTCCTTGATGGACAATGAATGCAGAAGTTTCAAATTAGAGTGGCCTTGGTAAGTCCATTTACAGGGCTCTAGAGGTGGAAGATGCTGGGTGAGGCAAAACATTGGAGTATAGAATATCCAAAACTTGAAACATTTCTTTGTGGTTTTTGTTTGCTAACTTTGTTTTGTTTTATTACAACACCAGAATCCCCAGCACATCCTAGCTAGGGGCTTGGGGCAGATGTAGACTGTAAAACAGATAAACTTTTCCAGGAAATAACAATGTGATGTGCATTCAGGAGGGATCAATCCTATACTGCACTGCTGTTCATTATGAATTTTGACTGACTTGTATACTGTTTTGAAAACCTAGAAAGACAGAATCTATGTTGGACTGCATATATATATATATACAACACCTAGAAGAGAGATAGAGGCCCACAGGGTCTGTCTGGAGGCTGAAGGGAGGAAGAGGCTTCTGTTTCTCTTGCCTTGGACCTCTGCTTCCCTCAGTGGTATAAAACCAGGACTTCTTCAGGGGGCCATCATACAACACCCAGATTCACCCTGTTCATTCTTCTCTTTTTAATAACCATTGACCTGTCAGCTTAATATAGGAAAGATGTATTTTCCGGGGGGGGGGGGGAGATACACAACTTCAGGGAGCAGCCACTTGAGTCATTCAGGGCAGAGGGAAATATGGAGGGAGGAGACAATTAAATCAAAAAGGAAGGGGGGAGCACAAGGGACTGTCTCCTAGTCCTTTGCATGGATAGCCTTGGTGTTAGTCCCCCTCCCCTTCCAGGTTGAAAATACTGTTGCTGAATGCTAGGTCAGTGAATGGTAAAACAGCTGCCATTCAGGACTTGGTCTTGGAAGAACAAGTGGACCTGGCAGAGACCTGATTGGATAAGGCTGGGTGAGTAATCCCTCCCAGTTTTGCCCACTTCTCTGTGCATCAACAGGTGAGACCTGTGGGGCAGGGAGTTGGAGTTACAGTGGCCTATTATGATTCAATCCCCCTGACCAGATGTCACATCATATGGTCTATGGTTTTGAGTGTGTTTATTTAAAGGTGGGTAGCCAGGACAGAATAGGGATTCTGTTGGTGTACCACCCACTCCAGTGCTCAACAGTCTCCCTTCCTGAGCTAGCCGGGGTGGTCTTGGTGTTGGTGTTGGAGTCTCCTTGTCTAGTAGTGCTGGGGAATTTGAACATCCATGCTGAGACTGCCTTGCAGGTGTGGCTCCATGACAAACAACCATGGGTCTGTCCCAAGTGGTATCTGGCCATACATTGCTGCTGGGCACACTCTGGACCTTGTTTTCTGTGCTGGGAGGGGAGATGATGATCTTGATGTGGAGGAATTTTCCATGATGCCATGATTCTCTAGTCAAGTTTAGGGGGACAGGTTAGAATGGTTCACTCAAGGAGGCTTATGGATCCAGATGGGTTCCTGAGGGCTTTTGGGGAGTTTCTTGTCACCATGGCAGATTATTCTGTTGAAGCCTTGGCTGACCTTTGGAATGGGGAAATGGCCAAGGTGGTGGACACAATTGATCCTGAGAGTCCCCTCTTATAGAGTGGAGCTAAACCAGCCCCCTGGCTCTCCTGGGAGTTGATGGTGATGAAGCAAGTGAGATGGAGACCAGAGCAAAATTGATAGAAGACTTGAAGTGAATCTGACCAAACAATGACTAGAGTGAATTTGAAGGCCTACTCTGTGGCAATGCAGGCAGCAAAGTTTTTTTTCTGCCAGAATTGCATCTGCACAGAGCCATCCAGCAGAGTTGTTTTGAATGGTCAGAGGTCTTTTACACACTCACTCTCAAGTAGGAAAGGCAGTGGCATGTTCAGGGGGGGAAAGGGCTGGCCCCAAACGCATGATATTGTGGTGACGTCACAGCTTCTACGGACCGCCCACACAGCGGATGTCACAGCTGCACAGCGGCACTGTAGCACATAGATGGTGCTGCACAGAAGTGACATCGTAAGGGCTGCAGTGCAGCCCTTACAATGTCACAAAAAGGAGCTTTTTCAGGCAGTCTGTACAGCCCCTTTCTTTTTTGCTGCACAGCGGTGAAGCTCCATCTGGTTGCTGCTGCACCATTGCGCAGAAAATATGGACATCTGTAGACCGATGTAGCTTTGTTTAAAATGCTTGTGCATAGTCAAAGAAAAGGTCTCACACCAAAAACAAAAAAATTAAAAAAAAATTCAACCCAAATGGGGAAAAATAAATTGGTGCAATTTAGAGGGATGCAAGAAGAGAGTGTAGATGTGATGAAAACAAACTGGTAAGTGGTTTTCAAGCATGTGGACTAGCAATTATTGAATATAGGCATTCAAACATTGTGGAATCTATCAGGATCCAGAACACCACTAAATATAGCAGATAAAAAAGAAAATGATTAGAAAAGACACCAAAAAAATCCTGATCTTTTAACTGAACCTTAGTGACATCAGTGTCTGGACTACGACTGTGGAAATCAGGGTTTGATTCCCAACTTGGTCAGGAAACCCACTGAGAGACCTTCATATGTTCATAACTCATATGTTCTCAACATCACAGAAATACAGTGACAAACCTGCTCTGAACGAATCTTGCCAAGAAACCCCATGATAGGTTTGCCTTAAGTTCACCATAAGCTGGAAATGGTTTGAAGGTACACAACAACAACAACAGCAATGTCATATATAGTGGTAGATGGCAGTGGGAAGAGAGGAAGACTGAGTACAAGATGAGACCACAGCACTCACTCCTCAGTCTCACTTGAACAGAGCTGGTGAGGACAGGGAGTCTTGGGGGTGTTTGATTGACAGGGTCACCATGAATTGGGGCTGACTTGAGAGCAGTTAGAAACAACAATCATATGGCAAAATAACCTATGAAATGATTTAGAGAAAAGAAACATGTTTTTAAATGGGTTTTCACTACTGCAGATACACTTCCCCTTAACACCATGAACAGGTCTTTTTGATGGCTTCTCCCAAGCTGTGGAACTCTGACGTCTTCTGTTGTCATTCCATCATCAGGAAAATCTAAAATAACCAGAAAACTTATGATATGGGCTATAGGACATTATAAGAGTGGCAAGCAGGCTGAACTTCTTAACTAGATTGCTTTAGGTAGCTTGTGAATAAAATTCAAGTAATGTTTTCATGTCATTTTCAACCATTTATGTTACGTTGCTAATGACATTTATGTTACCATGTGTATCATAATATAATTTATATATGATGGTGGCATTGTTTTCAGACGCTTCTTATAGAAACTAATTTTTCATCTATTTATAATCTTGAGTCCACAGTCTTTAATCTCCAATGCAGTGGTCTGAAAAGTGCAATTTCAAACTCAGTTTAGGTCAACAAATGTTACAGCTGTAAAAAAGGGGAGCATTTTCTAAAAGACAGGGTATCATATATTTTCCTTTCCTCAATTTTAAATGCATCACTGTGATGGAGAAAGGGAAAATACTGTCAGGAAATGACATGGATGTGACCACAAGGTGAAGGTATAAGCCAAGTAATGAAAGAGACTAAGCTCCAGTAACAGGTGTGTGTGGGTTAAAAATTGGTATTATGCACACCTGAGATGGGTGATGCAATGAGCATTTGAACCACCAGTATAAGGGAGATGGGAAATGTCTCCATTGTGGGTTGTTGTGGAGTGGTGGTTGGTGAAGCAATTTGTTGGTGAATGAGAGATAGAGAATATTTGAGATGGCTGTCCAATACTCAATGTACATATCTTTGTATATATTGCAAACAAAGATTAAAACCCTTGTATCGAGTGAAGACTGGAAGTTGCTGTGTCTTTATTCAGCAAGCAGGGTGCTCAAGGCCGTTTGCTGTGGTGAAGGAATTTTTCCTTCCTGGCCTGAAGACGGTTGCAGATATCTCTCCAGAGACCTTCATCTTGGTGTACTGTCTATGTGGCTCTGTTCTGCAAGTGGTCATAGTGGACACAGTGAGTTTCTCTACGACCCTAATACAATTTGAAATATCAGAGTCTAATGTTCCTAAACCCATATAGAATCTTGAAATCAGAGGGTTGGAAGAGGCTACAAGGGCCATCCAGTCCAACACCCTGCCATGCTGGAAAACACAGTCAAAGCATTCCTGACAGAGGGCCATCAGGAAGTTCTCCCCAATGTAGAATCTCTTTTCCTGTAACTTGAATCCACTGCTCTGGGTCCTAATATCTGGAGCAGCAAAAAACAGACTTGCCCCCCCTTCCCCACATAACTCAGTTTAAAGCCCTTCTGGTCAGGTCTTTCAGACTACTGGTGGAATTGTTCCTTCCACCTGTGTGGCACAAACCCATCCCTTGTCAGAAGTATATAATTAGTTGCATCTTTCTTCAGATTCTGGAAACCTACCATTTTGGATATACTGGCTATCATGGTGTTTATTACTCCCTATTGTTTGGAATCATTTGTTGAATGGTATTGTATAGTCAAATTTCAATGATTCACAAGGTCTACTCTAATCAGGATTAGCAACAGTATTCGATCCCTAATTTATTGTATGTGTGTATTTTAATATATATATAAATCACCACAAGTATGGCTTACTGTGTCAAGAAATTAATATATTATTAATATTTTGCTGAACAGTTTATGTGTATTACCTTGTTTGCAGGCTTTAAACAACTTTGCTTTACTCAATCACCATAGTGACATTGCCACCAGTCAGATTCAAAATAAATTTTATTGAAACAGAGTGGCTTTTAGACATGTGAGAAAAGGTGTACCTTGCCTCAGGCATCTGCACTTTTGTAAGGTTTAGAAGGCATTTTCAAGAAATAAGAGGCACACAACACAACGTCCATGTTTTAAAACTTGAATGGCTAAAATATACATAATGGAAAAAATGCACAGAAATGTGCTTCATCAATTTGGAAGAGCTGCATAAATTAGGCAAATTACATAGATTAAATATACACATTAGGAAAAGGTATCAACAATTGTGCAAATTTCTGGGCAGGAAGTAAATGAAAAGCTTTGTAAGACTATACAAAACAAAAGCAGGGGGAAATAAGGGAGTCTGAAAAATGCAACAAAATAAATATGGGAGGATTTTCATACCCTTACAGCCCACTGTCTATTGGACAGCCTGGACAACTAGTTTTCATCATAGACTTGAAGACAAAGAGTTCGATAAGAATAATCTCAATTGCACAGTGATTTGCACCCTCTTCTCAGCCCCACTGATGGAAAAAAAATACTGAAATTTGTCTGGAAACTGCATATCCAGGGCTCCTGCAATGGAAGATGTCAAATACCTGCAACCCTTCCTCCCTTCTTTGGAGCAGGAAAAGATGGCAGGGGATTGTTTGATCATTGCTTAGCAGTGATGGTACTCTCCAAGATGTTATGCTTTCCACTTGTCTGTCCCATAGGAAATGTTGGCAGAAAGGGGACTTATTTGGTTCTTATTCATTGAAGGCACTTGTAGCCACCAGGAGTGTACAGTGGACCCTTTGTATTGATGGAGTGGCAATCTGTGAGTTTGACCACCTTTGGATCATCACACTGTATTATTCAATGACATTGTGTGCATTCAGAGATGCCAATGTATTTGAACACATATTATCACCATTGAATAACATGGGGTCTGACACATTTTTGCCCATCCATGACGAAGCCCAGATTCAAACCTCTGCAGGTAGGAAGGGTCCACTATCGCTAGAAGAAAAAAAATGAGGGCATTCGCTTCCATAAGAATTCACATGTTTCTAGCACTTTAAAACTTCAGTTTAGTGCTTAGAAATAGAGTTTAGGCATCTGGGCCAGAAAAAGTTACCAATGGACTGTGGATACAACAAACATGTGTTAAATTATACTTGATGTCTGTGGGGTGAAACAGCTGGCTTGGGGCATGGAGTACAGATGATGCATGTCCTTAAGATACCCAGAAGCCGGCTTCACGCCGCCTGGCTGCCCACACATGGGGCAGATTCTGGGCTCTCCAGTGGTGCAGCATTTAGATGCTGCCCATTGCTGGAGTGCCTTAAAGACAACTTCCTGCTGCAGTGGGGCTGAAAAGCCACCTGTTTTCCTGCACAAAATGGGTGGCTGTTTGCCACTTCTTTTTTGGACATCAAAAAAGGCAGGTTTTGGTTGCAGCATACATTTGCCATGGCCCCAATCTGGCTTTATCACACATGGCTTCATGCCACTCCTTTGGGGTGATCTGTTTCACCCCTCTCTATAATAAGAGAAATTTGGAGAATCAAGGAAAAAAAAATATGGGAGGAGCCCAAATTTTCATTTGGATGGTCAATTTGTTCACACACACACACACACACACACACACACACAGCTTCACTCTCTGGTCAGCAACAAACAGATTGAGAAGGCTTCAGCAAGCTCAAGAATATGGTAACCTTTTTTGTTGCATTGATTAGTAACTTCACTCAAAAACAGTACATTACCTGTTTATTGGCAATTCTCATGACAGCCCTGTAATTTAAGGGACTATTATTCTCGCTGTTACATAGGTGATAGTTTTGGAAGCGAGGGACTGAAAAACAGGGAATACTGACTTATCCAACATAATGGGTAAGTTCACAGGATGGGTGACAATTTGAATTTGAAGCAGAGCCTTTTCCCCAATTTGTAGCTCAGTCTCTGAGCCACTACCTGATGCTAGCTCTCAAAGTGCATAAAAGAATTTTCTGAGAACACCCCAATGACCTCCCTGACTGAATACATCAAATACAAGTCTTTCTGTGGTATCCAGAGGTTTTGAAACCTCCAAAAATGAGATTGCCATATCTTTTAATATTTTATTTTCTCTACCTTGAAATGTTGGTTTGTGTTTTAAAGCCAACTAACACACCACTAGGGAGCTTATGCAATATGATACATGCTATAAATCTTTTCCAGGTATAGATGTCCCTGCAGGATTCATCAGAGACAGCTATTACTGCTCTTACTGGTGTAAAAATTGCATGATGCTATAAATCATTTAGCAACCAACCACAGCAGAAATGCAGGGTGAAGCTTTATTTGTTTATTTTCTTTTTTTTCCCCTGAAGCTTGTCTGTGTAAGCTAAGTTATAGTTCATGAGCTTTCAGCAAGAGCCTTTAGCATTATGCTCTCTGACATCCAATAAAAGAAGGATCACATAGACACAAAAGCTATGGTCTCTGCAGCCTTGTTACACTGATACCAGAAGGGACTCGGGTTCCTCAAAATAGCTTCCATGTTTTAAGTTGCAAAGGATCTGTTTTATTTGTCTGCTGCAGCTTGTTGGAATACTTCTATCATAGACTGAAATATTATTCCAAACAATGCCACTCTGCCAAATAATGTGATTCTCCATATAGTGATCAGAAAACCCCTTTTCAGACAATTCTTTTCATTCAAATAATTGATAGCAGACATTCTCATATATGTGAAAAAATAATTTGGGGTGATAAGGACAAATACCCCTTCACCCTTAATAATAAATGGTCCAGGCAGCACAGAAAGGAATCCTGTGAGAGAGCACCAGTGTATATGTGTACACACAATAAATATGTGTACTATACAGCACCCTTACAATAAAGACAGGTATTTTGTGGGCATGTGTATCAGAATTGGACAAACCTTGATATGTGGGCCAAATTAGTCCACTTTCAGCTTGTTTAGGTGTTCCTAAGGAATACTTTTGGTATTTCCTGATGGAAAATGACAGAACTTAGAGTAGAGAGAATGTTCTAAAATATTAAAATGGCCAAAAATATATTTGATAAAACTGTGATGAGAAAAATCATAGACTGATGAGAATCTTTGCATCTCAGGATTTATTCTGCATAAAATCTGCATGTTGGTATTTATGCAGAAAACTTTTCTCCTCAGCACAGTTTTCTCAGAAAATAACATTTTCGCACAGAAACACTATTTTCTATTTCCTGCACAGAAAATTCTATTTTCTCCATGAAAATGTGAATTTTTCACAGAATAAGTCCCAAAACTGTGAAAGAAAACTGCACAGTCTGCAAACATTTTCTTGCTCAAGGAAGATAATTTGCTTGGTATGTAATTTGAGAAGAAAACTGGTGAAGAGTTAGATTCTTAGACAGAACTGGTGCTTCCCTCAAGAAGAGGTGAAAATTGTTCAGTGCTGTAAGTTCATTTGAGTTATTTTCATTTAAATATTTTAGTTGATTTAAAAAAAACTATGTTATATGCAGAAAAGGGAGGGAGAGAAAGGAAGAAAGATAGAAAGAGGAAGCTGAATGATTTATAGGTTTGTTTTCTGTTTTTAGAATTGGCACTATATTGTCAACTGAAGACACCCAGAACAAAACTGTGAAATGACCAAGCAAAACCTGATTTATTTTTACTTCTCTAACCCTATGTTTTTAGCTTGTGCTTGTGACTTTGAGAAACTGTGCAGTATTCTTTTCTTCAGGGATATCTTTGTAATATTGAACATTTTGATACATGTTTTGAAAAAGACAGCATGAGGAAAGGAAGGGGAAATATGTTCTCACAATTTTTTTTACTGCATAAGCCGGTCACCCATGCTATCATACTTTTGCAGTTTGTTACAGAGATACCTTCTATGCTTGCAGGAACAATTATTTTTGCAAATTTAGTTCAGTGTCTTTGAGAAGTAACAATAACTACTACAACTGTTATTATTTTTTCAGAAATAGGGATATGTGTGTGTGTGTGTGTGTTAAAAAGTCAAAATTTAAATCAGTTTAGCACATAACTCATCTATCACTTTGGTCTGATACTTACTGTGCATAATCACTCCTTAAGAGACAGCAGGCACACAATTTCATCCAGTTCTTGGAAGGCAGTTATAGATTTTATTTGTTTATTTATTTTAAAAGATTCCCTATGATAGAAGCTTCAAATTTCCTTCACATTTCTTTCATACAACCTGAGTTTGAGACGAAACAAAAGTAAATTGGTTCTGTTTGGGTTATTCTCCAAACTAATTAATGCAGATTCTAATTTATTCTTGGGAAACTGTATGCATCTCTAATATTTTCCCTATTAGTGATGACTTATCAAGATGATTTATAGCCCTTTCACTACACGCATCACATTTGTTAGCCCAGTATTGCTTACATTTTTGTAATAAAAGCCATCATTATCCCTTTATGACCAAAGAAAGGCTGAGACTTACAGTAACTTGTGTAAGTCCCTCTGGCAATTTTGTGACTGAACTCTTAACCTGAGCTACCATATACCAGCTTGCATCTTATTCTCTTATCAACCAATGAGAAATATCTAACCTTGTAATGTTAAAATAAAACCTTCATAAAATTTTAAATGTACATTCTCTCTTCTCATGGCAATTCAATCATTTTATATTTGGTTTATTTAGACATATTGCTGAGCTTGATAAAGAAGATTTCTTTTTTTAAACAACTACAACAGCTGCTGCTTAAGAGCCTACTTTCAAAAAGGAAGATTTGGACTGACTCAGCACTTAGTAGTAAGGACAAGGCAGCTTCCTTAAAGAAAATGCCACACCATCACATCCAGCAACTGAGAAGGTGTCATCCTGATCGACATTAGCTGAACTTCAGTCACAGAAGACAAGGAGGAGAATTTCATTTATTTAATAAAGAACACAGGGATGCATATGTGATCTCTCTATATGAACTGATTGTTAAGTTTGAAGACAAACTTATGATGATGTCATAACAATTACTTGCTAAATAGAAATACCATGTAATAGATTCCTTGTTTCTCAAATCTTCCCTTATTTTCCACCCCATGAGAGTCTCATGATATAAAAGGTGAATATTCCTTTCTCACCCTCCGTACCTCCCTCTCTCTTTCTTATCCTGACCAAAAATCTTCCCCATCACAACTATTGAATGAGTACAGGGAAGAATATTGTTGAAACATCCACTCAGATCCAAGCCTTTTGTTGTAATTGCCATCAAGTCAACTTCAATTTATGGATATCCCATGAATGAGAGATCTCCAAGGTGCCCTATCATCATGAGCCCTGCTCAGGTCTTTCAGATTCAGAACCATGGCTGCCATGATAGAGTCTATCTATCTAGAACGTGATCTTCCTCTTTTCCTACTGCCTTCTACCTTACCAAACTTTATTGTTTTCTCTAGAAGTCATGTCTTCTCATGATACATCTAAAGTTGGTGAGGGGAAAGCCAACAACTGTAGCAGGGCTGAAAAACCAAAACACCCAACTACTGACCCCTTTTCACACTCAGAAGAAACATTCGCAGATGTAGTTGATTCATCCAAAGTTCTGGAGGCTTTATCTTCAGTTGCAATGTGTACAATATAATATAATATATAAACACTTGTCTCTGTCAGCTTCCAACCAACTACTCTGACATCTGCTCCAAACAATTTTCTAACTCTCCCAACTTAATCTGTTTGATTTTTGCCAGGACTTGGCTGGCAGGAAGAAGCTGCTCCTACTAACTTTCATATGACAGGCCAAGAGAAGAGGTAACAAAAGAAATAGTATTAATGTGTGTTTGTGGGGGGGGGGATGACTTTAATCTGTGTGGGGAAGTCATGTCTATGGAGAAGGAGTGGGAGGGTTGATTCTTCAGTCCTGGGTTAATTCTTCAAAAGAGTCATTTGCCTCTCAGACTGAAAGTCCTTCCTTCCAAGTTCTCTTACTTAGGGGGAATTATAATTAGCTCAAATATGAAGAGAGGAAGATCCTAACAAAGTCTTACGCCGGAATCGTGGTTCTGATATTGTCTACCAGAGGTCCACCGACAAACCCCAAGACAAGTGACACTAGTCCAAATGAGTTCAATAAAAATACACATTTTTATTAGGGGGCATAAATATCACACAGCAAGGGGACACACACACACACACACACACGTACGTGTTCAATGCTAGAGAAAAGGGAAGGGTAAGATTGGGAGTTAGGTCTGAGAGAAAGAGACACCGCTGGAATATCTACCATAGAAGTCTTCTCCTGGAAGCCGGATTGAGATGGATTATGGTGATGAACACTACTGCTGGGATGAGGGAAGCTTGGCTGCGGAAGCTATAGGCAGAAGTCAAACTGGCATGGACCAGCCTGTTGTCTGAGAATAACATTGGGGAGCGATTCAAACTTGGAACCTTATATAGTGCTGAACACAAAGGTGTTGATTGCCTGGGCTTTCTTAAGACAAGAGCAAATAATCTGTGTACAATGCGCTTAGGTTTGGACACAATTCGGAATGGAAGCCGGTTTAATGGCTGAGTGGTTAAGTCAATCACTGGATCATCAGGTGAGAGGCCAAGGCTAGTGTCTTACTTCGGAGGGCAGTGGCAGAACTGGTCTGGCGACTCCCAACTTCCTCTAAAGAGCTGCTTACTATGAACTCAATTCTTCCAAGCCGGTCTGTCTATGTGACCTTCTTGCTTGGGACTTATGGAGGGCCTTTGAATAGGTCAAGAAGGGTCATGATACAGTCCACATGTCTCCCAAAATTTTATATCAAATGTAGGAAGAAAAGTGGAAAGCCAGCTGTGCCCCTCTCTGCCCAGCAAAGAAGGACTGAGAGTTCTTCATTGTCCTTGCTGGGGAGATCAGTTTGTTTTAGGGTTGCCATGCATCAGAAATGACTCAAAGGTCCAAAACACATTGTAGAAATAATCCAGTGTGAGACAACTTTAAGTGCCCTGGCTCAGTGCTAGGGAATTCTGGGAGCTGTAATTTTGTGAGACATTTAGCCTTCCCTGTCAGAGAGCTCTGGTGCCCCAATAAACTACATTTCCCAGAATTCCCTAGCACTAAACCAGGGCAATTAAAGCTACCTCAAACTGTGTTATGCAGTGTATTTTGGACCAAAGACAAACAACAAGAAGAGCATCTTTATGAAGTGTGATTCTTGGTTGCACCTTGTTGGTAAACCATAGAGATTAAGGTCCTATCACAGCCCCTTTCTGGAGGACCAAAATGATTTACAATGACTTCTGAAAGGAAAATATTGACCAGAATCTTGTTGGCTACTATCATCTATTAACTTAGTATCGGGCAATGTTTAAATCACTGCCATAGAATGTTTGGGAGCAGAGGAAACTCAACAGAAGTTCAAGAACCAGTAGTGCAGCTTTCTCTTGGGCAGAGAGAGTGTTCTCTTTCATCCCACACCTTCTTGCAGTGTCCATGACCCTATTTTCCTTGATGCCAGTCTGATATCTACAATGCTACTGCCACATTGGTCAACAGGATCACAACCAATGTGTTCTTCACATAGCATTATCTTTGTAACTTTATATCCTTGCTTGCAAATGTTGCACTTTTCAGCTGAGAAAAAAATCAGGAGCCAATTAGGTCTGGAAGTTGTTTGTTTCTTGCCACTTTTATATGCCAATCGCTTAATGAGTATCTGATTTTCCATAAACATGTGCATATAGATTAATGTATGCTGAATGTGTTGCAATAAGGGCCAGCATCCAAGCACTAAGCATGTTCATCATTCTTCAAGATAGAAGGAATGTATAATGTATTTATTTATGAAATAAATACATTTCATGAAATATTAAGTGTGTGTGTGCATGTGCATGTATGTGTGTTGGTGCATGCCTTTATTAACATATTTTCACCCTAGAACCTGGTCTTTTGATAATTACATATTATAAATAGTATAAAGTGGGACAATAAAAATTTTAAATGTGTAAAACCTTCAGATATGATGAAAAGGATGTGGGATGTTTTTGTACCTGAATAGTTTCAGGGAGAGGCCTGGTTAGTACTTGGACGTGGGACCACCATGGAATACCAAATGCTGTTGTCAATATTTCAGAGGAAGGCAAAGCAAAACCCCTCCCTCTGAGTATTCCTGCCTCAGGAAACTATATGAAATCCATGATCCAACCCAACAGTTGACTTTAAAACAAATGAACACAAATTTACACTATAAGAAATTTGAATTACAGTTTCAAATCATACTGGGCAAGCATGTTCCCCAATAGTGTTTTAGGAATGTTGTCCCACTGGGAAACATGATATGGCCTAGAGCTAACTTCAAAGCATAACACATACTCATGGAACTGATTGTACTAAAGCAAATAAAATAAAATACAAAATGTTTTGTAGTTATGTGCCTTTTTGTTGTTGTTTAATAATGACTACCAAGAAGGAAACCAGTGGGAAAGAAGAAAGAGGAAAATTCCTGGAGAGAAGAGTCAGTTTAGTTTTGAAATTTACTCCATACAGTTGTTTTTCTAACAAAAATAACTTCTGTCAAATGCATTTTCCCTCCCAGGAAAGGATAAGGAACTACATTTCCCAAGAGGTTTTATATGTGAGGAATTATACTATTCTAGGACAGAAGTAGGTAGATACTTAGAGATGCACACTGTGTGAAGTGGGAAGGTTAATCACTAAGACTCAAGCTGCTGTTTCTCCTCTCCTTCCTCCATATTTGCAAGAAAATATTGCAGAAAAGTGGAAGCTGTGAGCCATGCATATACTATACAAAACATGATTCCAGAAACAGCATTCATCCAGGTCAAGAGAATGCCTGTTGTTTTCATGATGAGCATCGTGCTTCTCTATACCTTGATACAGCATTATAATTCTTTATGTTGCTAGACCTACATTTGCTCTAAATTTGCATTATTGAAGCTCATTTTTCTTACTCTTCTGTGACCTTCCTCAAGTGGTTATCCTTCTCAGTGTATTTGTCAGTGTCTTTCCTGTGTTACCTGCCTGGCAAGCTGTCCATTGCCATCCTCATAACATCTGTCACAAATGGCTGTTGACACTATTTCTGTAGTCCTTCATTTGTTGCCATGTCTGTGGACAGTAATTGCCACATTTATCTTAGCTACCTATTGTCAAGTAACAACATTCTTCCTCTCAACTGCAGAAGTTAATGTCTTCCTTGTAGTTCAACTGGTTTTTTTTCTCAAAAAGTGGCAATATGGTCAATCAATAGATGAAAATGGGGTCCCCCAGGATTATTTTTGTTTTACAAGCGACATCATACAAAAAACACATGCACACATCTCAGAAAGAAGTGGCCAGACATGATGAAGTAAATATTAATGTGCTTTACTCTTCAACTGCTGTTGCCTTCCATCTTCAGCAAGGATGAAGCTGTTTATAACTATATTATAGTCTTCCCAGAAGTAATATATTGAGTAAGGTAAGGGTAAAGGTATTTCTCATTGACAAGGTTGTCAAGTCGTGACTGTCCATAGAGGGCGGTGCTCATCTCTGTTACTAAGCTAAAGAGCCAGAGTTGTCAGAAACTACTCTGTAATCATGTGGAATGATTGCACAGAACACTGTTTACCTTCCCAACAGAGTGGTATCTATTTATCTACTTGCACTTGCAAGCACTTGCATGCTTTTGAACTGCATGCCAACTGCTAGTTTGGCAGAAGCTGGGACTAGTGATGGGAGCTCACCCCATCATACAGGGCTCATGTAACTTGCAACTTGCTTAACCTGAAAACAGCCCATAGTGTACCAGAGCCCTGGTGGTGCAGTGGTTAAATGCCTGTACTGCAGCCACTCACTCAAAATCATAAGGTTGCAAGACCAGCAAAAGGGCTCAAGCTCAACTCAGGCTTGCATCCTTTGAAGGTCGCTAAAATGAGTACCCAGATTGTTGGGGGCAAGTAGCTTACAGTTGCAAACCACTTAGACACTCCTTAGGCAGTATGAAGTGGTATATAAATGAAGCTGATTGTTTGTTTGTTTGCAATATTAGACAACCAGAAAAAAATGTCACAAGTAGTTTAATTTGTAAAGCCTTTATTTCTCAACTTTCAGGGAAAATATTTCAGAGACTCACAAGGAATGGAACAGGTAACCTGTTGATTGTGCAAAGGGAACATCAACTGGCAGCCATAGTGAACACCTTGGTGGTTACTTTACCTACCACCATTCTAAAAGATCAATAGAAGCAATTTAATATTTTTTTAAAAAAAAGTTGAAATAAAAAATTAAATTGAAAATTAATTTTTATGCCACTGAAATTGTCTTCATTGTAGAATATCTTGAAAAGTTAGTAAGAGTTTGGAATATATTATGCATTTATATGACACAGTTAATGCACTGTGAGCCTTGACAATTGGAGAAAAATCACCTATAATAGCTAGAAATAATGTTGAATTCCACACATGGCTGGGTTTGATTGCTTTATTTATTAATTTACTTATCTATTTCCCATTTCTCAAGAGAAAAAAAAATGTTTGCTCCACAATTTTAGAACAGTAACTAATAGTGAAAATAAGAACAAACAATTTCATGAGTAGTGGTTCCAGTAAATAAACAGAAAAATTAGAGGAGAAAGTAGATACTGATTCAAATCTAAAAGAAAAAAAACTATTTAAGAAATACACTGAGCAATGTCTTTTATATTGACTCAATGAGCTTGTCACAGTGTGATTCAAGGTTCTGTGGGGGAATGTGGATTCCTAGTACCTTTGGAGTTGATTTTAGAGGATACTGTTGGAATAGAAGAACAAGGCTTTGTAACAGTGATGGACACGGGGCTAACATGATTGTATGTGGCTGACTTTCGAGCTCTACACACGCAGCATGGCATAATATGAGAATCAGTCTGCTTATTACAATAGTAGCCATCTTGGCCCTTTGCAGTTTATAAAACTCATTATGACAATGTCACTGTGTTCCAGGACTCATTAAAATCCCTACCTTTCCTTCCCACCATCCTATTTATAGCTCCAAGAGCCCCAGGACTAGTAAATTGATTCCTTTAAACTGTAAGAAGTGCTTCTCTTCTGTAATTTTATCCATATAAATTTAATTTGATTGTTAATTTGCATAATCTGCTATGCAGTGATATAATTATATGACTTTTGTTTATACACGAGAAAGAAGTATCTGTAATTCATACATAAACAGCAAAAAAAGAAAAAAAGAAAATATTCAGAGGTCAGACTAGGGACTAGGGACTATTGTACCACAAACCAATTGGAGCATGCTTTCCAATTATGGTCTTTACAGTCAGGAGTGGAGTATAGCAAAGCAAGAATACAGCAAAGAAGAGGTGGAGTGCAGTAAGAGGAAGTGCTCTGTTATTGCAGCCTATGATGACCAGAGGATTTGCAGGTTAACTGCAACTTCCCAGAGGACCTTTTCTTCAACCACTCCCAGATTATGGAATGGCCAGCCGAAGGAGATCCGTCATATTAACAGCTTGGACAGCTTTAAAAAGATTGTCAAGACAGATCACTTCCAGCAGGCCTTCCCTGAATAGCAAACCAACCCACCAACTGAATTCATCATCCCACTGAGTATTTGTGCCCCATCTGCCTGTTCCTGATTATTTTAATTGTATTGCTTTTAATGTTTATCTATTTAATTGATGTTTCAGGGGAGGGAGGTAATGATTGGGATATGGGATATATACGTTATTGTTTTAATTGTAAGCCGCCTCAATTGTCTTCAACACAGAAGAGTAAAAATAAAGCTTTTATTTTATTATTTATGCCCCCCCCCCTTAAGGTGTCACCTGGCGCAGTCCACACATCCCGCACCCCCATAGTGATGCCACTGTCTGGGGTTAGGAAGACATTTGTCTATTGCCTCCTCCTCCTCCTCCTCTTCCTTCCCTGTGGTTTCAACCCACTTGCCGTTTGAATTTTTCCTCTAGGTCAAGGCTATTTGTTATTTAGTTGCTGTGTATTGTATTCTTCCATGCAAATATCACTGCCATATCACAATTGGTAGATATGGAAAGGGGAGAGGGGTGCTGGATGCTATTTAAACTAGCTGCTTTATCACACTAGGGGGCAAACAGGATTTAAACAAGAGTTAAACTAGAGAAAACCAGGAAATGTTGTGTGATAAACATCAGGCATTTCCTGGTTTTCTATAGTTTAACTCTTGTTTAAATCCCGTTTGCCCCCTAGTGTGATAAAGCAGTTAAAGGAGAGAAACCCTTGGGTGAATTGGGGGGTAGGAGGGTTGAACTTGCATGTTTGGGCATCTTCAGATTGTCTCCTCTCACAGGCTGTTTATGTTTATGGTAAGTTTTGTCAAGCATTTCTAGATGTTTACCAGACCGTAGTTGCTTCTCTCCCTGCTTGGGCAGAGATTGGTTTGGAATACACAGAGCACTGAGTTCTTCTTCCCTTATGTTACAAGTTGGTTGCTGATGTTATTTGTATTTTATGTAATAAAGTTGTGGCCACCATTTTTAATTCATAATATGGTGTCAAGCCTCCGTGGTTCAAAAATGTTCTTAATTGTAGGTCAAAAATAAAGTAAGCAATGATAAATAAATTCTAGCATTAACTTGTAAAGTGAGAACAGTTCTTGATGGTTTTTACTCCTCAGCTTAAAATGCTGAAACATGATTCATGAAGGACAAGCAATCCTAAATAGATTAGAAATATTATGAGTGATGTTTGTTTTCTTGCTCCTGGATTTCTCTTTTCTGCAAATACCATTATGTGCTGTCACAAAATATTAATATATAATGCTAGAACATTTGCTTCTGATTATAATATAATACCCATGCTTTCATAATGCTTTAACTAACACCATCATTAGTTGAGTACCAACTGTTCATGGGAATTTTGACCCTTTATATTTAAGACACCCACAGTGTTGTGATTCTCATATCCTATTATAGTACACAGCCTATAACAGCACGAGGTAATAGCATAATAGCTCAACACCAGATTCATAAGAAGAGAAAGAAAGATTGTGGTTACTCTAACATCTGTAATAAAAAGTAGCCTATTGTGCTGAATATATATATTATCTTCATAGGATATTTACAAAATCTTATGTACCTCTTCTATACTAAGCAGATTGTGGCAAATTAATTTTGTTTAGGATAAGGCAATCATAAAATATTCAGCAGTCCTAGCAATACCATTCATAGCAAATGTTTGCTATGTCCTCTTCTTCACATTTTGTGCACATCTGCTTGAGCAAGACAAAATTAGATATCATTTGCAACTGATTACAGAGGGAAGTACTTTTGTTTTGTGTTCATGTAGGCATCATTGGTAGAGTACAGTATGCAATGCTAGACCAGGATTCATACTTATTCTTAGTATACAACACTGTAACATTGTGAGAAATGGAGCCTCTCTTACATATCTCAACAGCACAATCTCTTGAAACTTATTGGAGTGAGGTGTGCATCCCTATAATCCTTATGCATCCCTCAAGTGTTTACCCATGGCACTCTCCACAAATGCCTATTTTACAAAAAGCCCAACTAGTGAGATGTATAAAGAGAGAATTTTCTCCATATGTGTCCTCTGTGTGATTTGGCATTGACATGGAACATGCAGTCTCTTCTCACTACACAATTATATGATGATATTCCACTTAAATTGTCATGGCTGCATCTTAGTTTGCAGTTTAAAGATGGGTATTTGGAAATATTTTCCAGAGAACTTTAGTATCTCACCACAGAACAAACCTAAGCATTCCACAGGGTACAACCATGGCAGTAAAAGCATGATATTGCACCATTACATAGTGTAGGTACCAAAAGTAATAATAGTTCCATTGTTGAAATGTCTGGTGAATTTGAATTTGATCTTTGTGAAAGAACTGCCCTAAACACAACCTCTCAATTTAGTCTGGAAACAAAATGCTTAATTACCTGAAAATTCTCACACTTCACAAATGTTCAGACAGCTGCAGAAATATAGAAACTGCATCTCAAAAAGTGTAATTTGAAAACATATATTAACATTTATTTTTAATGACAAATTTTCATATGGATTAATTTTTATTTATACTTAAAAAACAATGGAACACGTTAAAAATGGAGCAGGGAGGAGGAGGAGGAGGAGGAGGAGGAGGAGGAGGAGGAGGAGGAGGAGGAGGAGGAGAGTCACTATTCTGAGCATTTGCCTGCATGGATAGATAAAATATAATGGATTAGAAGGTGAGATGTAGGTCATGTTTTCAGTCTTTTAGAAGATAGACCCTAGAGTAGGGTTGGAAACATTTCTTGGGTTTCTCAATTGACTGCTGTTAACCATCTTTTGCATTCTTTTAAAGCTGCTATAAAAATAGGGACTCAAAGCATCTCAAATAAAGGTCAATATGAACCATAAATATTCATTTCACTCTCTTAGGAAAGTCCATTGTCCTTACTTGGATAAAGTGGGAAGGATAGAACTGTGTGTGCAACTTTAAGCTTGTTGGAGGGAAAGCAAGGCAGATGGGACAAGCTGTTCCTGCTCCAATCACACTGGGACTTCAGTGACCACATGGGCCCAGATCCGATCTAGGCTACTGCCACAGTCCTCAACCTGGCCACCAGCAAGGAGTGGCTTTTCTCTGGTCCTTTTTGTGTCAGTTCTTCCTCTTCCAGGTTGGGACGAGCTTGGTGTGGCTTCTGGCTGTGTTTGGGATGTGTGTCATGTAAACATCATGCCCACAATGTGGTCCAAAGATGGCACTTTTGGCCTGTCTACTTTGGGTCTTAAAAACAAACTATTTTTCCCTGTGTTAAAAAAGAGACACATTTCTTTATTAAAAATGGAATGATGGAGTGAAACAGACGCACAGACAGGGACAGCTTCTGGCTCCTCTGGAAGCATGGACTTTACATGACACACACCCCTGAAGTACCCAGAAGCTACCTCAGGGCCACCTAAGGCAGCCCAAATCCAGCCCCAAAAGGAGCAGATCATTTCCGCTCCTATTTGCAGTTGTGGCAGAAGGTTCCCTTACGGCCCTGATGTGTGTTTGCTGTGGCCCAGGATCAGGAAGCTGGGAGTGACTTCTGGCCACTGCTTCCTGCCTATCACCCCAAAATATCATTGTTTTGGGGTTGCTTCCTGTGTTGACATTTAGGTCTCTTTTGAATGAAACATGTTTGTTACATTTATCCATACTCTGTGATATATAAATACCACAGTCCTGTAAATGTTTGCCTTGAAATAAGTCCCACTGAATTGAGTAGCATTTCCCTCCATGTAACTGGAGATGAGCTTTCACCTTATGTGTTGTATGTAGGATTTTGTTGTCTTGTTTGGCCGAGTCTCTTAACTGTCTGAAATTTGGCCAAAATAATATGTAACAGATTACTCTTGTGCATTTCTGAGCCCCATCCTGTGTATCCTTTGTTCTGGTTCTGACGCCTTTTCTCCTATTTTCTTCAGTTAAATATTATACTAACAGATTAACTGCTTCAGAACTACCCTATTTTCCATGTACTATTTATATTTTAAATTCATTGACAGAATTTAATTATTGAAGTTTGTAAAAGGTTCACTTTTTAATAAGCTACTCATTAGCTGCATTATTTGTAAGAAAGGGTTTCTTTTTTACTCCCCAATTAAATTTAAATTTAATTTGTATCCATTTTAATGTTATAGTCAGATTATCTTAGAGTCAATTAACTCTTCTTTAAAAAATATAACTAGGGTTAATAAAAAAACTCATGAGATGGTTACTGCATTGAAGTTGTGATCCTAGGTAGAAAAAAAGTAATGAAAAAGTGAATGATCTGTCCTCTTTCCCCAAAGAAGTTTAGGAGTGTCATGGCTGATGTAATTCTATTAGGTGCTTATCACACTAGACAGTTATTTCAGATTATTCCATTTGAAAAACACTTCTGTACTCTGAAAGTTAGTAGAATGGCAACACAGATTTTAACATCACCATTGCATTTGTGCTTCAATGGTATTAGTTTCCCTGTTTGCTTTTTCACACTTTCCCTTCCAACAGTTCTACTTTGTAGGTTATTCTTTAAACTTTGGGTGTATTTACTCTTCATGTATTCTTTAATCTTTTTTCTCATCTCCATGATTTTTTTGGAAATTAATCCTCAGAAGCATTTCATCTAAATTGCACTATTATGCTAATCCCCTAGACAGACAGATAGATACAGTGTAAAAATAACATTCCAGAGAATACATGTACAGAGCTTCTTTTGAGGACTCTTGGGAATCCCAATGTCCTCCCAGCCTCCAGAAATAGTCTGGGGTTTTTCTGCTAGAGATCTTAAGAAAATCCTTAAGGGAAGAACAATGAATCCACAATTACACAGAGTCCAGTATATTTCCAATATTGCAATGAAACAGAATGGTGCATTCATATCCACAGTGTCCCTTTTTGTGGACTTGGACTCAGTGACCCTCGCCCATTTGTGGGAGGCAAACAGAGGGGGACAAAGCCAATGGGGCTTGAATATTGGTGATTCTCCATATTCGCAATGGGGTCCAGAATGGATCCACCACAAAAATGGAGGGGCAACTGTAGTTATTAAAACTTAGAAAGTTAGAGGGTCATGAATGAATTATTTCAAGTGGGAAATAAATTTATAGGATACACTGCAGAGGAAGGATATGAGATAATGTAGGATAAACTGCAGACGAAGACAGAGCTAACAGTGAAAATGATGTATAATGGTGATGTGCAATAATCTCTTTTGTTTCTTGTGTTTTTGTTTGTTTGTTGATATTTAAAAAATAATCTGGTTTAATTTGATTTAAGTTAGTGTCCTTGCACAAGATTACTCTTTCAAAAGTATGCAATAAATGTTTATGTGTACCACAAATGATTGTGTGTAATAGAGAAAATTCATTTGAAAAATTCAAATGTCATTTGGTGTTGGGTGTTCCTTTTCCAATAAGTGTACAGGAAACATCTTCATTAAATTCTCTAATTGGTTTAAAATTCATTATATTTGTTTTTTAAAAAATTATTTTTATATGCATTCATTTATATGAATTCATTCAAATTCGCTTTCCATTCTCTACTGTGTGGGAGTACAGTGAGTCATTTCTGGTTTCCCACTGACTTTAGTGGAAGATAAGGAGGTTTTATTTTTTATTTTTATTTTTATTATTTTGCAACTTTCAGGTTTCCATCAAAATTACATAGTACTTTCAAGCATTCTGCTATTCCTGTATCATGACATCTGACCTGCCAATGTTCTGACAGATACAGCTCCAATTTACAGGCAGTTTTAAAATGGAGCACCAGCAAACCTAAGTGCTAACTAAACTTAGATCTTTTGCTGACTAGCACAGGAAATGGTGACACCAGACATGATAGCTTGGGTTGTAAAGTAAACCACTTTATTTATATTTTCTCCTTTTTTTTGATTGCTTGTGTGGCTGCAAAGCAGTGGTGGTGGGGAGACAACTTAGTGTGGGAGCAGCTGAGGCATTCCCCCCCCCCACAAACCTCCTCCCCTGCCCTCCTCAGACAAAACACTTGAGCCCCAGAAAAAAACACAAAAGCTGTGTTCCTCTCCAGCTGCCCACATCTGGAAAACCAACCCAAGATTTATTCCCCCACATTGCAAGGTTCTCAAGCCAGCCCCAAGTAGTCTCTTTCTCCACCTTCCTAGTCACAGGAGCAAAAGAGGTGGTTCCACAAACATCTTCTTCAACCCAAATCTGGTCATACGCCATGATCTCCCTTCGATACCTGCCAAGTGACCACCTATTTAAGGCACCACCCAGGCCAATTATCCAATTCCATTTTGCCTTTTTGGAGTTGGAAAAAAATCCATGGAAAAGGGAGAAAATTCTTACCTGTTCCAGTAGTGATCAAACTTTCACACTGTGTCAGGGGCTAGATGATAGGCTAAGTATTTAGACAAAAGATGGAGAATGTGGGATGGCAGGGTCTTAGATTGCCTCTGTCCCTATCCCCAGGGCATATTTATTTCTCTTCTGACTTTCCCATGAGGCCAGCAAACACACAATTCCTTTCACATAGCAGTGCCAGATAGTGGGGAGGACCTGAATAAAATCTATTAATGTCACCTTCCTTCCTTCCTTCCTTCCTTCCTTCCTTCCTTCCTATACATTACTGAAGTTGTCAACCAGTTTCCCTATTTTCTCCTCTGTCCATCCTTTAGTTCACCTTTCTGGGAGGTGAACAGGCATTGTCCCTAAGCCAAAACCAGCTACTACTACTACTACTACTACTACTACTACTACCTCCAATGCAAAACCATTAAAAACAAACAGAAACATGGGAGATGAATCAATTTTATCCACTTCCTCTTTGATAACAGTATAAGATAAGGATGGTAAATAGCCAGACATTTCCAACACTTTCCAACATTTCACAGGTGAAGAGCAAGCAACAGCAGAATGTAGTCAAGATAGAAAAAGTTAGTAATAAGGAAGAATCCACAGACTAGGGGAGGTTGCAGCAGTTTGCTTTTGCCTGAACCTACTAATGGCAAGATTCAATCTTTCCTCTCCTCCATGTTGAGAATACAAATTACTTTTGTACTTTGAATTTATGTAGCAGCAACTGAAGTAAGCTGAGGACAAAGGAGGAAAGAGCAAAGAGAAACTGAATCATTTTTAAAAGGAGTTGAAAATGTGGGGTGACAGAGGATTAATCAGGAGAGTCACTGATAAATCAGGACAGCTGGAGGGGATACTAAGGGTATAGTAGCCAGAATGATAACTGGAGACATACTGTTCATGATTGTACAAAATGGGGAATTTCAGTGGATGTTGCATGACAAGCAACAAATACTGAAATTAATTCTTATACAGTAAAATTAAAGATACAGAAACTATCTCAAGTTTGTAATCTGGCAAATCTAGTCAGAGGCGGGGGGGGGGGAGTCTATTATGTTCCAGAAGATGTTGGAGGGCTGCACTCTGCCTGTTGCAACTCCATAAAAACATTTTTATATAAAAATGCCCCAAATGTCCTTTAGTGTGGAAGGGACCCACCTCTTTTTGCATTGTCCTGTATCATCTGCTGAAATCTAAGGAAAGAACACCAAATACTGGTAATTTTTAAGCATCAGCTCTGTATTTATTTGGATGTATTTCCTGTGGTTCCCCCATCCCCAGTTGTAACTTTTGATAACTCACCTGAATCAGCCTATGCACTCTAAAAGTATACTTAATATTCTGTTAACATGAGGCCTTGTCTGGACTCAAAGTTTTGAGTGGAGCAACAAATTACCGTGTACATCATAATTCCACAGAAATTTTGCACAACGTAAGGCTTTTTACTGTAACCTCCTTGTATGTGATTGGCAGGTTCATTGTTGCACAAAGTACCCATAATTCTTTTGCTAACTGCTGTTCTATGCTTCTTTGATGCATACTTTGTTATTTACCTTCCCTGCTGCTAGCTACAATAAAGTAAGATTAATCTCCTGTCATTCTCTCGTCAGCAGCTTCACAGCTTTCATGCATGTTGAAGGTGTGTAGACTCATTTTCTTCATTCCTTTCACACTCATTTTGCTTCTGTGGAGGCAACGTATTTTAACTTGAAAAGGGGGAAATGGGAGAATGATAACATCTTGGCTGAAATATACACTGAGCTGCTCAAATTGTGGAGGTTTTCCAGTATTCTGTAGATTCATCTCAGAAACCACTCACTTTTCTTTGAAAATGGTATGTGAGCAGCTTATGGTGTATGTCTGGTGTGTGGCTGTGTATATATATTTGAGACAGTGGTTTAGGTTAAGGCCATCAAAAGAAAGCAGGCCATCTAGGGCTGAGAAGTATCATCTTAATGTGTCTTATTGTTTATACAACTCTTTCATCTTCTTTGGAATACCAGAAGTAGAAGATTAGAGTACCCTTATGGTAGATCAAATTTATTTATGGGAGGGGAATAACTTGATGATGTTTATATGATTGCATCCATGTAAATAACAAAATAGATAAGAAAAAGTTATTTTGATTTTTTTTTCTAGAGTTAAAACTTTACGGGTATTTTCTGCAAGGTGTTTCTAGTGTGTACAGCTTGTTTAGTGCAAGTTTCAATTTTGATCCAAACTGAATCCAAATAATCCAAATTATTTCTAAAAAGATGAAGTAGAAGGATTCATAAATAAAAAGTATATCTCCATTCTATAGTACATATTTTTCCCCTGCTGTCAGCATCTAGAAGAACAAGATATGTCAGTTATGGACCGTGGCTAAATTTTTAATTAAGGTGCATTTTTAAAATGAGATATTGGAAACAAACAAAAAACAAAAAACAAACAGCTTCATTTATGTACCGCTTCATACCGCCTGAGCAGTGTCTAAGCAGTTTACAACTGTAAGCAACTTGCCCCCAACAATCTGGGTACTCATTTTAGTGACCTCGGAAGGATGCAAGCCTGAGTAGAGCTTGAGCCCTTTTGCTGGTATTGAACTTGAACTCGCCACCTTATGGTTTTGAGTGAGTGGCTGCAATACAGGCATTTAACCGCTGTACCACCAGAAAAGGAAGGTGAGAAACAAGAAGGGCCGATTCTCTCTGTCTGTAAGCTGCACACCTCCTCAGGTATTTGCTCTTAAGTGGTAAGAAACCGGCTGAAGTATATTTTTAAATGTCATGGAAAATTGGGGAGAAGGCGGGTTCAATCCAGGGGGCGGGTTCAATTCAGGGAACATGGATGGATATTGGGGAGAAAGAATGTAATTTCCAGAATCTAATAATGACTTGGTTTATGTCTAGACTAAAGCCCTACATGGATTGGATCCAGCATACCTGCGGGAGCGTCTCTTCCCATATTATCCACAGTGTACTCTAAGGTCCTCTGGGAAGAATCTTTTGCAACCAAAGAAGACCAGGCTATCTGTGATTTCCCTGAGGATCTTTTCATCAGCTGCTCTTTAACTGTGGAATGGCTTATGCCGGATGAGATCCATCAGATTGATACTCTTGAAGCCTTAGAAAGGCATTTAAGACAGATCTTTTCTGGCAGGCCTTCCCCAATTGATTCCAACTACTAATTAGACTGCCCCTCTGTTTATAGCTGCCATTACCACCTGCCTGTTTTATAATTTTAATTTAGATTGGAATTTTAATTGAAATGTTTCCACATTGAATAATTTGTTGGTTTTGTTGGGAACGCGGCCTGCGATTTTATGACTTTGTATCTGTAATTGTTTATTTTATTGTTTGGAACGTGCCTCGATCTGAAAGGGAGAGGCAGGCTAATAATAATAATAATAATAATAATAATAATAATAATGTTAGTAAAGGTTAATAGAAATGAATTTTAGGTGTTAAATTGTAAAATGCAGTTAAAGTTGTAGGGAAATCAAAGGGTTGTGGATAGGAAAGGGGGAAACTTTATAAGTCTTGGTTGTTATTTTGGTCACTGTGGAAACTTGTTTGTGTCTTTTATGTGTGTTATGTAATTGTTTCTTGTTTATCTTTTTTGTTGTTGTTTTGTATGTCACAAGAGGACTTCAATAAAGATATTTTATTTGAAATCCAGCCAAGGGGAAAAGGTACATGAATCCTGGTATAAAGGAAGGTCTTCTTGAGACCTACAGTTTTCTTTTAAGTCCCATAAAAGTGAATCCTACTGTTAGTCCAGGCTAGGGTAGACACATTGAAACATTGTGTTTACAGGTTCAGTCATCATACAAGTATTGATTCAAGGGGTCTATTGTAGTTGGGACTGACCTCTATAAATTTCAGATTTCAAATTCAGATTATTTACATTGTGCCTATTTTAGTTTATAGCTTTTCTAAATTAATATTTTCATGAGTTAAACCACTTCCTGGTCCAATTTTACTGAAAAATTGCAATCTGTCTAATAATAAACAGATAATAAACTTCTATTTTTCTATTTATTTTTTCCTGTCTTTTCCTTCTCCATTCAATTTTTTTTATAAGAGCTCCTCTTATAATCATCTTACTAGCACCCCACACTATATTATTTTCTACTCCTTTGTTTAAATTTAATTACAATTATTTTTTGAATTTTTCTTTTCAGTCACTAACAACCTCCTCTTTATTTTTCTAGTCTAATATGAAAGGGGTGAAAGGGGAGTGAAAGAGATTGCCCCAAAAGGGTGGATTGGGGCTTCCCCAGAGCTGCTTCCCCTGGAGCTTTGACAACCACATGCTTCAGCCCCAATCCACCTCGCCACTAGTCCAAATAGGGTCTGGAAAGATCAGCTCCTTTTCAAGCTGGTAAAGGGTCACCTTAGGCAACCCTGCAGCAACATTAGAGTGGCTTCCAGGTGCTCTGGGGATGTGCAACATCAAAATGCCATGCCTCCGGATCAGCTTGAAGTCACTCCATCAGGTTGGCAGGGTTTGTTCTAGGTGTTTTGGAGCCATGCACTGTCAAAATGTTACACCCCCAAGCAGCCCGGAAGCTGTCTTATGTTGCCAGTCTGTTGCAGCCCCTATTCTTTTAATTATGCTTACAATGGATTATGGTCTGAAAGTATGTTTTCCTTATCTTATTTATTAATGATTTGTTTATCCAAATCATATCTATTCTAGAGAATGATTGGTGTATATTCGAAAAGAAAATTATTTCTACCTTCTGAAATTCTCCATACATCAACTATTTCTAACTCCTCAACATTATTGCAAATTTTTTTTGCCAGTTTTCCACAATTTTTCTTAATCCTTTTTTTCTGATTTTCTATACAAAATTAATTTAACCGCAGCATTAAAGTAACACAAAATGCAGTAATTTTTTTTTTAATTTAGATACAGTAGTTTTTGCCTCTTTTATTTCTTTATAAAATGTATATTTCTTATTTACTGGTACATACATCCATATCAGTAACATTTTGGAATTTTTAATAGCACCCTCTACCACCATGTAACTTTTTCATCTACAAACATTAATCTAGGATCAAATTTGGATTTAATATACTTTATCACTCCATTTATTTTTGTTCTTCTCAGGGGAACAAATTGCTCCCTCAAATTTTTCTGGATTAATAAATTAACATTTAACTTTTTTACCAAATATCTTGGAGACATGTTATATCAATCTCAATTTTTTTGGTACAATATTAATTTATTTTTGTATTTATATTTATACCTTTAACATTCAGTGTAATACATTTATACTCCATTTCTTTTCCTCACTTTTTTCCTGCTTCTTTACTACTACTTAGAGGTACTCAAGTTCAGCCAACATGTTTCTCCTTGCCTTTCACTTTCATCTGTCTTTTCTCTCTGGTGCCTCTTCTTCTCTTGTTTTTTCCCTCCAATTTTTGTAATTCACCACTCAGCTGATCAACAATTTCACTGTCTGAGGTTTCATTTCACTGTTTTTGCTGAAACTTTCGTGTTCCTTGTAGCATTTCGCAGATTCTTTCTTGAATTTCTGTAGAAAGTTTCTTGCTGTGTCTATAGAATTAATATTATAGCTTTTATAGAAAATGAGTGAGCGCTTTAAAAATCAGCAGGACCAGTAATAGATCTAGACCATTTTTGTCTGTATGTATAGTTATTCCAGTTCTGATAAAAAAAAAAAACACAATTGATGCTACCACTTTCACCATTTCAATTGTGTGTGTGTGTGTGTGTGTGAGTATGTCTTTAAGTGTTATCAGATTATTCCTATATGTCAGAGGAGGAAACATTTTACATTTGTGATGTCAAAGGAGATTATTCAACAGTTATAAATCAGCATCAATAGTTAAGCTTATTACAATGTTTAGCATATGTCTTGGAAACTTCAGATCTTGATGGATGTGCTACTTGATTGTTTTGCTCACAAGCATATTTCTACCAGGAACACAGATGATGTCTAAACACCACCCAAACAATATCCCTGAGTCCATCTTTGGCAAAATGGATGTTGCCCTTGAGACTGTAGGTGGATGCATCCTTTATCAGTAGAGTCACTATTTTGAGGGGGCAGAGAAATATGTTTCCAATGTACTTTCCCATCCTCTCCTACAATCACACTTGTCTGGCTCTGTACTGATTATAAATAATATCAGCCCTACTCAGCCCCAAAGACTTTACATTGACAGTTCATTTAAAGGACAAAAAACTGCCCTTCATTTCTTGTCTGGCAGATTATGACAAAAGTGCATAAAGACAAAGTCCCTCTTGTATGTTAGGAAATGTGAAGAGGAAATGAAATTGTTGTTGCCAAGGAAGTCATCTGAATTCATACTAGACACATTTGAAAATCCTGTTTAATGAAAAGTATTTTTGTGCCTGACTTCTCATAATAGACCCTTTAGCAATTTGAAAAATAACAATACAATATGGTGGAAATCACAAGCCTGTCATTTTATTCCTTGCACTTGGATAGACAGCTCTATTTGTGACCTACAAATTCTGGGATCCCCAGCAGGAGAAATATCCCAGAATTCAAAGCACTCACTGTCTTGTCTGCAAAAGCCCTGTAATTTGTGAGATTGGAAGATAGCAGCCATTTCAGTGGCATTTGCCAATATAACTGCATATGTAAAATGCTTAATGGCATTGATATCACATTCTAAAGGAAACCAGAAATAGTTTTAAAGCTGTCAGCAGTACCGTTCTGCTAAGGCAGACATGCACAACACATGAACCAATAATGTCAAGCACTCCATTACAGCCATGTATGATCAAATTTCCATTTTCAGATGACAGCTCCCAGAATCCCCAACCAAAGAAAGAAAACAAAATGTTTCCAATCTCTTTGTATGCTGGTTGACCAGAAATTTTATTCTTGCTGCCTGTTTTAGATTACAACCATCTCATGGCCACAGAAAAGGACTAGTGGACTGCAATTCAGACAGATCTATCTTCTATCTATCTATCTATCTATCTATCTATCATCTATCTACCTGTCTGTCTGATTTATATCGACATTTCTCCCTATCTAGGATCCAAATTGTGCAGGACTGTATTAAAAACTACAATAATAAATAATGTAGAAGCCTAAGCAACCCATAATTAACATCTATTGAAACTGTGGTTACACATTGTTCATATTCTGTTTGGAAGCTGCTTTGAAAGCTAATCTTGTTTTAATGGTGCAGATACCTATCTCTATTGCCATAAGATTAATAGTAAGGATGAAAACAGGCATAACATCTTATTAAACATTTGTTTTTTCGTGCCCCATCTTTCCATGCTAAAACAGTTATTAAGGCAGCTAACTGCTAAAAAATTAGATGAAACAGCAATAGCATATTAAAGTGATCAAGATAGTGTCCACATAGTTCAGAGCTGATGAGTGTGTTTTTGTCCTGATCAATGCTGGGGTGCATGTAGTTCTGCATGCTTTGAACAGAGCTTTCTTTAAAATGGAGAACACTGGTATCAAGTCTGTTTACTGGTGATTTCATCAGTTTTACTGCTTTGTTATACTCACAGTCTCAAGTATGTATTTATACAGGTACCAAAGGATATATCCCTGCCTCATTTGCTGTTTTGAACATATAAAATATGATAACTCACATGCAACATGAGAAATGGATGGATTCAGAAGTCACACTGCTGGTACTTATATGTAACCTTTGCAAGTTTTACAGTTTCACAACAGGCAATAGACTCATTCTTATAGACCATTTTGTGTTCACTTCTGGGATTCAAATATTGCTGAAAGAGGGAAAGAAGAAAATTGCAATCTACAGTGAAATGACCCATTTGAGAAAGCAAACTTCAGAAACCCAACTGGCTTTCTGCTTTGAAAATCCCGCTCTTAAATCACACTCATTTTAATTATTAAAGGTATAACAAAGAAAATAAGTAAGTCAAGTGAACAGACCATCAAAGAAACACTCACTCATTACAAGTGGAATATAAATACATTTGATTTGTTGTCACAGCAAAACTGAAATGAAGAGGAAGAGAATTATTGACACTTGCTATTATTCTACATACATTATTCCTACAGTGAATAACCAAGAAATAACTTGGGAGAGGACCCTTTGCCCTTTGTAACTGCATTATTTACAGGTACCTTAAGACCTGCCACATTACATAAAATTTATATAATGTTATAAAATTTAATGGTTTTTGTTTTAACATGTTATATTGTAATTTATAACTGTTTTAACTCTTAATTTTTTTAATTATATATATTTTAAAAATATATATTTATATATTTTAATATTCTTGTACTGGTTTTAATTGTATTTTTTATACATATTGTTCACCGCCTTGAGCCCTGTATTGGGAGAAAGGAAGGATATAAGAAAATAACATAATAATAGTAACACTGCACTACACTCTTATAGTACTGCTATTCCACTTTTACTGCTCTGGCTGATCCAGTTGCATTCTGAGGCTTGTAGTTTACTGAAAACTGTCTGGCTGAGAATTCCAAATGCCCCTCCTAAAAATACAAATCCCAGAACCCAACAGAAGGCAGCCAGAGCAGTAAAAGTGGAAGAGCAGCACTATAAGAGTGTAGTGCGTTAGTCTAGCTGGAAGCATCCTATCAAACTTGAAATTCAAAAACAAGAGTTTAATCTCCATCACTATCAGCAGATGCTAACCTATGCTTGTGCTGAGTATTTATCAAGACAGCCTAGGCCACCATCAGCATGATGTTGCTGTTGTTTTGGTTGTTTATTTTTCCCCATGACAAAGTGTTTAGTATTAGTTTTTCCTGATCCTTGTGAATAGATACTTCTCAATATAATACATCTTGGTAATTTTAATAAAACCACCACTGTGGTATGTGCCATAACGAGTAAAACTACATGAAGTCTCTAAAGTACATATTTAATTCTCTGTATTATTCAGTTTTTTCCATTTTTAAAAACTTTATTAAAATACCTTTAACCAACGTAGATGCATTTGATTGATATTTAAATCTAATGTATCTAATATCTATATCTCATAATATACCACATGTAATCCTAATGAAGGAATACTATGAAGTTAATACACATAAATTTGGGATTGGGTTTTTTAATAGGACAGTTAATCCATGCATAATCCTTTGTGAAATTAAATTCCAGTGCGATGTGACAGGATCATGTTTGGAATTAACTTTGGAATTGTCTGATCCATCTATGAATTCACACTTATTAGTGAAGAATTAGATATAAAGCAGCCACTGTAGTCACATTTGGTGATCATTACTGAACTGCACATAACACAAATCTCTTCAGTGAATTTGTATCTTTTTGATGTGCTTGCTTCTCATTATTTAAAGGTACAGCATCCTTTAAAATGCAGCAGATAAAACTTTAATGTTACAGTTGAATGGAGTGACATTTATTGCAGATGGTTTAAGTAATAAAACATGACAAGCTATCTTGTTACACTGATTAATGACAATCTCAACTGTGCAGTAATTTGAAGACGGATGCTTTGAACTTAGAAAAGTATTTTGGTCTTGGTTATTTTTTTTTCTTCACTCAGTTCAAAAAGAGAGTATGAAATTCAATACATCTTTTTTCTCTGGTTTGCTTATCCTGTGAAAACATTTAAACTTCCATTAAATTAAGAACAGTTAAACTATGTCTGGCCATGGTTTTTCAGTTTACAGACAATGAAAACACTGGTATTCAAATTTCCCTTCTGCATGCTTAACATAGAGTCTAATATAAAACATCTTGAAAGCTTCTGAAAAACAATACTCTGGAATAGATGTGCAAGAAGGATATGGTAGTAGAGGCACCAATAGTGAGGCCTGAATTTAAAAAGATTGAACATATACAAAGTTTGCAAACTTTGTTTTTCCAGTTTTGTTCTCATATCTATTAGCTTGACTGTAATGGGCTTAGACATAAAGAAGTACAGAAAAGCATTAATCCAGGGCAGTTAAAGTGGTCTCAAACTGGATGATTTCTGCAGTATGTTTTGGATCAATGTCTCTATTGTTGGTCTTATTGACCTATCACCACTATCATAATTGTCATCACCATCATCTTCATCATCATTGTCATCATAATCTATTTCATTATCCCTGTCATCCTCTTATGTCACATTTTATATATTTTATTATCATTTATAACATTGGTACGATCATGACCATAATTATGTTGAGGAGCAAGGATTCCACAATTTAATTATAAAAACAAAACAAGGGAGGGGGAAAAAAGAAAAGAAAAAGAAAATGTGATCAGTGAGAGACTTTTAATATCTAGCAACAGCAAGTAATAATAATAATAAATAATAAAAGTTTATTTATAACCCACTCCTCTGTATAACACTCGGAGCGGGGTACAACAAATTAAAAACAAAGCACAATTTAAAACAGATCTTATTACCCAATACCCAACCTCCCTCCCCTTAAAAAATAAATTAAACCAGCAATTAGTAAAAACCAGTAGATAGGGAGTTTATAACACGCCATTTAAAATGACTTACCCCATTAGCATTTAATTTTGAAGCCAGATTTTATTGCATGCGCTGAGGGCCAGGCAATTGCAACTCAGCTGCAGCCCAGGTCCGAGCCATGCTTATTCAGCATCTTTTCAAAAATGGCACACTCCCGGTGTTGAAAAGATACTGGATAAGCACGGCCGGGACCTAGACTGCAGCTGGGTTGTATTTGCCCAGCTCCCAGCATGTGTGATAAAATCCAGCTTCAAAATTAAATGTGAATGGGTAAGTCGCTTTAAACTGCATGTGACAAACTCCTAGATTTCTATACCATTTCTCAGTGAACTAGCACTCCGTAAGCAGTTTACAATGTGTAGGCCAATTGCCCCCAACAAGCTAGGTACTAATTTTACCAACTTACAAAAGGATAGAAGGCCGAGTTGACCTTGGAGCCTTCCTCTAGGATTGAATTTACAGTGCTGTGGCTGCAGTACCGCCATTTAACCACTCCACCCTCAGGGCTCCTTAATATTAAAAACCAGTGTCTGTAAATCTGTCTTTATGTCTGGAAATATGTCTTTATATGATGTACAATTTCCTTATGTTAAAGTCAGCTATTACAAAAATGGAAGATATGGCTTTCCCCCTTTTCTCCTCCAAAAGAGAGTTTTTCTCCTTCAAAACAGAGAAAACTTTATTTGACTGGACCACATTTCCTATATTTTGTAAAAGTACAAGTACTGCTTCAGAAATTGTTAAAATAATACCTGGACAAATTATGTTGTAGTGGTGGTAGTAGTTGCTGCTGTTGTTGCCATTTTCAATTATTATTATTATTATTATTTTATATTTTCCCGCCTCTCCCACATGGATCGAGGTGGAGTTATAGTCCACAAAAATACACATAAAACACACCAGTAAAATACAAGAACAATTAATAACAATTAATATTAAAACTAGCTCTTCATCAAGTGGCAATACAATAAAGTTATACAATGGTCAGAAAGATGGGGGACATCTCTTACACAAGGTCAGGTGGGTAAGCTCTCTGGAAGAGATCTGTCTAAAGTGCCCTCTTAAAATGCTTCCAAGGAGTCAATAAGACAGATCTTTCCTGGAAGACTATTCACAATTTTGGAGTAGCTGCAGTAAAGGCTCTTTGGGAAGTCAATATAAGCCTGGTTGATTGGTGTTCTAACACATTCTTCCCAGTTATTCTAAGAGTGCGGGGCGGATTATGTAGGGAGAGGGGTTCCCAAAAGTAACTTGGACCCAAGCCATGTAGGACTTTAAAGGTAATAACCAACACCTTGTACTGTGCCCAGTAGCTAATTGGCAGCCAGTGGAGAGACTTTAGAACAGGTGTTATACGGTCAAACCTGGATGAACTGTTGACCAATCTGGCTGCCGCATTTTGAACCAATTGAAGCTTCTGAACTTGGTAGAAGGGTAGCCCCATGTAGAACACATTACAGAAATCAAGATGAAAAATTACCAGTGCATGTACTACTGCTTCCAGGTCCTTTTGGTCCAGGTAGGGACACCAAAGATGGTACCAAGAACTCCTGGCCATCACATCTACCTGAGATGACAATTGATGAGTCCAAGAGTACTCCCAACTGTGAACTTTTTCCTTTAGGGAAAGTGTGATCCGGAACTGGTTGATAAATCTCCTTCCCTGGACCTGGGGTACCTATCGTGAGTACCTCTTTTTTTTTTCTGGATTCAGTTTCAGTTTGTTTTCCCTCATCCAGCCCATTACCAACCCAAGGCAGGCATCCAGAGGAGAGATGCCATCCTTAGTCACTGCAGCAGTCATAAACATAAGTAGATTTGGGTGTCATTAGCGTACTGATAACACCATGCTCCATGTCTCCAGATGATCTCACCCAGTGGCTTCATGTAAATGTTAAATAGCATGGGAGACAGAATGGTGCCCTGAGGGATGCCACATGTCAGCTTTCTTTTAGAAGAGCAACTGTCCCCCAGCATCACCATCTGGAATCTACCCAAGAGGTAGGAATGATTACTCGAAAACATAATTTCCAACTAGATAAATAATGACCTAAATATTCATTAATTTAGAACCAATGAATTAGTGGGGCAGTGTGCAGGTAAAGTTTGTTAATTTAATGCATATACTTTAGTTGGGACTAACAACAGGATTTAGACCAATTTCTCATTTGTTAGACCTAGCTTTTTATTTTTAAAAAATCAGCATGTCAGTCACAACTGTAATTGATGTTTAATGCTTAATAACATTACCATGTCCCAGACTTGTGGCATCACTTGGGGCTGTCAATAGGTGCCCATTCACACTGAAGAGTTATTGTGCCATTATTCCCCTTTAACTGCTATGATTTCATCCCATGAAGGTCTGGCCTTTGGAATTTCCTGATGCATTAGAACTCATTGGCTGAGAATTCTGAAATTCCCTTACCAGAACTACAGTTTCCAAGATTCCATTTCAGGATGGAATCATGGTCATGAAAGTGGAATATTAGGGCTATAACTGTGCTATGTGAGTAAGCTCCAAGTCTAAGAATTTGGCCCTAAAAATCTCAGGGAATGGGTTGCTGCTGTGTTGGGAACTTTGTTGTTGTTGTGTGCCTTTAAGTCATTTCTAAATTATAGTGACCCTAAGGTGAACCTATCACATGGTTTTCCTGCAGTTGAGAGTGTGTGATTTTGCCAGGGTAACCTAGTGAATTTCCATGGCTGAGTGTGGAATCAGACCCTGACCTCTTGAGTCCTAGTGCTGTTTTGAAACCACGACACCACAATGGCTGGCAACCTTAGTCACTTCTAATGATTTCCTACTTGGTCACAAAAATGTTATATTAACAAATTAGAAGATTACTCACCAATAGTTTGAAATAGGAAAGATGAACAGACAAAATTCTTAATGCAAATTTCATTTGGGAAAAAAGGCTTAGTAATATTAAGGATTAAAACACACACAGAGAGAAAAGCTTTTCCTGATGTTTATCATCAAATTCAATTACTTTGGGAAATTTGTATCAAACACAGAAAGCTCAAAAGTCTCTGTCCTTCACAGCTTCTCTTTGTTGCTTTTTGGGGGGCAGTTCTTTATAGGAATTTGATGAGTTAGGAGCAAAAGGGATCCTTCAGTATTCATAGGCAGTGCACATACATTAAAAATAATGAAATTGCTCTGCATATAGTAGCTTACCTAGCAGGTTGTCGCAGCGTGCATTCTCATTAGGGTGCCTTGCTTGAAGCCTAAAATCTTGGCATCAGGCAATACAGGAATTTCCAGGTGTGAAAAGTTAGACACAGGTATTTATCTTCATTTCTAAAGTGCTGCTCAGAGCATTGTGATTTCCACAGAACTTTGTTTTCAACAAATATTTGAGGCCTCAGTTTTTACATTCTACTAATTTCCTTCATGCCCACATCTCTTTCAAATGAGCAACTCAGGTTTTTCTTGTTATTTTCATTCTTGAGTTTCCTAGACATTTACAGGATTGAGCTGGGAGAATGGGCTGTACAGTAACATTGCTCACACTGGTCATGATAGATTAATGGAAATCCATAGAGTACAAGGTGTTGGTGGGGAAACACAAGTTCGTGATAGTCAACACGTGTAGGAATAAAGTCAGAAAAACTAAAGCACACTATGAACTCAGGCTTGCTAGAGAGGTTGAGAACAATAAAAAGGGCTTTTCTGGGTACGTCTGCAGCAAAAGGAAGAAGAAGGAATTGGTAGGGCCACTGTGTGGTGAAGATGGGAAAATGCTAACAGGGGACAGAAAAAAGGCAGAATTACACAACACCTTCTTTGCTTCAGTCTTCTCAAAAAAGGCAAAGGGTGTCCAACCTGAGGACAATGGACAGAATAGGAAAATTTCAGCACAGAATAAGTAAAGAGTACAGGAATACCTGGTTAATCTAAATGAATACAATCTCCAGGACCAGATGAACTATATTCAGGGGTATAGAAAGAATTGGCAAGTGTAATATCAGAGCCATTGGCAATAATCTTTTAAAACTCCTGGAGAACAGGAGAAGTCCCAGCAGATTGGAGGAGGGCAAACATTGTCCCCATCTTCAAAAGGAGGGGGAGGGGAGAGACAATTATCGTCCAGTTCGTCTGGCATCAGTACCTAGGAAAGATTCTGGAGTAGATAATTAAACAGAGAGTCTGTGAACATCTAGAAGATAATTCCATAATCACAAAAAGCCAACATAGGTTTCAGAGAAACAAGTCATGCCAGAAAAATTTGATCTCTCTCTCTCTCTCTCTCTCGATAAAATTATCAGCTTGGTAGATGAAGGGAATGATGTGCATATAGTATATCTTGATTTCAGTAAGCCATTTCACAAGCTTCCCCATGACATAATTGCAAACAAGCTTTTAAAATGTGGGCTAGACAAGCTAATCGTTACATGGATTTGTAACTGGTTGACTGGCTGCACCCAAAGGGTGTTCAACAAAGGTTCCTTTTCATCCTGGAGAGAAATGACCAGCGGGGTGCCAACATGGTTCCGTCCTGGGCCCAGTGCTATTCAATATCTTTATTAATGACTTGGATAATAATAATGATAATATAATAATATTTATTTATTTATACCTCGTTCTTCAGCCCTAAAGGCTATCAGAATTGCTTACAAATATTATTTTAATTAGATGGTTCCCTGCCCTCAGGCTTACAATCTAAGAAGACATGACACAAAAGGAGAAGGGAATGGTGGTGGGGAAGTGGATCAGGTCCAAAAGTTCTTCTCTCCCTCTGACACCTGGACCAAGGCAGATGGACTGGAGGGAGGGCTCTGCTTCATACTCTAGGACAGGCCTGATGGAGTTTGGCCTCTCCTTCACTCCCTCCTGGCTAAGATGGTGTAGCATGGAAAGAGGGCTCTTCTACTTGAGGCCAATACTGGATGACAGTATTGGGGACATAGTTATCAAATTGGCAGACAACACCAAATTAGGAGGAGTAGCTAATACCCCAGAGGACAGGATCAAAATTCAAAATGATCTGAATACACTAGAAAGCTGGGCCAAAGCTAACAAAATGAAATTCAACACAGAGAAATGTTAGGTCCTGTACTTAGGGAGCAAAAATGAAATGCACAGATATAGGATGGGGGACACTTGGCTGAACAAGACCACATGTGAAAGGGATCTAGGAGTCCAAGTAGACCACAAATTGAACATGAGTCAACAGTGTGATGCAGCAGCTAAAAAGGCCAATGCAATTTTAGGCTGCATCAATAGAAGTATAGTGTCTAGATCAAGGGAAGTAATAGCTCCACTTTATTCTGCTTTGGTCAGACCCCACCTGGAATACTGTGTCCAGTTCTGGGCACCACAATTAAAAAAGGATGTGGAGAAACTGGAGCGGGTCCAAAGGAGGGCGACTAAAATCGTGAAGGGTTTGGAAACCATGCCCTATGAGAAACGACTTAAGGAGCTGGGGATGTTAACTTGGAGAAGAGAAGAGTGAGAGGTGATATAATAGCCCTGTTGAAATATCTGAAGCAACGTCACATTGAGGAGGGAGCAAGCTTGTTTTCAGCTGCTCCAGAGAATAGGAGCCAGAAAAATGGATACAAGCTACAGGAAAATAGATTCCACCTCAACATTGGAAGGAACTTCCTGACAGTAAGAGCTGTTCAACAGTGGAATACAATCCCTCTGAGGGTTGTGGAGTCTCCTTCCTTAGAGGTCTTTAAGCAGAGGCTGGACAGCAATCTGTCGGGGATGCTTTGATTGGGAGTTCCTGCATGGAAGGGGGTTGGGCTGGATGGTTCTTGTGGTTTCTTCCAACTCTATGATTCTATGATTCTATGATTCTAAGTGTAAAGGTTGTTGCCTTCATGTCTTACTTTGGGATTCCACAGACACACCCAAAGTCAAAACTTTGTACTAAAGTTTAATAGATACTTCAGGGTTTTGTTTTTTTAAAAAACAAACAAACAAACAAACAACAACAACAACAAAAAAAAAACTTCAGTGCAATTTAATGCCACCTTAGCTTTCATGGAGTTCTGGGATATGTAGTTTGTTGTGGTACCAGACTGTCTATCAGAGAAGGCTAAATATCTCACAAAACTACAATGCTCAGAATTCCATAGTACTGAGCCATGGCAGTTAAAGCAATGTCTGCAGTGCAGATTAGATTTAAGTGAGTGTTTGGACTGATCCAGCAAAATTCATTTTACTTACAGCTACTAATTAATATTATTATAACTGGCTAATGTACCTAGAATTGTTTTAGAAATTTTTTTAGCCATCATGAATGATCATTCAGTTTCAACTGCTTTGGAGGACTGCTTACATGTTTTGAAATTTCCCTCATTGGTTTCACTTGTCTGTGTGGGGAGCATAAATATAATACTTTGTATGATTGAAAGAATGGGGAATTCTCGCCATTCCTTCTATTTTCAGTTTCAACTGCTTTGGAGGACTGCTTACATGTTTTCAAGTTTCCCTCATTGGTTTCACTTGTCTGTGTGGGGAGCATAAATATAATACTTTGTATTATTGAAAGAATGGGGAATTCTCGCCATTCCTTCTATTTTCCATAAGCTATATAGCCTATATGTTATGTCATCCTATCCCAAACATCCTATCCAAATGTGTTGAAAACCCAACCAGCTGTTTCCATGTGATGACGGTAAAGGGGGCTGCTCGACTTACCAGGCTGGCTCAGTTGCTGTGGGGGGGAAGTGTCATGAAGGGATGGTGTTCCTGCCCTGGCTTATCCCCAGCAGGATGCAGCATGGTCTGCTAGGGCCCTGATTGGCTGCTGGGGGTGGAAATGAGTGGCACGTCTGGTCCAGGACCTGGACTACAACTCCCAGCTTGCACTAGGAGCAGAAGTGTCATGTCATTGCCTGGGGCCAGGGCAGAAAACCCATAGGATTGGTTAAAAAGGCCAGAAAGGGTGAAACTTACCGGCATGGTAATGATTGGCTGGTTGGCTTATTTAATGTCATTCCCTTGAAGCTGAGCTGGGTGTCCCCTTAGATGCTGAAAAGACAGAAAGTACCACCATGTCTTTCACTTACCTAGGCATCCAGCTAGATTCAGTGGCAGGCATCTTCCGCCTGCCGGAGGACAAGCACCACACCCTGTACTCCATGCTTCAGGCCACCCTCTCATCACCCAAGTCAACTCTCAATGAAATCCAAGCCATTCTGGGACACCTATACTTGGCATGCTGGGTTATTTCCTTCAAGCCAGGAAGGAGCAGGGGGAAAAAACCTGCTTCTTTTTGAAATGGCTTTTTTCTGCATAACAGTGCTTTTCTGCTAGCATCAAGGGATGTGTCATCTAAATGCTACACCTTCAAGAGAGCCTGAAGGCACCTCTTTTTGCCTGTCTGTTTAGCCCCATGGTTACCTATTTCAGACCCAGACAAGCTTGTAAGTAATTAACAATAAAACTTTATTTGAAAAACAGTTTAATAATGTTTCACTTGTTCAGTCGGTACGTTCACTTGTCATTGTTTCACTTTGTTGCATTTAGTTATACTTTGTTACTTCCCTCTCTCTCTTTCTAGAGAACTCCAGTTACTCTCACTGAGGACCCTCACACCATCATCATTTAATGTTATCCTTCTGACTTTTTCTATACTAGCCCTCAGGCTAACCTTATTCCTCAGGATATCAGATCAGCAACACTCTCATCAGGAGGGAGTTGTATTAGAACCAAGTCCTTCACTTCTGAACTTGTTCCTGTCAGATCCTGTCATAGAGCTAAGTCATTACCTTCCAAATTTTAGCTCTCACAGTCCCTAACCTCTGGACTTTCACCCAACCAGAACATGTCTGGAACCAAAAACCTATCTGACTCCTACTGTCAGCAACGGAATTCTTCTCTTTTTACTGGCCAACATTATATTTGCTGTCACCAGATGACTCCTGATTGGTTGTAGCTAACCTTTTCCTGCTTGGCTCTTGCTAGTCTGACATAATTCTGCTTGTTCTTCCCATCACCCAGATTCACCCAGTGGTTTTCATGACCAAGTTGGGAATAGAACCCTGGTCTCCAGAGTTGTAGTCCAACTCTCAAACCACTATGCCACATTGACTCTCTAGAATTGCCTTAGCATTGCCATAACTCAGAAATTATTTGAAGACACACACACAACAAAGAAACAAACAAACAAATAGTGGAAACATATAGGCAGAAACTTAATGGTATTTATAGAGAGCGAAAGTTGTTAGATTTCCTAAAGAAATACTGGTTGTCTTACACAGTTAAATAAAAGTTAAAGAAAATATTTTAAAAATAGAATTGCAATGTAAAACTTTATATCCTCACAAAGAAAAGAAATCATGAGATAAACCCATTGACATGTTTCAATCTTTAAAACCATCAGGAAGTGATGTCTCACCAAATGTCTGGGAACAGAAGAATGTCTTAATCCAGCACTGGAAAAATGCTAAGTGTTGGATCAAGACATGTTTCAGAGAGAAGATCATTCCAGTTTCAGGGAGGAACAACTGAAGCGTCTCTCTCCAAAAAGGAGCCCCAAAAAGCAGCTTCATTCCATGCCACAGCCAGGTTGCTGTAAGCAGCCTGGGGTGGCACAGAGATGTCACTCATGTGCCGCACCGTTTGGAGGTGGTGTGCATGTGACATCCTCATCATGTGAGCCATTATGTTATGGCACCCTCCCCACAAAATAGGGTTAGGGACCATTCAGTTGATGCGTGGTCCCTAATCCTAAAATTGCTGCTGCCATGTCTCATTTTTCCCATCTGTATCAGACCTTTATATGCTAGTTGTGGCCTCACTATGTTCTTAGAGAGTGTGGAATTCTAATCCGATTTTTTCTATTTCTTCCAGAGGGCCTTCCCAGTTGATTTTAAACTCTACATTCTAAATTGGTATATTTTTTATTGTTTGTTTATATGATTTTAATGTGTTCTGTGTTTAAGTTTTTCAACATCTGTTGGAGCTGAATCCATTGAAAATCATTTGCAAAAAAAGCTACCATACTGGGAAGCAGTAGAGATTTATAGATAGAATTTTGAAAACTCTGTATTTGAAAAAAAACTAACCGATATCGGGCATGACATTAATAGGTTGTTCTTGAAGTCAGTGAAACCAAAAGGAGGATTGGCACTTTGGATCATTACAAAGATGTTTGTTTCTCATTCCAGTGCTTCAGTTCTGGTAAGAGAAGGATTTTTATTCAGAAGGGCTAGGAGCAGAAAAATATGCCTTCCTTAACAATACGATGGGGTGGTCCACTTGAATAAGAGCAGAAGGGCATAAATAGGCATCATTGGACCTGAAGTTTTATATAGCTGGAATTGTACACTCTTCTCTCCATTCATCATGTCTGCTGGGGATTTTTTTTCCCCTTTACTTTCTGTGGCTGAGAGGTTATTTCCTTGCTACAACGCAATGTTATTCTATCAGCAAAGAGGTGTGTTAATTGATATTTTGCTTAGACAACCAATACTGTTATTACTATGTCACTGATTGTGCATGTATCTCCCATAAATACATAGTGAATGACTTAAAATTTATGGGCATGCTAGGAAAGGAATGCAAAATATTCAGGCTCATAAATGTTTTTTGTTCTTCCAAGTATTTGCAATATTCAGCAGATTATTTGTCTAAGAAGAAATTATTGAAAAGGTATCAACGCCAGGACGAAGTGGAGTTCGTCTGAAAATTTCTATACAAAAATCAATGACATCACATTCTTTAATGAAACATTCAAAGATAAATATGAAGTTAATATTTTCCAATACCACAACCCCTGCAAAATAAAAAGAAATAAAAATAAAATCCAACACTTTTAAAGACTGCTATTTAATAGTGATTGTGCTTAAGGGATCCAGTTACATTTTTTTTTTGAAAAGTGATCAAAAATTACTACAACATGCATGTTCATTATCCTTTAATTACTGACTGATAAACTGCTTAGGAGGAAAAGGGAGAAGGCCTTGTCTGAACTGTAGAAATAAAGCCATTTGACACCAGTTTTGTGAGGTATTTAGCCTATCCTGTCAGATAGCTCTGGTGCCCCACAAAACTATAAACCCCAGGGTTCCATAACATGGAGGCAAGAAAATTATAGTGGTGTCAAGATGTTCTATTTCTGAAATGCAGATGCAGCCTAGGGGTGCATCAGTTATAGAAATAATGCAGTTTGACACCACTTTGAGTGTTGTAAACTCATCCTATGGAATCCTGGGACTAGTAGTTTTGCAAGGTCATTAGCCTTCTCTGCCAAAGACTGCCGATGCTTCACAAAACTGCAAATCCCATGATTCTATAACATGGAGCTACAACATTTAAAGTGGTGACAAACTGCATTATTTCTGTAGTTTAGAAGCATCCTAGGTTAACAACGGCTGTTTCTTCTTATGGTTATTAGTGAGAATTCAGATTCATGTAAATGGATATGCATTCAGTGCCCCCACACCAAGGTGCAGGGGATGAAGCCATTACCCTTCCAATATGAATTTTAATCCCCCCACTGACATTTTTCTTCACTACTCAAATTTCTAGGATTGCAGTGATTTATAAGTTAGACATAGAATTTATGCATCCAAAGAAAAGGGGCTGTTACCAAGGAAATGGTAACAGCGCAAACGTACAAGTTCTAGGTGGGAATGATTTTTATTGTCTCACTTCCTGTGATGCTAGAAATTTGGGGATGAAATAAAATATAATTGTGGGGACAGAATTCTTATGAGGGTAATGTCCTCATTTTGCCCCTTCCCATAGACACACCTTTGGTTCCAATTGAAGTCCTGGGAAGGGAATTATGAACTGAACATCTGTGGCTTTCCACATAACTTAGGCCATGTCTACAGAAGCCTGTGATACAAATCTACAGTCATGAGCAGAAGTATCCCCTGTTGATAGCACAACCTTTCCTTGTCCTGTTCATGTTTGCTTATTAGCTGGTTTCCAGGCGCAGTTTAACTTGATGATGTTAGTTGCAAAACTGTACAATTAATCCAGAAAAATCAGTAACAAAATGCAACAGACAAGGCAAAGTGTAGAAAATGCTTAGTCTTCTGCACTATGATACTGTTGTGCTCCCTTCCCCCAGAACCAAAGATTCCTCCCCCCCCCCATAAACCTGTCTTGTAATTTAAAAAACAAAACAAAACAAAAAACAAAAAACAAACCTCTGTGCAGAAAATATATTTGGAGGCAGAAATAAATTTTATGCACATAAAGGATCAGAAAACCTTTTAAAAGAGTTCTTGTGAGAACAAGATATACTGTGAAATGGCTGTGCTACTCTGGTGTGACTCTTCTGAGGCCAATTCCATCCCTTTCTCCTCTTTGGGATAGAGGCTGAGAGGAGGCAGGTGACAGATAAGCACTCCTCCAGGCTAAGTGTCTGCAGCTTGCTGGAGACTCATTCCTGTACTATACTGTCTTTACTGACAGCAACTTGGATATGAAGCCATGAGTCCCAGCTGGTTTGGGTATGAGAAAGAAAGACCTTTTCTTCATGTCCATGTATGCACACATACACACATACAGAGAGAGGGAGAGAGATCCTTCTCTGATCTTATAGCATAGCACTCACTCTCCTCCCTCTCATCTAGATGGCCAGACTACACATATCCTGTGTTCATATAATCCTAACTAATAAAATATATAACTACAAAGTCTTAATTCTTCCAACAAATGTATACATTCTTTTATTGAGCCTGGAAAGCAAAATAAACAGTGATTAAATAAAACCCAATCTCATAATGTATCCAATTTCCTTTTTAAAATGCTTTCAGTGTCAACATTTTAATCATGTGGCTATTTTTTAAATCACTTTGCAAGAACTCTAATTCTTTTCTTTTATCTCATAAATGTATATAACTAGGCTGCTTAAGGCTCAATTATCCTCAATTGAAAGGCATATGATTTTGTAAATTTACTCATGGATTATGTATTGCAAAATCAAAATGTTCCAAAGTATTTTATTTTTGTTTTTTACCTAAGAGCATTTAATTTAAAAATGTTTCTTTCTACTTCGTTTCCCTCTATTATATTTGCATTATATTTATGGTTCATAAATATATTGTTCATTCCCCAGAGATATGTAAAACAATATGCATAGGTAGCAGACAGGCCAAGAGCAAGGGTGGAAAGAATATTTTAAAATATTTGGGGAAAAATGGTCAAAAATGTTTCTTATTAGTCAAGAGACCCTGATGAGAAGAATCCTGAACCAACAGGATTTGTTCTATGCAAAATATGTATGTGGATGTTTTGTGGAGAAAACAACATTTTCTGCAAAGAAAATAAAATTTTGCTGTGCAGAAAATGTTGCACAGAATATGTATTTTCCTATCAAAAACATTACATTTGATTTTGGGCATAGTAAGCCTCAAATTGTGAATAGTCTGTGATGTTTTCAAAGGCTGAGTTCACACTGGAGAAATAAACCGGTTTATTTCTCCAGTGTGAACTCAGCCAAAGACTTTCTCACAACCAAAAGAAAATTGCTACAATTTTGTATTGCTACTTCAAGATCAAAATTAGCTAAGAACTGCATCCCTAGCAAGAACATAAATTGCACAAGGACAGAACTGCCATCCTTTAAACTGTCAAACTGTGAACGGTCTAGCAAATCATTGGAACCAAAATAGCTGAAAGTGGCAACTATTGCTGAACTACATAAAATACTATTTTATTTTCTCCATATTGATGCCAACTTTCAAAGTTCTGTTCAACAAATTCTGTGCACTCTTGATGCTTTCCTTGTTTTTTTCCCCAGTTTTCCCCCTGTCCAGATCTTCACAACATGTGATCTCCTATGTGAGATACAACCCAATATTAATGTCTGTGGCATGCCGAGTGCTCAACAATCTTCAGTCTTACCTTCTTGTTTTTGTAATCCTAGACATGCATCAAAATCAGGAATTTTATAAAGTCCTAGTTGGCTGTCAGATATGACAGGTTCTTGGAGTGTGGGTCAACTCTGATTTATTTATTTCTGGGAAGCTTGAGAGTTGTCTTGAAAAGTGGCAGCAAATATAACAATTTATAGAAATGAAAATGAATTTAACTTTACCAACAAAAAAGAAAAAGGGAAGGGTGGTCAGGAAGACTATGAGGAAAAAAAGAGCTGCTTCACATATTTTCTTCTGAATTTCCTTTTTTAGATGACAGTTCTTTATATTTCCTTGTTTAGATGACAACTCTGGGCTGAGATTTTACTCATTTCTTTTATTCCCCCCCCCCTTTTTTTTTGCTGTATCTGACAGGTGTTTGACAGCATCCACTCTATCACAATCTCTCTGTATTGTATGCATTTCTGTATCCTGGAGAGAGTGCTGAGGATTCTCAATATTATCCCACTGCAAGGTACTTGTGCTCTCACCATCTAGTGTTCAAACTGCAGTTCTTCCTCTAACACAGTTCTTGCTATAACCCTGTTTTGCTATCACATCAGATAGATTGTCTCAAAAGTAGTGTTTTCACACCTTTGACACTAGACTACAGGATGATCCCTTTTTTAAAATATCCCCTGAATTAAAACTAGAGGCAAACATTTTCCTTTGTCTTTACCATGGGCTTTCAGAAAAATTGTAAAGGGGAGAGACATTTTCCTTGTAGCTGCAAGGCAGCACCGAAAGCTATTAATGTGTTTCCTCTGACATAATTCTGATTGTGTGACAGAACTCTAACGGTGCTCTAGGTCAGTGGTTCCCAAACTTTGGTCCTCTGGGTGTTTTGGACTTCAGCTCCCAGAAGGTACAGTCAGCTTGACAACATTCAAGAATTATGGGAACTGAAGTCCAAAATATCTGGAGGACCAAAGTCTGGAGACAACTTCTCTAGGTAGTTTCACTCCTTCAGTCATGTCCCTGCTCCTATCCCCACCACCTTCCAGAAACTGATGTGACAGAAGAACTGGGAATAGCAAGCATATATATCCTTTTCCATCACATAATTACAAGGGCAGTCAGTATATCCCTGCTGCCCTTCAGATTTTTGCTGTCAAGGTTCTAGTATGGCTTGGAGGTTTTAATACTGCTTCATTGGAGGTTGTTCAAACCAAATACCTAAGAATGATCCTAGGTATCCCTAGGTATCACTGTGTGCCAAATGCTACCCTTCACTTATAAATTGGATTATTATCAATTAAGGCACACATCTGGATTTGTAAATTCAACCTTTGGTTAAAAATGTTCTTTGTCCCTGTTGGTTTGGCCCCACAAATTTTAATAGATTCCTTTATTTCTATTTGGAAGCAATCCTTATCTACGAAACTGTCATCTATTGGGCTGTCATTGACATATGTATCTTTGCTAGGCTACAAAAGGGCAAAAACTATCATTATCCAGTGAATCAAAGATATTGACTTACAAGCCCAGAAAAGTCAATCAGCTTTATATTCTACTTTTGGGGAAGCTGGAAGAAATGGTAAACCTGCTAGGTACTTTGAACATCTGAACATCCTCAAGCTAAGAAGGGCCTTTATGCTGGCAAGATTAAATATTCTTCCATCTGCTGTACTGGAAGGCAGATATAAAAGATACCTTATCAATATCGCCATCGTCCTTGTGGCTTTGAGGAAGTCGAATCAACTAGGCATGTCCTTCTCTGTTGTTCCCTTTATACTGAATCCCATGCTACTTATATAATCCCAATTATTCAATAGCTACCTGGTAGACAGGAGAAATTTTATGTGACTATCTTCTTACAGACTGCAGTGAGCAGGTAATTATTAATGTTGCTAAATTTTTTGCAGCTGCTATTATCTCTCAGAAAAAGTTCTTAATACAGTTGCAGTAACTTTTATGAAAATGATATTGATCTTTTTTGCTTTTTAGACAACATAATAATTTCTGGATTATTTTTAATCTATTTAAATATGGATAATTTTTCTTTCGTTTAACAATTTTTAATGCTGAAGGGTTAATATTTTGTTCTCGCCATACAAAGTATTTTCAATAAACGGATAGATCATCTGTCTGTAGATAGTCAGATGTTTAGTCTAAAGTTGTATTTTATAACATTGTTAAATTCCCTTGCAATAAGGTGTATATCAGTGGACCTCATTGCAAGTGGTCATTTTAAAATATTGTATTTGTACTTTTCTGCTTTATCAGAGTATAATGTACTTACATCATTATTCTGTCATTATTGTAACCATTTTAATTTTTGTGCTGGCTGTATGCCATAATAAATATCTGTCTGTCTATTTGAAATTAAGTTAGAAAGAGCAAAATAACAGAGGAATTTTCTCCTTGTATATGCACCATATCCTGTCTCATCTTGGGAACTAGACAGTAGACTGTTAATGAACACCAGGTGCTGTAGGCTGTATTTCAGAGGAAGGAACTGGTAAAACAGTCTGAGTATTTCTTGCTTGAGATAAAATTCATAGGGTCACCATCACCATAGGTCAATAGAAGACTTGCACGCATGCATGTGTGCATGCACACACACACACACACACACACACAAATTCTTCTTTGCCTAGTTAAGCAGAACTCAACCTTTACATTTGTAGCCAAGAGCCTAGTTGGGGAATTATACTATTAGCTCAAATTGTGAGATGGGTCGGCTACAACAACCCTGCGAGGTCGCCTCCTGCTGTGTATACTAAGAAGACCAGGGTTCCAAGAAACTGAGCAGAGACAGGCTTGTCTAATTAATATCTACTTTATTAAAGGGGGGAAAAGACACTCACACAATGCACTTACACACGCACAAATATACAAGGCTAAGGAAAGTCAGTAGTTAGCATTGGGGATAGTTGGAGGCTTGACTAGGGTGATGCTTACCAAAGTGTAGATTCTCCTCTGGGAATCGAATGATACAGTGATTTTTGGGACAAGTATGCTCCGCAACATGGGTTTGAGCAGCTCTTGTCGGTGTCCAGTTCAGAGATAAGACTGACGTGGAGTATGGAGACCTCATATACTGACACACTGAGTGCCTAAAACTGGGGGTTTTAATAGGGGAAAAACCCCTTCTGGCAAAGGTGCTTAATGGCTTGGCTGAAGCCTAGACAAAGGTATTGGATTACTTGGGCATTGTAAACTAAGGCTTTGCATTGTCATATCTAAGGAAAGTGGTCTGACAACAATCAGGGGAAATGGTAGATGAGTTAAGTTAATCACTGGCTCATCAATGTGAGACCTAAAACAAAGATTTTACTCTTGGAGGTGATGGCTGTCCCCTTTAGCAACTCTCAAACCTTTCTGAAGTGTTGTTTTTCAGGGGTCTTGTGAATATGACTCATCTGCTTAAACTTGACCCAGTGCTTTTGGGATTATGGCTGCTAGCCTGGCAGGTCAGTTTGAGGTCATGAAGGAACTCCACACCAGTCCAAAATTTTATATTAAAAGCATATATCGTAACACATTTACATGACACATTCCTATCCTACCTTTACTTTAAGGAGTGTAAGGCAGATTTTAGATTGTATTTCTCTCCTCTCATTCTGGCCACAGTTTTGTGTGATATTTGATTCTGTAAAAATATGCCAGACTATCCCCATTCAGACTGAGGGCTGAAGCAGACAGCCCGGAAGGAGCAGCCTCTATCTGCTCTGGTGCTGATTGCACCAGGACCAAAGCAACTGGATGGCTTGTTCCCAAAGTGGGCTGCTGCCCACGCTCCCAAATAGGCCACGGGCAGGAACAGATTTAATCTGCACTTGAAAAGTCCAGCTTCTGCTGACTCCATGTGGCTTCAGAGTGGCTGTTGGCTGCTTTGGGAGAGAAGGTGCATCCTCTAAATGCCATACTCCCACTTCTTTTGGCCCATATTTTTCAGGCCTGTGTCATAGCTAAGCTAACAGCCAAAATTAGTAGATATCATTCCATTTCAGAAGGCGACCTCAAGCTGGAGTTATAAGAAATGATCCAGGAGTACTCTCAAGCTGCAGACCTGTTCCTTCAGAGTAATGTGGCCCCATATAGACACAGTTGAACTTTACTCATCACAAGTGTCAGTCTTGGCTAGATGAAGACTTACCATCCAGGCTTTAGTTCTGACTGGGTCAAGCCAAACAAAACAAAAACAAAAACAACCTTCTTCTTTCATCCAAGGCTGGCCACCAGATAAGCACACTTACAGTGACAGATGCTTGGGATGAAGCAGAGGCCTACAGGTGCCTATCATTAGCCTACTAGTGAGAACTCATTCCAAACTCCAAATGAACAAGCTAAAACCACCCAGAGTTTTCATGTAAATGGTAATGTGAAGTTGAACAGAATCATCTCATGTGGAATGCCATAGTGGTGGTCCATGAAACTGAACAATATTCACCAAGTTACCAATCTCTGGAAATGATTGTTCAGGTAGATTGAAATTAGCAAAAAGGGATGTCTTAAACTCTCATCTAAGACTACTAGTTCAGAAGGATACCATGCTTCACAATATTGTGATCAAAGTCAAGCAATACCAATAGGACACATTACTCCTTTTCCTTGCAATGCAAATGATCATACAGAGAGACAAAGATAGGTTCCTACAAAAAAAAAACCTTCAGTTTTTGAATCCTGATTAAAATAAATCTAGAAAATCAATTTCATCGATCAGTGTTTTGATTGGATTAGTAGACACTAATTCAAGGACCTTTCCCAGGATAAAGACATATGCAACTGATCATGTCATTTAGACTTTTAGGGTAACAATGCCAATCTCTAAGAAATTTATTTTACAACAAGCTGTTTGGGTTATCCTGGGACTCCCCACATTCACACACTGGAAAAGACGATCATGGTAGAAAGGTTAGAAGGTAGTAGAAAGAGAAGAACACATACCATATATCCCACTCTCTTCCATGCCTCCAGGTGTGTGTGTGTGTGTGCATATTCCACTCTCTTCCATGTCAGCATTCTCTGAAGACGTCAGCCACAGATGCTGGTGAAACGTCAGGAATAAACTTTTCTAGAACATGGTCATATAGCCCGAAAAGCCCACAAAAAACTATGGATGTCACCCATGAAAGCCTTCAACTTCATACTGGAAATCTCTACAGGAAGAAACTGTTCCGAGACACCCAAAGACTGGAAAAATTCCAGACTAGGAAAGCACATCTACTCTGCTCACTAACTTTCTTGTTATGCTACAGACACAGATATCACAGGCCAACCGCATCTACAACAGGATGGACATACTCTGTTACGGGAGAGAATATGCACCACCCACAAAGAACTGGCCAACAGAGACAAGGAACGGCTATCACTCCACCTCAGCATCTGTCAAAAGATGAGCACCCAAGACTGGGACAATGGAAAATGAAAAAAGATATGGCAGATCACACCGAAAGACAATAAAATAAAATTCAACAAATACCATAAGCACCAGCTGAAACCCACACTGGATATATCATGAACTATCATCAATCTCACACAGCAGCAACTTTCAAAACAGGAAACATCCATCCTGGCCAAAGGAGGCAACTTTGTAGTAACCACCACCATAGTCCCTGCTGAAGACATTACCCAGGTTGAATCCGCCCTTCACAATCTCCCAGAGGAGGAAGGGGAAGAGATAAGAGGAGAAACAGCAAGGATTCTGTGCAAGGCAAAACCACCTCACAGCAACATAACCCCAAAAAACCACCAAGGACCTCAATTCGGAACCAGAAATCATCATTCTCCCAGCAGACAAAGGCAATATCACAGTAATCATGGAAACTGGACAATACCAACAAAAAATCAAGGAAATCCTGGATCCTGCAATATACAAAAAAAACTGAAACAAGACCCAACCAACAAAATTACCAGGAAAATGAACACCCTGATCCAAAACTACTCAATTCAGCCAACCAAAAGAGAAAATTTGTGCAAATCTGAGGCTTTTCCACCAAGACTGTATGGATTTCCCAATATCCACAAGGATTCCATTCCACTCTGACCCATAGTGAACTCCATTGGATCCCTCACATATGACTTGGCCAAGTTTCTGGCCACACAATTACAAACCCATATAGGGTAAATCCCCCACTACATCAATGATTCAGCTCATTTCATGGGAAAAATCAAAAACCTTGAAATTAAATTCAGCTTTTATGTGGTCTCCCTGTTGACCAACGTTCCCATACACTTATTCAACAATTTTTTTGAGAAGACATCACAGCTCTGTTCAAACATTGCCTCACCACAAGCTATTTCCAATAGGACAATGGATTCTACAAGCAGAGAAATGGGGTAGCAATGGGAAGCCATCTGAGCCCTGTGATAGCAAACTTTTAATTGAAACCCTTTGTAAAGCAAGCCCTGGAAACAGCACCAAAAAAGCCCACAACATGGTTCCAATATAGGGATGACACTTTCATCATTTGGAACCTCGGAGAAGAAGATCTGGCTGTGTTTCTGAACCATCTGAACAACATCCACCCTAACATCCAAATTGCAATAGAAAAAGAAAAGGAAGTAACACTGCCATTATTGGATATCCTAGTCGTCTGTAAACCAAACCAATGTTTGGGTCACACAGTATATAGAAAACCTACACATACGGACAGATACCTGCAAAAGAACTCCAACCATTTCCCATGGAAAAAAGCACAATAAAAACAATGGTAGACCAGGCAAAACAGATCTGTGAACCCCACTTCTTGGAAGATGCATTGAAGCATCTAGACCAGGCTCTACAGGCTAATGGTTATTCCAGCTCAAACATCAGAAGGGCTGACAGATCCAGAAAAACCCATAAGAGGGAAGACAACCACCCAAAGGGAAGGTATTTTTACCATACATCAAAGGAGTCACAGATAGAATAGGGAAACTCACGAGGAAACACAACCTTCACATAGTTTACAAACCGACCAATAAAATCTAGCAAATGCAACACTCAGTGAAACACAAGAGAGACCCTCTCACATCCGCAGGAGTTTATCGCATACCATGCAGCTTCGGACAAATCTACATAGGGAGCATCAAATGCAGTGTTCAAACACAAATCAAGGAACATGAGAGACACTGCAGACTGAGTCATCCAGAAAAATCAGCAGTAGCAGAACACATTATAAACCATCCTGGGCATAAAATGCTGTTTGAAAACACTGAAATTCTGGACCATGCCAACAACTATCAGGTCAAATGCACAAAAAAGCCATTGTAATCCACAAATACCAAAACAACTTCAACAGGAAAGAAGAAACCCTTAAAGTGAACAAAATTTGACTACCAGTCCTGAAAAACAGCAAAATCAAGACTCAGCAAATGCAGATCAAAAACCACCCAGGGTTAGGGACTTTCCCAGCAGACAATGATCACTAATTAAGCAGTCACTAATCCTCTTTGTATATCCACCCACCCTGAGGCTTGGCCATCAACAACAGAACATTACACAGATTAACATGGAGATCACCTCTCCCTACCCAGGGTCACACATTCTCGTCCACGCCAGCATTTTCTGAAGATGCCAGCCACAAATGTTGGTGAAACCTTACGAATAAATTCTTCTAGAACATGGTCACACAGCCTGAAAAACCTACCAAAAACCATACATACCTGATGGCTAATCTCAATTAGGAAGGTCACGGGCATGAGTTTACAAGACTTAAGAAGAGTAGTGGAAGAGGTATTGGAAATGTCTTATCTACAGGGTCACCATAAGTGAAGCAATTATATCAATTACTTGGCTATCTCTGTATTCCACAAGCTGACCGGGTTGTGGAAAGAAGCATCATCCAGAGACAAATATGTGAACCAAGAATTCTTGAGCTGGGCATTTCTGTAATCTTCCTTCATAAGACAAATGCAGTGAATCCCCAAATAGTTACACAATTACAACAATTGTAGAATGCAGAAATTTAAGTTTCAAAGGTCCCCTGATTAGTAATTATCTCTGAAAATGAGATGTTTTGTCTATGTTACATCTATTAACAATTAAATCTCAGGATGTAGCATTTACCACTTAACTGAGGGCATTACAAACAGCAATAAAATCTTCCGAGAATCACTGTTTTTTCCACTGTACTAGCCAAAGCTTAATGCCATACTTTAAAAGAGAATAGAAAAGCATTTCCAATGGAACCGAAGTATTCACAGAAGAAGTGAACTCCCCATTTCAACAGATACTGGAGATAAGTGGTATTGAAGCAGCTAATGGGTGTTTCTGGGTTCTAATGTATATGCACTGAAAACTCAGACCCATCACAGTTGGAAGAAGTCATCTATATTTTGTTTTTATCTCACACTTCTGTCCCTTACACTGCAGTCACTATAAAAGGAGAGCAGTTGAAAAGTGTGTCCTTTGTGTTTCTTAAAAGCCTACATCTTTTGTTCTGGGACAATTGGCTGATCATACTTGATCTGATGTTGAAGCTTAAGAAGTATAACAGCTGTCACTGAAGTTCATACAAAAACATCACTCTTCGCATGCCTTTGTTACATTCCCATCACCATGATCATTTCTGAAATATGAAATGCTTTCTAGTAAAAGAGATTCATGCCCAGGAAATTTAGACAACTAAAGTCATTCAGAGAAAAATAAAATGGTACAATATCTAACCTTCTTTGTCAAAGGTTTTTATTTAGAAACATAAAATCATGTGGGAGCCTCCTTCATTTCAATGAAAGCATGAAAATGTGTACATCTTTGAACTATAGTTAATAAGAAATGCCTCTTCACAAATTATGGTTTTTTGGTGTGCACCTAAGATATTTTAATGGCACAGCTGCATGTTACAAGTGACACAAGACTGTAATTCATATATTTGCTTTCTAGTTCATCAGACCAAGTGTCCTATAGTGAGAAGAATCACCAGCAGCTCCTTAGAGATATAAATAACATTTACAAATATTCTCATCTTTCACAGAAAAGGATGCTTTTAAGTACCAAGGCTCCTCATTCCTATCCCCATAAAATCACATTAGAGGAGTTAAAAAAAAATCAGGAAGCTTTGTGAAAGTTCTGTAAAGCTGTATGTGCATGATGAACCTTGCACAAATATGTTCCCAAACGCAAATAAATAATAAGAACTGAACAGGGGATACTCCTATTTACAACTCTTATAAATTTCACCCCATGTGGAGAGGAAAAATATATATAATTTTTCATCTGTCCATGCAAAGCTCTACAAATACTGGTGAGAATAAATAAATGTTGGATATTAAGCTTATCTATTAATTACAGAAAGGGGATGATACAATGAGCTCTCCATGTCCTTGCACAATGAGGGTAAATTTTTATCATGCTGTAATTTTGTCATATGTTACATAATTATTATTGATGAAGACTTAAAAATGCAGAATGTAATAGTGTCCTGACAGACACTATAGACTCTCCGCAACTCAACTTCCAAAGAGAGGGAATGAGAGGTAATGAGTCTATCATGGAAATAGGTCCCTGAATCACCCCTGGATCTCAGCAGTAAAAGATGATTAGCACTGCAGCTTCCTTCCTTCCTTCCTTCCTTCCTTCCTTCCTTTAAAAAAAAATACTATAATACAAGCGGGCCTTATGTAAATACAGTTATTCCATTATTAATTTGCCACATTTGTAAGCACATGCGAGAACGTTTTCAGGCAGGAACAAGTTTATATCAACATTGCAGCTGCATTACAAATGAATGATGATTTCTGAGACTTTCAGCTTAGGACATGATCAGAATAACCTCCTCCTTCACCTAAAGAGGCACAACTTAATGGAAGGGATGGCTTAGACTATTGCTTACCTTTTTTCTGGGGCTGGACAAGTTGATCCAAATGACATCAGGCATAATTTTGTGTCAACCTAGCAATGACAGCTCATGAACTGAGCAATCTGTTTAGGAATGGTATAATGCTTCACTAAATTTCTTTTAAAAAGTAGCCATGAGTAATCTCAGCTATTTTCTTTCTGCTAGGAGAAAGTCTTTAAAAAAATACACTTTTTTTTAAGGTGAGTCACTTTTGACATTTATTCTGTGCAAAAGTCACATATGGTTGCTCTGAGAATATAACAACATTTTCAACATAGAAAACAATATTTTCTTTTTTGTTCACTGCACAGATAATGCTATTTTCTATACAAAACAATGTGCATATTTTACATTGGATAAATCCCCAATTACAGTATTTCCTATTTAAAAAACAATATTTTTGCATAGTAAATAATAATTTCTGTAATAGTAAATAATATTTCTGAATTGAAATCTTTTTTTCCATCAAGAAAATTCTGTTTCTTGTGCAGAAAATACTGTTTTCAGAGCAAAACAACCATGTGTAAATCAGTCCCAAACTATGAAGATTCTCATCAGTCCAGGATTCTTCTCTTCATGGTTTCTCAACACTAAAACAAACAAACAAACAAACAAACATGTTTTTGAACAATGTTCTGAATATTTTCATATTCAATCCATCCCAATGGTATAGCCTATGGAGGGAGCATCTGAAACTCACTATGAAGATCTGTCTGAAAGTTTAAATCAACTGTGGTACAAGTCTTGATCCTTCATTTCTAGTGTATGACCATATTTGAAGTAAAGTATATGTTCCCTCTGAGTTTGTGTGTGTGAGAGAAAGAGAGAATGTTAAATGTGGCACCACTGACTAGACTAATGTAAACCTATATTTTTCATTCCGTTAACTGGCTTTTTTTCCTGATTTGTTTTGCTCTTAAGTATTGCAGTTTTCTGGTTACATGAAACTCTTCTTTAAGCTTAGTTTATGAAAGCAAAAAATAAACATTAACCTTGCAGATTATTCCTGCTAGCTATGAGCAGGAGTTGGCAGAAGGTGGGAAGGAGAAATCTTAGGCTGAATGCAAACATGACATTGTAATGTCATGTGTGATTTCACCAGGAGTATAACCTTCACATCTTGGCAGAGTGAAAGACAGTTAACAGTGAGAGGTACTCTGAACACTGTCAAGATAGATCTTCATGGCAGGTGATGAAAAGGTTACTTTGGAGGCTATATTAACCCTTACTGTAGGTTAAAGTTTTTTAGAATGATTTGAAGATTAGTTTGCCATTTCACTGCTGTATTTCAGGCCAGCCCATACATGTTTCAATGGCATGCCAACCAAAAAGTCAAGTTCTTATGTCTGATTGTTTGTGTTGATTCAGCCAACCATGTTTGAGATGTAAATCCATCATGTTGCGCTTTCTACTCTCGTTCTGGAAGGCAGCATTATATGACAATACCCTTTCTCTAAAATTTTGAAGACTATACCTTTGTACAGAGCTCCTTTCATTGTATCGTTTTAATCGACTATGCTGCATAGGTCTGAGTGCCAATTCCGCATGATCACGCCAAGACCCTAAAACACAACTGAAAGTGATTTAAAATTTGCAAAACCAGTCTAGGAAGCAGGTTGGATGGAGTACAACCCATTATATAGGTGAATTCTTGTTCCTGAAGGAATCCAGAAGTGTATTTTTCAGTTTTGCAACAATCTTTTTCCTCATGGAAGAATCTAAAAGGCTCATATGCCACACGTAGCTGCTGAGAATCCATTTTACAACTTCAAACATGCCTCTACAGATATCTAAATTCCCCAATTTCCCCCATTTAAAAAAAGAAAAATGTCTTTAAAAATTGCAAAACATTCAAACCATCAGAAAAACAGCATTTACTACCCCACTCCACCCCCACAATGTCACAGGAATCAGCCTGTAGGAAAAGAAGGAACAGCCCGCTCCTTCTGTACAGTTTCTCATCCATACTTTAGACAGATAAGGTGGATTAATTTTGTTTGAATTTAAATGGTGGCTACTCACCACCAAACACAGGCCCACTGTTACCAGGTACATTTGATGGTGGGAACAATGCCATTGTCCCACAAAGGCAAATTACTAAAGACTTTGGAGGTGAAAAATAAATGTAGAAGTTGTCATTTTTGCTAGATTAATGTCATGTTAATATATTATTAAAAATAGTTTGAAAGGGTGAGATATTCCAGTGGAAAGGTGATACTTGGAAATGATACTTTCTGAAGGTATTCAACTGACCTGTTACAATAAATGAAGTTGACTAGATGTCATGACTGCTCACTATAAATATAAAGGAGGCTTTGAAATTGAGCTGAATGAATTAACTAAGATGTGTGTGTGTGTGTGTGTGTGTGTGTATTATCAAAAGACAAATTAGGGTCACCAAAAATGTTGAGCTTGTGCTGCTAAATTTTTGTGACATTTATGTTCAAGTGGTTGAACCAATTAAAAAGAAAAACACTTTGAAACCTCTGGAAAGGTTATATTTCATATTTCTATAAGTCTTGGATTCTGACAAAACAAAGCATATTCAGTGAAATGTGTACAATTACTACACAGCCATAAGGCAACTTTCAATAAAATGTAATTGGCATTTAACTGACTTCATACAGTTCCCAAGTATTTCGTCTAACTGTAAACAGAACCAAGTGCTGTAAAGATTCATGCCTTCACCTTCAACTGACATATGGTAAATTTGCAGATGATCATTTAGAAGTCAGCATGTGGGAAATAGAATTCTGCCACATCCACCTCTTCAGGAAAGAGTTATCGTCCCTTGATACCTGCTTGTGTGATGCTCTGCAGACATCTGCACATCCTGCAGAACCAAGCCTCAGGTACCCAGCCAGCTACTGGCTAATAAACCAGAGGACAACCTGCTCCCTTCATAAGGGGATAAAAGCTGGATACCTGTTGTGGTGGGCTCACCACCAGTGGGTTGACCACTGAAGTGGGAAACACCAAAGGGAGGTTGCCTTTTGGAGAGTTGGTTCAGGGATGGAGCAATGGTGAAGACCAGTCCTTTTGGCCGGGAGGAGAGAAGTGCATTGGGTTTTTCTAACATTTTAATAACCTGCCTGCCAGTAAGAGATAATGTGTTACATGGAGAGCATAGGAGGAGAAGTAGCCCAGACACCAGCTATTTTGACAAAGATGGGATGAGAAAGAGAGAGTCTTATTATTATGTTAGAAGGTAGAGCCACAGGGTGTTGGATACTCCCAAGCTGTTCCCCACTAAAAATAGTGGGGAGGAAATTTATGAATTATTTTAACATAGTTATGCTTTACTTTTATCTTTCATGATAGGCAAAATCTCATTCTGTTTGAAGATCGTACTCCAAGCTTGAGAAGAGTCTGGAACTACTCCATTTGTGTTGGTTCAACATGGAATGTAAAACTTGAAGAAAACTTTACTGTGACTATCCAGCTGTCCCTAATGTGATCTGATGCAAGAGGAATGATGTGCAGTATGAAGAGAGATTGCCAGTTTATGAAATACAAAATTTACTTGTAGCTTAAATGTGTGCCCAAGTGAGCAATGGTTTAAAAACAACAACAAAGATCCTAAACAAGAAGATAAGAAATTAAATTGAAATAAAAGGAACATCTATTAAAGGATTTAAATATAAATTGTGACCACTCACAGATGAAATTGTGACTTTCCTAGAAGACCCCATAGAAAAGATTTCAAAAAAATCTTGGAAATCATAAATGTGCAGGTTTCAAGATAACTGAGACAAAATGTGTAATATTACCTTTTAGCATGACTATAACTGAAGAAAAAAAATACTACAAGAGAATAGATGGTAAATGCTAAAGAAAGAGGTGGATTAGGAGTTCAAGATCTTAAACTGTATTATCACACCTGCTGTATAGATTAGGTACAGATGGCATGCATGTAAAATAAATTGGGTTCTAACAAAGAATTTAACAACCATGTTAAGAAAATCTTTGTTAAGGATCTGGCAAAATACAAGAAATTCTACAGAGAGCTACCAGATTGGACTTCTCCCCATGAAGCTTTCTTGTCCGGAAAACAACCCACATCGAGTGTATGTACCTTACCCTGAAAACCAGGGATAGTCTGGGGATTTTGTTAGTATACAGGCCACCCCTTTGTCTAACAGACTCCCTAGCCGAGCTGACCCAGCTGGTCTCTGAGCTATTGTTGGAGTCCCCTAGACTTCTTGTCTTAGGTGACTTCAACATCCCTCTTGAGGCCAGCTTTTCGGATTTACCTGGAGCAGCTCGGGAGTTCATGGAATCCATGACAGGCATGAACCTATCTCAATTGGTCAACGGGTCCACTCATTGTGCGGGCCATACATGCGATGAGGTTTTCAGTACAGAACAGGAGTATCCGTGGGCGGAGGTAACCAAGACTTTCGCACTGTCATGGACAGACCACTTTCTGATCAAGCTGGAGCTAAAGACCACGTTCCGTCCCCCTGGGGGTGGCGGACCCATTCAAATGGTCCGCCCTCGAAGGCTCATGGAACCAATTGGTTTCCAGAAAGCCCTAGAGGGTTTATTGGTTGGGAATGCCGGCGATTCTGTTGAGACCCTGGTAGACACTTGGAATACCGATGTCGCCAGGGCCATCAACACAATCGCTCCCGAGCGTCCTTTCCAGCCTGCCCCCAACAGGAAGCCCTGGTATATGAAAGAGCTCAGGGAAATGAAGCGGGCTGGACAACGACTAGAGTGTGAATGGCGAAGGACTCGGCTCTCATCCGACAGAACTCTCTATAGATTGCATCTTCGCATCTATGGAGAGGCTTTGCGTGCAGCGCGGAGATCTCGCTGCTCTGCACACATTGCGTCTGCAGAGTCCCGCCCGGCAGAGCTGTTTAAGGTGGTGAGGGAGTTGACGCAGGTCCCCCCTGCGCCAAACCCCTTGCTGGATCCTACAACAGCCTGCTGTGAGGCATTTAATATCCACTTTGCAGATAAAATCTCTCAGATAAGAGCCGACTTGGACACCAACCTTCGTTCAGAGTCCATGAGTGAGGTATACAGCAACTCCGTTGCTGTCAGTTTACTGGATGAGTTCCAATCGGTGAGTACCGATGACGTGGACAAGCTCTTTGGAAGCGTGAGGAAGACAACCTGCTCTCTCGACCCAGGTCCATCCTGGCTGGTCGTCCAGGGAGGGGATGCATTGAGAACATTCCTTCGGGATGTGATCAATGCGTCTCTCAGGGAAGGCAATGTTCCATCTAGTGTGAAGGAGGCGGCTGTTAAGCCCCTCCTGAAGAAGCCTTCCTTTGATCCCCTGGACAGGAACAACTACAGACCAGTTTCCTTGCTGCCTTTCTTAAGCAAGGTGGTCGAGAAAGCGGTTGCCTCCCAACTCCAAGCTGTCTTGGATGAAACCGATTATCTCAATCCATTTCAAACTGGCTTCAGGGCAGGTTATGGAGTGGAGACAGCCATGGTTGCTCTGACTGATGATATGGCAGCCAGGCTTCTGGCTGGAACATCCAGGAGAGAGCATATCACTCCTGTGCTAAAAGCCCTCCACTGGCTGCCGATCAGTTTCTGGGCACAGTACAAGGTGTTGGTTTTAACCTTTAAAGCCCGTCATGGCTTGGGCCCATCTTATCTAAGGGACCGCCTCCTCCCATATGAACCCCCCCCCCCCGCACACTCCGGTCCTCTGGGAGGAACCTGCTTCAACCCATGAAGACCAAGCTGGTACAGGCCTCCCAGAGGGCTTTTTCGGCTGTCAACCCCAAGTTGTGGAATGACCTGCCGGACAAGATGCGTCTCATTACATCTTTAGAAGGCTTTAAAAGAGCCCTAAAGACGCATCTCTGCCGGCAAGCCTTCCCAGAGAATGTGAATATCCCCAGCTCCATACCTAGGTTTTAAGGGCTTTTTAAATCTTTTCCTGCATTTTTCTCCATACAACCTAAGCTGGGTCCGCTCCCTACTATTGTCAGGGACAGCCAGGTGGAGGACATGGAGGATTCTGAGGAAGAGTATGCTGGGTCAGGTCCTAGCATGGTGCTGCTAGATCCTGGAGACTTGGGTGAACCTGGACCTAGTTCTATGGGACACAGGGAGGCACAGCCCCTACCTCAGCAGCCTGGGGTCTCCTCAGAGGAAAGCCTTTCCACAGCAGAGGTTGCAGGCCTGGAAGAGACACAGGAGCAAGAGACAGAAATCCCTTCCTTTACTCAAAGGAGAGCAGATCGGGAGGGGCTGAGACGCTCTCGGAGATTGTTAGAGAAAGCCAAGTTAAAACAGCTGTGAGGGGAGGAGCTGGGGCCTATATAAGAGATCAGGGAAGACAAACTTTTGTCAAAGCTTATCTTGGTTTCCCGGCGAAAGCTCTTGACTCTCGGCTTGACTTCAGACTATTCATTACCTGCGACCTTTGGAACGGCTTTGGAATCTCAGTCTGTGATAACCCTCGACCTTGGAACACTCATTGAATTTGCCTTTTGCCTTGCGGACTTTGTATTTGACGACGGCCAGCAATTACTGGTATTTTGTTTCCATTTTATTGTGTTTATTAATATTTCTCCTTTATCAGCCACGTGTTGGCAGCTTTCCCGGACAACTATTGTGTATTGCTATTTTAATCTATTATGTCTTTTAACTCTATTGTGATTTAATTCTTTTTTAAGGGAGGGTGGTAAGGGTAAGGAAGGGGTATTTTAACTTGATATTGTTTTAACCTCTGCTGTACTCCACCCCGATTGCTTGTTCAGAGGGGCGGAATAGAAATAAATATTATTATTATTATTATTATTGATAATAGAAAATTTAATTGAATGTGGTTAGTTGAAATATTACAATATCTTTAACTGGAGGAAGAGAATCCCAAAATTGAAAGATAGAGAAGATTTAATAAAAGAAAGAATTAACTGTCAGTGGTTTTCATATAGACAGCTCATTAAAAGAACAAAAATAGACCTTAAATTAAGTGGAATCATAAAAATTATATTGGAACTGGATGAAGTAATAATTAGAAATAAGAGTAACATGATATAAAAATGTACAAATTATTTCTAATTATGGATTTAAAATCTGAGATAATAATACCTGGTATAGTTAAATGGGCACAAAATGTTGGCCATGCCATCTAGCTGGAGAAGTGGTAAAAAGTATGGGAGACAGATTTAAGGTTTACATGAAAGATAACATTATTAAGATGATGCATATCCAAATTAGCAAAAAAAAAATTTAAAAACAGGGAAAGAATAAAGGAACCTTCTATCACATTTGGTGGACTTGTCCACAAACAAAAATATTGGCAATATATACATAAAACAATACAAATAATATTTCCGATCCAAATTAAGATGGAGCCGAACTGTTTCTTCTAAACATGGTAAAAGACAAAGAGGCAAGAAAATACTTAAAAGGAATTCTCTAGCAGAATGGCCACACATCTTAAAACACTGGAATAAAATGTGGGGAGCCAATGAAGAACTATGTATATAGTAGATGCATATACTAGATTTTTGAACCAAATCTATGACTAAATAAATAAATAAATAAATAGGAGGAGATGAAGTAGTAAAACAGATGAATAAAGATATGTTTACAATACTTAATTAGAAAATAATGTAACCCTCTTTTTAGAAGAAGGAGATAGATGGGAGAACATCTTAGATTAAGACAAAGCTGAGGAAAATCAGGTAATAAATATTGTCCTAACTGGGAAATAGAATGTAAGAAAAAGAAACTACAAAAAACAAGAAATACAGTGGTCCCCCGGATTACAAATCCCCCGGGGAATGAAATCCCCGGGGTGCGAAACCGGCGGGACCACTAAAATTCGGGGATCCAAAGGATCCCCGGGGAAAAAAAGGGAAAAAACCGCGCGGCCCCTTTAAATCGGCCGCGCGGTCCATCGGAAATAGCGGTCCCCCGGAATGCGGTCATTTCCGGGTTACGAAAGGTAATTCGGAACGGATTACCTTCGTAACCCGGGGGACGACTGTACAGGAGTAAGAGAAAAGATGGTATAGGCAATAAGAAGGAATCAAAACAATATAGAGATGATTATTTCAGAATTGTATATCTGGAAGTGAGTAAGAGAAATATATTGACTGTAAAGAATATGAAAAATAAATATATTCAAGTATATATGTTGTATTAACAAAATAAAATTAATATTTTTTTTTTAAATAGGAATTCTCTATTTAATATTGATTGCAAGAATCACATTTGCCAGGAGTTAGAGGGAAAATAACGGCAGTAATTGGTTGGATGAGGGAAAACAGGTTGAAGCTTAATCCGGACAAAACGGAGGTACTAAATGTCACAGGACCGAAGCCAGGTTTGGGAATACACCTCCCGGTCTTAGATGGAGTCACACTCACCTGTCACACTCACACTCACCTGTTTGCAGTCTGGGGTACTTCTTGATTCGTTGCTTCACATGACTAGTCAGGTGAATATGACGGACAGGAGTGCCTGTTATCAGCTTTGGCTAATACGACAACTGCACCCTTTCCTGGAGCTGAAAGACCTGGAGTCAGTGGTACACACTTTGGTAACCTCACGATTGGACTTATGTAATGCACTGTACATGGGGCTATCCTTGTGCTTAACTCGGAAACTTCAATTAGTTCAGAACATGGCAGCCAGGCTTATCACGGGAACATCGAGGAGAGAACACATGACACCGGTGCTCAAGTCTCTCCACTGACTGCCAATTAGTTTCTGAGAACAGTACAAGGTGTTGGTTTTAACCTTTAAAGCCCTACATGCCTTGGGTCCATCTTATCTTAGGGACCACCTTCTTCCATATGAAACCCTCCCCCCCCCACCGTACACTTTGGTCTTCTGGGAGGAACCTGTTGCAACCTATGAAACCTAGGCTGGCACATATCTCCCAGAGGGCCTTTTTGGCTGTCGCTCCCAGGCTATGGAATGACCTGCCGGACGAGATGCGTCTTATGACATCTTCTGATCGCTTTAAAAAAGCTTTAAAGACGCTTCTCTTCCAGCAGGCCTTCACAGAAAGCCCTTAACTCCCGGCTCTGCTTGGGTCAAGCTCTTCCTTTTAATTCATCAGCATCTTGATCTTGATGGCCATGCAATGGGTTACTGATTTATATTGTAATTTTTATTATGTCATTTTAATTGATGTTAGTTTAATTCAATTTTAAGGGGTGGGTGGTGGGGTATGGATTATGTATATTTTAGCTTGTATTTTTTAATTGATGTAACCTGCTCTGATTGGATACAGAGAAGGGGGCTATTAATAATAATAATAATAATAATAATAGGTTGATGAAAACTGAAAACATTAGATATAATAGAAATGGATAGCTTAATAACATTCATAAATAAGAAGACAACCAATGATTTGGAAGGAGGAGTGGGAACTGATGCTCAGATTTTGTGAAAGGAGATGGTTTATAAGTTAGTAGAGAGCTAATATAATAACATAACAACTTATATAACTGATGAAAATACAAGGGAAAATCTTAAATTTTAGAATGCCTGTTATATGTGGTAATACATATGACAAGGGTGTTTATGTCATATTTGGACAATTAGAAAAGGAGTTTTTAAAATGTGTTGGTAAAAATAAGTAAATAATCTGTATATTTACTGATGTATATACAGCCCTTATGTACATAAATGAGGTGGGAAGGTTGACTAAATTCAAGAAATGGAAGGAAGAATAAGTAGAATGTAGCTGATAAGAGGGTAAACCAACAGGTGGATTGTGATTATGAAAGGAGACGGGGGAGGGATGGCTGTATTGTATATGTACCACATTTATATATACAAATGTAAGTAACTGTGATTGTATGTAGGTGAATAAAAGATTAAAACAAAACAAAACAACAGAAACAATAAACTTTACTGCTTAGTAAGCAGATCACTTGCATTGGGTCAAAGTGGATGCTTAGACAAATATGCATTCATACCTGTGTCCTCAATATGCATCCTATTGCTGAAGCATATCTGGGGAAATGGATCATAAAACATGAATGCCTGTTCTGAAACAAAAATCAAAGAAGCCAGAGAACTCTTAATGGGAAGGCAAAAGTTAATGTGAAGATTAAGGAAAACAGGAAAAGCTAGGCAATACAGATCACATGCAAACTTTTGTGAATGCCATGTCAAATGGTAGACAGCTGGCAAAGCAATAATGACTACCAAGTTATTCATTTCAGTCTTTCTTTTTCTTTTTTTTTCATTCTACTGGAAGCTTGGGTTAGAAAAGTGATGTTTCTCTGTATATTGGTGGGTGACAGTTGACATTTACTTTCCTATGAAGAATTGTCTAGGGATGCAGGTTTCAGGCTCCTATGAGGAGAAGGAGCTTTCCATTGGTGATTTATCAAGCGTTCCAAGGAGGTTTATTGACATGATTTTTGTTTGTTTGTCTATCTTTTTTAAATAAGGTGGTTTGATGGAAAGTTGACTACCAAGGAGCAGTTTGTCAGGTGAGTCTGCACAGCTAAGGCTATGTAGAAAATATTTTAGAAATGTATTTTAGAAATGGGTATTTGGAGTTGACCACCTGAAGAGCTGGGAGAATCCAGAAGGGGAGTATAACACTAACTAGAAGAAAAAGTAGCAGCAAACCACATGAAGAGCAAAAATCACTGAAAGCCAGAACTGAAGATGATCTGTGAGAGAGAAGAAGACACTGAAGCAACTTCAGGGGAGCTCAACCCTCACTGACAACTGGTGACAGAGTTCAGAAGAAGTAGTACTGTATTTTTTTAAATGAGAGTGAAGCCTTTAAGCAGGAAAAAACCTGTAAGGTTTCAAAGTTCACTTAACTCTCATACATTTGGATTTTTTTTTTAAAAAAAGACTTACACTTTCTGGCCTATGAGAAATCTAATACAGTTTACCCTCCTTATCCACGGATTTTTTATCCATGGATTTGACCATACACGGCTTGAAAATATTCTCAAAGAGTATAAATTCCAAATAGCAAACCTTGATTTTCCATTTTATATATGGGACACCATTTTCTTGTGCCATTATATTTAATGGGACTTGAGCATACACGGATTTTGTTAACCATGGAGGGTCCTGAACCAAACCCCAGCATATAACAAGGGCCCACTCTATATTATACAGTTTTAAAGGCCTGTATCTGCATGAATGTATGCCACCCAGATGTATGAGAGCTGAGTAGAATAAAATTAGATAAAACAATGACACAAATACTAAGCCCGAGAATGAAGAAATACTAAAGAAATTACAACTGATCAAATGAAAATGCAATTGCCCCTCCATATAGACAGATTGTACATCCACAGATTCAACCACCCACAGCTAGAAAATAACTGCCCCCCAACCCCAAAACAAACCTTGATTTTACCATTTTATTAATGGCCATAATTTAATAGGCCTTTGTATATAATGAAAATTCAGTATCCACAGATTTTGGTATCCATGGGGGTCCTGGAACAAAACCCTAGTGGACACTGTAGCTGTAAGAATTTTATGCCTTCCAGCCCTTCTATGTCACAAGACCAAACTCAAGATATAAAGATTATAAAATTATTAAAAATTAAATACAATGGGGCAGTACATACTGTCCCGAATAGGTGCCCTCTGGGCATCTGTTTTTCCTCTGCGCGGCTTCCCACTGGCAAAAAAAGAACCTGCAAAAAGCAGTGGCGCACTCACAATGTAAGCACTGTGCTGCACCATGTAGATGTACATGTAAACAGGGCACCACCATCTAGATGCCCATGTCATGTGCTAGGGTTGCAGGGCATGTGGAAGTCCTGCCCCGAGGCAACCCTAGCACGAGACCGGTTGCCTTAAAGGGCCGGTCTGTACCGGCCCAATGTTTCCAGACACAATCTTAATCTAATATCTAATAAAAGGACCAAAGTAAAAACCACTCCCAAAAAAACAATTGCTAGAAATAAGCATAAACAATTGACAAAGCACTCCTTACAAAAATTTCCTAGTCTGACTGCATCCCAAATATCACAGTAATTTTTGAGTGAATTCTGTATAGGATTAGCGAAAGGCAAGCATGTACAGTTTGAAAGCCAAAAATTAACTTAAATAAAAATGTAAATTATATATCTGCCTGCCAAGAAATGTAGTGTCTTTTCCACAAAGATGGAAAATTAGAAAGGAAAAAAAAAACAACAATTTTTGTGTATCAATTAATATTTCTGTATGGAAATATTATTTTCCATGCAGAAAATGTTGTTATTCATGCAAAAGAACTGCACACAAATAGTCCTAAGTAGCTTTGTATAGGACAAACAAATACAACACAACCTAGAAAAACCCACAATGAGAGAAGTTTTAAAACAAGAACAAACGCTGAGTATACATTCACACAATGTTACTTCATACCCCAATTAACAAATTTTGATATAAGCTTTATATATTTCTTCTTTATTCTCATCTATCCTACATGCTAACCTATATTATACAATCATAATTTTTATTCAAATTCTTCTTGAATCCTGTTCAACTAAATTATTTATTCTATACTTGAATCTTCATTAGCGAAGAATAGCCATATATATATATATATATATATATATATATATTCTATTTAGCCTCTAAATATCCACCATGGACAATGTTTTCATTGATCTGAATTTCATTTTTTCTATTTATATATGTGCTTCTATCTGTCCGTTTATTTGCATTATATATATATATATATATATATATATATATATATTATTATTCAATCCTTTATTTTGTTTTGTTTTTGTAGATTGCATTTATTATTCAAAATATATTATTGTTGCTTTTCCCAGTATTTATTATTTTATTTTATTGATTGTACTTTTATATATTGTTGTATTTTGCATTGTTGTTTTTTCCTTCTGCTGTAATCCCACCTCGATCCGTAGGGAGAGGCGAGAAATACAAATAATAATAATAATAATAATAGAAGAAGAATTATCTTCCAATTATTTTTACACTGATTTCTAGATTGAACAAGATTCTTTCAAAGATGTTTAGAAAGTGAAACAGCCAAACTGGTATATATTAACAAAAATCAATTCATTAGCAGTGGTGTAGACAGGCTTATTGGCATACCTGATACATAAGTTCTCACCACATATGTAACATAAACAAATCCTTCTCTGATCCACTTAATTCAGCAGAATTTTTCGGAGAACACAATATATCGCTATCATGCCTTATGACCCATCACAATTGTCCTTCCTTGCTGTCAGCTTTAAATTACTAGTCCTAAGGAAAGGTCCAAGAATGAGATGATTCTAAAAATAGAGCGCTTGTAAGGAAAATGGGGTAGGCAGCAAATATCAGACAAAGTCATTAAGAACACATTCATTAACCCTGGATGCATCTGCACTGCAGAAATTATCCACTCTGACCCCACATTAATTGTCATGGTTGAATGCTATGAGATTCTGGGAACTGTAATTTGGTACAACATTTAGCCTTCTCCATCAGTGAGCTCTGATGACACAACAAGCTACAATTCCCAAAGTTCCATAGTGTTAAGTCATGACAGTTAAAGTGGTGACAAAATGGATTATTTCTGCAGTGAGGATACAGCCAAAGTAAAAAAAGGTAAAAATGAAAGTCTACCTCAGACTTGTTAACATCTTAAGTATAGCAGCAAGTGACATTACGAACAAACCAATAAAATCAAAATGCATTGTACCCCAAGTTGTGAAGTTATTTTCACTGTGGCAGGACCCATCACATTTGTCCTTCCCTACTGTCAGCTTCAGAAGAAGAAGGGGTGAAGACAGAAGAGAGGAATATCAATAACCTAAGATGTGCAGATGACACAATAATACTAGAGGAAAATGTCAGGACCTTGGAATACTTACTAAGGAAGATTAAGGAAGAAAGTGAAAAGTCAGGGTTGCTGCTGAATATAAAGCACACAAAAAATAATGGCCACGGAGGACAGATATAAATTCAAATTAGACAATGAAGAAATTGAAATGGTTAAAGACTTCTCATACTTGGGATCAAAAATCATTGAGAATGGAGACTTCAGTGAAGAGATAAGTAGACAAGTAGGAATGGGAAGTGCTGTCATGAAAGAGCTAGAGAAAATCGTAAAAAGTAAACATTAAAGTTAGAATCATCCAAACCATGGTGTTCCCAATCACTATGTATGTATGTGAGAGCTGGACACTGAAGTGCATGTAAACAGAAAACACCATGGACAGCCAAAACAAACAAACAAACAAACAAATGGGTTCTTCAGCAGATCAAGCCAGAAATACTGCTAGAAGCCAAGATGACAAAATGCAGATTAGCATACTATGGCCATGTCTCAAGACAGCTTGATTCATACAAAAGACAATAATGTTGGGAATGTCTGAGGGCAGAAGAAAGAGAGGAAGACTATACATCAGATGGCTAGACTCAATTAAGGAGGATATGGATATGAGTTGACAGGACTTGAGCAGAAAAGTGGAAGATGGAGGTCTTGGAGATGTCTGATCTATAGAGTCACCATGAGTAAAAGCCCACTCAAGGGCAGTTAACAACAACAGTCAAGCAAGTCCCACAAACACTTTCCCCCATCCCTGGGGTAAAAGAGCAAACCAGAGAAGCAACAATTTATTTATTTATTGCTTTTTCATGACATTCCTTTTTTTAAAAAAAATCACATTTGGTTTGATGAAAAAGAAATTCTATGCTAATTATCTTCCCAGATGTGAAGACAACATTGCTGGAATCATTGTAGATGAGATAATTGGGTTCACATGTTTATGAGACACAAGTCAAGCTTGAGAACACCTGCAAAATAAATCTGAAACAAATCCTAAAGCATGAGAGAGAAATGGGAAAAAAACCAACATTTTCACAGTGGCAGAAAACTTTCAAAAACCTGAAATGATTTCTGGCATTGCTGTGATTGAAACAGAATGATGCATCTGCTAGATTTGATCTTATCTACAGACAAACAGATATATGGAAACATAGTTGGACACCTCTTAACTAAATGATCTAATAACTCTTTGTAAGAATACTCAGGTCAGTCCACAAATAATACTTGAACATAATTTTGTAAGCTAATATAGTTATATTCAGTTTTATTAATAATGCCATGGCAACAGATTTCATTTGTGTCTCTTTTCATTCAAAGAAGTTTGAATTTTAATTGAATGTCATTTGCCAAAATATATTTTATTAGTTCTGTATTGTGTGCAACATAAAGCCTCTCTCACATAAATTGCCCTTACATTTCACTCTGCACCCTTCATCACCCGTGTTTATTTCTCAAGTATCTCCTTTCTGGATTACAGGATAAATTCCTGCAAAAGGTTTCATCCTCTAGTGTCTATCCTTAAGAAATACATTAAGCTAGACTTCCTTTTATTAAAATGTTCATATTAATGAATTCCCCCACCCCATCTGTCCAGCTGCAGCCAAGGGAGGAGGCTCACCTATTGTCAGCTATCATAGGCAGAGATGTGTGCCCCCTCATTCAGTCCCACCCCACTCAAACAACAAAACAAACAAGCAGCTTCATTTATATACCACTTGTTTCAATTCAAGATGATAGAAAATAGAGTAATTGGTTTAACTGTTGTACTTCCATTCATAAAAATATTTAATATTTTTACCTGAAGGGTGATATTATGTTCAGATGTTTTGCTATTTTCTGGAAAGTGTCAAGCAATATATATATATATATATATATATATATATCAGGAAAAAAATCACTACATCATATACTTAACCTAATTAAAATGTGAAGTTAGCAATATATCCTGATGGATGAAGTATATGATTCACAGGTAACACTTTCTTGCTGGGGAAAAAATCAATCTGATTATCTGTATGTAATTATACATGATGAAGTGCATCAAAATGTTAATCCCTCATCCATCACTGCTGTTGGCTACACATTTTTTTAAAAAATTTCTCAATAAAAATGATTTTATTGCCATGCCTGATATTTTAAAGGTGTTGCTATTTGATTGGTAAATGTCTCAGCTAATGATATTGTTGATTTAAAGTATTTTATAGTTCATACAGTGCTTAACAATGCAGTATATTCATAGGAAGTATTTTTCATTGTATTACATTGCAAAATGTAATATATGGTTATATAAAGTAAACTACCAGTCACCCTAAATCTTTTATTGAAAACTGCAAACTATGGGAGGCAATAGTATGCTTCTTGATATTTTATGTTAAGGATGCTTTAATGTTATAAATATCACTTAGGCCCTATACAGACTGGCCCGAAAGGCCAGGCTATGGGTGGAGTCGGGGCCAGAGTCCTGATGATGCATGCTCTGCCTCTGCCTCCAGGGTGCCATGATGCCGCACACTGCTCCAGATGGCACGTGGCATCATGGCGCACCTCTGGTGGTGTGTCCAGATGATGCAATGCTGAAGGGGTGCCATACAGCTGTGCCACTGTGGCTGTGGTGCCCTTTGGAGGGCCCAAAAAGGAACTACTTTTTGTAGCTCCTTTTTTGCTCCTTCCAAAGGCCAGATCAGGGCTGCAGCATGAGGTTGCTGCAGCCCTGATCCAGCCAGGAAAGGGGGGGGGATCCTGCTGCCCCTTAAGGGCTATAGAGCCCCTTAGTTGGGTTTATGTTGTATTCACCTTACTCTGAGGCAGAGGACCAATCTGTACTTGCAGCAGATTGAAAATTTCATTTCACTTCCTCCTTCTTTTTCTTCTTTACCAAATTTTGAAAAATTCTTCATATTCATGATAGATAGAACTTAAAAAAAACAAACAAACAAACATGCAACTGAAAGATTTATACATCCATGCCAAGGGATCTCAGTGATTAACTTTTAAAATGTTGGATTTGGATCCCTGCAGTAGGGATGTGCTCATTTGCAATATTCATTCCTTTTGGGGGAGAATAGGTAATTTAAACAATTTTCTCACAGCTGCTTCTATGTTCTCGAAAATTGTGCCACCCACCACATTGTCAGCTGACAGGAGGGCGTGGGCAGTCAAGTGAGGAGGCCCATCTGTTTCTAGTTAGCCAGTGATGGATAACCCTAAATAGACTACTCTCCCCCACACCATCTGCCCAGCTCCATAGCTGGAGGTAGCAGCCAAGGGAGGAAGCTCACCTATTGTCAGCTATCATAGGTAAAAAATGTGTGCCCCATCATTCAGTCCAACCCCACTCAAACAACAAAACAAACAAACAGCTTCATTTATATACCACTTCATACTGCCTAAGGAGTGTCTAAGTCATTTACAACTGTAAGCTACTTGCCCCCAACAATCTAGGTACTCATTTTAGCGACTTTGGAAGGATGCAAGCCTGAGTCGAGCTTGGGCCCTTTTGCTGGTCTTGAACTTGCAACCTTATTGTTTTGAGTGAGTGGCCTGTTTGAGGACTGGGGAAAATGAAAAAAAAAACCAGTTTGAAGAACATTGTCCTTGTAAGAATTTCTGGACACTTGAGAAGATGTCTCTTTCTTCCCCTCATTTAAGTCTTGATAGATTCCTTCCATCCCAGAATACAGCTGTGCTAACTTTTAGAGATACCACCTTTTCTTTTCCTGAGATGCTCCTCAATGTTAACAGATATGTGGCTGGCAGTTACAGAATCATCAATTTGACGTTGTAACAGCTGTATTTTTAAATTTGGTTGAAAATTCATCATTCCAGTTCAGTTTTGAGGAATGCACTAAAATGGTGCACTGCACTCTACCACTTTATTGCCATCAGATTTTGCTGCATCTGTTAGATCCACACTGAGGAGAGGGTCATGAGCTACTGTGTACACTCAACAGTCAGAATTTTCTTGAGACATGAGAGAAATAGAAATATCCAGTTAGTAGAGTATGAAGTGCTTGATTACCCTGGTCTTGTATAATTAATAGAATCACTTTCTAACTTGATTTGGTCAATACAATGATCACTGAAATGCAATATATATCCTGTAAGAGAGGATCCAGTGAGGTATATAGTGAACTGGTGATCTGAAGCTAAATTTTCTCACAGAAGGCAACACAATATAAATTACAGCCACAAGTCTTTCAATCATTTTAACACAGATCTTGTATATTATCAAAGATTAGAGATCTTTTATATCATTATAGAGTCACGGAGGAGCAGGGAACTTTGGAGGCCACTTAGTCCAATCTCCTGTTTGATGCAGAAATCCAGAGTTAAATATCACCATGGTAACTTGGCTTCTCCTTAATGACCTCCAGTGGGAGAGAATCCACCACCTTTAGGTAATTGCTTCCATTGTCAAGCATCAAGATCTTTCTTCTTTTTTAAAATATTCAGTCAAAAGCTCCCTTCTACAGCTTTCCCCCATTATATCTATTCATGTTTTCTAAGGTAACACAGAACAAATCTGAATTGTAACCTCTCAAGTTCTATGTGTGATTTCATTGGTCACATCATTCACTTATTACTCATTCTTCTACTTATCACTTATTACTCATTCTTCCTGTACTCATTCTTTTATTTGTTTCATTTGCCATTTCTTTCAAATCCCTCTGCTCCCCACAAAATGTATCCCTTGGAGCAAGGATCTAACTTTGATAGTATGTTAAATATTATGTACACAGGAAAGTCTGATAATTCCGAATAAACTAGAAATTATTATCAATGTTTAAGAAGCTACCTGTGGATACCCTGGTTAATAATAATAATAATAATAATAATAATAATAATAATAATATACCACCTTTCCAATGTTTACAAAAATGCTTAAACAATTACATATACAATTAATACATACATACATACATGACTAAAAAGTTCATCCCCTTACCTTAACTAAAATACAAACATCAAAACACAGTTAAATTAATTACATAAAAATTTATTAAACTATATCCTCCTTTAGAAGCCAAATGGACTGGCCCTCCCCTCCCCAAGAATCTCACTGGTGGTGGGCCTGCCATAGCAGGCACCCAGCCTTTATCCCCTTCCCAAGGGGAGCAGCTGTTTCTAGCTGGGTACCTGGGGCCTGGTCCTGGCAGGAAGCAGTCTGGGGCCAGCAATCCACCAGGTGAGATGGAGCATGCAGGTAGCAAGCAGGAAGTCCACACAGTAGCAGCAGGTAACAAGCAACAAGTCTACACAGCAGCAGAAGGTACTACACATCTCTTTCCTGGGGTGGTGGGGTGGCCTGATGTTCTCTCCTCTTCCCCCACTTTGTACTGACCCTTCTCTGGTTTTCTCCTAAATAGTCTGAGCACATTCCTTTAAACTAACTGCACAAGACTTCTCTTGTCCTTCTAAACATTTTCCTCCTGATATGGGAGTCTGAATCCCATTTAGGCTGAAACCTTATTTCCAACTGCACTCTTGCAGTTCTCTGACACACTCCTCAGTGCCACTGGACTTCTCTTGTTCCCTTTAAATCTTTCAACCTTACATGGGGGTTTGAATCCAATTAAGGCACATATCTACTCTCCTCCTCCTCTTTATAACTGCTCCTCAGGCAGCCTCCACCATTTTGCCAGCTTGATTCCAGTCTGAACATTCAATTTTACCAGTGTCTCTCCACACTACCATTCAAAATGTTCCATGATTCTCAGAGGTGAATAGCTCTGGATAGGGGATAGTGCAGCCCCATTGGGAAAACAAAATTATTACTTGCTGCTGTGGGTGGTTTTCCTTTTTACTTCTGTTATTAATTAATTTTATTGCAGGGGAAGGTGTAGGACTGGAATTTCTTTTTTTTTAAAAAAAATGACTTTCATGTCAATAAAATCAATTTCCTGTCAGTATGACTAGTTGATTAGTACCATGAAATCTTTATGGTTAGTTCCTTTTTATTTTGCACACTGTTAATGTGTGTAACTGATGTTTAAGTGAAAATTCTCCTATCACTAGCAAACTAAACTGCCCTGTAAATGTCCTAAACTGTAACTCTCAGCTTTCTACTGTCGAAGAAATTTACCTCAAAAAAATTGCTTATAGGAGGGAAAGGAAATTATACACTCCACCTCTATACAATCTTATTACTTTGGACACAATACATCCTCTACACTAAGGATGTATTAGGTTACTGGCACAATTTGAGAAACTAGTCAATTTAAATTTCAAAACTAGTTCAAGGAGAGGGAACCCATTTTATCCCAATTACCAGTTTCACTTTCAGAGAAGTTCACAAAGTAGTGGTTATGCTAAAGAGTTTAACACAGAAAGAGAAAGGTCAATTTATATTTTAGTTTAAGGGTTTATGTGTTACTGCCAGCTCCTATGTATTAGAAGAGATATTCAATTTTTTTTTTTTAGAATAGAGCAGGGGAGTTACTAGAGGTTGGAGAGGATGCAGGATGCACCAGGTGATTCCCTAAGGATGAACAACTAGTGTTGTAACAAACCATTTTCTTCTTCTCATCCATTGAGAACTAGATGTATTTTTTTTTTAAATAATTTCATTTGAAAAGTCCCATTTTCAAAAGGTTATTTTGTCTTTTCCTTGGCAGGGATGAGAGAAGTATTTTTCACAAAGTTACTGAAAGACAATAAAAGACAAGGCAAACCTTTATGCTATTTACATGTATTGGCACTAATTTAATTTGCATTTCAAACTCAATTAGCATGTCCAAAGGAAGTTTGACAGAGGCTTAAAGAACATTCCTCTACTAGAAAAAACTTGAAGGCAGGAGAAAAAAAAGACCAATCTCAACAAATAAACTTTGGTTGCAGCCCCAACAAGAAATGGTAGAGTTGAGGAGACCCTCAAAGACTATCCAGTCCAACACCCTTCTGCTCTGAAGGAATACGAAGGAATACATAGGAATACATAGGATCCTAGAGGACCCTCTGTTCAACATCAGGATGGCAGTGGAGGATGTGATCCTAAGGCAAACCTTTCGTAGGGTTTTTTGGGCATAAAGAGAAATTTTGACATGGGCTGCCCTGAGATTGAGAGTGTGTGACACTCACAGAAAAAAGAAGAGGGCAGAGTGGGTGGCAAATGGCAGTGCTCTTCTGCCAAGCAGAAATTCTGCCGTGGACAAATCCTAGCATTGAAAGGGATCCCAGAGGTCATTCAGTCCAACTCCCTTACTACCATGAAGGAATACCTAGAATTCCCAGCCTCAGAGGCAGGACATGACAAACCTCCCTCTGCACACTCCACTCTCTCATAGTGATCCTAAGGCAAATCTATCATTTTTATTATTATTATTATTTTTATTTTTTTGGCAAGGAGAGTTCATAATGTCCCTGAGTCTGAGAGAGTTTGACTTACCCAAGGTCACCTTGTGGATTTACATGGCTGAGCTAGGACTAAAACTCTAGCCTCCCACTGTACCATAGAAACTCATTGGACAAGTCACATGGTCTTAGCCTGCAAGTCCAGCCCTAGAATTCTAGGTATTCCTTCACGGTAGAAGGGGGTTGGACAAGAGAACCCTTGAGAATCCCTTCCAATGCTAGGGTTTCACTCCTGGCCCCTTCTTGTCTTCTGTGAGTATTTGAATAGGAGAGCATGATGAGAAAGGGGAGAAGGTCTGAAAGTATCCACCACCACCTACACACAAAATGTTCCCTCCTTTTGTTTTCATTTGTTTTTCAAAGCAAAGCTGTGGGTAAAAATGGGGGAGGACATCACCCTAACAAAGCCTCTGGTTAAACTCAGTATGAATGGTAGATTTGCTTATGCAAAATATGCCAGTCCTGGCCATTGAATTGTCAGCTGAAAGATCCCATCCCTTCACTTTGGAAATGATTAAAAACCAAAATTCTTACTCATTGATCAAGAACTACAAATATTTTTTTCTATTTAAAAAACATACAAAATCTTCAAATAATATATGTTGGATGTGTGTAATGTGTATGGTATGTATTTTTTTTTTAATGTTTTGTGTATTTCAATAAACCATTTAAAAATAAACAAATAAAAAGCTTACAAAATCTTCAAATAATAGATATTTCGTGTGTTTATTTAATTTTGATGAGAATTCTTTACATCACTAGGGACAACATCTCTGTTTCCTAAACATCTGACTTTTGGGAGAAACAGGCTGTGTTGTTTGCCTGTATACCTTTAAAATGCTGAAGAAATAGTTAGGTGGGGTTAGGTTCAGTAGAAGGAGAAAGGAGAGATCCCAAGTTTTAATTCTTTTTTTAAATTTACATTTACATTTAAATTGACTGTTATTTTAAAAAAATAAAAAACAAATTCTTTAAAATTCTTTAAAAATTCTTTTTAAAAACAAACAAATTCGTTTTGATGCAGCTGTGAACAAGTCTACATAGGGACCACCAAGCGCAGTGTTCAAACACAAATGTAGAAACACAAGAGACACTGCAGTCTGTGTAAGCCAGAAAAATCTGCAGTTGCAGAACATGTTCTAAACCATCCTGGGCATAAAATGCTTGTTTGAAAATACAATTCTGGACCATACCAACAACTATCAGGTCAGAATGCATGTGGAAGCCATTGAAATCCATAAACATCTGGACAGTTTCAATAGGAAAAAAGAAACTGTTAAAATAAACAAGGTTTGGCTACCAACCTTGAAAAACACCAAAATCAGGACCCAGCAAATGCAAATGAAAACCAATCAGGCTGAGGGGGATTCCCAGCAGATAATGGATCATTAATAAATGAACACCCTGTAGGCCTTGCCATTCAACAACAGAACAATACACAGATTAACATGCAAATCACTTCCTCTCAATATATATACACACATACCCCACTCTCATCCATTCCAGCGTTCTCTGGAGATGGCAGCCACAGTTGTTGGCGAAGCATCAGGAATAAACTCTTTTAGAACACAGCCTCATATCCTGAAAAACCCACAAAAAACTAAAGTTCTTAAAATAAATAATTTGTTCTTAATGTTTATACGGAGTCTTTTTCCTTGTAATTTGAGACCAATCGACCATGTTCTAGTCTCTGAAGCAGCAGAAAAAAAGCTCACTTCGGCCTGATACAGGCGGGCAGGAAGAGGTGCCTGGGCGGCACTAATAGGGTTAGGGAGGGTGGAGCGTTTGCACCCTCCCTAACCTAGCACGTATGGAGAATGGTGGCGTCCATATGGATGCACCATGATGTCGTCATGGCTCACACAGCATTTTCATAACACTGTGTGCGCCTGACAACATCACGCAACGGGTGGGCGCCAATGGTGCCCTTTCCGGGGCGCTAAAAATAGCTCTTTTTTGACACAGGTCCTTGACGCGGCCTTTAGACGGCCTGCAGAAGTGGCAGGATGGGGCCTCTTGGGCTGCTGGCTTCTTTGGGTGTTTACAGACCACCCCTTTTGGGCAGTCTGTATTTGGGTATCAAATTGACTGGTCAGTAGTTCTTTGAATCCCCCCTTTTTTTGAACACCCTGTCTCTTCATATTCCTGTGTCCAAAGCTAATATTTGTATGATAATGTTCTTTTACTGGCAAAGATCAGTTTCATGGAGACATGTAATTTTGGTACAGTGGAGGAAGAGGATTTCTTATCGTCCAACTCCTGCACTTCTGTTTTTAACCTTAACCTCTGGCTCTACCCCTCTGGAAAGTGTCTACATATGATTTTATATTCAATAGTCACAACTAGCTTAGTATCATCTAAGAGGCACAAAAGACAAGGATCCAGGTGATTTGATAGTCTAAGAAGCTCTCATGCATGAGGGCACAATGGAATGGTTCCTAGGAGAAAATGACATCACAAAGTTCTCAGAAGAAAGAGGTCGCCTGTCTGCTCTTTCCTTCAGCCTGTTCCGTACCCTGAAAAATCTCTTCAGGAGGCCATCTCATAATGGTTGCTGGAAATGATTGATTCCTGGAAATGGAACTTGAGTACCAGTTGTAGAGAGCTGGCAGAGATGGGCCAGCCACACAATATCCAGTAGGAAGAGAGCTGGTGTCAGCCGATCACAGTGAAGGCTGGAGAAGATAAATAGGGCTGTTGCTGAGAGAGAGAGTTAGATAGGGGTTCAGTGCCCCAATACAGATGGGCACTTTAGGGCGCTCCCGTCATGTGCTAAGGTTGGCCGGGAGCAAAGCCAATAGATGCTCTGCAACCCTAGCACATGACGAGGGCCTTGTGGCTCCGCAGCACCATATACATGGCGCAGAGTGATGACATTGCAGCTGTGCAGCAGCCAAACAGAGCTGTGCAGCTGCGACCTCATAAGGGTGCCTATGGCACTTTTTGCTTTTTTGTGTGTGTGTCGCAAGTGCAACGCAAAAAGGAGCCACTTTTTCAGGCTCCTTTTCTCACCGCACCTTCACCGCTTCTTTGGGTTGCTGCAGTGAAGGTCTGCCGGAAAAGTAGGTGGCTTCAGACTGCCCTTTTGGGGCAGTCTGTAAAACCCCAGCAAGTCCAGAGAGGGACAATTGTAGTGAGGGTTCCAGTTTGAGATAGGGACCGTTATAGTGAAACTCCAGTGAGGGACTTAGTCAGACAGGGTTTGGTAGGGGTAGAGTCCAGTAGTGAGGGACTCCCTACACACACAGAACTTCAAGAGAGGGAATTATTGTGGGGTCATATCCTGAGGGATACCTAGCCTTGGTGGCTGGTGTAGGTTTAGGAAAAGAACCTAAAGATAAGGACACTGTGAAGGTCCTGGATATATGTTAATTGCTGGAGAGAGTGTGGGGAAGTTAACTAAACCTGAAACTGAACGAAACTAAGAAAATAATACCTTCAAGTAACAAACATATGCAGCATCTCAATAAGTGAAACCTTCCTTAAAATCATTCTTTCACATAAAGTTTTATTGTTATTAAATTACAAGCTTGTCTGGGCCCAAAATAAGTAACCATGCTACTAGGTATTATATGAAAGTAATTTCTAAAAAGAAAAGAAAAAAAGCAGTTTTGGTGGTCATCGTGACAAATTGTGGCAGTGCTGGGTTGCTGTCATCAAAGAAACTAAGTGGTGGTAATTAAAGTGATTGTGACACCAGTACAATTCAATAAATGTTTGCTGAAGAAACTTTCGAGAAATATTTACTCCCAGATCAATAAAAACAGAATTTCTATCTTATGTTTCCCATCACTTCTTACTCAACCACCCCTCTAATCCATCCCATCTTATTCTGACCCTGTTCACAGGTATCTCCAGAGGAAATTTCTGTCAATGAACTTCCTTAAGTTTGTCTTACGTCCCAAGCCAATATGACTTTTTTCATCATCCATGACAAGTGTCATATGCAACACAAATTATTTTTGTTTGAACTAAAACAAAACAAATTTCTAACAGATTTTACCCTTTGTTTGTGAGGCACACAATTCTTTAGTGTTTGCTAGCCCTCACCAGTAATATTTACCACTGGTGCAGTTTTGTCAATACAGCGACAAGTTTTCGTAGAATTCATGGGTAAGTTGTGTTTATACAGATTTAATGAAATATTCACATGTGAGATGTTTTATTCCTTAAGGGAGAAATTTTTTATTAGTATTTTCATTTTTTAAAATGATTTTGGAAACTGGGTGCTTGAAATTTAAATGTGTACTTTGTAATTGTGCAGACAAAATGGATTAGAAGGAAAAATCACAAGCAGTCTTTTCAGTAACCAATATTTCATAAATAAATAATTACTCTATTAGAATAATCTATTTTGCTGCATGTACCTTACGTTTTAATCAGCACCAACAATATTCTGATGATGAATTGTCTAAAAATGGCATGATTTTTACTCCAATACATATTTATTTTCCTTTCCTTTCTCCTCTCTCTTTCTCTCACTTTTCATTTTGGCAAGAATTATATTGCTGGAATTAGTTAATACCCCCCAATTGTAGAAGCATAATTTGCTGCAAACATTTCTGATCCATCTAAAAAAAAGAAAGAAAGAAAGAAAGAGAAAGAAAGACTCTGAAAACTGTAAATAGAAAATGATTTGGTACAGCTTTATTTGAGACAAATATGGGGCTTTTTAGATTGGCAGGAAAGTGTGACATGAAGTTGCCTTTTCCTTAATGCTTAGCAGCTAGACAGCAAGCCCCAGGTGTGCATTTAAAAGGTACAGGGCAGCTAGACCGAGGTTTTTTCTGTGGCTCAGCAACTACATGGGAAGCTGTCAAAACGCTACAAACACAGGCAGAGCAGCTACATGGGTGGCAAGGAATGCTGCTTTTAGCCGCGCTTTAAACATTTTTTTCCCCTTGCTGGCTGTGAATTGCGCAATTGCGCAGGTACATCATAGAGTCGGAGCTTATCACATGGGGGAGTACAGGACCATTCCGAAAGAGGGAGAAAGTGAGGTCAGTTCGAAAATGCACGTGATTACGCACAATCTCATCACACACAAGACAAGAGAGCATCTACACAAAAAGAAAATGCAGAGTCAATACGAAAGAATTCATCACATGTGAACATACTGGTCGGCTTTCTGTTGCAAATTAAGGCATCTTGGGAAATGGTAGCAAAGGCTCATGGGAGTTGTAGTCTGTGTTCTGTCAGAGCATTATATTGAGTTGTCTTGAGGTTTCAGCCCTCTGTCCAGGAGGGATTCCCATATGTCCTCCATTCTTGAGCAGAGGCCCCCCTTTTCCAAGTTGACCAGGCACGTCCTCCTTTGCCAGGACACGTCCTACTTTTCCAGCCTTCTTTTTGAAGAGGAAGCAGGAGGGCCAGGCGTGCTCTGGCCAGGCTCTGGGGGTCTCTTCCTGGCTCCTTCCTTCCCTCCCTCCCTCCCCGCTGCCTTCCTCCTTCCTGAGAGAGTGTGACTTGCAGGGAGGAAGGGCAGCAGAGGTGCTCCAGATCCCTCCCCTTCTCCTCCTCCTCTTGCCAGCTTGCCCTGGCCTGGCTGAGCACCTCCAGTGCCCTGCTGTCTCCCTTGAAGTCACACTCTCTCAGCCAAAGGGAGGAGGTGAAGGAAGGTGCAGGCGCACTCTGGCAAGGCTCTGAAGGTCTCTTCTTGTCTTGGCATCTTCCCTCCCTCCGCACTTGTATCGCTGCCTTTAAATGGGTGCTTTAAAGAGACAGAGCCCCATTTAACCGTGCAACTACACCTTAGCCTTTAGATGCAATAGCAATGTTGCACCCTTTTTAAAAAAGTAGTGGGGAAATCAAGCTACTTTTTAAAGGCACTTCTTCTCCCCTAAAACTCAAATGAAGTGTTTTCATGGCACACTTTCCCTTTTTCTCATCTAAAGGCTGGGCTTTCATGCAGCCATCAACACACCTCTTTTTGCCAATCTAAAATGGGCCAGCTACTTTTTAAAGGTGCTTCTTCTCCCTTAAAACTCCAAAATAGTGTTTTCATGGATATGTTTTCAATACACAGACAGATGACCCATCCTAATGCAGGGGTGATGCTACAGAAAGTTCCCTTGAAAGTGGAGTAGAAATCACTCTTTAAGTTTCTTATAACTGCTAAAGAGGGAATACTTGATTTAATCTTACACAAACCTCAGAATATGTATAAGAGTTATTGAGGGTTATTGGGTCTCTTGGAAACAATAACTCATTCAAATCCTCTTTGTTGGCTTCTTTTCAACATGCTAAACTATTCCAAGTGAGAGTCAGAATCAAGTGGGGCATTGCCAAAAGGTTGATCGTATCTTGATGCATGCTGCTTCAGTTGAGTACTTTTATACGGGTTGCATTATCAGTTGAAAGGCCCTTTATAACTGTTCAACCTTTTCCTCTTGCAGAAGTTTTCTATAGCTGGGGAGAAGAAGGAGAAGTAGTACTAGTCATAGTAGTAGTAATAGTAGTAGTGGGGGAAGACAAGAAGGATGGAAATGATTTTTAACTGAATGTGGTAGGGAAAATGTCCCATGAAAATCTCGTTTCAAAGCACTCTATCCCCCCAAAAACAAAAATATTTTTGTTTTGTTTTTTGTTTGTTTGTTTGCATGTGAATCCTTTTTTGTAACAGTAGAATAAACAGTGTGGGAATAAAATTAGAACTTCATGGAGGATCACAGGGATGACCACAGCAGCCATCTCCTCACTAAGCAAAGATGGATGTCTGCACAAGACAGCCTGCTATTCTTGTATAGACTCTCGGCATAAGTTATCCAAGATTATAAACTGTGTGAGAAATGTACTTGTGTAGGACCACCTAAGGGTTGGAGGATCATAGAACCAAGAGATGGGAATGGGACAGATGGAACAAAACTCGCATACATGTCTCTGGTACCTATCATGTGATGTTGATCACATGAGGAAATGGAGCACCTGAATAAAGCTTATCTATTCCATATCTTCATATTGTGAGATACAAACAAGCAAACAACCTCTTCTCTATGCATCTCATAAATAATTTAAAAATATCATTATTTTATTTGTAAGAACATTTTTAGTCACTGTTGAATTTTGTGGGTTTTTCAGGCTATGAAGCCATGTTCTAGAAGAGTTGTTGGTTTTTTTGGGCTATGAGGCCATGATCAAGAAGAATAAACTCTTCTAGATCATGACCTCATAGCCTGAAAACCCCACAAAAAACTATGGATGCCAGCCATGAAAGCCTTCAACTTCACAACTCTAGCATGACTTCAAGAAGTAATATCTAAGTAGTGAGAAGCAGAAAAATATGAGGTACTGTGTTCCCCCGAAAAAAAGACAGTGTTTAATATTAATTTTTGCTCCCAAAAATGTGCTAGGTCTTATTTTCAGGGGATGTCTTATTTTACCATGAAGAAGAATTCACATTTATTGTTGAACAACAAAAAAACAATATTTATTATATATTGCATATGTGTGTGTGTGTGTGTGTGTATATATATATATATATATACATACACATACATACAAAAACTTTGCTAGGTCTTACTTTCAGGGGAGGCCTTATATTAAGCAATTTAGCAAAACCTCTACTAGGTCTTATTTTCTGAGGATGTCTTATTTTTGGGGAAACAGGGTATAAGTGCTTATGCTTTCCATTTGTCTCCTCCATCCATGTGAGAATGAAAGGTTGAAATCATTTTTCTCCCTAGTCGTGATATTTATTTTGAGACTTTCCCACATTTTTTGTGCAAAAAATGTTTTTGCAATGCCTTTGTGCAAGAAATCCTCCTTTTTTGACAGTGAGATTTTCCCTAGTGTGAAAGTATGATAGAAGCTGGATGTATTTCCTGACTTCTTCTGCTACATCACAGCTTGTCATCAGCCAGCATACATCATGAGAGGTCACTCCACTTCAAGCACTGAGGTTTAAATAGTGTTATGGCCAGTTTTGACTTCAGAGATCATTCCCTTTCCAGCTGAGCCCCCTATATCCCAAGTTACCAGTCTGGAAATCAACACTTTGCCCCAGAGGTCATTCTGCAATCCTATATTCTTTTTAACATTTCATCCACTACCCACTCTTGTGTGACCTAATTAAATGACAACACTGTGACAAATAGTCTCTTGCTTCATGTGAGTAAACAGTGCATAGTAGGGGGGAAATCCATGCTACCTTTCTCTAACATTGTCAAATGTCAAATGACAGTGGAAATAATTTCTACTCGGTCCCAACCACCTGCAGCCTGCACTGATGGACAGGGTGATAAAGTAACCCAACAAGTGACCAAAAAGCTTGTGCCTGGGCATGCCAGATATTGATTGCTTCCTGGTGTACTATGTTATGGTGCCCTGTGACTTCTTGTTCCTTGAGGGCACACAAAGGAAGTCCTGCCTCCTCCAGAAATGTACAAGGGAGATGGGGAAAGAGATCTGAATATAGTTAGCTGGTTGTTCAGTATACAGTGGCTCTAGATGGGTTCTACAGGTCAAAATATTGTAAACCGGTTGCATTCTGGAATAAATTTAAATAATGAGAAAAAAATAGATATACAACAGTGGAAGGTTCTATGGACAAATTTCACTAAAAGGTGTCTAATTACCCAAGAATGTCTATGAACCATTGATGCCTATGTTTCACAAATTCAAATGGCAAAATGTTGTTAAGGTCCTCCATCCATTAAATGATAGGAGCTGAGTGTATGTGCAGAGTATTGTATTCCTGTCGGTTAAGCAATGGGCACTTTGCATTTGCTTCTATCTCTAGTCCTGCTAGCAGAAGATGAAAGGAAAGAAGGATGTTGGGGGAAGGCTTTGTTCTTCTTATTCCATCCTGTTTTATTGTTATCACTCCTGTTAACTGCTTTCTAACTACATTTACATTATACAAAACACTTAATGTGAGAGCCTGAAAATCCAATATGCATGTTATTAAGAAAATTGAACTTTTATCAGCAATTGTCAAGAAATAAGCAGTTACAGTGCAGGAATCATGGACAACTTGCATCAAATTGTGGTTTTATTTGGATGGGATTTTTTTTTGTACCTCCTCTTCTCCTTATAGCAATTTTAGAACAGCATATTAATCAAGTGAAGTGTTAAGACTGAACCTCAACCATAATATAGTGCAGATCACTTAAATCCCGAGAAGCTACATGACCAATATTCATGCAGTTTGGTTGTACAATGCTTAGAAGCTTGATCCATTGGGATCCAAGTACAAAGCAAGGATAGGTGAATACCCACATTGTGTCGTTTGTTTGTATATTCACAACTTAACGCTATAACGTCTTCTTTCTGGAAGAATCTGTAATTATTTAATAATAATTATAAAATTCATATTTTTAAATTAAAGAACCTTAATTGCACTTACCTTGACTTTATCTAGCATGCTATTGATCATGACAGTGGCTATTGATATTGACCTAAAGGGAGCTACACTGACTACTTTACCAACTATAGTGTCCATGTGACTATAGTGGCTAGGGCTGCTGGGATTTTTAAATCAGCAACATCTGGAATAGGGATGGAAATAGCATTTAAAATATTTGAAAAATGCTAAAAATCATGTTTTTCAAGTGTTGGGAAAACTTGAAAAAAAAATCCTTGACCAACAAAAATCTTCACAGTTAGGGCCTTTTCTTTACAACACTTCTTTAAAACACTTATTCAAATCACCATTTTCCTCGCTGAACATGCTGTAACTGGAGACACATTCTGTTCAAAATGCTCATTTTATTGTGCAGGAAATAGTATCTCTGCACACAGAAAACAATATTGATGTACAGAAATATCCTTTTCTGTGCAAAGATGTTATTTTTATTTTTATTTATTTTTTTTTTTTTGTACAAAGAACAACCCACCTGAGGATTTTCCCTGATGTTTACCTAGAAGTGGATTTGTATTTCACACCCCTGGTTGGAGAGGAGTGTCATTCACATCTGGACGATGCTGATCCGACTACATTCTCTGTGGCCACACTTGATTATTGAAAGTGATGTGGCATCATTTTTCCTGGGTGGAGGATATTAAGTTCCAAACTATGAATGATCTTCAAAAGCTGTACAGTTTCCAGAGAATTTCTTGCAGTGGGATGAAAATGGCTAAATTACTCATTCCTTCCTTCACAAACACAGTTAGCAAAGAAGTGCATCCCTAAATCTGGAGGCTCCACAAAATTCTGGTCTCTGGTATTATGCACTCATTTCATTATTCCATTGAATGTATTGTGTTAAGTGTTTTGCTGCTGAACTTGATGGGAAAATTTAATCCCTTAAAAAACAAAGAAGAAATACACATTTTAGGGAACACTGCAGAGTAATGATCTACAGTTTCCCAATCCTAGGGTACAGTGAGATAGAAAAAAAGCAAAGCAAACTTTAACACACACACAACCTGCAAAAAAAGAAAGGGGGGGGGGAGCTTAGACCGAGAAGCAACAGTAATTTATCTGGAAGTCACAGGTATCACTTCACAGCTTCAGCTGTTGAACTGCTTTTCACATTTCAGTTATAAGCTGTCTTGACAGTGAAGTAGAAAGTTAAGAAAAATACCAGTGGGCACCATCCAGCAACAAGTCATAAAACTAACCACAGCTGGGATGTACCATTTTGTCTTAGGGTCTTTTCCCCCTCTTGTTTTCTTTCCTTTTAAGACTTTTTCAGGAGTAGGATCACAGGGAAGTAAGGAAAATATAATGTTGTGGAAGATTAAAAATAAGCACAAAACTGGGTTTAAAAGTAGGGGGCCCTTAGAGCAAAACAAAAGGAAGGCTACAGACCATTGATCCAGATTGTTCTCCCTTAAGGATAATATTGCATTTTGTTCAATAAATGGTTGTTGTTTTTTGTGTCTCTTCAAGTAGTTTCTGACTTATGGCATCCCTAATGTGAACCTATCATGGATTTTTATGGCAAGATTTATTCAGATTTGTTCAAATTTGTCATTTGTAAAAGTAATTATTTACTTTTGTGATTCTGAGCGGCAGAAAAGGAGTATTTACCTTTGCTTTCTCATTTCTAAAAAAATTGCTAAAATAGTGTTGTTGATGCTGCTGGTGGTGTTGCTGTTGTAATTTTAAAAATAGACATGCCTAAATCAAACAAACAGCTGGCCTTTGGTGCAAAAGACATCTAAGCAGTGATTCCACAACACCCTTTGTAACTATAAAAGTAACAACAACAATTCTAGTTATACTACCAGAAGAGTAAGTTTTGTTGTAGTTGTTGCTGTGTGCCTTCAAGTTGCTTCTGACTTATGATGGCCACCATATCTTAGGGTCTTCTTGGCAAAAAAATTTTTTGGGGTGGGAGTTGTTATAGACATCTTCTGGGGCTGAGAGAGTGTGACTTGCCCAGGGTCACCCTGTGAGTTTAATGGCCAAGTGGAAAATTTAACCCTGTTCTCCAGAGTCATAGTCCAACATCCAAACAACCACAACATGTTGGCTCTTGGGAGTGAGTTATCCCCTATCAAATTCTCATTGTAGTGTTGCCTTAATTACTGTATAACTAAATAGTTTATTCAGAGTCCTGAATACACATGTATATATGTATGCGTGTGTATATAGGGATGGCAGCATAGTAATAAAGAGTTTGGCTTCAGGGTTGACATCCAGTCTTGCAATTCTGACCTTTAGCTCTGTATAATGCAGGAGAAGGAGTTTTCAGAAAATGAAAACAAGAAGTGGGGACCACGATTCTTTTCTATTATTCTTAAGCCTCCCTAATAGTTAGATTACATTACATTTTATCAGAAAAAATAAATGTTTCCCATACAGTTTCTCAGACTACCTTTCCAGTGATGTGAACAGGTTAATATCATTATTCCAAAGCTGTGTGGAGATCAGGCCCAGAGAGAAGAGCCTCCTGATAGTGACACCTGGTAAAGAAGACTTAGCCCTTTTGTTACTCTCAGAAATAGTAAGAAACACATCAAGATAGAAATGTGGCTGTGTGCATGCAGCCGTGAGAGAAAACTCTTGGGTGGGGTAGAGAGGCTGTTGTTGCTTCTAATGAAGTTGTAGTGCCGAGGCTGAGAAGTTAAAAGATAAAATGTTACCGTTTGTCACAATTACGTCTTCTATTGGCAGGCATTCTGAACTTTTCTGTTTGATAACTAGACATATAAATTTGAGTTCTTAAAGCTTTGCAGCCAATTTAAAGGCTCATTTATTTCTCTGACAGCAAGATGTATATGCTGCCTTGCATGCAGGATGTCTGAGGCCAAATACCGCCACTTTGTTGCTCGCTTGTCTCTCAGGAAGTAAATAGTAGCAATTTTTCAACAAAGGAATACTAGCACAAGGTGTTTAGCAAATAAATGAGCATGGGATGACCTGTGGTGTCCTGAAAATTACTAAAATTCATGAATAATAAAATGATCTATAGATTGTTAGCAGAAGGCTATAGCAAAGGCTAATTTCCACCCAGTGAAGCTTTACAGGATAATTTGTAACTTTTAAAATTTTAATGACTTCATCATTTTTTAACCTTTTTTAAAAAAACTAGTATAATTGTTTGAATGCAACCTTCAGATGAGCTTGTCTCTCTCGATAATCTCTGTCTGGATACTTCATTCATATCATGAAATATTAACTGTTTTTATCAGAAAAGGACCTACTTCAAATTCATTTCCCCTTTACCCCACACATCTGTTTATTTTTCCTTACCAGTCCACATCTGTTTCATAGAGTAGACTGGAGTGGGAACGATGTGGAAGAGGGAAGAAATAAGCAACTGAGCCATACAACCTCAGACTGTAGGCTGAATGCTATCTGTTGATATATTGCAAAAGTTGGAGGCTGAACTATATTTTCTCCCTGTTGAGTTTGTTTTTTAAAAAAGGTTTTCATTTGTAAATTAAGTTCCAAATTGTGAAGATTCTGGTGAGTCCAGAAATCTTTTTATCAGCAGCAACAACAACAAAAGCATAGAAATATCACTTTTACAAATTTTGGATACAAATATAATATTTCTTGCCCTGACTGTTGTGTTTTCATGAGCACATCTTTTCCTTTAAGCAATCAGTTCAGATGAGACCATTAAAACCTCACCTCAGAACAAGTTAACATTCTGGTGAAATCTTTCTTTGAACTCTGCATGCTGGATCCTCTTTTACACTATCTGGGAACTCTTCTCAGCAAGATAATGGACAAAGGTCCCATGTCTGTTTTAGCCAGGATGAGAACACAGATTGTAAAACATGTACCCCTTGGTGACATTCAAATGTAAAGACATTAGCTGATTACATTTCACCAATGTACTGACCAGAATTGACCCTGCTTAGCTTACAAACTCAGGTTGGATTTGTTGCCTTTAGGGTATGAAAACGGGAATCCTATATTCCAAGCATGAATCCCAACATGAACTTCCATCTGTTTTTGGGAAGGAATGTGCAAGTTCTGAGGGCCCCCCTACGTAATTCTCTTCTCTTTCCTTTGGTTGAATGTGTAGATGTGGCAGGGCTGGGGGTGGATGGGATACACATATCTCACATATGACTAAACTCTTTTAAAACAGACATTCAACATTATGAAGAGGAAGAGGAGGACAGGACTTCCTACTCTGGCCTGACAGTTACTTGTCATATCTGCTGTGATGAGGATCCAGGCACAACATTGCTTGGCATAATAAAAGATAAATGTGGGCTTAATGGTAAAGGGAAAAGGTTGGCATTAAATAACTAAATAAATAAATAAATAAATTTCATATATTGAATTTATTGGACCCAATGTTTCATGTGGATAGTTACTTAATTTGGAGGGAAAATGCCTCAATCAGATCTCAGATCAAAATTTCTAGAAAATCGGTTCAATTTAATGACCTTCAAGATGCTAAGGAGAGATGAAGTCTGAGATAACCAGATTTTAAAATATATATTTTCAGCATGTCATATAACTTGGTGAAGAGATTGGATAATGTTAGAAAATGAATTGTTGTTAGCTATAGAAGGCCATAATCTGAGCTTTGTCTATCACAGTTTTCAGTGGCACAACAAAGTCGAAACTAATGCTGATTTTAATAATCATTATATTAGAAGGCCTGTTTTAATAGTCTGGAACAAATACAAAACAAGAGTGTGCCCTAATATACTGCTGGGTATCTTTACAAGAAGCCTTATTGAATTCTGATAAAAGTGATAAAAAATTCTTCTAGAACATGGCCACATAGCCCGAAAACTCCTCAAAAAATGATTTTAAAAATCTGAAAAAATGGTTGTTATATGAAGATCTCCTGCTTTTGAAAATGGTTAACATAGATTTAATGTAGTAAAAATGGAACTGAAAAGCATGTAGCAAAGCAGCAAACAAAGAGGAGACAAGCTGCCTGTGCTCTAAGCTGGTCAACTGCTTAATAAGTGTGTATGTATATATAAAGAAATGTTGCAGTTTCTGTTCCTTTTAATCTCTATGGCCCTATATTTTGGAGATTGTTCACAACTCCACTGATTTCTTCTGAAGGGTATGTATAATTTTGATACGAACAATGTGGGTATTTTTATGTTACAATGAACTGTGTGTTGTCCTGTCTTTTTAATAATTATATTTGTATATATATTTGTTTTCAGCCCCTCAAGTGGGCCTTTCTCATTGTGGCTAAAATGCAGTGAGCCTTTTAAACTCTGAATAAATGGTTAATCATCTTAGAGTATGTGTAGCTGGTCTCTTCTTTGTTTGCAACATAGATTTAAAATAAATGAAGAATTGAAGTCAGAGGATATAAACATGCAATGGTTTAGAAATAGGCAAATGACTGAGAAAAATAAGATAGGCAGAAAATGGCTTCAAATAAAAAATAGATTGTGAAATACTTTTATGTACAAAGGAAGAACCCTTAGCTGGTAACATGTACCAATTATTATTAGAAATAGAGATTGAAGAGGTGTGTATGAATAAATATCTAACCAGATGAGCTCATAATTTTGGTTATAATATAAAATTGGAAACTAGGGAATGTAGCAAAAAGGCTTGAAATTTCCACTATCAAATAACCTCAAAGAATTTTTTTTTTATAAGATGATGTTTAGGTGGCATCTAACACCAGAAAAATTATAGAAAATGTATAAAATATTGGATAACTCTTGTTGGAATTGTACATCACAAATAGGAACTTATTATCATTCATTGTGGATGTGCCAGGATTCAAAAGAAAGTAATAAAAATGGAAACAGGTTAATGGACAAATTAAAAATATATTTAATGGGGGAAAACATTGTGTAAAAAACAAAAATGTGTCTATTGGGATTGGTGGAAGATGATAGAGTATGAAAGCCATATGAAAACCAATTACAATACTTGAGCACAACAACCAGATCAACCTATGCACAAAAATGGAAAAGTAGGGGAATACTCTCAATAGATGATTGGTTTTTGAAAACTTTGGAATTAGCTAAAATGGACAAGTTAACAATGTTCTTAAAAGAAAAATCAATAATATACTTATCAGAAGAATGGAACCATTCTTCAGGTACTTAAATGTGAAATGAGGAGACAAGCTGGGTTTGAGAGATAAAAATATTTTATTTAGTAATGGATAGAAGTACATATTAAGGTTTAATTGCCTAGGACAAATGGAAAAGTAATCAAACTAAATATAGGTCAAAAAATTGGAAGTGGAAAGTGATTTTAATAAGTATGATTTAATTTACATTAGTTATGTATCTATGGCCCAAAGCAGACAAGGAAAATATGCCAACTTTGGAATGCATTGGGGATAGGGCATGCAGATGATGCACACCCCCAAAGGGGCCAGAAAGCTGGCCCAAAAGGGAGCTGTAAAAAGCAGACGGGTTTGGGCCTGCAGTGGTGGCCCACTTTCAAAACAGGCTGTCTTGTTGCTGAAGTCCCATATCAATCGGGGGCTGACTGGGGCTGGAACGGCCAGAGGCCGTGCAAGCTGCCAGTCTCCTTCACCCCATGTTAATTATGTTCTTCTAACTGTGTGGTGTTGTTATTATTATTATTATTATTATTATTATTAATATTTCTAGCCTGCCCCTCTGAACGAGCAATCAGGGCGGAGTACAGAAGAAAATTAAAACATCAACAGTTAAAATCCAATCCTATTCCCACCTACCCCTTAAAAAAGATTAAACCAACAACAAGTTAATCATCATCATCATCATCAACACCATCATCATCATCATCATCATCATCATCATCATCATCTTATTTCTAACCCACTCCTCTGTAGGACACAATCGGAGTGGGGTACAACAAGATTAAAACATATGAAGTTAAAAATACATCACAACCCATTTCCAACCACCTGCCCCTTAAAAATAAATTAAATCAACAATGAATTAAAAACACTAACAGATTAAAAACATTGTACATCCTTGGCAGATCTTAGGTGAGGAAAGGAATAGCAGCAAGTCGGGTCAGATTTCATTAGTAGATCTCAATTTTTGGAGCCGGGATCAGGAGGTTTCAGGGAAGGCCTGCCGGAAGAGATGCATCTTTAAAGTTTTTTAAAAGCAATCAAGGGATGTTATGAGATGCAACTCATCTGGCAGTCCATTCCAAAGCCTGGGGGAGGTAGCTTAAAAAGTCCTCTGGGAGGTCCGTGACAGCCTAGTTTTCACAGGGTGCTGCAGGTTCCTCCCAGAGGATCGGAGTGTGCAGGGGGGGGATCATACGGGGAGAGGCGGTCCCTGAGATAAGATGGACCCAAGCCATGTAGGGCTTTAAAGGTTAAGACCAACACCTTGTACTGTGCCCGGAAACTAATTGGCAACCAGTGGAGAGCTTTAAGCACAGATGTGATGTGCTTTCTCCTAGATGTACCTATAATAAGTCTGGCTGCCATGTTCTGAACCAGTTGTAGTTTCCGGATTAGGCACAAGGGTAGCCCCATGTAGAGCGCATAGTCCAATCGTGAGGTTAGACGATCTTGTCATGGAGAGGTATATCTGTCATCAGCATACTGAAGACATTGAGCTCCAATCCTCCGAATTATCTCACCAAGCAGCTTCATATATATATATATTAAACAGCATCGGGGACAGGATGGCACCCTGAGGGACACCACAATTAAGCTCGATCTTTGAAGAGCAAGTGTCCCCGAGCTTCACCCTTTGGGATCTGCCGGAGAGAAAAGACTAGAACCACCGAAGCGCAGTGTCACCAATCCCCAGCTCTCTCAGCCAAACCAAAAAGATGGAATGGTCTATGGTGTCAAAGGCCACGGAGAGATCCAAGAGCACAAACAGGGTCACACTACCCCTGTTGATGCTCAAGCAGAGGTCATCCGTCAGAGCAACCATGGTAGTCTCAACTCCATACCCTACCCTGAAGCCAGTTTGAAATGGATCAAGATAATCGGTTTCATCCAAGACCACTTGGAGTTGGGAGGCAACAGATCTCACGATCACCTTGCTAAGAAAAGGTAGCATGAAGACTGGTCTATAGTTGTTACTGTCCAGGGGATCAAGGGAAGGTTTCTTCAGGAGGGGCTTTACCGCCACCTCCTTTAGACACGATGGAACGGTGTCTTTAGACACAATGGAACGGTGTATGTAGTCTTTCCCCAATCTTTTTTTTCTATATTTGTTATGAATTGATGTCTTTTGTAGATTGTTTTTACTATATAAAATATTAAATAATAATTAATTAAGATGATTTTATATAAAAATTGCCAGACAATGGTAGGGAACCTCAGTACTAAATATTCTGTTATGATAATGCAGTAATACTGCTAGATCAAACAATATTCCTGGACCACTAGCTTCAGTTAAGTATATTCTGCATTCCAATCAATAAAAATGAAATTGTGTGTCCAGGCAAGCTAAATTCAGCCTTATAAAAGCCTAGCATCTATGACCTACATAAATTATACAGGGTGAGTTTGTCTCTTTGATTTCTTATTTTATGAACAATTTATTTTAGTGTGTTGGTCAGTACTCATCCAAGGAGAAAGTATTGCCAAAAAGTGTTCTAATATGGTGCAGTGAGAAACTCAGCATATTGTATCATATTAAAAGGTCCCATGTTTATCAAAGTGTTTGTGGATAAAGAATCACATATTTTAGGCAGCTCTATACCAGCCCTTTGAGCTCCGGATTGTGGTTGTGGCAACCACATGCTGTGGCCCCGAGACTGCATTTTTATAACCCAAAACACCGAAACACTGAAAACCAGAAAGTACAAGCTCAGTTGAAAACAAACATATGTTTTGAGAAACTGTCATACTTGTTTGCCAGTGCAAAACAAAACTAAAACCAGCACTAACATGAAGGCATAAAATAGATATTTCAGACAAGATTTAGCCTAGCTGCTATTTATCTGGTGGGGGAAAAACTGTGCATGACATGTGGCTCAAACTGGAGCGTCACACTGCTCCACTGACCACACAGCAGGTGGCATCACAACATTTCTGCATCATGGCATTTACATGTGCCGCACTGCAGAAATGCCAAAAAGCAGCCACCAACATGGAAAGTGGCATTTTGTTGCTTCTTTTGGGTTATAAAAATGCAGTCTCGGGGCCACAGCATGTGGTTGCCACAACCACAATCCGGAGCTCAAAGGGCTGGTATAGAGCTGCCCCTTTATGGCCCTCTGTTTTGGCCCAAATTTACCATTCCCAGAGCCCCATCTCCTGAGCTGACAACCTCATTCAGTCTCATGCTATTAAAATAATGATAAGCTGACCTCAGCTTTATTCTCATTTATTAAATCATTCAATCATTTCCCTCTTCTTTTATGAATGCATGTTTTAGATATGAGGGGGTATCCAAATGTTTTAATGATGACCTTTTTAAAAAATTGACAGAAAGTTTGTTTTGATTTGTAGTTGTTAATTTATCTCTATGTAGTCACTATCTAGATTTATACATTTTCCCCAGCATATCTTGATCTTCCAAATACCTGATATTGTAGAAGTTTGCAGATCGCGCCTTACGAGGGAGTATTGTAAAGTAATAATTATCACCCGGACATTATTATGGCATATTGATGAAATTTTGTCAGTGTCATCATTGGTCCCTAAGTGCACGTTGCTGAGAAAATCAGCTCATTGTGTCCTTTATTTTTGTGACTGGCTCTGCCTGAAGTGACTAAAGTTTACAATCCTTGTCAGGCACAATCTGCAGGCTTCTACAATATCAGGTTTTCGGGAGGGTCAAGATACACTGGGGGAAAATGTATAAATCTAGATGGTGACTACATAGAGATAAGTTAACAAATACAAATCAAAACAAACTTTCTGTCAAATTTTTAAAAAGGTGATCATTAAAACATTTGGATACCCCCTTGTACATGCCTATCCCATCTTCTTCTCTTCCCTGTCTGCTTAAAAATTGATAAAATTTTCAGACATCAATACTAGGAATGTTAATAACATATAGAAAGCTAAATCCAATGTTAGTCCCAACCAGAGTCTTTGAAATGAATGGGACAGTTTAGACACCAGGCATGATAGTCCCATACATTTCAAAAAGCCTGTTCTAGTTGAGACCAACATTTCACTTAGCATACCCAATGAGATTTTTTCAAGTGAAGACTGCATTTTAGTAGCATTACTTTTCTGTCATATCAGTGGCCTGCTATGTTTATTTTTTATAATAATCATGGTGTTCATTCAATTTTAAAAACTCAAGGGAAAGTTATTAAAGAGGTTGGTTCTGAGTCATACAAATCTTTTCAACTCACATAAACTGAACTATGTCCTTTGAGTGTATTCTTAGACAGAAGTCTGGGGTTATTTTGAGACAACTATTCTCCTGTACATTTCCTTGGAGTCTGATCTCTTCTGTGATACATGTCATGCCATTGACAGCTCAGAAACTTTAGATAATGACAGTGGATATTAGACCTCTCTGCTGCTTGGAAACCATGCAGTTTGATGAAAGTCTGTCAGTCTGGGGGTATGGCCAGGATTTGTTACTGTGGATGTCAACAGTGAAACATGCTGAGGATATTGGAAGCAGGTATTCTGGCCCAGGTCAGGTTCTTCATAAATAATTTTGGGGAGCCTGAATTGATTTTTTTAAAAAAAGAAACTTGAATGTTGTTTTGTATCTGTTATTCTGTCTCTCGCTTTCTATATGTACACATAACAATGATAATTCAGGGAGTGTGGAAACAGCCCCGAAAGGGTGGCCTCCAGCCACCCCTTCTTCAGCCAGATCAGGGCCATGGCAACCACACGTTGTGGCCCCGATGTGGCCTTTCCTTTCTAGAAAGGGTGCAATAGCTGTGGCGCAACAGCTATACAGCACTCCTTTGCTGCATCATGCAGACAGAAGCATCATGACACTGCATGCCATGTGGTGCATCATGCAGCATCATGGTGCCCTAGGAGTGAAACTGGGGTTTGCGTCATGTTGATGCTACACCCTGACTCCACCCCCAAGCTGGCCCAAAGTGCTGGTCTGCTCAGGGCCTGAGTCAGTTTGTGTATTAGAAAGACTATTGAGGTTGTAAATACTGTTCAAACTTGAGACACCATACCTCCACTCCAAAGGGCATGTTTAGCATTATAAGAGAAAAGACAGAAGTCACAATGAGACCTTGGAATATGTGAGCCTTTTTGTGGCAAATAATAACCATACCTGTTCAGTAAGGTAAATAAAATGCTCTTGCAGTTTATAATATCATAGAACACAATAAATTCAGTTAATTCGTTACATGCAGTAACTTTATTTTTTTTTCAAGGTTCCGTCCTCTTTGGGCACCATAAAAAAGCAGAAGAGGCAGTAAAACTACACTGCCTGTTGTAGCTATGTGGTGATATAAGAAAGCTCAGGGCTTATGGTGTTGTGCTGAACTATTATCTAGCTATAAAGGAAACTTTGGTTTGGTGAAAAAGTTTGCTAAAAGAGCTGGAAGAGAATGCCTAGATATTGTCCTATTAAGAGTTGTCAAGTCTGTACCTGAAATTTCAGGGGCCAAACTTGATGTCTAGTGGTGGTGGTGGTGGTGGTGGTGGTGGTGGTGGTGATGATGATGATGATGATCATCATCATCATCATCATCATCATCATCATCAAATTTATTTATACCCTGCCTCTTTAAGTTCAATCAGGGTGGCTAACAACAATAAAATATAATTACATCAAATAAAACAAGCTACACCCTGCCCTCCCTTAAAAAATTATTAAATCTGTTACAAATTAAAACCAATAATTTAAAACCACATCAATCAATACAAATTACAATAAACAGACAGGCAGGATAGCACAGCAACATTCTACATTAATTTCCAAAAAGACAGTGGGAAGTCCTCCGAGAAGAGGTCCCTGAGGCCGGGGTATCTATCCAGGAAAGGCCTACCAAAAGTGATCCATCTTGACAGCCTTTTTAAAGCTGTCTAAAGATGTCAATTGACAGATCCATCCAGCAGGCCATTCCACAATTTGGGGGCGAAAAAGGAAAAAGCCCTCTGGGAGGTAGCCAAAACCTAGATATTTGAGGCTGCAGCAAGTTCCTCCCAGAGGACAGGAGTGTGTGGGGAGGATTATAAGGGAGGAGGCGGTCCCTGAGATAGCTTGGACTCAAGCCATTTAAGGTTTTAAAGGTGATAACCAACACCTTGTACTGGGCCCAGAAACTGATAAGCAGCCAGTGGAGGGACTTTAATACCGGGGTGATATGGTCCCTCCTAGATGTTCCTGACACTAGTCTGGCCGCCATATTCTGTACTAGCTGTAATTTCTGAACCAAGCACAAGTGTAGCCCCATGTAGAGCTCATTACAGAAATCTAGACGTGAGGTTACCAGCACGTGAACAACAATCCTGATCTTTTGTGATGTCATGGTGATGACCCCTGAATTTATTCTGCACAGCATTCTCTACACAAGAAACATCATTTTCTGCCAATCAAACTGTATTTACTATTTTTGTGCAAACCAACTATGTACAAAATGTGGGCAGGATAAGTTCTCAAATTACTGGAAATGGCTTTTTGCACAGAAAATGGTATATGTGCATTTTAAGTGCCAAAAAACTGTGTACTGTGCAGAAGATGATGATTTCTATGCAAAACAATCATGTGCAAATTTGGTGCAGAACTGGAATGAGGATGATTTCCTGCCTTTTCTTCAGTTTGGGGTTCAATTTGGCTTACAATAAATAAATAAATGCATAGTCAAAATTGACAAAATACAAAGTTAAAATTATTAAACTATCAAGAAATTAAAAGCAGTTAAAAACATTAACAGCAGGACAGTTAAGAATGAAGATAGGAAGAAAATCAATTCATTTGAGATGAGATGAGTTCTGAGGATACCATGGACTACCAAAAAGACAAACAAATGGGTCATACTGATCAAGCCATAAATCTCCCTGGAAGCCAAGATGACAAAACTGAGACTGTCATACTTTGGACACATCATGATAAGAAACAACACATTGGGAAAAACAAACAAACAATAATGCTAGCAAAGGTGGACAGAAGTAGAAAAAGAAGCTTGTATGATAGACAAATGGACTCTATTAAGGAGGTCATGGGTATGAGTTTACTGGAACTAAGCAGAAAAGTGGAGGACAGGGTGTCTTGGAGATGTCTCAGCCACAAGGTTGCCATGGATCAAGATTAACTCAAGGGTGGTTAAAAATGACAAAAGCTATTAGTGGCCTGAAACAAACATGCACTATAGGGTGCTTTCCTCACATGCTAGGGTAGCCTTGGGGCAGAACTTACACACAGCCCGCAACCCTAGCACATGACGGGGGCATCGTCACTGTGCAATGCTGTTTATATGGCATACGCAGTGACAATGTTGCAGCTGTGCAGCATCTATATGGCGCTGTGCAGCTGCGACATTGCAAAGGTGCCCTATGGCACCTTTTACCTCTTTTTGCATTGCAACTGCGATGCAAAAAGGAGCTGGGTTTCCATGCTCCTTTTTTTTTTTACTGCACACCTTCGCCGCTCTGTATAGTTGCTATGGTGATGATGTGCAGTAAAAAGAGATGGTGCCAGACTGCCCTTTTGGGGCAGTCTGTAAAGCCCCAGTACCTCTCTTTAATACTGGCAAATGATACCTATCTGACCTTGGAATCAAAGCAGGGTTGGCCCTGGCTAATACATGGAAGCATATTGGGTGCTCTAGGCTGTATTTCAGAGGAAGAAAATGGCAAAGCCACCTCTGTGTACTGTTTCCCAAAGAAAGCCCTGTGAAATTAATTTTGCAGGTGACTTGAATGCACATGCACACACACAAATGATATCCATGTTGCTGGGGTTGTAGTCACTAAAGAAACCTAAATATTGACACCACTTCATCAAGCCCTGTTTTCAGGGGAAATATTAGCCTCCTTCATGCAAGACCTTAAATGAGAAGTTATCATATGATTAGTGGGAAGGGGGACTGTGCTATTGATACCTCCCTTAGGATTGCCTATATCTTAGCCTGGTTATCTACAAGGAAGTGAACGACAGACTTTGTTCTTATTTGTTCTTATATACATCTATGTATGATAGCAGAAGCTGACTTTGGAAATGCTAGTTATTATAATGCTTCTCCCCAAATTCCCCAGCCAATGTGATTAGTGGCAAGGCTGGCTGGGGGTTGGGAGGGGGTGTTGGAAGTTGTAGCCCAAAATATAACTTTATCATGTTGTCAGAACAACAATCAGATATAAGCCCTGTTGCTTGAGGTGCTTGAGGTTAACTCCCATATATTCACAGTGATGAAGACAATGATTTGTTTTGCAAGAGAATGGTATTAAAGGTAAACAATTGTCTCTATCTGCTAAAAAAAATAGAAAATAATCAAAGAAACAAGTGATGTTAAAAATTGTTCAAAGACACAGAAATCCTGCTGGATAATGAATTAGTTTCAAACAGGGTTGTAGTGGACAGGAACTTCTCAGAAGGAAAGAAGTAATAGAAAGTAGGTCAATTAATAAATTAAGATGCAAATGAAATTAAGGCATTTAAAAAAGGCTTAAGAGAAAGAACTTTCCATTTGCCTTCCAGAAGGGAACTAAAGAAATAGGTTGTAGCTAGTTAATCAGAAGACTCTAACAATGGCCATTGAAAGAAAAATTGGGAAATAATTTGAAAATTTGAATCTGTTCTGGTCAGCTGGTGTCAGAGATAAAGAACCACAAGATAGGAAATAAATTAACAAGCTTACTTTAACAGACCACTAGCAATTATTTTTGAAAAGCCACTCTAAAATTGGCAAAGCAAAGTTTAGACAGAAAGTTCCTCATTTTCAAAATGGCAGCACCTCCCTCCCTCCCGCATTAAGTTTTAACATCAAGAAAATTATTCACCTAATTTGGAGGGCCAAATAAGAAGTAAAATATATGCATGTATTTCATTCTACCTATATCATGTCTATTAGAACTTAACCATATTCTGACATTGAAATATTCCATGTCTGTTTGCTTTGCCACCAATGAAAGCCAATTATGTGAATGAGAATATGCAAAATAGTCTAACATCAAGACCTCTGAAGAAAGATATTGCAGACTGGAATATACAGTGGCCCCTCCATTTTCTTGAAATCTGTGTCCCTCACCCATTTGAGGATAACAAATGGAGGGGGACAAAATGAGGCATGTCCCCACTGTGCATGCCTGTGGGTGCCTGCAAGCGTTCACCACCACTCAAGCCAATGGGGCTTTCGTGTCAGTGAGTTTCCATTTTCGTGTGTGTGTGTGTGTGGGGGGTGTTCTGGAACAGATCCAGAACAAAAACAGAGATAAAACTTTACAGCAATTTTCAAAAGTAGAAATGTGCTTATCTACATCATGTTTTGCCTATTCCCTCAGAAAGCAGCAGTAATTAATAACTGCAAGAACTAATTGATCCTAATACGACACTGAAGGAGGTAGCTGCTATGATAAAATGACTTTGTTCTCAGATATTTATTAAATGCTTCTACTCAAAATGGCAATAGGTCTGCATAAACCTAAATCTCACTCACAATTCATGGTGACTTTTAAATAAACAGTTCATAAGCATGAATTATTCACAGCCAGAACACAATCACATGAGACCCTGCTTGTCTTCAGGTGTAGGTCGGAATTTCATATCTTCTGTAATTTGTATGTGTTTTGTATCTTCAAGCGGACAGCTTGTTTCCCATTCAAATGTGCAAACCAACATTCATATTAATGTTAATCTGGACCATTATAATCTATGTTAATAATTGTTCAATAAAGCCAATGCTACTTTTTGTTTGGTTGCTTGCCCCCACCCCAGCAGATCTAACATTATTCTCAAACCTGTTAAGGAAACTTAGCATCAGTAACAGTAACAATGCATGCATTTGTTACTAAAGGTCATGGGTTTGGAACATTTGACTTTGCAGATGTTTTGGACTATGACACCTACAATTCCTTACCATTGTCCATGCTGAAAAGATTCTGATCTGAAGGGAGTTGTAGAGCAAAACATTTGGAGCACCAATGAACCACTCCTGCTGAAGAAACTATTGATGATAAAGCATGCCACTGGGGTAAAAAAACAACATCCTATAACTTCTCTGAAAATGTCTCTCTCAACATCCATCCCCAACTAATATGTGGATAATATGAAAAGCTGGCTTATTTACAATACCTATCCCTGTGTATGAAGGGAAAAAAGGAATAATTTCTCCTTGAGCATTGTTCTGCAAAACAATAAGTGTAGAGCTAACAATTTCTTTAGTAATAAGCATATTTACTAATGATAAGAAATGTTTATGTCTTTGAAAAATGTGTTGTTTATTTAATGGTATTAAGCCTCCTTTAGCTATCAATTTCCTTGGTTCTGACCTCATTAAACCAAGAAAGCAGGGATTTTTTTGTTTGTTTTTTTTAAAAAGAGAATTAATCTTGCTGCAGGTAATTTTTCTTGATGGAAAAACATACAATGCCAGTGGGATCAAGAGAGAAATATATCCTTCCTAGAGAAATCATTATTGAACAGCTTGGAAAGGAACACTCCAGATTAAAAATGCGTAGATGTTATTTCCAGGTCTGAGTAAGGGAATATTCTTAAAATGATCCAAAGAAGAGAAAATTGTTAGTGATACCATATTTTTGCCATGCAGCTTAAATTCTGGAGAGAGGGAAAATATATACCCATACTGGAAAAAGTGTGCTTGATGTGTGTGTGTGCTGAATTTTTCCCAGGGTGTGCTAGCTTTTTCAGCTTCTATTTTCATCCCATGCCCTCCTGAGTTTATTTAATTTGCTTATATAAGGGATTCACACAGGTATATGAAGCTGGATAGAAGTAAGATGAAATATTATTGTACACTGAGATGGAATATAGTTGCACATTCACTAATGCTGTTATTTCATTGGACACAATCACATGGATTTGCAGAGCCAAACATATAATACTTAAACTGAATTCAGACCTTCTCTACATGTGTTTGTGGAATACCTACCTTGTTACTGTGTGCCTTCAAGTCATTTTTCTTTACTTACTGTGACCCTAACGTCAACCTACCACAGGGTTTTCTGGGGCTGAGAGTGTGTGATTCACCCACAGTCACCCAGTGGGTTTCCATTGCCAAGCAGGGCATCAAACCCTGATCTCCAGAGTTAAAGTCCTGTGTTCAAATGAATACACCATGATGGTGCTACCTGCATTCAGACAAATGCATGAAAAGGTATGATATATGAATATTACTGTTTCTACGTAGGAACTTCTGTGCAATCAGAAACTATGGTAAAAGATGGACTAATAGGAACTCAGCAGGTCTTCCAAACAGAGGTTATTTTTCAATTGACAACTCAGTTCTATTTTTTTTCATGTTTGCAGCCTGTTTGTAATTTCTTTATAGAATCATAGAAATTTAGAGTTGGAAGAGACCACAAGGGCCATCCAGTTCAACCCCCTGCCATGCAGGAACTCCCAGTCAAAGCATCTCCGACAGATGGCCATCCAGCCTCTGCTTAAAAACCTCCAAGGAAGGAGACTCCACCAACCTCCGAGGGAGTGTGTTCCACTGTCAAACAGCCCTTACTGTCAGGAAGTTCTTCCTAAAAGAAATTGTATAAATGATCAGTATCAGAGCTACTAATAAATGGGCTGAGTTGTCTCATCAGAAATGAGAGATTGTGGACTGCATAAATTAACAAATAGTCTATTGTTAATTAGTTTATTAAATAACTGGGGGGGGGGGGTTCTTTTAATAACATTTTTGTCATGAAGAGTCCTGTTGCAATTATTTTTCTAAAGCCATATACATTTCTTTCCCACTAGATGGAACTAAAAAACTTAGCAATTCTTATTATAGCTCTTTCCTTCTTCAAAGCATGCATAGCAGTCTTCACCCATGATTTTAAAAGTTAAATGCAATATAATTTTTAAAAGTAAAATATTATCGATGAGTATACAAGAGAAAGATTTTCTCTGTGTACATAATTACCATTTAGGGAAATATTGCTTTTTCAGACATTTTGACAACCAAAAGCAATTTCACATGAGGGAGGGAGGTCTTCATATCTCCAAAGTACTGCAATAAGTCAAACTAAAAGACAATATTGATTTCTTTGTCAGGGTCTACTTCAGAAGTTCACAAAAATATATTTTTCAAGATACCTGACAGTTAAAAGAATTCCAGACAGGAGAAAAAAATGTGCTTGATGACTGCAAGTATAACTTGAGAATGAATGTAACCACTCAATAATCAAATATTATGTATATCTAGTAAGAAGCCATTAAATTAATCATTCCATAAACAATATCTACTTAAATTTAGGCTGATTAATAGCATGAAAAATAATGGAACAATTTCACTGGGATGAGGAGAGCAAATTAAGTTTCCACTTAAACTGTAGGAGAACTGGAATGGAGAAGGAGAAAGGAAAGGAAAGCATACATCAAAATCTTCTTCAAATGTAAATTCTGTTTAGTTCAATGAGACTTCAGACCAAAAGTCAAAAGTGACTAATTAGAAATTGCTACTTTAATCCTTTATCCAAAAACAACGTATAATTTCATTACATTGCTCTTCAAAAAGCATCTGAAGTAGACTGAAGTCTACAAAGCTCAAGCTGCCAACTTCTTTCTTTCAGTTAGTCTCAGAGGTGCTACAAGATCTCTCTACATATTGATTCTACAGACTAACACTGCTATATCTTTGACTTACTCTTCTAAGTAATTGTGGGATACCTTCACTACTTTTGTGGTATAACTTTACAGTTCCCTGAACCTTTATTAAAAAGTGGATGAAAATGATCAGATGATTCTTATGCAGGCTTATGCTATAGTTTATGCTCCATTATTATTTTTCAGGAATAAGAATCAATAGAAGGAAAGTGGGTGTTTTTGTATGATAGGATAGCAGCTTAAAGCATTCAGATGTTTAAAGTAACTAGAGTATGGCTGCCCAACTTACTGGACTAATTTGTGAGGAGGAACACTCCGGCATGCCGCCTTGCTCCAATCTCACTAACTTGCCTTCCCAGGCAATTCCACGGCTGGACACAGCCTGGGATTGGCTGTGCCTGGCCACAGGAGGTGGACTTTGGGCCCCTGCCATTGGTCAGGCTAGCTGGGGTGGGTGAGACTTCCAGCCTCACAGAGTCTCCTTCTCAGGCTGTATGGGGGGCATGGCTGCTATTTGGGATGGGCTTCCAGCCCAGCCTATTGGCCTGGTGACCAGAAGGGGCAGTACTTCCAGCCACTACTGATTGGCTTGGTGGGGGGGGGCCTTCTTATGGCAGTGACACCAGCTAGAGACACCATTTTACCTTGGAACTCTGCCAGTGATGGCATGTTGGATCCCACTCCCTGGAGATTGTGACCCAGAAGAGCAGCATGTGAGGATCAGGGCTGGAGGTCTGAGCAGGCTGGGCACTGCCAGAGCACAGGCACTGTTGTGGTAGCACAGGAGGCGGGATGGACCTAAGGCAGTGTCTGGAGGTGGCATCAGAGCCACATGCAGGAGTTTAGCCCCTTGTTTTAGGGGGCAGAACCTTGTCGGGGCACCCTCTGCCTTCTCCATTCTCATTCAGTGGTAGGCAAGAGGCCAAGTGTGGACAAGTGCCTACATGTGTGGTCTGCAAGGGGGGAAACCCTCCAAGCCAACCACTCAAGGTCAATCTGGTCAGCCCAGGAAATCCCAGTCTGATTTAGCCCCAGGAAGTGGGTGTAACACCCAAAACCGCAGTGCCCCTGGTGCAGCTACAAACAGGCAAACACTGGGGAGGGGGATGTGCTGACTGGCTTGACTTGCACCCTCTTTGGCTTGGTGGAACAAGTGGAATGCTTAGGAGTTCAGCCTACACCTGGGATGAATACCTCCATGACTGCCAGCATTTTTGCCCCTTTGGAGACCCAAGAACCCAAACTACTGACAATCCACAATGGAGACACTCCATGCCTAGCTCCAGCAGTAGTACAGCAGCAGCATATTTCACAGCAGTACAGCAGTACAACCATTTAGCCAATGTCCTCAAAGCTCAGGCTCTGGCTGGTGATGTGGTGGCCATCGAGTATGACACCTCCTTCCTCAAGTGGGCATCACAGAGCAGTAGGGCCAGGTGGGATGTCATCAAGGAAAAACTTTGGATGGTATTTGTGGGTCTCCACATCAAGGGGAAGGGGGAGTTGTCCAGGATCTCTCAATGGGTGGCTAAGCATGACTCTCACAGATTGGTGTGTTGTGAATTCAATCTGGGAAAATGTAAATGTAAATGTAAATCTGAGCACAATTGTGAGCTTTGCTTGGGCCTGCACACCAAGCTGGCTTGCTCCTGCTCTGCTGATGCCCAACAGCCCTTTCAGGCAGGACATCCAAGCCTGGCAGCCTCTAGCAAAAAAAGAAGCTACGGAACTGGAGGGATCCAAAGTAATTATCTCCTGGCTGCCCATCAGGTTTTGGGCCATGTCTTCATCCTTGTATGCCCCTTTGCTTTGTTCCTTCTACTCTGTTAATATCTGGATAGAAGTGCTGCCCTTTTCCTAAAAAAAGGGGTTTATAGAGGGTTTTAGGATTCCTGCCTTAGGGCCCAGGGTGGCTTCAGAACCTAAAAGCCACTTGGGACTTGTCCCATGTCCTGAGGGATAAGATCAAGAAAGAATGCCAGACAGGGCAGGTTGTGGGTCCCTTTCCTGATCCACCTCTGCCCAACATAAGATCAGGAAAAAATGCCGAAGGGGGGCAGTTGGTGGGTTCCTTTCCTGATCCATCTCTGCCCAATGTAAGAGATGGGGTGATCCAAAGAAGGTGCCCGGTGAGTACCCCTCATTCACCACCTGTCATACCTGCAGGGAGCGTCTGTAAATGATGCAAAGCTTCAAGTACACTCAGATTCAGTGGAGAGTTTGGGATTTGGGGTTTTCTGTCAGGGGCACTGGTGTGCACAAGGCTGGCCAGAGGGCTGAGTGTGAGGCGATATCCCTTTTGGACCTCCCTGGAGTTTTTCCTTGTCTTTGTGGTGATTCACAATTTGGGGGATTCCTTCAGGAACAGGGCCATCTGCTTCTGGTGTGACAACCAGGCTGTAGTTAGGATCCTCAACCATCAGTCATCCAAGTCCAAATAAGTCATGCAGTTTGTACGGTGTTTTGTTTTCTTTTGCTGTGCCTTCATAGCAATATCACTTTTAAAGCCTATTTTGTGCTGGGCTGGGATAATGACATTCCAGACACTCTCTCTTTCAGGAGGTCAGGTTTTGAGCATTGGAGTAAACCCCTTTCCTATGCCTTTCCCAGAGGAACTGTGGGAACTTGAGATTGTGCAGTGATAGAGAGTTCTTTTCATCTTTGGCCCCAGCCACCCTTAAAGCCTACAGCTGGGCTGTGAATAAGTTTTTTCTCCTTTTGCAAGGTGTGAGAAGACAGCTCACATTCACACCATCTTGTGCTTTCTGGATTGCATGTGAGGGGAGGGCATTTCCCCTTGCACCATGTTTGTGTACCTGGCCAATATTTCTTTCTTCTCTAAAGCCTATGGATTCCAGGACCCATGTGCATCTTTCCTCATCAGCAGGGCTATCAAGGATTGGATTACGGTCTCCCCATGGCAGATGGATGAGAGGAGGCCTATCACTTTCTGGCTCCTTGATAGGGTCTCATGCCACCTACAGAATGTATGCAAATTGGGATCAGAATCCCGCTTATTCAAGGCAGCTTTCTCCACTGTCTTTTTGGGGGCTCTTTGGATGGGTGAGTGGTTCCCTTTTCCAGAAATTTATTTGTTGTTATCTGAACAGGAAATAAAACAGGCAATAATTATTATTAAGAATTATTAATTAATGTTCTATTGTCAGGGCTTTATATCACTACTACAACAGTATTTTCCATGGTCTATTTAAATATGCATAGTGCTGTAAAATTCCTACAAATTTCTGTAAAATTTCTTAATAGGCTGGTGCCACTAGGGTGTTGTTTAGGCCAGAATTCTAAAGCGATCTTTAGATACATGGAAGCAAGGATGTGACTATCTCTGTATCAAATTTGTAAATCCAAACAATAATATATTCTTTAATCATCATAGCTTATATTCTCTAAGAGCTACTTGGTTAAGTGTACTTAATTAGGCAACCTTTCCTGGCCAGACTCCCCAACCCCCAAAACCTGATTAAAATGTCTTTAACTCATGCTGACAGAGTAAACCTCCTTCGCCCATACATGTGGGGCCCAGTAAAATAGGCCGAGGGGAGTTAGTAAATTGGATCAAATATGACTAACTAGTAATCATGAATATAAAACAGTTACGTAACTGTTCTGTATTCACAATTACTCCTTAGTCACAACTGTAACACAAGTATTGCAATCATACCCCCTCCATCCTTTTTACCCATCTCCAGTGGCATGCAGAAAAGGATGTCTATTCTGCCAGTCATTGGAGCCTAGGCAAATTATATTTTTATCAGATGGGGGGAGGTTCTGGCTAGGAGGGATTAAATAATACAGACCTATGCTTTTTAAAATATCGTCTAATTCCTCAATGGCAGCCTTTATATTTTGAGATAGTATATCATGGTTATAGCATTTTCCCTCTTAATTGTGAGAATAAACAAATAATTATAATTGCAACCTTGGATTAGCACATCTCTGTCACTTCCATTACAATTCTTTTTTCACCCAAGAGCATGCTTATAAGATATAATAATGGGTTTATAAAAGTATATCATTGTGTGTGATGCTAAAGCCCTTCAGTAATTTATTTTTATGGATGAAACACAGAAATGTATTATTATCAATGGATAATCATATAAATACACTGAAGCCACTTAATGAAGCCCTGAAGGTATAGGTTTATAATATTTATCTACTACAGCTATACAGATTTTCATTGTATAGATCCACATAGACAGGATCTAAAGATCTACCACTTGAAAAAATAAGGCAGAACATGCAGGATAAGTTTTCCATATGAATATTATGCATGCACACACACACTCACACACACATTGTAAATCTGATCTCTGACAGTAAGTAACTGGAAACTATGGTGAACTTGAAAGCTATAGAAGGAATGACAAGGAGAACCATGTTTTGGCCTCTGCCTCTTACCTATTTCTGCCCAGTGTATTCTTATCTAATCAAATCAGGTGTTTTCTTATATGACCAGTATTTTAGCTTGAATAGAAATGCAGTTTCACAGTTGAGATCATATTCTGTTCAAAAAGTGCATGCAGCTAATTTGCAGAGAAAATAGCATTTTATTTGTACATAAACTATTTTTGTGTGTGTGCAGAGTATAACATTTTCTATGCAATCATGTATGGATGTTGTGCAGAACAAGCCCTGAATTGCAGCATTTTATGAACCCACATAGAATTAATACTTTATGTGATAAATATGGAAGACTGCAAAAAATAAAATAAAAAAATAAAAAATCACAGAAGTTGAATGTATGCACAGATTCTAGTCCATCAGCAGTGGGTTGAAAAGAAATAATGGTTTTCTGGCACAGTACACACATTCCAATGTTCTCTAATCCCCCATCCTCATGAGGGCATCCTTGCTTAGTTCATTTTATCTCCTCTGTGGTTCCCATGCTACATTCCAATACTCACTCACTACTTTCCTTCGCTTTAGGCAACATCCTTCCCCCTGCCTTTGTCCCCCAATGACCATTGTTAAAATTGAACTTCCCACCTCATCTCCACAAACTTTTGAATTTCAATTGACATTCTCACATTCAACCAGCTTTCTCCACTCTGCCATATGCACCTGAGGAGGCAGTCTAAAGTCTGCAAAAGTTCATGTTTACCACCTTATTTCTTTCAGTTAGTCTCAAAGGTGCTACTTGATTCCTTTGCATACTGATTTTATCAGATTAACATGGCTATGTCTTTGAATTTTACTAAGCCATAAACTTCCTCTGGGAAGCTGGAGGTGGTCGTCCTTGAGCCAGGTCACAGCCTGATAGTTCATAATTCAAGATGTCTTTTGGGACCCTACTCATTTGTTACTGGGGTGTCCACATCTGCTTCACCCCAATATCAATTCTTCCCCATGTGCCTCACTGTGGATGTGAAATAAAATTAAAGAAAGGAACCTCATAGCAATAATAACAAACATCAAATGAAGAAGAATGTTTCTGCAGCTGCATTATATTAGTAGCTCTGTATTGGGAAGCGTACCTATTAATGTGACTCATTTCACATTGAGACTTAACTATATTTACACACATGTACATGAATAAGGACTTTGATTGCTTTGTTTTTAAATAAGTGAATATAACCAGAAGAGAAACTGATAAGATTAATCTCTCCCTATTGCTATTGCAGAGGGCACTGAATGGAAATATGTATCTAATTATGAGCTTTATCACACGGAGGAAATCAAGGAGTTAATCCAAAGATATCCTGGAGAAATCACAAAATTATGCAATACCGTTTCACACGACATCGTGAAAAACCCCAGTTTTAAAGGAGGATTTAAAGGAGGATTAAGCGAGGCTATTTCACATGATGTTGCAAAAAACCCACAGTTAAACTAGATTTAAAAGAGGATTAATCCACTTTTTTTTCACATTCGGATCTCTACAGAAAGTGTAAATTCAAAATTTCTTTAATTGCACAATCATACATGAATGTTAATTGCAAAATAACGTTATTTCCACTTTAAATTCGCTTTAAATTTATGAAGGTGCAAGTTTGCTTTAACACCACTTCAGTGTCATTTTAACATTGAAATTGGCCCCTAGTGTGATAAACTCCTATGTGCATCTCACTTGTTTGTTTGTTTGAATCAAGGTGGTATGAAACTTTATGTAAAGGAAGCCAACATAAAACACACTTTTGTCATGGTGTGGAAGGTTATGGATATGTAAAATATGGAACAAGTCTTCTGTTCTCTCCAAATAACCACCATGGCTAGCCCTGCTTCCCTTTCTCCCTTCTTCTCTCTCATACGTACATACTTAGTATCTCACACTGCAAATAATCATTAGCTACTCCTCCCAGTTTAGTGTCATCTGCAAATTTGATAAGTATGCCCCCAATTCTGTCATCCAAATCATTAATAAAGATGTTGAACAGCACTGGGCCCAGGACAGAGCCCTGTGGGACCCCACTGGTCACTTCTCTCCAGGATGAAAAGGAGCCATTGTTGAGCACCCTTTGAGTTCGGCCACTCAACCAATTACATGGATTTGTAATTGGTTGAGTGGCCGAACTCAAAGGGTGCTCAACAATGGCTCCTTTTCATCCTGGAGAGAAGTGACCAGTGGGGTCCCACAGGGCTCTGTCCTGGGCCCAGTGCTGTTCAACATCTTTATTAATGATTTGGATGACAGAATTGGGGGCATACTTATCAAATTTGCAGATGACACTAAACTGGGAGGAGTAGCTAATACCCCAGAGGACAGGATCAAAATTCAAAATGACCTGAATATACTAGAAAGCTGGGCCAATGCTAACAAGATGAAATTCAACACAGAGAAATGTAAGGTTCTGCACTTAGGGAGGAAAAATGAAATGCACAGATATAAAATGGGGGACACCTGGCTGAAAGAGACCACATGTGAAAGGGATCTAGGAGTCCAAGTAGACCATAAACTGAACATGAGTCAACAGTGCGATGCAGCAGCTAAAAAGGCCAATGCAATTTTAGGCTGCATCAATAGAAGTATAGTGTCTAGGTCAAGGGAAGTAATGGTGCCACTCTATTCTGCTTTGGTCAGGCCCCACCTGGAATACTGTGTCCAGTTCTGGGCACCACAATTCAGAAAGGATGTGGAGAAACTGGAGCGGGTCCAAAGGAGGGCAACTAAGATGGTGAAGGGTCTGGAAACCATGCCCTATGAAGAACGCCTTAGGGAACTGGGGATGTTTAGCCTGGAGAAGAGAAGGTTAAGAGGTGATATGATAGCCCTGTTTAAATATTTGAAGGGATGTCATATTGAGGAGGGAGCAAGCTTGTTTTCTGCTGCTGCAGAGATTAGAACGCGGAACAATGGATATAAATTGCAGGAAAAGAGATTCCACCTCAACATTAGGAAGAACTTCCTGACAGTAAGGGCTGTTCGACAGTGGAACACACTCCCTCGGAGCGTAGTGGAGTCTCCTTCGTTGGAGGTCTTTAAGCAGAGGCTGGATGGCCATCTGTCGGGGATGCTTTGATTTGGAGGTCCTGAATGGCAGGGGGTTGGACTGGATGGCCCTTGTGGTCTCTTCCAACTCAATGATTCTATGATTCTATGATACCACCATCTTCAACACTTCATGAACTAATGCAGTAGTCGTATACTGCTTAAATGCTTTGTGAATCAGACAAAAGGGAACACTGATATCAATATTGTATTGAACAAAGTTAAAAAGGCTGATGTATCCTTTCCAGTGTGTGTGTGTGTGTGTGTGTGTGTGTGTGTTTGTGTGTTTGTGCTTGCACACACATGTGCTCATATTGGATCTCTGCATTTTCTCTACACTCCCCAGATCAGAGGCTTTGTTTAAAGTCCTGACGGGTGATTTGATAGGGTGATGGATGATTATCTTCCAGGTCACTTCTATCCCATGATGCTCAGGCAATACAGAGAGAGGTAAATAGATCAATGGAAAGTCTTACCAAATTCTTGATATGTTCTTTCTCCTCAAAGCAGCTCAGCTGTCTACAGACTTTGAGTTAAGAGGAGGCATGGGGAATGGTAAATGAAGAGTATCTTTTCATAGAATCATAGAATTGGAAGAGATGTGGGCAATACTCTGAATACATGATGATTCCTCTCCTCCCCCCCCCCTTAAATATATATTCATGTAAGCTAAATGGAAAATATTAATATCCCAGGCTCACTAGCTTTTCAGTTGGGGGGGGAGGGAGGACCTTAAAATAACGTATATATCACATGGACACAGTATCCTATGCAAAATATAACAGTAAAATGAGCAACATTAATCTCTAATCCTTGTTAACCTCTTTTTAATGTCTCCACTCAGTGTTACTGTCCTTTTGTCCGAAGACCATTCCCATCACCTCTTTGTAAAGTTTCGCCCTCCCCATTTTCTGATATAGATAAAAGAAACATGGATTTTGAATGTGTTTGTGTGTGTGGGGGGGGGCAGGGTAATGACATCATACTATTAAGTTCTGCCCAAAGCTACAATCATTTATTTTGAAAAACAAACCATGTTACTCTCTTGCAGCATATAAAATAGGAATGGGGGGGTTAGCAACACCTCTAAGACAACTTGTTTTTATTTTAGCATTTTCATGACTGTAAATCCAGTTCTTTAGATGCAGAACAGAGTGATATTAAAGCCTCGGGTATAGAGCATATTTATATAGTTGTGGAAGTGGGATAGAATGTAATAGGTCCTGAATATTCCTTGAGATAACATTTTCCTGGCTGGTGTTGCTTTCCTCAGGGAGGCAACTGCCACAACAACAGCTCACAAGATCACCCCAATGTGCACCACATGACAATAGCCACTGCCAAAACATAAAAATATGTTTGCAAATGTTACAGAAAGGAGAACTCTACATGTTTCCCTTCAAAAGCCTGGAAAATGGAATGGATTTGTACATAGAATGCTTCTGCTATCATGCCCAAACTGAGATAATCAATGAGAGACACAATTTACCACACAATCTCAGTGGTATGAAACAAGATGTCATACATAATCTCAAAAACAACCCTAACATTATTAAACAAAAGTCTGACAAAACTGGGCTGTGGTCATCACAAACAAGTCAGACTACATACAGGAGGCTGCGAGAGAACGAACACTACATTTTACAGAATCCTTTGTAAAGATTGCACTGATGAATATTTTGAGGAATGGCACAAATCAATTACAGTCTGAGCAGATAGGCAGCCCATGGTATCATGCCTCTGTTATGACCTAGGGTCAGTCCCCAGGCCAACACAGCGACAGGTAGGAGTTGACATGCCCATCTCCTGCTGTGCCATGGATCCACTGCCATCACATGTCCCATACCTACTGCCACTATCATGTTCATCCCAAAGGCTTTTGCCAGAAGCCCCATTCTGGCACCAGAGGACATGGTGGGAGCTTTTAGGCTGGGCATAACAATAGTGGCAGGTCAGAACACCTGCCCAGTCTGCTTGGAAACTCTGCCGCAAACAGCTGGTCTTTCTGGACCAGATTAAGGTTCTTTTGGTCTGGGATCGGTTTGGGGACCATGGTATCAGCATCTGAGCTGGCCTATACTGGCCCAGGTCTAATAGCCTGCTTTGTTAGATAGTATAAGGTGAGGTCAGGGATGGGGAAGGCTTGTTTACACAGGCCCTCAAAGAATTCTCCACTGATATACAGAACTAAATTAAAAGGGACACACTGCAGGAACCCAAAGCAGGCACCTTCTATCTACTACCCAAAAGTAAGGCAATCCAGTAAATCTGGATGGGGCTAGGAAGATCAAAACTCTTTTCTCATCAATAAGAACTGGTTTCATGTGAACTGGAAGAATGTGTAAGAGTTTTAAGAACAAAAATGTTCAAACAGTTAACTGTTTAGATTGGTTCATTAGGATCATCTGAGCTATGGACTGTGTTCGCTTATGAAAACAAGAATAGTTTCTTTGTTGACTTCAAGTGTTCTTGTGAGTCTCCATTTATCCTATCTGTTGGATAGCTAGTTGTTTAGAAGTGTATGATTAATTTAGGAAATTAGATTTCTGATTTTAGCTTGTTGACTCTATGTGGTCTGCAGATTTTTTTGTTATTTTTATATTCTGTTCTAAAAAAATTTCCTCCATTTAAATTTGCTTGCATATATACAGATGAGAAAAACTAGGTTATTTCTAAATCCTGCCATAAATTTTCATTATTGTTCCCAAAAAAACTATTTTGTCATTTGACTTGGGACATCTGGCAATAGAGGACACAAGAACTTACCCATGTGGTCAGTAAAGTAATATCATAGTTTTCCTCCAAACTAAGGGAGAATTGGAGCTGGGAACCCTACCTTGCAGGATTGGTGTTTAATCATGGCCTTAGATTTTGAGGTTTAGATTTGGGATAGGTTGGTTGAGAATCTGAACTGATACTTTGCCTTGGGCTAAAGTGGAATAATATGGGTACCAACTTCAGTGTCCCTTTCCTGGAGTATTCTGAACCTCTAGAGGAACCCCAAATTGAGAAGTTCCTTCATAGATGAGAGTCCTTTCAATGCTGCAGTTTCAAATCGCAAGTACATGTGGGGTCAAATTCAAAAATGCCTACAATGTGTATCTATTTTTGCAGTGCTCCCTGGTGACCCTGAAGCACTTTAATTTTTCACAATGACCCTCCACCATGGATTATGCAATATTCCATACAAACAGAAGACTCTTCTAAAATGGGCAATCTCATGTTGAGATGAATGCCTTCCCCTTCTATAACATGAAATAAAAATTTACTCTGGTGCCCACATGTTTTCATTTTCTATCTCTTTGGGTGGAGGGTCTATTATATGGGGGAGGGGGGAGCCATGAATTAAATTTTACTTCTAGTTAAAAACAAACACATGCATTTTATCCCATGATGACTGGGTGATTCTGGGCACTCTAATCCAAAAAGATATCTTTTCTGAGCTTCAGTTTTCTTAAATATTGCAAGGACAATAGATGAGTCTGTGACATCATGACCATCTGCTCAGGCCCCAAGTAATTTGTGCCATTCCTTCAAGCTGCAGGCTTCTGTTTTCAGTGGCATGGAATCCCCTGCTGATCATGTCATTTGGTTCTATCTGCACAAATGTGTCTGGGAGTAGAGTATTCCAATAATCATGTAATGGAGTAATCTGAAGAAAAATAGGAACTTTTTGACACTCTGAATGGAAGCAGTGGCTAATGTCATTTCCTTTTCCCTTAGCTCACAACTAAACTATGTATACATATACATGTAAATTTTACATATGCACATACCTACTAGAAATCACACCCTGAGGTAAAATAGTTCCCTTCTTTGTATTCAATGCTGTTATATTTATAGCCAAAAAGTCACATTGTGAACAGAATTTTTCAGTGCTGCAAAGCAGCGTCATGAATTATTTACAGAAAAATCAAATTTTATAACCCTTCTCAGTCTTTCATAAACTATATTTTCCTATTTTATTTGAAATTTTACCTGTAATCATAAGGCAGCATAAGTCAGAGAAGACTCTTTCTGAAAGATTTGTAAGAGCAGAGGTGGAAAGTGGGCACACAATAGTGTCTACTTCAATGAATTGTTAGAACAACCAAATAACTATTTAATTTTTGAAGTATGAGAGGGAAAGAAATAACTATCCAAACTCATTTCTTTCTTGTTACGAGGCAAGAAAGATCCAAAGATGCAGACAATCCAATCCTTATTTTTGGCTTTACCCAGATATAATGGATCCTCTTGCTTCCATCTCTACGCCTGATGGAATATACAGAAGGAAAGTACTCTCACTCCTCTCCAATTGACTCCCTTTCTATTTGCAAGCTCAAGGTTCCTATTACAATTGTTTTCTCTGCTCCTGCTCAGATAGGCATCACACAGTTAACCGTGAAATTCCCATTTGTTGTCCAGCATAATCCTGGAGATGTTTGGAACATACAGGAACCTTAACTAATATGACCTGGTCCCATCAATCTGATGGAGAAGCAGGAAATAGAAATAGATTGTTGTTGTTGTTGTTGTTGTTGTTGTTGTTATTCCTATCTGGGAAGTGGTGGCAAGACACACCAATTTTGTAATAGAAAAAGTGTTGGACTTTTCTAAATTATATTCTGCTATGTATTAGGGTTCAGCTCCCTTTTCATCTACTGAAACCCATTGAACAAGTCACAATGTCTCAGACTCAGAGGATATTGGCAAACCCCTTCTGAACAAATCTTGCCAATAAAATCTCATGATAGTTTTCCACTGCCACTTAGAGTTATTGGAAGTTGGAAATGACTTGCAGGCACACTCTGACAGGGCCAATCAAATGATGGTTCCCTAAAAATAATTTAAAAGGGGAAAAAAACTCTCTCTAAAAGAATTTCTAACATTTGTGGGAATTTAGAATGAAGTATTGGAATTTACCTCTAAAGTTCTGCTTCCTGAGAACAAAGAATGAAAAAAAAATCTTACTTCTGGAAAGTGTACTTCATGAAGTTATAATGATCCTGAAATAGAGTACCAATTTAACTTCAGGACTTACCACCACACTAAAACAGTAATACATTAAAGGTTTCTTTTCTGGCAGGCAATTACTAATTTGTAAGAAGCTCATGAAACAGAATGTGACAGGTTAGGACAGCTGTAATAGTGAAAAGCTAAAGTCCCAATGCTAAAGACTAAAATCAAATGAAGCTGTAAGGTTTTTTTAATTGCTTAAATATGCCTTAACGAAACTAAAAAAATAAAATAAAAAAATCCCTATTCTTTTCTGCATCTGCAAGGAAAGGGAGAAGAAAGATGTCTTCTCTTAAAGTCCATTTTGTTAATGATATTTGAAAGAACAGCAATTCACTGTTCAGTTCCTGGATGTACTTTGCTTTTTTGAATTGTTAATTCTGGGCTCCCTCTCACTGAGGTGATAAACCTTTGCCTGGGCTAGAAATCTTCAGTTTGAATGTGATGAAACTTTCAGTTGATGTGTTCCTCCATGCAATTAAAAATAATATCTTCATGTAGAAGCCATAAGAATTCATTTTTATGCTATCTTTTAGGGCAAGTTCTAGGTTCTACCATAGCCAAAAGAACTCACTTGTAGGCTTATTTATGTTATTTTCAAGATTCAGGTATTCTGGTGAAGTTGTAAAGCAGTATTTCTATAAAAACATACTGCAAGTATGAAATTAATATTTTACAATATTCAAATAATATTTTTAGAAAACATGTTTCCTGAGTGTCAGGTAATCTTGATGAGAAAAACCCTGGACAGATACAATCTTTGCACTTTAGGACTGACTATATTGGGAGGGTAGGGTGAGTTTTATCTTTTTATCTATTTATTTATTTTGTAGTAAGCAACTGTTTCTATGCAGAAAATAAATTTTGTGCAGAAAAACTACATTTTTGTTTTCAAAAGATCAGATTTTTGTGAGAAAACCAAGTTTCTATATAGAAAAAAATGTGTAAAATCCAAACAGTACACAGTTCTCATTAAATTTCAAATTTTAATTTCTTTTTCACGGTAGGGAGAATAATTGTAAAATATTTGTTCTTGCTCTTGAGAATGACTTTCCTTTCTTTTCTTAAAAGATTTACATCCTTAAATGTCATTGAAGCAACAACTAAAAGCTTTTTTGGGGTAATTCCTTAACACTATTCAGGCTTTCTTGAAGTATGTTGAATAGGCACACTAAGGAGGAACCATGTTTTCCCAGCCCTTCATTATCATTTTCATCACCTTATACTTGCAGATGGTAATTGTCTGAAACTTTGAAAGCTGTCCACAAGAGCTGGTGTTGTGGAAAATTAGGATTTCAAACTGTTAAGGTGAAAACTAATAAAGCCATTGATAACCAACTGATAACCAATAATCTCTGCTATTAATGATCAATAATGAACAGTTTAGCTATAGTGAGAAGTAGAGCTAAAGGAAAAACTTGTCCTTTTGAATCTGGCTTGTAGCCCCCACCTTAGGAGGGAAGAGGGAAGCAAATGCGTGCTAATGGCAACAAGTGTTCCTGATAAGACTAAGACTGGCTGAATGCCCAGAAAATCAGAAGGCTAAAAGAACAAAAGATTTCAGTAAGTAAGGCAAACAGATATATATATATATATATATATATATATATAGACAGTGAAATGAGGTGGAAATAAATATAAATGGATGTTAAACTACGCATGCTCAATGAATATTTTGTGGGTTAATAAAAACTGTTTATGCCATGTTTGGGACATTCAGTCAATGAGATGACTTTTGGCTGAAGCTCTGCAGACTGAGACTGTTTGGAATAAATTGGATCTGTTTGGAAATTTTCACAAATGCCTCATTTGCATAATTGGTTGTGAATGGGTTAATTGACCCTTTGTTTACCGTAACAAAACCATGTGGAGGGCCCCCATGGACAACAGAGGCTTTTCTCTTCATACTATCACCCTCTACACCGAGAGTGTGATGAAAAATATGGAGGAGGTTAGGCTGGTATACTCCCTCTCCTTGTGTGATAATTTAAAAGATTTTATGAACACCTGAATTGCATTTGAGAGTACAGACCTAAACAGACACTTTAGAATACACATATAATATTGAAGGTTGTTTTAACCCTGCTCTCCTGCATTATCATTCAGAGGGCTAGAGTCTGAAAATGAAAGCCTCTGTTAACCATAGAATCTCTATGTACAATATGCAATCCCAATGTCATATGGAAAGCCTTGACAGACAAGGAAAGATATCTGGTTTAGAAAGGCACTTCCTGCTCATAAGATGGAGACAGAAATGATGACAGAGCACAAGCCTCTCCATGTGTTTGTTCAACTTTGTTAAAGATAACTTGAATTGGATCTTCACAAGATCTTTGTCACTTGGTTTCACTTTATATGACAGAACACTCTGAAAAAATAGCTGGCATGAAGCAGAGCCAAGCTAGATCAGGGCTATGATTTGAGAGAAAATGTTGGTTCATCTGTGGCCTGAACCTGCTCATAACTGCCCTACCACAATGTCCACTATTTACAAAGGGAGTGTACAATCAGCCATCAACTTTTGGAGAGGTAAGGTGTGCAAAAGTTTAAATAGATGAACATCTTCAGTCCCTCCTCCAAATAAATAAATAAATAAATAAATAAACACACACACACACACACAATCATTATTGGTGGGTGGCTGGGCCTGACAATGTGTGGATTCCCTCACTCATGCAGGAGGGGAAAGTGGATGGGATATGGGGTTGGAGGAGAGAGAATGATGACACCTCCATTCCACACATCCCATCTATCCAAGTGAACAAGGGGATATGTGTATGTGCATGGCTGGGTTTAGCCACCCAAACAGTTTGATTTCCTCCCAAGAACATTGGTATTATAGAACTCCCTGTAAAAGATACTGCTGTGCTGCCGTTGTGTCCCTTCAAGTCATTTCTGACCTATGGTGAACCTAAGGCAAACCTATGATAGGGTTTTCTTGGCAAGTTTCTTCAGAGGGTGTTTGCCACAGCCACTGAGACTGTGAGAACAGTCTTGCCCTAGGTCACCAAGTGGGTTTCCATGGCTGAACTGGGAGTCAAACCCTGGTCTCTCAGTGTTCTAGTCAAATGTCCAAACCAGCGACAGATACAGTAGTCCACAAATAACCAAATCTGTGAATAAATGGTGCCGCCCGACTCATCGGGCCAGCGCTGTTGCTGTGCAAGGAGGCTCTGCCTCCCCACATGGCCAGTTTTCCTCCCAGCAACAGAGGCAAGTGCGGGCTTGCCTCTGATTGGCTACCAGGAGAGCGGGAACTCCGAGTGGCCTGATTGGCCCTCTCGGGCCCGCCAGGCCACCTGATTGGCTGAGGGCTACGGGAGAGGCGAGGCCTCCTCTTTGTGGAGCCCTCATTGGTTGATTGACCTATTTAGGCCCTTGTGAGGTGCTCTTCGGTGCCATTCGCAGTTTGCTCCCCGCCCTCCCTCCTTGCCTGCGAGTTGATTGTCACAACTTGTTGGTGGTGGCAGCATAAGCCTGGATCTGGGGTAGGGGTTTCCAGGGCCTCCTGGCACTGGATCGGGAGTCCTCGGACCCGGGCACGGAGCGGTTTGCTGTGGCCATTGCGGGGGCCACAGTTGGTTAACACCTGGTGACTAGGATGCCTTGCAATTCAAGTTGAAGCAGCACAGTTGCTTGTGGCTGCAAGCAACCTTACCTAATACATCAACCAACTGGGGTGTTGCTGATGTCCAGATCCAGACCTTATGCTTTGGGCCAACCCTATGGTTATGCTGCTTATTTGAGCTGTTAATAAAGTTGTGGCCTTTTTCCTCCATCTTTGTGTTATGTTTCATTGAGCCGGATCTGCACAGCAATTAATCCACAAATGTGAAGGATGACTCTATATGGTTTGTTACAAGGCCAAACCGTGTGACAAGCATCATGTCCAGTTTGGCCTTTTACCTGAATATGCATGGAGGGAATCCTCGAATGTTGGAAACATTGCTGAAAATGCCTCCCCCCACCCCCACACACATAAAAATCCTTTATCTTGGAGAGTATCTGTAGCAGAAGATTGCCAGCAGATGGTATGTGATTTGGCTCTAGTTCTGTTAATACTCATTTCCTACACCGAAAGCTTGTATAACTACCAGTTCACTGAAACCTCTCTACAGCTATCTTGAGTAAGTTTGGCAATCAATATTTGTCCAGTCCAGAAAATGCATAATCATCTTCCTTCTTACCAGTAATGACTCCTAATTCTACAGCACCCCAAGTCTGTTTCTGCCTTTAGATTCTTTTGCTCTCTGACACTGAACAAATCAGGGCTTGAAAATGTGTAGCCTTCTAGATTTTGTTGGATTTCAATTCTCACCAGCCATATCAGCAAAGCTAATAATGAAGGGTAGTGGACATTGCACTGCGACATCTGGAAAGTCTCACATTACCCACTCCTGGTCTAAAAGAAAATGACCTTGTAAAGACTCCTCTAAAAGAAACATTGTGTATCAAATAATAATAATATATTAAAGCTCCAGAATGTACACTTTGCAGGGTAGCCTTTTTAAATGCAGCAATTGGCTATAAACAACTATGCATTTTTATGATATTACATAAATAAATAATAATGATTCCCAGCTAACAGGTTTAGATGCTAATTAAGGGCTAATTGACTTCATTGGGAGTTGGCTCAAGCTGTAATCGCATCCAAGTCTCCAGGAAAAGATAAATTCTCTCTGGAAAAATCATAATGTGGTTGCTAATGTTGTCTTTGGCACCTGAACATTGGAATGTGGGTATGAGATTTCTGCATTGGCAGAAAAACAAACCTCACAGCAAGATTGCCTTGTTCAGATTGTTTGAATACATATTTACTTGAAAGTTAACCACATAACATTCTGGGTGGATGACATGACCATTTGCCAAATAATGGATATTTACAAACTCACCCAGCTTATGCCTAACCATGTAGACACCCAATGGCTTGAATATTTGAGCAGAGTGAAGCATCATCCATATGGAGCAAGATCTCTATTACATGAACAAAGGACCCTGTAGGAATGTTACACCTATCTCTAACATTGTTGTTTCAGGTAACCTTCCCTGAAGAGTCCAGGATTATTGCAACATGTAAAAACTACTGTCATGTAAATGAAGGCAAGATGCAGCAACTTAATCATGCCTGCTTTGGTGCAATGAAATTTAATAGGTACAAAATGATCTATGCTACTTTCTGCTGGAGTACGCATTTCTGAATTGGGAACATGATGCACAATTAAGTCCACTGTGTATGTGATGTGTGCAATAATGAGTTATTGCTGTCTGTGATTTTTAACTAGGCACATTACATATTTAAGGCAAATACTAATGTGCCTAAAATCAATTGGGATATGCATTATAAATTCACATGTCTAAATTTGCAAGTTAGGGAACCAGCCTAAAATTACAAGCATAGTTAAACATGAAAAAGAAGGTGCTCCTGGCATATAGATATACTTTTGTGAACCCATGGACATGTGCAAGTAAGCTTGATGTAATAATGTACAGAAAATTCTGATAAACTATTGCCTGGATGTCTGGACATGACTTTGTAAACACTGATGGCATTTTGTATGTTTTCTCATCCTATGACCTGATCTAGTAATGCTGGCTCCCTACCAAAACATTCCAATATACCTGAGATACAAGATCCAAAATATCTCTCTCTCTCTCTCTCTCTCTCTCTCTCTCTCTCTCTCTCTCACACACACACACACACACACACACACTTTCTTTCAGTCTGAAGAAAACATTTCATATTTTATCTTTGCTCCTTAATTACATGTATCCCAATATATTCTAGTGCATGCAACAGTAATTTCAGTGTCTGAATTCCAATAAAATAAACTATTTCATTTGGCTAGAGGTGTGTGTATGTGTGTTATTATTGAAGATATTATTCAAGCATTTGGGAGAAAGGCCATTGTTTTATTAAGAGAGAACTTTTTCTGAAGAATAAATAGCAAAGTTCATTTTAATAAGAGCACTATTGACACTGGCATCTGTTTTTTTATTAAAACATAAACAATATTTTTATTATTCTTACTGTAAACTGGTCTTTAAATGTTAGCTGTGTTGGGCACTATCTAGATATACTTAAACAAATTTATATGGCAGACCTATGCCTAAAGAGGAGCAAAGTTTGGAAACGCAGTCCTTCTCAAAGTAAGTTTTGCTGAACTTACTTTTCAGAACTCATGCAGAGGATTATTTGCATTATTCTTCTATTTTCCAGTAGGAGAGCTGGAACTCCAGCCATGCATGTTTACTTCAAATGAATTGCACTATGTTCTACTTCTAGACATAGCAAAGAATCTAATTGGGTTCCAAATTCTTCATGAAGAATGCATTTCACAACTTCCAAAGACTTACCATGAGACAAAATATATCTTATTTCTGAAATCTGAACATTTGTCAGGGACTCAGAGAAATAATAATCAACACAATATTATGATACATTTTAAAATCCATACTGTAGAAGAGTACAAACATGCTATAGTAATTGAGAAATTGATTAAAAATATTATTTAAATGCATTGCATCTAATGTAATGTGCAATTTAATGTATATGTCTCTCTGTGTATGCATTCGTATGTTTTGAAAATTGCATATATATCCAAATGCAATACGAAAGACCCTTCCATTCTGGAACCAAAAAACAAAACAAAACAAAACACCATTTGGTTTGTTTGTTTGTTTATTAGAGTCTTTGGGGTCTAATTGATTTTCTCCAACTTTGCACATGTGCTGTGGTCATAAATTGTTTCAAACTTTTAAAACTCATTTTTCATTCTTTGTTTTACCCTGTCAACATTTTAAATTTGATTCCATTCTCTTTAAATTATTTGTATAGTTTTATATTGTTTTCACTGATTAAACTGATTTTATTGGACACTATTCTCAGATGATATGATAGAGGGTGGGATAACAATATAATATAAATAATATAAGGTGAGTCGCCCTTATCTGAAATGCTTGAGATTGGAAGTGTTCTGGATTTGTTTGTTTTTTCTTTTCAGATTCCAGAATATTTGCATATACTTAATGAGATACTTTGGAGATGGGACTCATGTCTGAACACAACATTTATTTTTGTTTCATTTAACCACATACACACAGCAATTTTAAACTCTGAACCATCAGAAAGCAAATGTTTTACTGGAGTTATTGCACAGGCTTTTATCCCATTGGTTTCCTGACAGGATGAATGCATGGAAGACAGGTTTTACCACATTCTCCAATCTGCAGCCTATCTGAAGCCTATATGTAACTCCTGCTGGTCCCCTGGCTTTTCAAGCACAGGCTTTTCTCATACTTGAAAAGATGTGGGATAAACCTGAGTTGCAGATGGGTTGCAGATGGGTTAATGTAGTAAGAGCCATGTAAGTAAGAACAAGAGTTTATCCCATCAGAAAAATGACAGGATAAAAGCCCATGTGATAATCTCCCAAAGCTCAGCCTCCCATAAAAAGGGGGGATTTTGGAGCATTTTGGATTTCAGAATTATGAATAAGGGAGACTCAAGTTGTATTATGTAACCAAGCATGTGGCAAGAATACAAATGGGATTTGTAGAAACAGAGCAAAAGAAAGAATGAGAGATGTCCAGGAGGGATAACAGTAGGGCAGAGCAACAGAAACCTGGAACTGGCTGAAAGTTCACATTTTATTTTATTTTATTTTATCCACTCCCCACTTGGCAAAGGGATATTTTATGCTAAACTGTACAGACCTATTGAGTCTGAAAGGCAAACAATTCAAAAGATGCATCATCATTCCAGGAATATTCCAGGAGAATATCCTTTATTTGCCGCAGGGAGGTTTCTGAGGGTATTACGGGCCACCAAAATAGACCTGGAGGCCACATGCAGCCCTTGGGACATATTTTAACCAATTCTTTTATAAACTAATGCATTTTTCTTAAAACACTTCCTTGGAATTTAGCAAGTATAAAATTTACTTGTCTTTTATTGTCTCATCTCCACATTATTATTATTATTATTATTATTATTATTATTATTTAAAAAACCTCTCATGGTATTTTTTGTATGAGATGAGGGAAAAGCCCCATTCCACTGAGGCACCCCTTTGTATACACAATGTTAAAACATCTGGCACAGTCCATGGCAAGATGACTTGGTCTTTTCATGTACAAGTCCCATTCATTTCAATGGAGTTTGTAAAGAATTTCCCAGGAGTGTATGCTCTCAACCATTAATTTTGATTATTGTTGTATGAAATGGTCTGAAGACTTATTCAACAAAGACTATATATTGATATTGATTATTGTCGCACCTGAGACAAATATTTATGCCAGTGCATTCTATATATTTAGAGGAAACACAATGTGTATTGTAAATTCAAAGGAAACAGCAGGACTTTCTTCCCTACAAATTAGCTACCGAGGAAGAAAATTCTATTCTCACAAAATCCTAATCTATATTTTAAAAAAGTCATTGTGAAAGTGATGCTCATCAATTCCAGCTGGGCCTTTCTTTTTCTTTTGTACACCCCCTCCATATAATATGTGTTTAAAAATGCTGTTTTCAGGCACCATCTACATCCAAGGGAAATGAAAATAAATTCCCACTAGCCCCTCCCTTCCTACTCAAAACACACTTTCTTTTCTTCATGATACTCTTTTGTGGCAAACTGAATTGGATCTTAATTAAAAGACTGCTATACCATTCTGAGATTCTTCAACAGCTTTCTGAAATTATGTAGTATAGCAAGAGTAGGCAAAATTAATCTCCCATTGCTTTTGATGGTAGAGTATTTTGAGCTTTCTGACTGACATGAAGAGGACTTGTATGCAATATTGCACATGTCTAATGAGATGCATTCCATTCAGTTCATCTTACTAATTATTAAGTGGCAAAGAATTATTTCTCCAAAGTATTTTTGTTAATCGGATCAGAGTTTCTTCAATACTTGTTATATAACAGTAACTCAAATATAGTAAATAGAGATATAGCAGAAATTTTTCAGATGCAAGTAGTCATATGTCCAAGGGAAATGAATGAGAGTGCATTTATTTCCTGAAATTCTTACTTTTCAAAATCTTGTGTGTATTAAACAAAACACCACACATAAATGTGGATATTACGGAAGTGCATAGACAAAAATTCATTATTTTAGGGACAATGTGCTTGCACATTGTCTGTACACTAGGAAACATACACAAAAATGTTTACATTAGGAGAAATGAACACAAAAATGAGTAACATTTTCTACAGACTTTCTTTAAAATTCCACTACCACCCCCATCTTTACATATGGATATGAGCATAGTGTGAAATGACTTTGCAGAAAAAGAAGTAATACATTTTCTAGCCCCATCATTTGTAGATTCATATATAGTGTATGTTTCCTAATGAAAGGTACAAAGTCTACCTAAGTGTTGTATGCCCATACAGACTTATAGACACACATCCTTTTCTTAAGTCAAAGAAGCAGCCATTTTGAAATTGAAGCAGGTATGAAGACGCCATCCTATGGAAGCATCACTTGTGAAAAATGTAGTTCCACATATCTTTCTTTCTAAAACATTCATTTTATTCCTGTCATAGGATCCAAAGTTATGCTATCCTTTAAAAAAAATCTTCTAAATGAAGTCATTTACCATATTACCTTTGTCATGAGCTTGTCTGCACAGTTCAAAATCAAAACTGCTTCCATGGAAACCAATAAAATGACAAACTCTTCTAAGTTATATCCCAGCTGGTTCTATTGTATTCATTCCACTAATAAATAATGTTTTTGTCAGATTTTAGCATCGTCTTTTTTGCAATATAATACTAGATATGCAGGGTGGGTCTGAATTACTAACAAAATCTCCAAGCACTCATTCTGAATTGTGCCCATAAAAATGGTATGCATACCTCTATCCCCCCCCCCCCACAAAGCTACAAGTTACGTAGGATGTATGTTTTCTTTCCTTATGAAGTCAGTGGTCTTTGTGAGTGAAAATTAAAAAGCTGAACCATTAGCTACTATTATAAAACCCAGTGATTGTTGATAGTACTAATCAGCTGTTTGGAAAGAAAGAAAGAAAAAAGAAAGAAAGAAAGGCTGCAATGTTATGTCTATTCAATACAACCTTGAAGCAAAGCAGATGAGGGAAAAGGTGCAACCTGAAGCCACTCCTGCCCTAATCACTTTGGGAACACCACAAGACCGCAGCAACCAGACACCATGGTTCCAAGGGCGGCCACTGCCATGATCTTGAACAGGACACAAAAAGTGGTAAGAAACCACTCCTTTTGCAGCTGGGTTTGGGCCATGTTAGGTGGCCTCGCATGACCTCCACATGCCCTCTGCATGATCTGGGGTGTGCGCATGTGAATACGCTGTCCTCAGATCATCCTGATGGTGTCCCTTTTAGTTATACATGCCCATTACCATGTATAACCTTCCCAGGCATCACACATCTGTTAGGAAGTCTCTCACTTAGGGGAGTTATAATTAGCTCAAATATGCAGAGAGGAAGATGCTAACAAAGTCTTACGCTGGAATCGTGGTCCCAGTATGTCTACCAGAGGTTCACCGACAAACCCCAAGAGAGATGACATTATTCCAAATGAGTCCAAAGAAAATACACAGTTTATTGGGGGGCATAAATACCACACACAACAAAAGGGGGCATACACACACACACGTTCAATGCAAGCAAAAAGGGAGGGTAAGATTGGGAGTTAGGTTTGTGAGAGAGAGAGAGAGAGAGAGAGAGAGAGAGAGAGAGAGACCACTGGAATACTACCTTAGACATCTTCTCCAGAAATCCTGATAGATGTGGTTGAGGATGATGGACACGACCACCGGGATGAGGGGAAACGGGCCGTGGGAGCTATGAGTAGAGGTCAAACTGGCATGGACCAGCCTGCGCTCTGAGGATAGCATCAATGGGGGATTTGAACTCGGGATCTTTTATAGGGCTAAACATATCCTGGCGCTAGGTTTCAAGGCTTGGACAAAGGTGTTGATTGCCTGGGTTTTGTTAAACCAAGAGCAAATAGTCTGTGTGCAATGCACTTTGGTTTGGACACAATTCGGAGGGGCAGCCGACTTAATGGCTGAGTAGTTAAGTCAATCACTGGCTCATCAGATATGATGCCAAGGCTATTGTCTTACTCCGGAGGGCAGTGACAAATCTGGTTTGGCGACTCCCAAACTTCCTATGGAGAGTTGCTTACTAGGGACTCTGCTCTTCCAAGCGGGCTTTACAATGTGACCTCCTCGCTTCAGACTTATGGAGGGTCTTTGGATAGGTCAGTCAGGGGTCATAGTACAGTCCACATGTCCCAAAATTTTATTAAAAGCACATATCTTAACACATCCTCTGAGATTCTCAATGACATGCAAACCCTTTCTTAAATGTAAACCAGGTTCATTTTCCACATATCACATATCACCATGCAAGGTTACAAACCATATGTCAATGCAAGTCACAAGCTAAGTTCAATGCTTCAAACCAAACATTAAACAGTTTCTTTTTCAGAGTTGATGATGGGTCCACTACCAGTAGAGTAGCAAATCCACTCTTGATATTACATCTTCCTCTTCTGCAGATTTTCCAAGCTGAACAGGAGCTCAAACTAATGCAGGACCTCAATTTAGTATCAGCAGGAAACCCATGCAACTTGGAGCAGCTATAGTTCATACCAATGCAATTCTTCACCACATTTGTTCTTCAAAATAGCAACGGGGAAATTCAGCATTCTTTTTTACCCACTGTGAGAAAGTCTTTGAAAACCATACAGTTTTCAAATTTATTTGCAATTCAAAATGTATTCTGCGGAATATTGTTGTTTTGCATAGAAAACAGCATGAAAAATAACATTTCAAGGTAGAAACATTAATTTCTGTACAGAAATATCATTTTCTATGTTAATACACCATGTGCAAATATTATGCAAAACATATATCCAGTTACAGTTTTTTTTCTGCACAGAACACATTTTTTTTTGCAGAAAAACTAATATTTCTGCACTGAAATATTATTTTCCACAAAAATGCTGTTTAGTATTCAGAAAATGTTATTTTCTGGAAAAAAAGGTGTGAATTTTGTGCGCAGTATGTTTTGAACTGAGAAGATTCTCATCAGACAAAAATTATTCTCTTTAGGATTACCTGACACTAAAACAATTAAACAATATTTTCACCCATTCATTGAAAAATTATATATTACTTCCATTCCTACAATAGTCTTAAAAATATGAAAATGTCACCACTAAAAGATAAACTATTAACAAAACTAAATAATTTAACACATACATTTCAAAAGTTTAAAAAGCAGTTAAAACAGTACAATTTAATACAAAAGAAAAATCTATTACAAGCACTTTCCTTAAAAGCCTTCAGTTCTGAAAGCTTACGTGAAGAAAAACAATCACTTGCAAATGGAAAGAGATCAGGAAGGGAGACATTCCAGCCTGCCTATTTTTATTTAGTTATTTAAAGTATTTTTACCCCACTCTTGAGCCACAAAGGCTCTCAGAGGAACTCACAGATAGTTAATTTGATAGTTTTCTCACTTCAAGTTTATAATCTTAAAAATATGAAACAAAAGGAGAAGGGAATGGCAGTGGGGAAGGGAATCAAATCCAGCAGGCACGGCTGATTCTTCTCTCCCACCAAGGCCAGGATAGTAGCCATTAAAATGGCGTGTGAGCCTTCAATCTTCATCTGGGCCTAGGAAGGGATTGCCAAAAAAAAGGGGGGGGCAGCCACTGAGATGTCCCTATTTTGTATTCCTACCAACCATAATTTTGAGAGTGGTGAAACTGAGAGAAGATCCTTTTCTAAAAATTTGAAGGCCTGAGCAGGCTCCTATCTCTCCTGATAGATATGGTCTATCAGATCACTTGAACTTTTGCCCAAAACAGATGGGTCAATAGGAGACGCTTCTGGCCACTTTATGGGTGTGACATGCAGATGACACATGCCCCTGAAGGGGCTGGAACACACCCTGAGGCCATCTGAGGTAGCCTGAAGCTGCTGGTAAAAGGAGCAGTGAAAAACCGCTCCTTGACAATGTCTTGTTCAGGATCACAGTGGTGGTCTGTTTTGGGAGTGGGCTATCCACTTGCTGCAGTCCTGGGCTGATCATGGCTGGAGCAGATGGAAGCAGCTCCAAGTTGCCATCTACTTCACCCCTAAGACATTCCGGGCTACATAGGTCATAAAAAGAAGTTTGAATTGTGCCCAGAAACAGACTAAAATCCACTAGAGCTAGAGGAGCAGGGGAATTATATGAGTCCTGTAAAGAATCCCAGCTAACACTCTGGCTGCACCTTTTTGTAAGCAACAGAAGTTTCCAAGCAGCCTTCAAAGGCAGCTCCACGGAGAAGACAATTTAGTATAAAGGATTTGGTCCATTAAAACAGAGATGTAGAGCACAATTTGTCAAACAAATATTTCACTTACAACATTTAAACTGCTGTAATGATTATAAAAAATGTTCTCCAGATAGGGATAATTTGTCAGTTTGGGTTTTCTTCTTCTCATTTTACACCTTTTTATATTTCGCATTATTATGTGAATTTGGATAAAATAGTGAATTTATATTTGTTTATCAAATAGAACCACACAATTTTTCCACTGTCTCTTAAAATGCTAGACTTAATATATAAAACTACTCCTAGGGTGTAAGAGGATAAAGTTGTATATTCCTCTGTGCAGCTGGCAAAGAAGAGAAGATTGAAAGAAAAAAAAAGTGGAGGGGAATCTAATTTAGTACCACACCTGTTCTTGAATATATGTGAACCAAAGCCATCTTCTCAAGAGCCAAATATGAGATCTCCATATCTCATTGCTAACCCTTCACATTTCCTCCCCCCTACCCTTTTTATCCTGCCTGGCCTCATTCAACTGCTTCTGGGATTGTGTATGACTGTCCAGTCTCCTTCTACTGACAGCACCATTTCTCTAGCACAGTGATTCCCAAACTTTGGTCATCTAGACATTTTAGACTTCAACTCCCAGAATTCCTGACTGCTGGCCAAGCTGGCTGGGGCTTCTGGGAATTGAGGTCCAAAATATCTCGAAGACCAAAGTTAGGGAACGACTGCTCTAGCAGGTCACTGACTATCACACATCCCACATGCACCCATACCCGTCATAATCTCTACCCTTGGTTCAGTCAGTTTCCCTTGGGAGGATGTCAAGGAAGAAGGAAGAACACAAGAGCAGTGGACAGATTACAGAGGAGAGAGTACCTTCAAACAAGGTCAAGGAAGATATCTGGATATCTTTTCACAGATACCTGCTCACAATGATATATACTGTCAAGAATTGTCTTCCTGCAAAGTGAAGCATTATCAGCATCTTGTGCCTGGTATCTGCTTGTAGTGCCCAAAATGCTATTCTCTGATGGGAAACAGAAAAATCTCTACAGAGAGAAAACTCACCTAATGAAAGACAACCGGAGCATGTCAGATTTACAGACAACCAGAGCATTTCAGATTTATTGGACAGAAGCAGAAGATCAGGTTTCTGATCTTTCTGGCTTCCAATATTTTTGGATCCTCTTAAATTCTATCCCACTCCCACAGCTGTATAAATATGATTTATACCTGAGGCCTTAACACCACTTGGTTCTGTATCTAAAGAAGTGGGTTTTTATTCATGAAATGTCTAATTAACAATTTGTAAGCTTCTCTGAGAGTCTTTTGGCAAAAGAGTGGGGTATAAATACTCTAAATGAATGAATAAATACATGTGCAAATTTTGCACAGAACAAATTTCCAATCACAGTGTTTTGTACAGAACTTAATATTTCTACATTGAAATATTATTTTCCAGGTGAAAAATACTGTTTCTTGCATAGAAAATACTGTTTTCTGTGCAAAACGACCACTTACAGATTTTGCATGGATTAAGTCATGAAATACAAAGATTCATACCTGTCCAGGATTCTTATTGTCAGGATTTCTTGACACTTGAAAAACATGTGTGATTTATTTGGCAATTTATTGAATATTTGATAATATTTGGTAATTTATTGAATACTTTTGAATATTGTATATATTCCTATGGCAGGAAGAACAACAATAAAATCTAAAGTGGATTTTCTACATATGCTGTGGTGGAGCCACAAGTCAATGGAGGAAAGAAGGAAACAGGAGGGTGGACAAGATATTAGGATTGGGAATAATATTTTTTTAAATGTCCAGAAAAGATTTTTAAAAGTGTGGTTTGAGCAACCACAGCAAGAAGAATCCTGTACTATGCAAATTCATGCATGTACAAATCCATGCATGTGTTTCAAAAACACCATGTTCTGTGAAGAAAAGGGCATTTCATGCACAGAAAAATAATGATGTCATATCCAAAAATACCATGCATGAATTTGCACATAATAAGTCTAACTGAACAGTTAGAAAAATGAGCATATAAATACTTTTTTCATAGGGATGACAATTGTAAAAATGATGCATTTTTTTTCCTTCAAGAAGGAAATTAACAAATTATTACACCCCTGCAAGGTGTTATCATGAGCTAGAGGTTTCCCATTACTGCTAGAGGACATTCACACAGACTACAAGCCTCTATTGTTGAAATTTGCGTTTTGATATTCTCTTTCTTCTCATCATTTGCTTCCAGATTTCTACCTCAGCAAAAGCTCAAACTCCAGTGCAAAATTGAACTCCAGCAAAGATTTGGCAGGTCCCTAACTAGATCTCTGCTTGTAAAATATGAAATTAATTCTAAATGAATTCAGAAATAAGCATTTAAACTATTGAAATATCGGACCCTCTAAATGGGTTCAAGTGTAACTTACTGTTACCAATCACAAGGTCATTGATGTAATTTAAGTGTCTCATCTGGTATGTCTCTCTCTGGGTGTGTGGGAAGCATTTATAATTGATTGAGCTGATCCAAATGCTTTGCTCATCTCTTTAGACCTCTTTTTCAGCTGCCCGAGGTTAATCACCAAGTCCACCACATGCTAATGTCCTCTGTTACATCATAATTAGAATGAGACTGACGGAGCTGGGGAAGGCTGATGGAATTATCCATTTTTTTTTCCTGCAGAGCCAGATGTTGCTGGATAGATTTCATTTAACTTCCTGACAGCTGCAATAACGGGTAGAATCTGCAGAGAGAGAGACAATAGTGACATTGATAACAGCATAAGGAAAGGAATGGAAGGCATGCATCTTGGCTACTTCATTATGGTTATTCATTATGGAGGATCACCTCATTTTGTGTGGCAATTAGAGAAGATTGGGGAGGGATTTCGTGGCCACAAATGTGGAGCTATTTTAAATCTGCTAACAGAACTCGGTGCTAAGGCTATGAAGGTGTCTTCCTTATTAACAATTCGCATGACTTTGCTGTACTTTGCAATCATGAGCACAAAATGACACATCCAAGCATTCAAAACACATTGCTTGTGTTATTAAAGAAGCAGATTGTTAGGGGTGACACGTAAGCTTCAAACAGTTTACCTCCCACCAACCCATAACCATTGTCAGAGAATCCTGTATGAATTCAGCCATTCATTGGCGAGGATTAGAAGGCATCAGTAGCACAGGGCTGTAAAACTTGTATCCATGAAACTGAATACAGCCTAATGTGTTTGGTTTATGGTGTTGCTGCTTACTTTTGCTATTTATCTAGGACTGAAAAAAATAGAGGTTGATAAGCCCTATATATTGCCACAAATGTAGTTTGCAATCACATGATCCTCCTGAGTCACAAGCTCTTGTTTAACTATTGTTAAGTATGTGCATTTAAGTGTGGCAATAATGTATGAGCTTAAAATCATAATTAACCTATTTAAATCACTGTTCTCAGAATATTATGAAGCAGTGCTAGCAAGGGACCAAATAAACAACAACTCAGAAAATATATATAATAATATCTAATATGTAGGATTAGTACTTGCTTTTTTTGAGGACTTTTCAAATCCTTCTGTCTTGGGACAATAAATAAATCAGCAAGTAAGTACAAATACAAACTGATACTTTTTTATATATCAGTTGAGACTCACATGAACATTACCTCTGTTTTATTTCAGCCTACATTTATAATTATCCGGTGTGTGTGTGTTAAAAACTGTTTTGCATATTCATTTGAATACAGATATAGAAAAAGAAAATATTTTAAAAATGAATAAAAGAAAATAAAAGATAGTTTAAAATAATAATTAAAAAAGGGTTTATCAGAAAACTTCTGGATCTAGAGACTGAATAACTTGATGCCATGTGGCCTTAATTTAAAGGACAATGTCACTATGTGCCTCCAGCATTTTGTTTTGAATTTCATGCTTAGACCTTGGGAATTTTGTGACTGCCACTCAATGCTGACATCACTGAAGAAAGCAGAAAACCCAGTGTCTGGTGCTTTTTATATGTACCCATTTTAAATTATTTTATTAATTTAAATTTTATAATTTCCTTTGAGGATCCAGGTTCTGCCTGGAAATAGTGCATTTGTTTCCCTCCCACCCATTATATGTGTCATACAATGATAGTCCCCTATTTAATAAATAACATTAAATTTATTATGAAACCTGTTTCATAAAAGTTAGTGCATACATTGAACCAGTATGATGTAGCAGTTGGGGCACTGGATTACCACTTAGACCAGGGTTTGAATCCTCACTCAGCCATGAAAATCCACTGAGTGACTGTGGGCAAGTCACATTCCCTCAGCCTCAGACATTAGGGTTGCAACAAGCAGGAAGTGACTGGAAGGCACACAACAATAACATCAATGTATACAGTGTATTACACTTCAAAACAGCAAGTACTGGTAAAATCAGGCTCTGGTAGGGCTGAGCAGTTACAGAGTAAGAATAAGGAAAACCATAGTAACCAGGCCTCCAACAAATGGAAATAATTTGCAGGAAACTTTCATGAGGAACAAAGCCAAGGAAATGGAAAGACATGGCATATATAATTTAGCCAGCCAAGGAGATGAGAAATGTAAGAAGCCAAATGCACAAGAGGGGAGTCCATGAGAGTGAAAATCACTTGCTGCAATGAGGACTCTCCTCTGCTTCTGGGAAATTTAAATGGTAGCTAATTGCTTGTCATCTGGTGTTTAAGCCTGTGCATGAGATGTTTGCTCCCCTTGTTCTTCCCTTGTGCATGTTGCTGTGGTGTAAAGGAAAGTGATATTTCTTCACTATCTGAAACGAGGGTTCATCATCCAGAGAATCTTTTTGCCTGAGCAGACAGGCCAGGAAAGCAAAGGCTGGATCAATTGGATCCATGTCTGGTCTGCCAGAATCCAGCCTGATCCTGGCCCTGGGTTTAGGCCTGTGTTGTCCAATCAGGCTGTTTCAAGGTTGGGGAGAACACAAGCTTTTTGGCCCATGTGGACAAATCCATTTTTCTCTGTGTGTGCTCTTGATTGTTTAGACTCCAAGGAAGTAGTGTATTCTGGAGCTATAAACTATTCCTAGCCTGACTCCTTAACACTGGATTCCTCAGATTCCACAGGATGAAAACATTGTGTATTGTGGAGAACACATGCAGTTTGTAATGTTGAGATCAGCCAATGGGAGTGAAACTAGAAAAAGTGGGGGCTGCTCCCAGGAGTGGGTATAAATAGAGAGGTGGAGCTGTGTGTCGTTGTACCTTGAGGGGTTAGCAGCTAAGGAGGCTGAGGGGGATTGCTATGAGGTGCGGTTAGAAGGGATTTAGTCACCCAAGTTTGGGACTCGAGGAGTCTGGAATTAAAGTGTGTGTTAAAATCCTGTGGGATATGTGTGTGTGTGCGCGTGCGCACATATATATCTAGGAGGTGTTGGAGATTATTAAAGTCATCTGGAGGACAGATGAAATAAATAATAGGAAACTGAGAAAGTTCATTTAGAGTGCCTGTTGATATAACAGGTAATCAGAAGGTGTAATCTAGAGATACAGAGGCTAGATAAAGGTTCTGTGGGAACTAAGGCTATTAGCGAACATTTATAAATCAAGTGAAAGATCTGTTAAACATTGTAACAACTGAATCATTTTATATACTGTATCAAGCTTGAATAACATTCTACAAGAAAGATACTGTATTCAAGCTTGCTTGTAAAAGAAAGAAAGAAAAAGAAACAACATTTCTTTGTTTCAACAAGTAGTTGCCTGAAGTGTTCTTACACATAACATCATCCACACTACCAAACAATTAAAATGGTACCAAAAGAGAAAAGACCCTTTTTAAGGATACTTCAGATAGTGGGTGTGTAGTTATCAATTGACAATTGGTGTCAAGCTGTTGGGATTTTAAACCCTAGAGTGCTGGCATTTGAAAAGAGATCTAGTGTGGGAGTCATTTGTGAGAGAGCCAAGTTTGAGGTATCCACACATACTCAGAAAATTCTAGAAGATTGGATCCTTGGTTATCATTCTGGATATTGATTTATGTCACACTCCCTGAAACACATGTTCCACAATGTCTGCAGAGGGTCAGCCAGTTGAGACTCTTCCTACATATTGAAATTCTTGAGGCGCACACATGAAAGATGGTACATAAATAATACATAAATAGTATGTTCCATCTTAAGAAAGCAAAATATTACCCAGGGACAAACTAAATAATGTAATGAAATAATGAAATACTTTGCTTTTACACTTAGTAACTACCCAAATATATACCTTCAAGGGAAATTTGGGCCCTGTACAGACTGCCAGGATGCAGTGTCCTGGCAACAATAGTAGGGCTTGGCAGTGTTCACCAAACAGACACTGCCAAGGCCTACAACATTTGGGTGGCACCATTACAGCGCTGCCTTGCCCACACGGGGTGTGTGTGCATCATGTATGAGCATCACAGTGCCCACACATCACTAAGCAGAAGCGGCATCATAAGGGCTGTGATCCAGCCCTTATGATATCACAAAGAGGAGCTGCTCTAGGTGGCTCTTTTTTTGATGCAGTTTAGTGTCTGCGGCACAGCTTCAGAACAAAAACGGGCACCTTTTGGGGCAATCTGTACTCCCCCTAATACTGGATTGAGCCACTGAATGCACTAAAGTATATCAGAAATCCAGTGTAGTATAAAAGTCTGTAGTGCAGAGAAGGAGAGACTCACCTGCTTGGTGAGATTTAAAACTTTAACACTTCTGTTATCTTTATTACCTGCTGTAGAAAAAAAGAGAAGAAATAGAAGAAAAATTAGTGACACATGGAGAGATGAACCACATGAAGATGAATCCCAAATCATAGACAGCAAGGTGCAAGCTGCAATAAAAGATATTGTGGAGAAAACTTCCTCAGGAACATATGAGATTCCTATTGAACTGATCCAATCCACAGAGACAGAATCAACTCTAGTGATAACAAAAATATGCCAACAAATATGGGAAACAAAATGATGGTCAACAGACTGGAAATTGTCAATATACATCCCAGTCCACTACAGAGAGGGAGAGAGGGGGAGAGAGAGAAGACTGCATCAACTGTAGGACAATATCTTTTCCCATGGAAGCAAAATCATGCTCAAAATTCTGCAGCATGGCCTCCAATCACATATGCAAAGAGAAATCCCAGAGGTGCAAGTGAGGTTCAGAAAACAAAGAGGAACTAGGGGCCACATTGCAAACATATGGAGTGCAACAAGGAATTCCAAAAGAAAATCAGCAGATGTTTTATAGACTATAGCAAAGCCTTTGACTGCATAGATCATGAACATCTACGGAACACTCTTAAAGACATGGGAATTTCACTACATTTGATAGCCCTTATTAGAAATATGTACTTAGAAAAAGAGGCCACTGTTTGAATAGAATATGGAGAAACAGACTTATTCGTTCAACTTGCATGCAGAAAATATCATAAGAAGATCAGGTTTCCACTCAGAAGAAGGAGGAGGAAAGACAGGGGAAGGGAATATAAACAATCTAAGATATGTGGGTGATACTATACCACTAGCAGAAAACATCATAAACTTGGAACAATTACCAAGGATGGTAAAAAAAAAAAAATTACAAGGCAGGCTTAATGCTGAACATAAAGAAAACAAAAATAATGCCTGCAAAGGATCTACTTTAGGAAGAACTTCCTGACAGTAAGAGCTGTTTGGCAGTGGAACACACTCTCTTAGTGGTGGGGTCTCCTTTTTTGGAATTTTTAAAAGAGAGGCTGGATGGCCATCTGTCAAGTATGCTTGACTGTGTGTTTCTGCATGGCAGAGGGTTATACTGGATGGCTCTTGTAGTCTCTTTCTAACTCTATGATGCAGTGATTTCTGACACTCAAGAAACACATTTTTCAAAAAATTTTAAGAAGTGTTTTTGAATATTGTTTCTTTTGCAACACTATACATGGGGATCTTTTCATATTGAAACCCCAGTAATTCACAGCTTGTAGTTTTGGTGAGAACACATCTAGTTTTACAGAATGAACCATATAGATTCTAAATGATCACAGCTTGAAATATATTTCATTAAGTGTTTTTATGTTAGTAAAGTTCTCTAATATTTGCTTATATGGACTATGAACTTTATCTCATTTTTTAAGATATATATATATATATATTTCATTTTGATTCTACTTATGTCATGTAATTATGACATTACATCTCACTTTCATAAACTTTCCAAATTGAGTACTGTGATTTTGTTGAACAAAGCATATGGTAAAGATATGAACAGTTTCTAAGGGACTGTGAATTTTAACAAACTCTTTGCCAGCTGTAGATCTATTACTGTGGATTTTAAAGAGGCTTGCAATATCTCCAGTGATGTCAGAATAGTTCAGCAGTATGAGTTGTAAATGTATGAATCCTGATTATTCTGTAGTGCTTTAGTAGAACAGTGGTATTTTAAAAACTTTTGAAAAGAAATTCCATATCCTTTCCTTCCTTCCTTTCTTTTTTAAGGCAAAAATAACACATATTAGCTGAATGCTAAAAGTGTCTGGTATGCTAAAATTTAGAGAGCAAAGAAAACAACGGAGAATGTTGTATTGCATGAAAAAAAATCATATGCTTGAGGACCTATTTGTTACCTTTAAGAAGGTATGCTTGAAAAATCTCTGGCCAATATGTCCTGAAATTTGCTGTTCATGTAATATTTCTGTTTGGTTTTGTATGACACATCCCCATCACTAGACAAATTAGAACAAATTCTTCAAAAAGGCAAAATATAAAATGAAAATATTCTCATTCTGAATAACTCTGAAATGTTACAAAGCATTTCTTGGCACAAAATCTGGATTACTTTTATGTAGAATTATAAGTGTTTGAAGAAGAGAAGAGCTGGAGCAATAGCAACAATGCAGGGGATGGGTTTCTTTCCCATGAAGAAGGAAGAGGAGAATTGAAGGGATTCTAAACAATGCAGGGGAGGGATCTGTAGATATTTCTTTCAGGAGGAAGCATTTATAGTTGCTGCCACCCAAATGTCTGTGGTGCAAATGCAGAGATATAGGACACAACTACAAACCTCTTGCCTCAGTAGTTCCTCTTCTACTGGCCTCCTTTCCTAGCTCGCATGTTTTAGAATGGAGTCTGAGATGTTATGTTTGCATTCTTTTTAAGTGTTGGTGTTAAAGGCCTGATCTAGACAGGCACTTTGTGGCACGTTTAGGGCTGTAAAAGCCGTCTTTAGGGTTAGGGAGGGTGTAGCGTCTACACCCTCCCTAGGCATAAAGCGTATGGACACCGCAATTTAAAGATGGCGGTGTCCATACGGACACGCCGCAAGAGCGTCAGCATGTGAGCAGCGTCTAGATTTGCTGCACACAGGATGACGTTCTAGCACTGTGGGAGGGTGCCAATTGCGCCCTTTCCGCTGCGCCAAAAAGGAGCTCCGAACGGAGCTCCTTTTTGAAGGCGGGTCTTTGCCGCAGCTTTTAGACAGCCGCAGCAAAGACCAAGGGAGGAAGGGGCAGCGGCGGTGGACTCTTCCTCCCTTACGCCCTGCCTCCGCAAGCGGGGTGCAGCGGGCGCCTATGGGACCCACTGCACCCCACTTAGAGGCCACGGGGAACCGGCAGTTTGCCGCTTCCCCGCGACCTCCAGAAGAGGCGCGATGGGGCTGCTGAGGCTGCCAGTATGGCAACCTTGGCCCCTTCCTGCCGCTTCTGGGGGCAGGTTGAGACCACCCCAAAGGGGGCAGTCTAAATCGCCTCAATATGTACTCAGTTCTCAGATTCTTGTGTACACCAGAATATATTGCACTCAGCCAGCTGTGTTCAAGTTTCTATCTTTGCCTGATGAAGAGATGACAGCCAGATAATGCAATAAGGGGAGGGTTATACAGATATATGTTCCTGTTTCTCTTATGGCACTCAAGAATATGTCTGATTCACTTAGTTGGACATGAAAAAGAAGTGGGGGAGGGATTTTCATAATAACTGATTAGAGTATGCTAAATCAGGACATAACCTAGGGTCCCCGAAGACGCTGAAATATTCAGGAACAATAAAAATGCCCAATTCCAGCCTTCTTTCCTCTTCCTTCTTTCACATTTGAATATTAGGAATTTATGATACATTGTGAAATTATCACTCATTCCTAGAACAAACTGACAACACATTTTTGCAATTTTTTTGAGTGCTAGTAAATTATGATGGAAAACACATACCACATAAATCCTAAAATGAACATTTTGCTCACCCCAAGAGGAATTAGATAAGCAAGTGATCCAAGGTTTTCTATTGCATATTTATCTGTAACAGGAAACTAAATGTTTCTTTAATATCTGAAACCAGGGTATTGTTATGCTACTAATGTTACTAAAAATGCCAGTTAACGTGCCAAATACAAATATCTTGGGTCAGACCTGATTTTGCCAAAGTGATTTAGGTTCCTTTTTCCTCCCCTCTTTTGGCAACTGAGTTAATTTGGCCAATAAAGTACTCAATCTTCGTCAATGTATTGATGTTGAATGTTGTTGATAATCAAAGCTTACTGCTGAGAAGAATAACAGACTGCTGTAACTCACAAAGTGTATATAATTCTAATGCTTTTGTATATTCTTTCTCTTTTGTTGTTTGGTTCTTTTTGTTTTTGTTTTTTCTTTTATTCACAGATGCTGTATACAAGAAAGTTTAATGATGCTGGCTTGTCAGAGAACTGGGTCACCATATTGTTGCTGATTAGCAAGCTGTTTCCGAGGCAATCTTTGCTTATGCATTTTTTTGAAAGTTACTTTCATACTGTCATAACTTCTGGAGGGCACAGATGTTCCCTTCCAATTATTCTTAAGGAGATTTTAAATCTAAACTATTTTGTTTGACAACTGCACAATGACAGTACACACATACATCAGTCCCAAAATTAACTCATTTTTTTGTGAGAATTGCCAAGAGAAAAATTAAAGTATCTTGTTACCGTGGATATATATGTCGAGAGATAATGTGCAAAGTCTAACAACCTTCAAGCATTTCCAGGGATTTCTATGGCTGATTTATCTTTAGAAGTCCTTACAAGAATGCCAAGGACAAGCAGTCATAATGGGCACTAATAATACTATAGCAGATTTTGTTTAATTTTGTTTACAAAGGCCTAATTTCACTACAATCATTTGTAGTCACCTGAAACTAAAGTTCAAAACCCACTGCAGAAATAATCCATTTTGAGACCACTTGAACTGCACTGGTGCAGTACTAGGGAATCCTGGGAATTGTACTTTATTGTGGCATCAGAGCTCTCTGACTGAGAAGGCGAAATGCCTCACAAAACTACAGTTCCCAGAATTTCCTAGCATTGAGCCAGGGCAGTTAAAGAGATTGTAAACCGGATTATATCTACTATTATCTGAATGGTGAATACAAGATGCAGCTAAGTGGATGATATGTATATATTTTGGTAGAAATGTGGTCTGATCTGGAATGTCTGGATTCTTATTTGGTGATTTTGAAAGTAAGCCAGCTCAGCTCAGCTCAGCTCAGTTCACAGATCATCTGTTTTAACCTGAGTGTGACTATCAAACAAGAAATCTAAATCTTTCTGTTTCCAATCAGCTGATATTAGAAATCAACAAACAAGTGCTGTTTGTCAGAGCTGAATGAAATTTTCAGGTATATTAATGTTTTAGGAAGGGATCATCCTTGTGCTCTAACACATCAAATCTAAATCAGCTGATATGGAAACTGAGGAAAATAAAACACTTCAGTATACTGTGGAATGAATAAAAAGTATGGATGTAATTTGGTAGCAGTGAGTAATCTCAGCAATTTTCTTCCTACTGCAAGAAAGTCTTCAAAAATCACACAGTTTTTGAAGTCTCTTTACAAAATGGAACTTTGTCTATGCAAAATTTGCACATGGATGTTTTGTGCAGGAAATTTTTTTTCTGCTTGCATGGAGAAAATTGAAATAATATTTCAGTGAAGAATTTCTTGTACAGAAAATATTGTTTTCTGCCAAGAAAAAAGGCTGTAATTCAAGACTTGTTAGGCACAAAATTTCTGTGTGTTGTTTTCTTCAAAATGCACAGGAAACAGCATTTTCATCATGGAAAATAATATTTCATTGCAGAAATAGTAATTACAACACAGAAAATAGTGTTAATTTTATGCAGAACAAATCCTCAATTACAGCTTTTTCTGTGTAGAAAACAACACTTTAAGTGCAACACATACTTTTTTTGGTGAAAAATGCTGTTTCCAGTTTAGAAAATGTTACTTTTTGTGCAAAACAACTGCATGCAAATCTTGCACAGAAAAAGTTTTGAACTCCAAAAATTCACATCAGTCCAGGGTTCCTCTTGCCATGGTTTCTCTACACTTCAAAAATATGTCATTTCACCATTTTAAAAAATATTTTTTCATATTTTTTTCTGTCCCTATAACAAAGTGATTTTAAGAAATCTCTGTTTGTGACAGTGAGAATAATCTAATAGCACAATATTAGTTCAGAGATCCAAAGCTGATAATTTATAAAATTCATTTCAATTTTTTTCAACAATTTAAAATAAAATTCCACATTTTGTATATGTTTTTAAAAGATCTGACATCTTTATATATTAATATGTATTGAGCTATCTATTGTTTACTATACAAAAAAGGCCTTACTTATTGAAAGTATTCTTCTATTTAATGCACATCCTGATATTCCACACATATCAGTGTGTTAGGCATAGACTAATGGGCAGAAGTTTGTTATTTGCCCTGTCTCAAAAAATCTTCATCAACAGTCCTCACAGAGCTCAGCCAATCCAATTATTATTAATATTATTATCCTTTATTTATACAGTGCTGTAAATTTACACAGTGCTGTACATGCAATCTTATAATTAGATGGTTCCCTGCCCTCAGGTTTAAAATCTAAAAGAGACAACACAAAAGGAGAATGGAAAGGTGGTGGGAAGGGGAAGAGGTCCAGTGGTTCTTCTCTCCCTCTGGGGCCTGGACCAAGGCAGATGGACTGGAGGGAGGGCTTGGCTTCTTAATACATAGTTAAAACAAGGCGTCCTGGGGCAGACGACACAATCATGGGAATGCTTCCCTAAACAATATTGTCATTAAATTAATTTTGAAACTGGTTACAGAAATGATGAGGTGCACATGTGGGGGAAAAAGGTTCCAGGAGTGAGGGGCAGCAAGTGAGAAGGGATGAATACGGGACGGGGCAATGGAAATCCTAGGCTGGGACAGGAGACCTTGACTACCAGAGTGGAGGGTACAAGAAGGAGTGTGAGGAGAAAGAAGTTCAGACAAGTTATTTTGATATATGATTAACCTTTGTGTGCTAGGATGAATGGACTTGGATTGTTTCAATAATTGGACATTTTCTGACTGAAAGAGCAGTCCCTTGTATTATCAGATTCCATGTCAAAAGGAGCGTCTGTCTATGCAGAATCACTTGTGCTATTTTCAGAACTAGAAAACACATAGAACATGAAGTAAAATAAATTAGAAAAACAAACACAAATGTTTCTTGCATTGCACTATATATCCGAACTCCAAATGAATTCCCATCCCTCCTTCCATGGAAGAAATGTTGATTTTCCCCCATTGAGATCCACAAATGACAATGAGAATTTTTGCTCTGCCACATCATTGTTCTTAGATGTATGGGGTCCCTCCCCCTCTCTCTTTATCTTTCTCTATCTCTCCGCCCAGTTATACCAAATTAATTTTAATATCAAAAATATATGCTGGTGGGCATATTTCACAATGACCTGCTCTTAGGTCTACTTCTCCTGCATACATTTAAGATCTCATGAAATTTCAAATGGAATCTATATTCATATATTCTTTGTAGAGGTTAACAAAGCTTTGAATATCATAATACATGGTCCCTTACTATTCCTGCTGACCATGGATCAGGCCTGTAGCTAGGCCTTTAGGGGCCCTGGGGCAGAAAGTACATTCAGGGCCCTAATGTCCCGAGTCCTACTGCACTCTGTGAGCACCATCTTGCTGCACCACCATTTACACAGCACGTGTTGATGACATGGCTTGTGCACCACATCCAAATGGTAGCTCCTTTGGGGCCCCCTTTGGCTGGAGCCCCCAGGGTGGCAAATGGTTTGGCACATGAGGGACATCACAACACCAATCCAGAGCCACTTATGGTGCTTCTGTTGCAGTGGACAAAGGAGACCCCTTTGGCTGGGGGCCCCAGGGCAGAAAGAGTCAGTATCCATCTTAGCCACTGAATGACACCGTTTCTATAACAATGTAAGGGACACAATGAATTATTTACATATGCAGGGCAGATGGAATAATGAAATACAGTGGGTCTTTGGTATCTGCTGGGGTTTGGTTGTAGGACACCCCCCTCCCCATGGATAAAATCCATTGAGGCTCAAGTCCCATTAAATACAGTGGCATTGTGAAATTATGCCCCTAATATAAAATGGCAAAAACAAGGTTTGCTTTGGGAGTTTACATTATTTTTGAATGCTTGAATCCATGGATAAAATAATCTGTGGACACAGAGGGCCAACTGTATTATCTCTGTCCACTTATCTCCTGCTAGGATCCCTAAAACAGTCACATACTCCCATCACACAAACTCTACCCATCATAACAACAGGCATTTTAGTAGTTACAAATAAAAGTCAGTTTCGGAACTGTGGATGAAGATCTCATTTTAATATTCTACTTTATGACCATGTCTTCCTTATTTTCTCATCCTTTTGCCTGTTTGGGCTGTTTGTGCTAGATATGCATTTAAGGTAATCACCACTTTCCTATAATGGCTTCTAAAATGTGTATTTTGGGTTGCATGTTTCTTACTAGCCATAGATTAGCAATATGGCCATTATGAAAATTAAAACTGTACTAATGAAAATGCAAGTCTTGCTTCTGCCTAAATATTCTTGAACAATAAAGAAAATTCCATTAGGGAAATTAGAAAGGACTTTTCTTTACTGCCTCCTTTTTTATATAAAACCAGCTCAAGCAGTATTCCCACGTATGCTATTTGGTACATTAATTTGCTGCTTCAAACAGTGCACAATCAATTGCTAAAAGTTCCACAATGTTATATTATTTTCAATGGACTGTCTACCTTGCTCTCAAGTTATTCTCCAAGCTAACTTGACAACTACAGACACGCTACAGTGTCATGCATTTTCTAATACTAAGATTTAAAACGTTAACTGTACAATGGCTTGGGATTACATTATGGTAAGTTTAATAGAATGGTAGTTTAACTCTTCAGCAATATTGTTTGATAAAAGAATATAAAATAGAATCTTGGAGTAAAGCACAGCTTGTGACTCACCAAGCTGAATCCAACTCAGCTGCCATGTAGTACATTTGTCCAGAATATTGATAAACCTCTGTGTTTTTCACACAAGAAAAGATGATTAGTTCAAATCCTCTGCCAAAGAAGTTGGATGAAACAAATGATGTATTTGTGTCAATTTCCATGGCAAAGAACAGAGGTATCCATATGTTGGTGGACATCAGCACCCAGAAATCTCAGTCAATAGTCATCGTTTAGGAGCCCTTTCACACCACACAATAATAGCACTTCAGTTCAACTTAAACTGCCATAGTAAATGCCATGTGTAAATTTACAGCACTATATAAATAAAGGTTAATAATAATAATAATAATAATAATAATAATAGTTGCATCCTATGGTGAGGCACTCTGACTCAGACTACTAAATATCTCATAAAACTGCACATGCCGGGATTCTATAGATTGGAACCATGCCAGGTAAAGTGGAATGGAAGTGCTGTAAGAGTGTAATATGAAAGGGCTTCAAGAGCTCTGAGAAGGAAGCCAATACATCTGGTGATCCAGGTTTCTGGAACCAGTGATGGAGAATGCCATTTTTCTACTATAAAGGCTGAGACTTATACTCCCTCCCATACACACAAGAATTAATCCTCTGTTTGTTACCTGGAGCAACAACCTCCTCTGTCAGTATCTTCCTTTCTACTACAAATCACTTTTTGAGCCCTGAGGAGGCAAGTGAAGGAAGGTGCAGGAATAATAGATGCTTCTCATTCAAGTCAGGAAGACCCTGCTAGATTCTTGCTTTGTGCATACAACTCTCCAATTTTTTACAACATCCCTATATAGGTAGGTGAGAATGAAACGAGGAATTAGGTGCTTAATTTTGAAGTGCTGTGTAATCTTAATGTGTTGGGTCGACTGATTTATCTTACTTGCAAAGAGACACATTTCTGCTGCATGAGGTGGTCTGGCAGTCAGGGAAGATGTTTCTTGACCATCTGCCACATCCTGTAGCATCTGATTCATCTAACTGCTGGAGTTCTCTGGAGAGATCATACTTATTATAAACCTGCTTTGTATTCTGCAGGCACAATGTACTTGCATTTTTACTGGAACACTCTGTGTGACACTATAACAATAAATTTCTACTATACCGATACTTTTATTGTGAATATTTAAGGAGTGACAGATCTTGTGGTCAATCTAAAATTGAATGAAGGTTAATGTAAGGTATACACATAGAAGTTACACCTATCAGTTCTTACTTCACTTTTTCCTCACTTAATTCTATTTGTTCTTTAATCTGAACCCATTAGTTCTAACTTTATTTTTCAGAGAGCTAGAGCCAGTGTGGTTTAGTGATTTCAGTGTTGGACTGTGGAGACCAACGTTTGAAATCTGGTCAGCCATGGAAACCCTTGCACAATCTTGCACAAGTAACACTCTTTCAAATTCAGAGTAAGAAAAAGCAAACCCTCTCTAAACAAATATTGCCAAGAAAACCCTATTATAGGTTCACCTTAGGTCGAAAATGAAGGCACACAAACAACATTTAAATTATAATCAAACTACTAACAAGAAAATACTGCAGCAACAGATTTTTGTTTGAGTTCTCTTGAATACAATAAACTAATACAGCCTTCCTTGACCTCATATATTGGACTAAAATTTCCAAATCCCCTTCACCACCATAGCTGTGTTTCCCATGCTATGTTTTTTGTTTGTTTGTTTTTGGTTGTTTTGGTGTGTGTATTTTTCTTTTTAAATTTGTAAGCCGCCTTGAATTCTAGGTTTTGGACAGAGGCAGGATACAAATAAATATAAGAAAGAAAGAAAGCCTCACCAAACTACACATCCCAGGATTCAATGGGATGTTGTTGCTGCAATTGAAGGTGAATACAGTTGGCTCTTGATACTGATGCCATATGCCAATGCCATAGTAAAATGTTGTCCCTTATATAAAATGGCAAAATCAAGGTTTACTTTTGGGGATTTTTTTTTCTTTTTTTAGAGTTTGGGTGGGGGACATTTTCAAGCATTGAAACCATGAATACAGAATCTATGACTATATGGATGGCTGACTTTAGTCGTTTTATAACTGTAAAAAGGTTGTAGAAAGATGGACTAATTATTATTTTTTTATGATTTTGGTATATGCAGCACTGGGAAGTCTGGGAGAATGGCAGGAATTTCTGTCTGAATGAGGGTGATATGTCCCAAATGTATATGGCACTGGTCTATTGATTTTAGACTAACTAGGGCACATTTTCTCCAAACAAGTCTTTGCCAATAGTAATTAAAGTTAATTAAACAGTACTTCTAAAGGTGGACTTTGAAATAAAAAAAGAGCTTGTTCTGTACTACTGAAGTCAGAGAGATCTTTGCTATTAACTCCAAAGAGCATAACATTGGATCTAAAATTGGATTCAGGTAATGTTACAAGTAACATTTTTCATAAATCAGAAATTAAAAAGCTTAAATGCTGTCTTGATCTGTGCTCCTTCTAAGGACACCCCATTAGACCCCCCAATCTCTCCCTAGCTTTAAATTTCACCCCTCCATGGCTTATATTCATCTGTGGGGTAACAGAAGGAATGTCGATATTAATCTAGGTCATAATCAGATTTTTCAGGTATCTCACGAAAAAGATAAAGGTAAAGAATAAATGTCTAGTCGTAACTGACTGTGTGGAGAGGTGCTTATCTCTGTTACTAAGCCAAAGATCCAGCATTATTCGAAGATGACTCAGGTGGTCATGTGGCCAGCATGATTGCACCAAATGCTGTTACATTCCCACTTAGAAGTTGTATCTATTTCTCTCTGACTTTTCTTCACTAACGAACATTCAGGAAGGACTCATCCCATGCTTTCTACAAGCTCATTGATGACTAAAAAGGTCGATCCGAGATGTACAAGTCCGGTTGCAGAGAGCACAGCAAAACGTCTCCTTGGGTGATGTTTCCAAGTTGTGGTTCTTCCTGCGTTGTCATATCTCTTCAGACTCATTCAGTGTGAGTTCTTGAAAGAGGCTGCAGCATTGTGGATAGTGTGTCTCCATGCCTCCTGATGTAAGACCAGGGCAGTCCATTGATGCTGACCAATTTGGCCAAGCTTGAGATGTTGTTTCAGGGAGTCCTTGTATCTCTTCTTTGGGGCCTCTTTATGTATCTGTTTATGCACCTATTTATCTGCTGGCATTTACATACTTTCGAACTGCTAGGTTGACAGAAGCTGTGACTAGTGATGGGAGGTAACCCATCATGCAGCACTTAGGCCTTGAACTGCCAACCTTCTGATCTTACAATCATCAGAACTTAACCACTAAGCTACCACATCCCTCATGCCCAGTATCAACGAATTTAAGCAATGCCAAAACAGTTAGGTCAAAGCATAAGAAGAACTGTGTTGGATCAATGCAAAGGCAATAGAAAATAATATTAACAAGACGGTTCAAGCTATGCCAAACTATTGATTTTTTTCTCCCCGCCCCCCAATACATGTGCACAAGTTCACAGATGTACCACCAGCAGCCCCAAACTGCCTCCCTTGCCCCATCCATCTGCCAGCCTACTCAACATCCTGAACAAATGGTAGTGCAACCATCCACTTGATTGCACAAGTGATTGACCATCAATATGGTGCATCTGTGCACCCAGTGACACATTGCCACAACATCATCATGGAAGCCCATTGAACATGGCCTCTTTTCCCCCTTCCCCGTAGCCCCTGTTGAAATGGTCAGTTTGTTAATGTTATTACAGTAGTGTCTCGATTATCTAACATAAACTAGCAGCTGATAGTTGGATAACTGAAAATATTGGATAACCCAGAAGGTGCAAGAAAAGCCTTGAAATCAGTATGAATTGAAATGCATTAAATTTTTATTGCAATAATAGTAAAATAAATGTAAAGAAATCATTGATCAACATTGTGATGTACAGTATAAACAGTTCAGTCCTCTGAAAATTTAAAGAAATCACAGAGAATTTAAAGAAATCACAGCAGCCACGACGTTGGATAATCCGAAATGTTGGATAACCGAAGGTTGGATAATCGAGAGTCTAGTGGCATTTCACTTCTTTGGATATGCAATGGGTTGATGGTGTGACAGCTTGATGGTGTGGCTCACCACTTGTACACATGTGCAATTAATTTCAGGTGCACAACAACAACAACAAAAATATGGGAAACAGTGCTTTCCCCTGTCTATGAAATGGTGTGTGATAGTTCACACTTTCTAAATTGTACCAGAGTAAACCAGGTGTTATTTTGCTCCAATGTTTAGCCTCAGAGCATATCTTCATCATGTATTCCTCCCATGTTGGCCATGTGTATCATTTAAACAGGTAAGTTTCAATATGGGGCCAAATTGTTTTTTATCACTTGCACAGACTTCCCCTCAGTTTTTAAAAATCAGGGAGGATTGTCTTCAATAGAAATGTCTGAGACCAGGGAATTGTAAGTTATACTTTCCTTGGAACGGATATCTTTATTGGATCAGAGAAAAATAGATAAGGACTGGAAAGAGGACAGGTAGATTGCTGCCTTCTGGAATTATTTTATAGGAATGCAATGGGTTGTATAGTTTGCAGACTTACTCAGAGATACAATCTAGCCTGCCTGCCTGCCTGCCTGCCTGCCTCCTTCCCTCCCTCCCTCCCTCCCTCCCTCCCTCCTTCCTGGTCAACTGTTGTATCAGTTTTGTCAAGATGAAGAGAAATCTTGGGGTTCTACAAATTTCAGTGTGTAAGATCTCTCTCTTGCTCACTTACTCTCTCTTTCTTTTTTCTTTTTTCTTTTTTTCCTTCACAGGAGCATGTCATTTTGCATGCCTGAATTATTTTGGCCTGAGTCCTATCGTTAGTCCTAATTTGACTTGGATCAGTAAGATTTGATTCACTGTTCCACAGTGGATTAAGTGGATCTACTCTAGTAGGGATTAATCAACAGGGGCCAGGCCCATTTCTTGCAATTTCAATCCTGTGTTTTATTGTCTTGTATTTATAGTTTCTCAATACTTTGCCAAGAAACATTTGTTACTGGCATCATTTTAAAGGCATCCTCCCAACCACATCAGCAGCTAGGAATCTATGGCCCTTATAGACTGGCATTTTGTGCCAGCTTGAGGACAGAGTCAGGGCATCACATCCAGATGACGCATGTCCTTGACAACACCACCTGGGTACCATGATGTCATGTGCCATTCCAGACAGGACATGGTGTCATGATGCCCCTCCAGTGCTGCATCCAGATGATGCAGTGCCAAAGGGGCACGATATAGCCATGCTGCCACTATGGCATCCTTTCAAGAGCACAAGAAGGAGCCACCTTTTGCAGCTCTTTTTTGCACCTTGAGAGGCTGGATCACAGCCACGCCACGAGGTTGCTGAGGCTCTGATCTGGCTGAAGAATGGGCAGCTGCATGCCGCCCCTCCAGGGCTATTTGTACAGCCCCTATATCACTTGTGTTCGATTTGCTGTAACTTTGCCCCATACAAAGTTAAAGGGAGTTTTATCTGGATCCTTTTGAACCTTAACTGTATTGTCACCAAGAAAACAGTAGTACCAGCCAGCCACACTCTTCCAACTGAGTTGTGTCGACTGCGATGAATTTGCTTATTATTAAAAACTCCTCTTCAATGAGTAAACTAAATGTTAAACTTAGAGAATAAAAGAGGAAAATTGTGATGGTGGAGGATCACTGTTGCAGGGATCATGTGATGATTATTTCAGCCGCACCAAATCAAAACTAGTTGAAATAGGAATTTTCACAAGTATCACTATATTCCCCCCCCCCAACCCTAGGAAAATTAAAATAAAGTGAGGAAAAGATGATGTCTGGAGCCACTGGTAATCAAGAAATAATTGTAGCATCCAAGAAATTGACAAGATAAGAATCTTTGCAGTTCAGGAATCATTTTGTGCAAAATTTGCATGTATTTGTTTTACACAGAAAGCAGCATTTTGTATACATGACACAGCATTTTCTGTTCATAGAATAATATTTCCGCACAGAAAATTTATTTTAGCATAAAATTTTGTTTCCTGCACAGAAAATGCTACCTTCTGTGAAAAACAAACACGTGCAAATTTTGCACAAAATAAGACAATTGCAAAATGTCTTTGAAAAATGTGGTTTTTGAAGACGTTCTCAAAGTAAGAAAAATGTTAATATTACCTATTTCTTTTTAAAAGAATCTTTGTGAAGTATTATATCCTTATTACACATTATAACTAACTGGGGAGGGGAACAATTTGATGTTGGCTAGAGGTTAAGAACACAGAGCTGAACCGTAGAGGGGTGAGTGCAAAACCCTCAAGGGAGAGTACAAGAAGTTTAGGAATCACAAGGTCAGAAGTGGTCAGGGTGCCACCAGCCTGCCTTTCTACAAGGAACTCCATGCCTTCATTGCCAAGGATGGAAGCAAACTAGATTATGTACTAGTGGTGAACTTTCCAGAGTCCCGGGGGATCAGCCAGCCAGAGTTGAAACTGTGGAGGACATTTCGGAGGCAAAATGTGCCCAGGACATTTTGATGCCCTCTCAAGGTAAGATGTGCCAGGACCCCCTGGAAAGGATGAAGGGGAGAGGGGGAGGATGTGACATCAGCAGGGGAGGCATAGGGCACAGATTACCCTCACTCCTTGTCATGCAGATGACCAGGGTGAACACCCTAACTCAGATGACACATTCTGCAGTCAGCTGTGGACATCTATGCCATGAGAGAACAAGCTGGTGCTGGGGAGGGTACCTCTACATCTTTCACAACCAGATCACCATTTCATGCTAGGGAGGGGAGCACTACATTATCCACAATCGTTAGTAACCGTGACCTGTCCCACAGATGAGTACAGCAGTCAGTGATGACAGTGAGGGTGAAGAGAGGGCAGGACAATTCACCCAGCTGATGGATCAGGGCAAGACCATATAATGTCCCTATAATGACCAGAAATGCATCCCATCACATGTGCACTTGGACCTAATAGGCATGGCAGTTTGCATGGCTTCTTTAATATGTTATGCACATGTGCACATGTGTGCACGTATTGTATTCATAAAAACTGCACGCCAATTTTGCATCCTGGCGTGCTTGGGGGGCTCCTGGAGTAACATTTGTCTGGGTGTAGTGTTGACCATGTCCCTTCCATGAGCACCAGGTGCATGCATCCAGTCTTTGTACACAACCCTCCCTTACCCATACCTCTCCCCTCTCCAAGATCCCTGCAGGACATGTTGTGTGTTGAAACTCTGTCCTCTGCCACATATCTCCCATAGAACAAGAAGTCGGATGAGAAACAGAAGGAGAAAAAGCTAATCCCAGAGAGCTCCATCCAGCAGCAGGAGAGGCCCAATGCCACCCTGGAAGTGCAGACTGGTCTGCTGGGCCAGCTTGTGGAAATCATGAGGGTGGCCCAGGGTGGCATAGGTAGCAGTGAGGGTGGTGTGGTGGAGGGCACAAGAAGTAGAGACATCCTCCTGGCCCTGGAGGAGGGGTCTGTGGAACAGGTCAGGGGGTTGCTGCCGAGGTGGAGATTAAGGTGGAGATCTCTAAGCAAAGCCCTGTAGATGAATCTTCCAGCCTCTTAAATGAATCTTCCAGCAACGAGGTGTCAGTGTGTCAGTGTGTCAGTGCCACAGCCCTCTCGCCACCCCCAAATGTGGAGGGCAAGTCAAGTGGGAAGGGGGTGTTGTAGCCAGGACCAGTAAGAAGGCATTCAGCATCATGATGTTTCCAAAGAACATCTCCCTTCCCAAGCGTACCCCTTTCCTTACAAACCCTTCCTCCCAACATGCCCACTTCACTGATTCCCTGCGGAGATCCTGCATTGAACCTGCACATCTGCACATTAAATGTCATAATTTTAAGAATGGAAAATGTTCTCATTGGTAGAAAACAACCTGCATCAGTCCTGAGCAGGTGCACAGATGGTGATGTAATTTTTTGAAATATATTTTTATTAACAATAAAAATTATAACTATTTATAAAAACTATGTACAAGGGGGAAGGGGAGGAGAAGGTGTTTCAGAGAGTGGGAAGTGGGGATTGGAGGGACACAAGTCACTCCAGGATGGCCACCATGGTTTTCTGCACTTTCTTCATTTGGACGTCCATGGCAGCCAATCTCTGCTGCAACTGGTGATCTGTAAGGGAAAATAAAAGAGAAAAGGGTGATTAGGAGGTAACTATGCATCCCGTCACGCAATCTAGCAGCCAGATTTCCTGGGTGCTCTCCTCCTGTTTTCCTGCCACTCTTACCTCTTGCATGATCCTGCCCCCAAGCTTGAATCAAATGGGCCAATAGGGAGACATGGAGAGCCTACTCCCCTCCTTGGCGTGCCAGATGGCAGCTCAGCAAGATCTTCCTTAGCAGAACTTCCTGTAAAAGGAGGAATCACAAGTTACCAAGCTGGTATGGTGGGTGGTGGGGGGGGGACAGGAATCCCATGGAGGCTGTACTCATGCAGCGATCACCCCCCTTGGGGACCTACCTTCTCCCATGGGAGACTGCTATGGGTGTGGAGGTATGGTATGGTATGGGCTCCTTCGGCCTCACCCTCCTCATAAGAGATGGTTTCAGCCATTCAGGATGAGGAGGAAGGGAAGCTGGCATGGTGCCCTGTGTGTTCCACAGCACGCCTGCAGTTGGGAACAGGAGGGACATAATTAGGATCCATGGATATAGGAAAGAATGGTGAGGAGGAATAGGAAAGGATGATGGGAGAGTTTGAATGGGCATCGAATAGCATGGCAGGGGCTCAGCACTTACCTGGAGGACAACAATGTCGCCATCATGGATAGCCTGCCCACACCCATAGGTTGCACAACCGGTCAAAGAAGGATGGCCTCTTCCTAACCAGGGGGTGTTTCCCAAGTCCTCTAGGATTTCAAATAAGACTCTCTTCAGTACCTTGAACTTTGTTTGGCAATGTTGAGGGGTCCTCCTGAAGCCCTGCTACTGGACGGCCTGGCTAGCCTGATGGAAGCTCTCCTAGTTAGGCTGGTTAGTAATAGCCACCCCCTTTATTATGACTGCTTCACCGGTGATGGCATCAAGGACGATGCCCACCTCTTCGTTTGTCCAATAAGCAATCCAGACAGGCACCTTCCTGGCCACCATTATGATCAAGGAATGCTGTGGAAGTTTGCAAGGGCATTTATGGGCAATTGTGGGTGAGGGTAGTTGGCCTTATCTGGCTCCAAGCCAATGGAGACCCTCAGAGGACAAGTTCATATCTGTCCCCCAATGGTTGCCCTCTGGGTTTCCAGTTGTTACAATCAAATGGACCATTAGGGAAAGCTGAATTTCAGGGAATTGACATATTGTCAGAGAGTCGGTGTTGAAGCACTTGTATCTTTCAGTACCCAGGAAAACTGGCACCAGGTGACCCCCTCCATGCCCTTTAGTTAGTGTGTGTGTGGGTGTGTGTGTGTATGTGTGTGTCTCCAAGGCACATGGGTAAGATTGCCTACATAACAGCATGACTGATAGCCATACACAGACTGTGGATGATAGAATATAGTCATTCAGCTGCTTGTCCTGTCACACCCCACTACTACCCTAGGAGTAGGGTACATATTTCATATTCTCCTGCTGACAAAGAAATCTGCAATGGCTTCTCTTATAGCCTCTTCTTCACTCTGCATCACAATGTTATTGTCCTTCATGGGTGTTCCCAGAGTAGGCAGCACAAAATGATTCCTGTAGTGCAGTCCCTCATCCAGCACCCACACCTTTGTCTCACAGAGGTTGTGTAGGATGATACATGAGGTGATGATGGGGATAACGTGAAGCACCTCCATCGAGCCTTCAGCCACCCAAGTACCCTTTCCACCACATTCCTGGCATGATTCAGCTTCTTGCAGAATAGTTTCTGTTTGGCATTGGTGGTGCCCTGGTAGACCTTCATGAGCCACTTCCAAATCCCATGCAATGATGCCTCCTCCATTGTCAGCAAGCAGGAGGGGGGAAATCTGCTGGCCCCTTAGGATGATAGTAGTGTTCCCTGGCACATAGATGCCAGCCTCCATGGTCTCAAAGACAATGGAGTTCCTTGCCACCCTTGCATCATGAGTTGCCCCCACCCATCCAAGTTCCACATCCACAAAACATCCTCTGTGTTAGCATGTCCCCTGCAAGATGACAGAATAGGTGTCCTTTCAGTTCACAAACTCATTCCTCCTCCCAAGGGTGTCACAATCTGACAGTGGCACCCATCTATGGTGCCCACTACTTGGGGAAGCTGAGCTCACTAAAGCCTTCTATGATCTGTTGATGACAAGAAGGGGGGAAGTGGAAGGATTAATGACAACTCTTCCATATCTGTGCAGGGAGACCAGTCCAGTCCAGGTCATTCCCCATTATACACACATGACAGAATGTACAGGAAATGCACAGATGATGTATTGAAATGCAATGCACAGAGGATGTATTCTGTGCAGGTGTGCATTAATTCTGAGGATAAAGGAGAAGAGTGTGCTACATTCCACCTGACATGCCTCCTCCAGCAGTAGGTTCTCCATGGCCAGGATGAACTCCACCAACACTTCCTCCGCAGTGGCAGGGCAAACCTCAAACTACTCCGAGTTCTGCTTGTAGATGCTTTTGTGTGCAAGTGTCCAGATGGCCATGGCCATTCTCTTCTCCACTGGGAAGCTTTTTTCATGATAGTGTCTGACCTCTCCAGTTCTGGCCACAATATTACCACTAGTCTGTGGAAAATGGCACAGGGCATTAGACCAGATGCATGTAACAAACCTGTTTCATCAGTCAGTGCTTCTGGGGTACATCCACCAGCAGCACAGTTGCCTCTCTGCTGGTATCTGGATAGCAATGGTGGCAGTACACAACAGAATGACTGTCACTCACTCTAGCAGTTGTGCTGTGTCATCTGGGTCATGACTACTATCGTCCATGACACCGTTGGAGTGGTCAATGGGACCATCATTGCAGCTGTGGATTTCAGGCTGATTGCCACTGCAAGCCACATGGGCAACATAGCGTCCATGATAACGATGCCTCTTACAGTGTGCTGGTGCACAGAACTGCCAACATAGCTATTCACTTGGCAGTGACTACTCAGTTGTTCCTGTGCACAAATTAAAGCAGTGTTGCAGCTCAAAGCCATGTTCGCTGCTGTCCTGTGTGTTTGCTCCAGAAATATTTATGGTGTCCTTGGAGCTGGTGGTGTGGTTGGTGCAGTTTGATTATGGCTTCAAATAGGCTGCCCCCCCCCACCCAGTGCGGTTGTCCATTTGTCTTCATCACACCCTTGGGACTGATGGTGTTGTTGCTCCGGTTTTTGGAAAAGGCAGCTTCATGCCACCTTTTCCTGACCACCTGTATTGCTCCTAACTGTATTTTTTTATATAAAAAAGGGGCAATGTGAGGAATCCAGTGGGCTCGAGGGCTGCAAAAGTAGCCCTTTTGTGGCCCATGGGCTGTACAGAACTATTTTTTTTTTCCATTAATGTGCTTAAGACTACTGAAATGTGCCCAGCTTTGCTGAACTACCAGGAAAACTCTAGAATCAGAATAGAAGAAGGAATGATAACTACACACTCTACACACTTCTGCCCTGTGGTTTCAGGTGGATGAGCACTTAACCTCTACAAGCTCCCCTTGTTCAGATAACAGGCTGCAGGTACTATAGCTTCTGATGTGCCCTAATGAAGCATATTTCAACAACACAAAAATATCCACAAGAAATCTTTTATTTAGGGGGGAAAATCTTTATAATTTTATTTCCTATTGTCCCCTAACAAACAAACAAAAAAACCTTTTTACATTTTCTTTTTTCAGTATCTCAGTTAAGTCTACTTACTGTGCTCTTCCAACACGTTTCCAGCTCCCAATCCTATGCAGTGATGTCTCTTCCATTTACTTTCACAATAATTCATGTATACAGGTCAAGAAAGATTGATAGCAAGATTTATCCACCATTATTTATACTACATATGGTTGTAGGTAGTTCCATCTTGCACATTTCAGAATAAACAGTACAATTGTCTAAAAATTTGATGTTTCTGAGTGTTGAAATCCACATGTCCTATGTCAAAGTTAGTACACTATGGTTTAATCCTCATTAGTTTTGACTAGAGGTAAGACATTGGATGAGTTGGGTGTACTGATGTGTTGACTCATGAGCCAACAATTGATTCAAGAGCTGTCGTCTAGTTAGACATAACCAACAGGATTACAGCCTATATATGTCCTGGTGAGAAATTACAAATAAAGCACTATAAAGTTCATCACAGATTCTAATTCATATGAAAATGCAATAATTTTGTACATTAATTTTATATTTAGAAAAAAGTTTTTGCTTTATAAAACATAAATTCCAATATTTATTTGGATAAATTAAATGCACCAATAAATGCACAAAGAGATTAATTCAGGTCTAGTCCAAATTTTTGTGTAGCAGAATGGAGATGATTTGACTTTTTGCTAATAAGAATGCATCTTGGGATAATCTGAATGTTAAAACATGCTGAAATGTTTGCATGAGTTTTAAAGGTCACAGTGTTGGAAAGTTATTTTGTTTGAAGCTCAGATTGACACTTTGAGCAATCAGAGCTGTTTTGCTCTGTATGTTGTTTAACAAATCTCCTGAGTCTTCTTGTCTCTCAAACCATTTTTTAAGTGTGGAAGAGAGGACTCAGAAAATACTACTTGATAAATGAATACTTTTTCATTTTTGCTGGCCTATCTCACAGTTGCTGTACTAAATTCATTTGAGATACAGTCTAATCCCTAGCCATTTTTTATTAGAATCATAGACTCATAGAGTTGGAAGAGACCACAAGGCCATTCAGTCGAACCCCCTGCCATGTAGGAATTCACAATAAAAGAACACCTGACATATGGCCACCCAGCCTATGTTTAGAAACCTCAAAAGAAAGAGACTCCATCACACTCCATAGAAATGTGTTCCGTTATAGATGTTCCTTATTGTGATTTGAATTTATATATGTCAACTACAGTGATTCCATATGTTCTCTTTCTTGCCACCAATTACTATTTCAGAAGTGGATAAAGTATATCCTAGAGGTGGCATGCACCCCAATTCCCCATGTCCCCTTTCTTTTGTAAGCATTGGCCAGAATCCTGTAGGGAAGTTTCATTTTTGAAGGGGATTTATGCACATAGGAATTAGAATTATTCAATTTCATAAGGTAGATATCCAGCACAAGGCTGATGTTACTGCATAGCAGAGATGGTGAAGTGCCCAATATGGATTGCATACTAATGAGCTCCAATTGTAAACCAATATATTGTGCACCAATGTGCATCACACACTGATGATCATCACACACTACTGTTCATCAGTCCTGATATGCATTGGTCATTCTTGATGTGTTCCAATACACATTTTCACAAACTACTAACAGGGTTTCTTAGTGCACCCGCTATTTGGCAAAGTATATGCAAATTTACTGCTTGTGGGACTGTGTTGGGCTACATCTCTGGAGACCAGGGTTCAATTCCCAGCTCAGCCATAAAAGCCATTAAAGGGGTGATCTTGGGCAAGTCACATGATCTCAGCCTCAGGAGATGGCAGTGACAAACCTCTTCTGGACAAATGTTGCCAAGAAAACGCCATGATAGCTTTGCTTTCGGGTTGCCATAAGCTGGAAACAACTTGAAGGCACACAATAACAATAGCAACAACAAAAGGCAATATAGGACACTGGTGATTATTCTCTCTCTCTCTCTCTCTCTTTCTACATATGTGTGTGTATGTTTTAAAAATCCTCTTGCAATCTCAAAGGAGGCAGTGGTCAAATGAGGGAGGCTGGTGGACACGTTAGCCCCTCAGGACACACCAAGGACTGTTTTAGGACCATGGGAAGCTTCCAATTTAATTTCTCTTATCCTTCCTTCCTTCCTTCCTTCCTTCCTTCCTTCCTTCCTCCCTCCTTCCCTCCCTCCCTTCCTTCCTCCCTCACTCACTCACTCACTCACTCCCCTCCCAAAAGACCTCTCTGGGCCTAAAATAGGGTCAAAGTGCTTCTAAATCCCCAGATGGCATTTGGAGGCAAAAAGAAAAAAAATATGGTAGGTTCAAGATGGTTTTTTATTGGTAAAATGACTTCTCCTGAGCCTAAAATGGAGGGAGGAATCAAAATTGCACCCAAAACTTTTTTTGAGGGCATGGGGGAAATTGAGCAAAAAAAGAAAAAGAAAAGGAAAGAGAAAAAGAAAGAAAAGAAAAGAAAAGAAAAGAAAGAAAGAAAGAAAGAAAGAGAAAAAGAAAAAGATGGGGAGCAAAGAATGAGGAGCGGTGAGACAATCCCACATCTGTCAGGAACTGGTATAGTTGCCCACAGGTGTTTTAGCACCATCATTCTTTTCCAGTTGACTTGTTACCAGTAAATGTCAGATATGTGATACACTTTACTAGGTTTATATGGCTTCTGAAACTCAGTAATGGGACACAGTTACAGATCGAGAAAATCTTAGCTTAAATTCCTCATATAACCACACTGGGCGATCTGCTTCAGTCTGTCAACCATTTATGAGCTGTTCTGACGCAAGAAAACCATAAATCTTTGGGACAAACTTAAGACTGTCCTCAATGCTATGTCTAAAGTACTCTGATATTACATACCTGTCTGAAAACCTCTGGAAGTTTCAACTAAAGTATACCTGTTGGATTGATGGAAGGTAAAAATTAAGAATTTAGAAAACTGGCATTGATTCAGTGGATTCTGAATGAGAAACAACTGGATTTAGGTGATACTTTGAATGTGTCCTTCCACTTTCAGAATCTGGTGCCTTTGACAGTTGTTCGGCCAAGAGGGAGCTCAAATTGGGCGTCCCTCAAGGTGTGATACTGTCTCCAATGCTATTCAACATTTACATGAAACCGCTGGGCAAGATCATCCAGAGACATGGGACGGGCTGTTATCAGTATACTAATGACACCAAAATTTGTTTCTCCATGTCTCAGACTGCTTCAGTGACCAAGGATGGTATCTCCCCTCTGAATGACTGCCTGACATCAGTAATGGATTGGATGAGGGAAAATAGACTTACGAGGGGGTATCCAAAAGTTTTAATGATCACCTTTTAAAAAAATTGACAGAAGTTTGTTTTGATTTGTAGTTGTTAACTTATCTCTATGTAGTCACTATCTAGATTTATACATTTTTCCCAGTGTATCTTGACCCTCCAAATACCTGATATTGTAAAAGCCTGCAGATTGCGCCTGACAAGGATTTTACACTTTAGTCACTTCTGGCACAGCCAGTCTCAAAAATAAAGGATGCAATGAGCTGATTTTCTCAGCAACATGCACTTAGGGACCAATGATGACACTGACAATATTTCATCAATATACCATAATAACTTCTGGGTGATAACTATTACTTTATGATACCCCCTCGTAAGGCGCAATCTGCAAACTTCTACAATATCAGGTATTCGCAGGGTCAAGATATGCTGGGGAAAATGTATATATCTAGATAGTGACTACATAGAGATAAGTTAACAATTACAAATCAAAACAAACTTTCTATCAATTTTTTTTAAAAAAAGGTTTGTAAAGTTTCCTGCCCATGGCTACAGGTTTCATCCAACCATTTGAGGATGAACGGGCCACTCGTTCGGCAAAGAGACCATGTGTGGTCTGTCTGTCTGTCTGTCTGTCTGTTTATGTGTGTGCATGAAAGAGAGGTCTCTTGATACTTACTTCCTTGCCTTTTATGTATAGTATTTAGATTATTTACTTGTCTTATATGCTTTAATAAAAGTAGTTTAAATCCAAATTTGGTGTCTCAATGTATCTGTTTCAACCCTGCCTGGATAGGTCCTTTTGAAAGGAAGAATTCACATTAAACACTCTCAGGATAAAAAGAACTGCCCTACAAAGCCTGGGCATAACAACACAAGTGGTACACCAGAAATACAATGCATCAGTATGCTCAGTGACACATTGGAAAAGCACAATCAAGGAGGAAGCCTATACATGTCCCTCTTTCCCATTCACCCCATAGCCTCCTGTTAGACTGACAAGTTTGTGTATGTTTTTATTAAATGCATTGCATTATTGGGAATTGCTGTGTTTGTTGTAATTTCACTTCATAGCATGTGATGGCTCGCTGGTGTGATGGGCTGTTTGTGCATCTGTCCATTTTTGTGCCTGTATGCTTGAAAAAAGAAAAAAGAAATTATTTGGTGAGCAATGGTACCAATGGCTGCATATCACCAGGGCACATGCTCCAGACTGCTTCTGTGTGCCATCTGGGCCATCCCGTATTTCTGCACTTCAAGATGTTTATACACCAGTGCAATAATGGACACATTCCACTTTCTATGGATTATAAGAGCTTGCTATTGTTCCAGTTTTCCACCCTGGAACATGGCTTCAACTCACTTTCCTCCCAGTTCAGCCCCATGTGTTGTATAAGCAGGTAGGCCCCAATTTGGTTTGAAGCTGCTTTACTTTGACAGTGCTGACATATATCCCCTCAACAGAATGTTTTTCTGCTTCTCTTTTAGATAATGAAGATTAGAAATAAGTAATTCCCATTGCCTTTTAAAATTCTCCTGCCCAACCTTCCAAACTCTTAGGCTGGTGTGAGGAGTGAATGCGATGGCAGTGGCACTGTAAGACTAAGGAGAAAGAAAATGGAGAACCACAATGCATGATATGGGAGTTACTTGGCAGATGAGGCAAGGATTTTAAAACTGCTGATGTGGAGATGGCAGAATGCAGCTGCCTGTGTTATCTGTAAGGAAGAAGATATGTTGTACAAAACTGCAAGAACAATAACGAACTGATGAGACAACAGAATGTTTGGACAGAGATTGATAAGGAATTGAATGTATAGTAGATATCTGTTGAGAAAGATGCCTGGGCAAAAGCCAAAGGGCATTGGACTCAGCAAAAGTGAAGGATTTTGAAAAAAAAAAAAAAAACTTTTAAAAGAGACACTTTCCTAATGATGGTGTGTTCTTGCACCTGGGCCAACAGGACTCCCCAGGACTTTGTGGAGATGAGTGATCAACGGCTTCATCAAAGTGCCACAGGTGTGTGGATGAGTATATATGTACATGGATGTATGTGAGAGCTCTCTTGGTGCTAAGTGATTGCATTACTCACATATGCTTTAACAAATGTTACATGCAAGGTGATTAAAACCAAATTTGGTGTCTCAAATTTCTGTATCAGCCCTGCTTGGGTGAGTCCTTTTGAGAAGGGATTTTCCACTACTTGCTCTCAGGTCAAAACGGAATGCACTAACCATTTGGGCACAACACTGGCCATGGTAAAGAAGGGGGAAAAGTCAAGTGAGCCCTTTCCCTGTCCTTCTTTCTGGTGACATCATGTTGGAGCATTAAAGGGATGGGAATCATCTACATCCCTTCTCTATATCTTCCTTTTCCTCCCATACAGGTGAAATGTATATGGACAAAGGAGGTGTGGGGAAAGTTTCATGATATTCAGTGCCAATCTACTCAAACCCAAATACATCTTACCTTGAAAACATATCTTGAACCTGAGAATTGTTCTTCTTTTTTATCTTAAATTAGGCACAGAAGTCCCAGTCTCGAACAGGAAATTAGGATAGGAAGTATAGGATCTTTAATCTCATTACAGTCCTAATCAATTTCTTTTTTTCCCAGTGGCTGCAGTTTCTATTTCCGAATAGTGAAACAAATAGGATTTTTTGTGAAATGAAAAGGAAGGTGCAGGAGCACTAGATTTAGGATCACAGGAGACAATTAAAAAAAACAACAACACCTCTCTGCCTTGAAGTCCTGATTCATATCAGGCCCATGGACTTACTACAGAGTGAATAACAATAGCAATAACAATAACAACAACAATAGTAATAATGTGTATCCTGCTGTTTTTCCTGAACTGGGACTCAGAGCAGCTCAACAATATTAAAAGAAGAAAACAATTAAAACCGTAGAAAAAATGTGCATTAAAAAGGAATTAAATCATTTCAAGGTATTATTAAAAGACTAAAATACATTTTAAAAAGATAAAACTGTTTAAAACACTTAAGAATGAAACAACACCTCCAGCTCATCATTTACAAACATTCTGTTTTAAAAGCCTGTCTGAACAGGTAGGTCTTAGCCTGCTGGCAGAAGGCCAACAAGGAGAGAGAAAGAGGAAAATGCAGCAGCTAACAACATTTTAAAACAGCAGTTTTGCTCTCCATGTAAGAGGATTGTGCTGCATATAAAGCACTGAAAGGCAAAAGATATTGTTATGTACACTTTTAATATACAATATTGTGTGTTGTACCTGTCAGTTGCTATAAAGCTCAGCCCTTGATTAATAAAAATCATAAGACCTTTTGCTATTAGGACATGACTTTGGAAATATTGGATGAAGGCTGACTTTATATTCTAATTTTTAAGCCTGTCTGCTTGGAGAAAATGCCAAAGTCACATTACAAGGTAGGTTCATTCGAAAGGTCAAATTTGCAATTCATATTCTAATACAGTAAGTTTAATTAAAAGATAATAAAAGCAAACCATTTATTGATAGTTTCAACATTAATGAATAGTTTTGACCTTAGGCTAGCCTCAGGCACAGCTGCTGTTCTCTGGCCAAAGCAAAATGTGACTATGTATAATTACTTACATACTAAAGGTAAGGCTGTTTTTTTTGTAATCACATTTATTTTAATGGTTTTATTTTCCCCACCCTCTAGAACAACACATAATAGTGGGAGAGTAGGATGTGGGAGGTGTCTAAATGTGGCAAAAAGCATATTTGGTGGGACAAACCCTCAACAATTAACAAGTCTTGTGAAGACATCAGATATTACTTTCCATTCCCCCCCCCCCAATACTCAATTACAGCTTACAAAATGTGACTGAAAGACTTCAGTTTTCTCCCCCTACTCTCCCACTCTCTCTCTTTTATCCCCAGCATTTCATTGATCTCTTCAGCCTAGTACATACAGCCATACCACTGCTTATTTAGGAGCATACTTCCATGTTGTTTGATGTGTATTGTGGTGGCCACTACAGGACTGGCAAATTCATTGTGCATTTTGCCACTGCTCCTCGAACAGTTGTTCCAAGCTGAACATATGTTCTGCTGATGCTGAGCTGTAATTCAGCAATAGCAGAACTCCTGTTCAACTTGGAACAGTTACCAGATGAGAATCAGTAAAATGTACAGTAGATAAGCTGTCTCTGTGGCAGTTCACATACTGGCTTATATTGAAAACAGGTTTAGAAAGATAACACACAAGGCATAGATAATTTTTCTAATCTAGAAGTGACTGAGACCAAGAATGGATTGTGCCAGTACTACCATGGATGCAGGAAAGGGAGGGTGGAAAAAGTGTGGATTTGTGGCAAACAGTTGAATAGACTTAGGGTTGTAAGAGACAGTAAAGATTAAGCTCAACATAAAAACATATTGACAGTACACAAAATTAATGTATCAGTTTAAAGAGCTCTGGTGGCTCAGTGGTTAAATGTCTGTACTTTAGCCACTCACTCACAAACCACAAGGTTGTGAGTTCAATACCAGCCAGAGGCTCAGGGTTGACTTAGCCTTGCATCCTTCCAAGGTCAGTAAAATGAGTACCCAGCTTGCTGGGAGCAATAGTTTTACACATTTTAAACTGATTAGGGTGTGCTTACGTGCACTGATTATCAGTATAGAAATGTAGTTGTTATTGCTATAAAGTGAGAATATTTATTCCATATATATATATATATATATATATATATATCGTATACATCCCATGTATCCCATACCTCTCTCTCTCTCTCTCTGTCTCTCCATGGATAGATAGATAGATAGATAGAGATAGAGATATAGGCAACTACCTATAGTAATCACTCTATATACGAGATATATGTGAGTGCATAAATTACATAGACAGACAGACACTGTACAAAACATTACCTATGCTCACTGACAAGCCTGAAGATTCTTCACTTTAGCTGTTACAGGTGTTTTTGTCCGTGAGGATATTTTTGCTCTGTTCACTTTTTCTGGTTTGACAGGCATTGCAGAGACTAATGTGGCTCTAGGAACGATGCCAAGAAACAGCTTGTTAAAATTTTGACATGAAAAAGTGACCCCTGAAGTTTGGAACCTGTTCTTGCATCCTCACCATTATATTCATTTTCTATCAGAAGCTTCACAGAAGAGGTCACTGAACTGAGATTCAAGGTTGTAGCAACCTTTAGATGTCTCACTAGTTTTAGTACCTTTTTTATCTGGGGATATTCCAAAGAAGATTTGTTAATTTGTGATTGGAACTGGTGTATAGGAAGCTTCTGTAGAACAGAACTACTAATTAGTTGTCTCAGTGACAAATGAGAATTCTAATTAGTTTCTTGGAAAGAACTTGAGTAGAGGAAATCCTGTTTTGGCGATCAGCACTTCTAAACCAAGTTTATTCAAGCAGAGAATTCAAAGATTCCTTATCATTTTTTCATGCAACAAGATACATATCTGTTTCCCCTTTGTTCTTTTGCACATTTCATTCCTCCTATTATTTTCCCATGTTTGTCAAGGGTGTATGCACACAACCCCATTCACAGAAAAATCTACACTTTCTCTTTACTTATTCTGACATATCATAATATTTCATCTACAGATAGTCACAAATTCAACAGATGTAATGTTTCGAGGGAAATTATAAATGATAAGTTGTACTTGTCAACATATGTCTTTTTTATTGATAGCTCTTTATTGTAGGCCATTTTCCTTAGCTATTGTGTCCTTCAAAAAGAACTTCCACCGTTGCAGGATTTCATATGAATAAAATAGTTTCTGAAAAAAAAGAGGGATTGCTATATCTCAAAGCAGTAGTAAATTATTACATGATGTTAATTTTTGGAAGTCTGTGGTGATGTAGTGAAGCTCCTTTTGGCTTATTTTCCTAACTTTGGAATGGGAATCATACAGCCCTCTTAACCATTTTGAGTGTCTGTAAAAGCCAGAATTATTTAAAGCTAGCTTTGCTGGCAGGGACTATTGTGAGTTGCAGTCCAACAACGTCAAGAGATCACATCAATCTCACCTAGAAAAGTAATCATTTGACTATTTAATACTCAATATTAAACTTTAAACTTTAATTAAACTTCAACTTTAATATTTAATTATAGTTTATCACACTAGGGGGCAAACAGGATTTAAACAGCAATTAAACAGGAAATGTTCTATGTTAAACATAAGGCATTTCTTGTTTAATTCCTGTTTAATTCCTGTTTAAATTCTGTTTGCCCCCTAGTGTGATAAACCATGACCAATATTTGAGCAGATTTCTTCCTGCAATAGTGGAAACAAATATTTGTACAGATGTTTCCTGGTATTTTTGACATGTTTTGCACAGATTTTACTCAGTATTTTTGAAGTGGTTTGATTAATTATTCTGCACAGATATACATGCCATTTTTTCCTGTGAAGATCTCTCTCTTTTTTTTGCACAAAAATACTGTTTCCATATAGTCATGTAGCCACATAGTCATATATCTTTTTTTTTTGTAAGATTGCTGTTGCATTTTATAAAAATCCAGAAATCTTGCACATACATAAAAAGCTACATGATTATGGCTGTTGTTGTTTTTGTGATGCCAAATTGGTGGGCTTTTTCTCCTCATACCCCATAGATCTTGCACATAGGAAAAAAGTGACCATCTCAAAACAATTTTTTAAACAATAACAAAAGATATATTCAAGCACACCTAACACCCCATATGTGCATTTTTTTTTTGTTTTGCACAGAATAATTTCCTGAAAAACTATGAACAGCAGGTGAAAATTGTGCAAAATCCTTTACACTGTATTCTATACAACTATGCAACTGTATGCCCTGGTCCTGAACTGGCCTTTCCATTGCACAAAAAGGAGCTGCAAAAATTGGCTCCTTTCTGCACTGTGGAAAGGGTGCCATGGTTTTTTTGCACTCCTTTGGTGCTGTGTTATTTGGACACAGTGCTAGAGGAGCACCATGACACCACTTGCTATGTGGTGGAGTGTGCGCCATCACACCATCATGGAGGTGGAGATGCGGCATGCTTCATGTGGATGCCACAACCCCACTCCTCCCCAATGCTGGCCTTGATGACCGATCTGTCAAGGCCCTATGTCATCTTTCCTCAAAATGTCCACTTCTGATGTTATGTCCACTTCTGACTTAATGGACCAATGTTGGCAGTACATTGACATATTACTATGTTTTGTTGTAATCTGTTGCAATAGGGTGGATGTCCTAAGAGCAATTTCACACATACATTTTTCTACAATCTCTTTTTTTATGTAATATTCTGTTTTATATAATATTATATCAATTGATTTCAAAACTTTTATTTCTAATTTTTGTACATGTTATCAATGCAATTCTACATTTTTATGGTGGAACATTTCAGCGTTTAAAACTCTAGGAGGGAAATCATAAATTCAATTTTGTCTGTCTTAAAGAGATAGATAGAGAGAGAGAGACCATAATAACAGTGTAGGAGATAAAGCAGTTGTGGCAGCAACACTGTAAAATGATTTTTGCCAGGTGAAGCTAATGGTAGGTCAAAGACAATGAAGGGAAGAAGACATAAATCTGATAGCTTGTAAACACAGGGAGAATGCCATGTTCTTAATTTCTACTGGATTTCCTTCATCAGCATTTTTAGCATCCCCTGCAAAGGAGAAAAAAAAAGCCTATTATGGAATATACATAGATAAAAGTAACTGTTTTCATGTTTGACAGACTATACAAAATTTAATTTAAAAATGGTGCATGTAAGTGAAAATAAATTCAAAATTCAAACTTATAAATATGCAATTAAAATGTATACTTTGAGAATATATATATATATATATATATAATTTTAATCATATGCTATTCATAATTCCAAAAAGTATAATACTATTAATTTATCACTAATTTGTTCCCCCACTCCCCAGGACCATCCATCCTAAAGTAATACTACAATGCATAAACAGGACATAAAACCGGATCGTGATAAAGACCCAAAGTTATCTGTGCCCCTACCCCTTTCTGATTCATCTTAGAGGTACAGATCAGCTTGTTGTTAAACACTTCAGCACTCTAGCCAATGCATTCCCACTAGACAACACAACCAACTCACTAGTCTACAGGGCACCAAAAGAGAGAGAGAGATGCTGTATGAAACAAAATGGCTTCATAATCAAATGGTCAACCAAGTACACCCAAAACCTTAAGAATATCATGTATGAACCCCCGCACACACTGCGGTCCTCTGGGAGAAACCTGTTACAGCCTAAGAAAACTTGGCTGGTGCAGACCTCCCAGAGGGCCTTTTCTGTTGTCGCTCCCAGGCCATGGAATGGCCTGCCAGATGAGATGCGCCTTATTACAACCTTGGATGGCTTCAAGAGAGCCGCCAAGACACATCTCTTCCAGCAGGCTTTCCCAGATAATGATTAACTTTGAAATCCCTACTGTCCATCAAGCCTTACCTACTGAGACATCGGATATTCTTGAGGCTGCCCTTTTTGTCCCTTACTAGAGCCATTTTATTGCTGGAGACCTTTTACACTGTTTTAATTTTTACTGTAGTTTAATTCTATCTTAAAGGGGGGGGGAGGGAGGAAACTGGATTGTTATATTTTAATTGTATTTGTATTTTAACTGTTGTACCCCACCCCGATTGTTTCCCAGAGGGGTGGGATATAAATAAATATTTATTGTTATTATTATTTATTATAATGGTTTGTGCCTATCAGACACCCTGCTCCACTCCCTAAACTGTTCCACCAGTGTCTTTCAAATTCTGAAATAGCTACAGTTATCCTGGTATCCCTGCACCCTAGAAGCACTGACAACCTACCCTGAATGGACTGTGGAGCTAAACCCTTTCCCCACATGTATACACAGAACTGTAAACTGTGGAAAACAGAGATTGGCTGAAGAAATTGGAGCCCTTCTCCTAACCTAAACAGTTCAAACTCAAAACAAGTCTTCTTATAAATTTTCCTGGTACTACAAACTAAAGAGATCTAATTGCCCGGGTAACCTCACTTCAAGTCTTTACAGGCCTTCTGGTATTGGATCCAGATGAGTCTTGGAGCTAGAGCCAATTGTGTGAAGCACTCCATCTCTTTGTGAGAGAAAGCATTGGCAATCCCAATGTCCACCCCAGCCACATGGACTGTTGTAAAAAAGGTATATTACAATAAAACTATCTCCAGTGTTGTAATCTAATCTGACCACTTAATTTTATTCTTACCATTTTGTATGTCAATGTATTTTAACATAATCACTCTATTTTATATTGGTTTATATGGTATGCAACCTTTCCTTTTTTGTGATCTAAGTTAGTCTATGCCTTGATGGGTCTATTGACCATAAATGAAGATTGATTGATTTATATTACAATGAAGATGCTGCATTGAATGGTCAATATAATGTTCCTTTCTCCCCATCTTTAACCTAGTGCAAGAGTGGACAAAGTGTGCCCCCCCCCCGATGTTGTTGGACTTCATGTCCTATCCGTTCTAGCCAGCACAGCCAACTGTGAGGCATGTAGGCAGCTGCAACATCTGGTAGGCTGCATTTGCTGACCCCTTGTCTATTTATAAAAGACAAGTTCTGAAAAAGAGGAACCAAACAACATGTGGTGCCAGACATGGTGATGGATTGTATCATGCTAGTTCTTTTTCCTTATACAGTGGTCCCCTGCCTTACGAATCCCCCGGGTTGCGAAAACCCCGGGATCCGAAAGGCGGCGGACCGGCTTCCTATCCCCCGGGATACGAAATATCCCCCGGGATACGAAGCGAAAAAAGCCGCACGGCCCCTTTAAATGGCCGTGCGGTCCGTTGATTTTAGCGGTCCCCCGGGAAACGAAAGCTTCCGGGTTACAAAAGGTAATCCGGAACGGATTACCTTCGTAACCCGGGGGACCACTGTAGTAGCAAAATGGAGTGGAATACTTTGGATAAAAGTTACAATTAAAACATAGGACTTTATCACATGTGGGGGAAATCCTGTGAATGATTTGTTGCTGGTTATTCCCTGATTATTCCAGGGATAGGTCATCTTTAGTTGTGATCATGTATAAAAATCTTTACTGTGATTGTGCAAAATATAGCTGGATAATGCCTGTTTAAACCTCCATTTTTCCCCATGTGATAGTCCATTTATGCAAAGGGGTCTTGTAGTAACTTCAAGATTAATTGTGCAAAATAAGTTGCAGCATAAGCTTTTGTACCCTAGGTCTACTTCCTCAAATGCATGGAGTGAATTGCATGGAGTAGAACAAGCTTGGTGTCACATAAAATAAGCAGAGCAAAAGCAGAAACTCCCAACTAATTTAATTTCAGAAATGTGAGGATGTATGCATCTATCTGTGGGTGTGTATATATTTTGTTTTTGGGATTTTTTAATTTTAACTATAAAAACATCTGTCAGTTTTAAATAATTATCTATCCAAAATACAGAGCCAACAAGTTAGCAATTATTTCCTATTTACTGTTTTCATATGTGAGACATTCATTCGTGGTGGGGAACCTTAACAATGTCTAAGAAAAATAATATGAATACAATGCTCTTATTTTCTGCTCCATGGTGTGTGAATTAGCATATAAAAATAAAAATGTAATTATCATCCCTGTTAACTCTCAGATAAATTTTCTTTGAAGCGTAATGTTTGTACTTACCTAGAATCTACAATGAGAGTTTGTCTTGGGCAACAGGGGGCAAATAATGGGAAAGACAATAGATTTCAAACTGTTGCATGAGGGGGGGGGGAAAACAGTTCATACTTATATATTTTAAAATGTTAGAAAGTGAAAAGACAACAATTGTTCATCATATTGACAAGGTATAAAATAAGAAGTAATAGGCCCAAAGTGTTGAATGATTGCAGTGTGCCTCTTCCAGGGATACTTCAACCATTGCCCTTGCTAGGATGAAAAAGAAATTCTCATAAATTTGAGAGTGTTTTTGACCCCTGAACTTACCCAGTTTATGGGCTTCAAGACTATAACTGAAAAACATGTGCATGTTTTTGGGTTTCCTGTCACTGAAAGGAAACAGCAAGTGTAAGATTCATTTTTCCTTTCTTTCCCCCTTTTTTCCCCTGCCCCCACGTATACAGAAGTAAATGTGCAGAATTTTTTTAAAAAAATCTTTGAAAAATGTTCAATAGCACACTCTGGTCAATGAAGAAATGTGTAAAAATGTGTAATAAAAGTGTGCCACAAAGCACACTGAGATTTCAAAACAAGAGGAAAAGAAGGTCTCACAATGAGAGCGGGAAATGCAAGTGGATTTCAAGAAAATGCCAAGCATGGCTGCCCCTAGGCTCTGGAACTCCCTGCCCAGGGAAATCAGAACGGCTCCCTCCTTGTTGGCCTTCCGATGGCAGGTTAAAACCTTCTTATGTAGGCAGGCTTTTTAAGACAATGTTCTTAAAGGACCAGGGTGTTGTATCATTTTAAGTATTTTAAAATTTTATCTTTTTAACTGTATTTAATAAATAATCTATCTTAATAGTCTAACAATTTTATTCTGTTTTAACGTATCACTTTCCTATGGTTTCAACTGTATTGTTTTTAAATGTTGGGAAAGCATGCATTGCATGCATTTATTGTGAATCCCAGTTTTGGGAAAAGAGCAGGATACAAATTAATAAATATACTACTACTACTACTACAATAATAATAATAATAATAATAATAAGAGGGTTTTTTAAAAAAAATTCCTATAAAGATTTTTTCCATCCTAGGTGTTCAAAACAATATTTTCATTATCTTTATGTGAGATAGTTCATGCTCAGAAATAGTGATTTTACCCTCTTGCTCACTTACGGCAGTGACTTCTTCAGTTACACTTAGTGAGCTGATAGCTAAGGGAACATTTTCCAGATTTCCCCACTAAAAGACACAGTTTTTTTTTTTTTAATTTGGCTGTCACTATATTTTACAAAAAGTAAATCCAAAGTGGATTTGAATCTACCTTCCCTAGGGAAACATCTGAAGAATTTCAGAGGGTATGAAAAGAGGGTCAATAAAATTAGTGAAATGTTTTCCAGTAGTTTTGCACATCCTACTCAACTTGGTTCATTCTGTCTTATGTTTAGTTTACTGTGATTTGTTTCAATTTCCTATGCTTTGAAATATCTGAATATATTCTGTGTATATATATATATATATATATATGGGGGGGCGGGGATGTATGCACACTCTCTGGACTAACAAACAGTTTCCCCCACCTTGTTCCCAGATGAGAAGCTTTAGCCTCAGCAGCCTCGGCTTTATGCATTACTAAACTTGGCTGCCTGTGCTCATGCCAGTCTGTTAAGATGGCTCTGTGCCCATGGAAAAGTTGGCTAAGCCACTACCCTAAGGCATAGTTGCCAAGGAATGACTTTTATGAGCAGCCTGTCTGACAAAGAAAGTTCCATCTCTATGCAAGAATTCCTACATCTGTGCTGATATTTATGCCCCGACATCTCATGCCTCCTTAAACTTAATCACACCTGTTGGTTCCCCTTTGCTACAAATCGAACACCTGAATGATACAGGCACAGAAAACATATGGGGCATTCAATACCCAGAGCTGCCTCCAGGCAATGAATCGTGTTGCCTATAAAAGTAGTAATTCAATCTGCAGGCCATTCATTTTTCCCATGTTCATTTAACAAACTTACACTTAGAAGGTTTCCTTCACCCTTTACTCTTCTTTAATAAGCCAAGTAGTAAGATGCCAGTAAAAATAAATTCTGTTTAAGGCATTGATCCAAAACCCATTATATTTGTTCACTTCAGCTGGCTTGGATGAGGACCTAATAAATATTGCCTTGCTAGAAGGGTTTATGGAAGGTCAGCATTTCTTTCTCAATATTTCCTCCAGTGAGTAACCCTGAGTGAAAGTTAATAGCTGCATCCAAATTCAAATGCTACTTAAATAAGCTAGGGAAAGGGCAGAAAGAAACAGTTGCCCGAAGCATGGAATGAAAGTTGATAGATGGATCACTAGAGGTGTCAGTGGTTCATAGCACATTCCCCATGAATCATTTTTCTACAAATCACCCTTTAATACAATCAGAACTTACAAGAGTTACTTTATTGGGCTACAGCTTCTAGAATCTCCCAGCCAGTATAACCAGTGGACAGTAACTTTCTCAAGTTCAGAATAGAATACAATGATGTGCTGTACAGAACAAGTAGATTTCACAAAGTGAGCCAGATAAGCCATCTTCCATGATATCCTATTGCATACAACACTCCCCACAATTTCCCTTCCCTCTAGATTTGCCTTTGGGTGTGGATTTGCACATTCAAGTCAGCTATTGACTTATGGCAACACCATGGATTTCATAGGATTGTCTTAGGCAACAAATATCCACATATAGTTTGCCATTGGAGACAGCATAATTACAGAACATCCTATGGTTGTCATAGGTTTGCTGTTCAGGTCCTCTCTGTCCCCCAAAATGCATTAAAATTATTCTTCAACAACTCTTTGTTTTGTGGGGTGTGTGTGTGTGTTTTCCAGGCTATGTGACCATGTTCTAGAAGAATTCATTCCTGACATTTCACCAGCATCTGTGACTGATATCTTTCTCTGAAGATGCCACATAGCCCAGAAAACCCACAAAAAACTTTGCATGGCAGCCATGAAAGCCTTTAACTTTACAAGCTTTGTTTTGTTTTGCTTTTGCATTTAAGGTTTAGCTAACTCTGTAGATACCTCCCTCTTTAATACAGATGGTGTTATTTTGATTCTAGAAGCAATGGCTTTCCCCTCTGCATTTTGGAAATAGAGGCAATGATAGTCTGAACCAGCACAATCAATTTCTTCCCAATATTCTTGAAAGATGGCTAACACGGCCTTCCATCCTTTCATGGGTCAGTAAAATGAGTACCCAGCTTGTTGAGGGCAATTGCTAACACATTGTAAACTGTTTAGAGAGTGCTTAGTTCACTACGAAGTGGTATAGAAATATAAAGTGCTAAACTGTTATTTTAAACAGATGTTTGAAGCTACTTGAGAATGTGATCTGAAAATTGTTGTAAGCAACTCTTTTGTTCAACCTTCGCTGAGCTTAGTCTCCATCTCTATATCACTTTTATAGTGCAAAGCATCTTGCAATTGACTGTTCAGTTTCATCAGGGTTTTCAGTGCACGTGGAAAGACAAATGCTGAATCAAACAGATTTGGGTGGAAGAAAATCAGATGTAGTCAAATAAAGGAAGGTTATAGTCAGTCAGAATACTTGAAGGCAGATCAGAATAGGACTGACTACAGTAGTCAGGTCAAGGTTAATTCAATCATTTTGACATCAACCTGGATGAGGTAGAAAAACTATGACAAATCAAGTCAAGGTAAGTAATTACAAGAGTGATCACTGGGCATGTCAGGTCAAGGTAAGTTTTTGGAATAGACATGGTAGATTCCAGGGAGCAGTAATCCTTGGATAGATCCCAAATGTGCTTGACTAGCTGAGCTGAAAGCCCATGATATCTGATCAAAGAGACAGATATCTGGAGCCTTCTGATTTTGGTTGTAATAATATTTTTATTTTGTTTTTTGTTTTTACTTGGGCTTTTAATTGTACCTTTGCCTTCCAGTGTCTATACCACTACCCCAAGGAACTGTATGTAATTTTTAAAGGTTCTGCCAAGAGGCATCTATATGCTGCACCACCCCTGCACAGCTGTGTTGCCCGCCGTGTGGATGGGTGAATGCACCTGTGACAATAGTAGGGCTGGGGACATCTGGATGCCCAGCCCTATCTAGCCCTAATTTTGGCCCAAGGGCACCACAAAGTGCCCATCTGTACCAGCCCAAAACTGTACTTAAAGATTTTCAACTGACCTGCATACTTTCCATCTTTCTCCTGCCTCACCTTTCTTTGGAAAGATGGTGAGATAAAGATTTTTTTTATCTGAACTACTTACTAGCTAGATTTGGATATAACCCTTATGTATATATAGATTAAATCCATTAGTAAACTTTTGTTTTGAACTACAAGCTATTTGAGTTGTTTTTGGAGTCAATCACAGTTCTTAGAGAAATATAGACAAAGTCACATATCTGCTATTTTGCTGATTTAAAGCTACATGCTAACAGGTTTGGTTTGATATTTTTGATATTTAAATATTTTTGTTTCCTTTATAAAGGCTGAAACCTTAGAATACTTAAATTCCCCTTCAAAAACACCTCCTCATTTCCAGTTTGTCACTACCAAAACTATAAATAACTAGTCATCAAAGTAACGCAGCAGCAGCAACAACAAATTATTTCCCATCATCATCATCATCATCATCAGATCTTTGCGAGTCCCCAAAAGATGACACGTCATTATGTAGGGAGCAATAAAGAGCAAGCAGAAATGTAGCAAGAAGCTCATGCAGTATCTCTGAGACCTTGTCCTTAGCCTACTTATGTATGAAAGTGAATATTTTCAACTTTGGTATAAGGAATTGTTTTGAAGAGATTTCTGTATATCCCTTGAGGGAAAATGAATAAATCATTTTCAAGCTACTAGGGTAGCAAGAATCAATATATTGTTTGCTACAATCATTTTGTGTTTTTGTATGATTTTATGAGACTAAGCCTGCACATGATGCATTTTAGTAATAATATCCTCTATCCTTTTATATGTCACACTAGTGAAAATAATGAAGAGCATTCAGAATAGGTACCTGTAAAGGTGTACCTAGTACATGGAAAATTCCAAAGCAGTCCTATTGCTTATGGTCCCTTTAATGCTCATGTCCATCAGTGCTTGGAAAATATTGTACACACTACTAATATAAAAACTGGGCCAAACTGACCCTTCCAGAAATTGTAATTAATTTAATGTGCTTTTGTCAACATGAGACTCACCCACCCAACTACTTTTTCAGGTGGCAGTACAATGGGTATTTTTTTGATCCCACCAACTATGTGAAGGTGCTAACATGACACTGCCAAAATCTCTCAAAAGCTTTCACTCCTCTACATTGTGTGCCACTGCTGACACCAATATGTGAAGGTGAGAATCTCCTTCCCATCCATTCTTCACAATGAGATTTGAACTGGTGACCCTTCCAAGTGTCTCCCACACCACAACTCTCCCTAGATGCCATCCTTCTGGCCCTCAAATTTTTCCCTCACCAACCACTCCCTGACAGCCACACAACCACTATCCAACATGCCTCAAACCACAAAGTCTCTTCTCAATGTTTGAAGTGATTTCAGAGGCACATGGAGAATACTACCGACAGCTGCCGATTGAAAGGAAGCAAGAAACCCACCTGCAAGTCAGGCTGAACACAACATCTCCCCCAGTGGATGGCGTTCACAATGGATACGGTGTATAAATACTTCATTAGACATAGTCCAACAGTTTCTTCAGCATGTCTTTTTAATAGTTTCTATATAGTTTTATATACATTCCCTTACAGACTAAGTTCTCACAGAACCTTCATTAAACTTTTGCATCTTATAACTGTTCTGGTTACCTGTGACTCCACTAGTCAATTAGTCACCATGCACTATGTCCCCCACAGGATACTACAACGATGTTGTTAAGGGCACACTTTGTTTCTTTCTTGGGTGCCTAATATCCTTTCTAACTGCTCCTCACAGTAGCTTAACCTGGCATGTGAGAGTCTAGGACAATCTTTCTTTATAAACATGCATATAATTGGTCAAAAAAAAAAAAGCTAGCCCTGAAGCCAACACAAACCTCTGATTTGCTGTTTATAAATATCCATCTGACAATTTTTAATTTTGTAAAAATTGGACTCAAGCACTGATGACAAATGTAAACATGAATTATTTATCTCTTTCAAGTTACACCAACTAGTTCATGGCAAGACATTTGTATTTTAGAGAAGATCAAGCTTTGCCAGTTTTGTGAAATAAACCCTTTGCAGATGGTAAAAGCTTTAACAACATTTGCAAATCAACCAGTGGTACACGTTGATTTGCTACAAATGTACCAAGAAACAGCAGAGTTTGGAACTAATCTCACTATAGAGATGTCTTGCTTCATAACCCCCCCCACACACACACACACACAACTTTTCTGTTCATTTTTTGTGCAAATGTGTAAAGTGTGTAAAAACTCTGTTTTGTTTAAGATAAGGTTTGTGAAAATATAAACAGCAAGAATTTCCATTGCTATTTCCCCTTGTTTAGTACATAGTAAACTTGCCACAATATATTTCCATTCCCATTTCCCTTATACACACTATAAAACTGTATAAATAATAATATGCAATTATTAAAGGGCACAGCTAGATCGTAACAGAAGTATCACCTTTCCTCTTCCCTGTTTCCCCTTATATGCCATTATCACACAGTGTAAGGCCTCAGTGGGAATATGCCTTTCTTCACAGAACAGAAGAAATAATGTAATATGGGTCTGTTATGAACCGTATCTCACACAGGATAGAGCAAGGATGGGTTTTTTTCTTTTTTCCCCCCTCTTTTCTTTTTCCTGCTCCACTTCTATGCCTTGTGCTTTAATGGTTTTTTTTCTTCTTCTTCTTACACTCCAACTGAGCAAGCAGATGCTGTTCAGAGCCAAAGGATATCACTCTCCCCGACTATTTTTACTTTTGTTTCTAGTTTTTCCATGCTTTCCCTGTCACCTTGATCTCTCTCACTCGCTCTCTTTCTCTCACTTGCCAGGTGCTGCTACCACATCTTAAAGCTGAAGCAAAGATAGTGGGAAGGTGAGTGATTCATGGCAGCATCAGTCCCTGCCAAAGACACTTTACCTGTCTCACACCTGCTGCTGTGCCCTGATGTGGCAAGGTTGGGCAGCAGCTAGGATAAGATACGTCGCTTACAGTCAGCAGGATTCTATTCAAATTTCCCTTCATTTCCCAGTATGCACACCTCTAGTGTGGTATCTTGCTTAGTAGACTGGTCTCCCTTCCCCTCCCTCCTCCGTTGCTTAGTCTTGCATGATCCACCTCTCTTTTTATGTCAGTCATACAGATAAATCAGATCTGCAGTCCTGAATCTGAAGATTCTCTTATTCCATTTATTTATTTATTTTATTTCATAAGTATGCTTTTTCCCAAAAGGAACCCAAGTTGTCTCACAGATTTTTTAAAAATGCAACAAAACTGAAAGCAATTAAAATAATCTAAAAATAGTATTACATTAAAACATAAAAATGTTAACCTCTCTAGTCTTCTTGTCTTTTACTGTGATCTGCTTTTACTCATCTAGACTTTTTTTCTCACTATGTCTCTCATGGTTGACTCTCAGCAAAAAATGCTGCCAGAGTCCAGGCAGAAGTGGTGGGATAGCAAAGGAAAGGCAGATGGCACCAGCAATGCTGCTCACACTCAGCATACACCCAAGCTAGTCCTGTGGAATAAGGACACTTACCCTGTGGCAGGACAAGTGTTGCCAAACAAATATAGAGATTTATCCACCTGTCTCTCTATCTCAATCCTTCATGAAGTATATATCCCCAACTTTGTTGCCATTCTCTTTTTATGCACTCAGGGAGCTTGATCAGAATGTGGGGAAAAAGAGAGAAAGAAAAGAATGGCAAACTCAATATTTGGTTCCAGTAGACAGCAGTTTCTCACTGCAGCAGTTGCTGGTCTGTGTAACTGTTACTCTTCATTATCCTGTGCCCCCAACTGGGACCTGAATTGCACTATCTCCACCACTGATAATCCATTCTTCATTATTGTGTTGTTTCAATAAAGAGACATACAAAAGGTATGAATAAACTAAGGTCCAGATTAATTATTATTTGATGCTGATCTGTAGTGGGGCTGCTTAGTGTATGGTTCATGCTGAAGCATGTGTACCTTACTTCCTTAAGATGAATGTTGTTATTTACTTAAGTTGAATGTTGTTGTTTAATTGTGTTGTTGTTGTTGTTGTTGTTGTTGTTGTTGTTATTTCCACTCCAGCATGTCAAGAAATACTGAAAGACAAAAGAAGTAAGGCTGAGAAGTGATTTATAACTACTGTTGTTCTGTTCTCCCTTCCAACTTTTAAATTGCCTAAATGCAAAATATTGGTGACATTCTTTATCTTTCTCACCTTTTGGGAAGGGCAAAAGACACCAGCCCCATTCACCATTCAGACAATGCAAGGCAAGTGGTGAAAATGTACAACAGGAAATATACATCCATTCATTTTCTTCAGAAAGTAAATGACTGCAGAAACCAACATCAGATGATAATGGCAATGCTCAGATGATTAATCATGTTTTCATAGAATCATAGAATCATAGAATCATAGAGTTGGAAGAGACCACAAGGGCCATCCAGTCCAACCCCCTGCCATGCAGGAACTCCCAGTCAAAGCATCCCCGACAGATGGCTATCCAGCCTCTGCTTAAAGACCTCCAAGGATGGAGACTCTACCACACTCCGAGGGAGTGTGTTCCACCGTCGAACAGCCCTTACTGTCAGGAAGTTCCTCCTAATGTTGAGGTGGAATCTCTTTTCCTGCAGCTTGCATCCATTGCTCCGCGTTCTGGTCTCTGGAGCAGCAGAAAACAAGCCTGCTCCCTCCTCAATATGACATCCCTTCAAATATTTGAACAGGGCTATCATATCACCTCTTAACCTTCTCTTCTCCAGGCTAAACATCCCCAGCTCTCTAAGTCGTTCCTCATAGGGCATGGTTTCCAGACCCTTCACCATCTTAGTTGCCCTCCTTTGGACCCGCTCCAGTTTCTCCACATCCTTTTTGAATTGTGGTGCCCAGAACTGGACACAGTATTCCAGGTGGGGCCTCACCAAAGCAGAATAGAGAGGCACTATTACTTCCTTTGATCTAGACACTATACTTCTATTGATGCAACCTAAAATAGCATTGGCCTTTTTAGCTGCTGCATCACACTGCTGACTCATGTTCAACTTATGGTCTACTTGGACTCCTAGATCCCTTTCACACATAGTTTCATTTAGCCAGATGTCCCCCATCCTATATCTGTGCATTTCATTTTTCCTCCCTAGGTGCAGAACCTTACATTTCTCCGCATTGAATTTCATTTTGTTAGCGTTGGCCCAGCTTTCTAGTCTATTCAGGTCATTCTGAATTTCAATCCTGTCTTCTGGAGTATTGGCTACTCCTCCTAATTTGGTGTCATCTGCAAATTTGATAAGTATGCCCCCAATTCTGTCATCCAAGTCATTAATAAAGATATTGAATAGCACTGGGCCCAGGACAGAACCCTGTGGGACCCCACTGGTCACTTCTTTCCAGGATGAAAGGGAGCCATTGTTGAGCACCCTTTGAGTTCGGTCAGTCAACCAGTTACAAATCCATGTAATGGTTACCTTGTCTAGCCCACATTTTACGAGCTTGTTTGCAAGAATGTCATGGGGAACCTTGTCAAAGGCCTTACTGAAATCAAGATATACTATATCCACAGCATTCCCTTCATCTACCAAACTGGTAATTTTATCAAAAAAAGAGATCAGATTTGTCTGGCAAGACTTGTTTCTCTGAAACCCATGTTGGCTTTTTGTGATTATGGCATTGGCCTCTAAATGTTCACAGACTCTCTGCTTAATGATCTGCTCTAGAATCTTTCCTGGAATTGATGTCAGACTAACTGGACGATAATTGTTGGGATCCTCTTTTTTCCCCTTTTTGAAGATGGGCACAACGTTTGCCCTCCTCCAGTCTGCTGGGACTTCTCCTGTTCTCCAGGAGTTCTCAAAGATTATTGCCAATGGTTCCGATATTACATTCGCCAGTTCTTTTAATACTCTGGGATGTAGTTCATCTGGTCCTGGAGATTTATATTCATTTAGGTTAACCAGGTATTCCTGTACTATCTCTTTACTTATTCTGTGCTGAGATTCCCCTATTCTGTCTTCTGCTCCATTATCCTTAGGTTGACCACCCTTTGCCTTTTCTGAGAAGACTGAAGCAAAGAAGGTGTTGAGTAATTCTGCCTTTTCTCTGTCCCCTGTTAGCATTTTGCCATCTTCTGCACGCAGTGGCCCTACTGTTTCCTTCTTCTTCCTTTTGCTTCGGACATACCCAAAAAAGCCCTTTTTGTTGTTCTTAACCTCTCTAGCCAGCCTGAGTTCATTCTGTGCTTTAGCTTTTCTGACTTTACCCCTACATGTGCTGGCTATTTGTTTGAATTCCTCTTTCGTGATTTCCCCATTTTTCCATTTCTTATACATGTTCTGTTTAAGGCTTATCTCAGTTGAAAGTTCCTTAGTCATCCATCCTGGCTTCTTGAGACACCTCCCATTTTTCTTCCTCATTGGAACTGTTTGAAATTGCGCCTTCAGTATCTCCTTTTTGAGAAACTCCCATCCGTCTTGAACTCCCTTCTCTTTTAGTTTTCTTGACCATGGGATCTCCCCCAGTATTTCTCTAAGTTTATTGAAATCAGCTCTCCTAAAGTCTAGAATGCGTGTCTGACTATGCCTGGCTTCCCCTTTCCGCTGTATAACAAACTCCAGGAGAACATGGTCGCTTCCCCCTAAGGATCCAACCACTTGCACCCCATTGACTAGGTCATCCCTGTTGGTTAAGATCAGATCTAAAATAGTTGATCCCCTTGTTGTCTCTTCCACCTTTTGGACAATGAAATTGTCTTCCAGGCAAGTGAGGAATTTGCTAGACCTTGAGGATTTGGCTGAGTTTGACTTCCAGCAAATATCCGGATAGTTGAAGTCCCCCATCACTACTACATCTCTCCTTTCTGAGTGTGTGCTCATCTGTTCTAGAAAGGCATCATCCAATTCCTCTGCCTGAGTCGGGGGTCTGTAGTAGACTCCCACAGTAACATCCCTGTTGTTTCCCTCTCCTTTAATGTTTATCCAGATGCTCTCCACCTGGCTTCCAGTATTGACTTCCTGGATCTCTTCACTGGTGTAAATATCCCTGACATATAATGCTATTCCTCCTCCTTTCCTGTTTGGCCTGTTTCTCTTAAAAAGGTTATATCCCTCTATTTCTACATTCCAGTCATGAGACTCATCCCACCAGGTTTCAGTGATGCCTATTATATCATATTTGCTCTGTTGTGCTAGGAGTTCGAGTTCATCCTGTTTATTTCCCATACTCTGTGCATTAGTGTAGAGACATCTAAGAACATGTGTTCCCTTTACTTGCTGCCTGTGCAAATTTTTTTGCTTCCCACTGTTGGGTCCTTGCACTGTTTGCCTTGTTCCCTCTATGTCAGTTTGATTATTTTCTCCAGCCCTTTTGCCTTCCAAAATAATGTCTCCCTCCCCCATATAACTCAGTTTAAAGCCCTCCTGATCAGATTTTTGAGACTTTTGGCAAAAATGTTTTTGCCAACTGGTGTGAGATGCAGCCCATCCCTTGCCAGAAGTCCCTCCTCATGGAACCGCAGCCCATGATCCAAGAATCCAAACTGTTCTTGGCGGCACCATCTACGGAGCCAGTTATTCACCTCTGCTATTTTCTTCTCCCTTCCTGGACCATGCCTTTCTACTGGGAGAAGAGATGATATGACAACCTGTGCATCCATCTCTTTCAGCTTCCTTCCTAGAGCCTCATAATCCCTTATGATATTCTGAAGGCTGTGCCTTGCAGTATCATTGGTTCCCACATGAACCAGAAGAAAGGGGTGTTGATCAGTAGGCTTGACAAGTCTTGTCAGCCTCTCAGTTACATGATGGATCTTTGCCCCAGGGAGACAACACACCTCCCGAGACATCTTGTCAGGCCCACAAACCACTGCTTCTGTACCCCTCAGCAAGGAGTCCCCCACAACCACCACACGCCTCCTCCGAGGCTTAGCAGCGGCTGTTCCCTTTCGTGGTACTCTCAGTCTCCCCTGCTCTGTCCCTGATGTCTGTCCCTGCTGCTTTTCCTCATCATCTCTGATAACAGAGAGAGATTCAAAGTGATTCTGTAGCTGCAAGCTCACAGAACGAACCGTGGTTTCCCTACTTCTGCGTGTAACTTTCCTCCAACCATCTCCTTCTTTTGTGTGTGAAGTGACCTCTTCTTCCTCAGCAACTTTCTCTGTGTGTTTCCTGTCCAGGACCATCTGGTCCTTTCTGTTCAAGAGAACCTCCTGCTCTCTGTGATGCTGAAGTGTTGACACCTGGGCCTCCAACTGCTGAACTCTTCCTTCTAAGAGGGCTACCAACTTGCACTTGGTGCAGGTGAAGTTCCCCACATCTATAGGCAAGAAGACAAACATCCCACAGGTGTTGCAGGTGACTGCTGCAGGTCCCTCAGTGTCCATAGTGAGAAGTCTTAAGGAGGCAATGAAACAAGACTGTGGGCTTCTCCTGTAAAACACCAGTGTAAAAAATCCCTGTGTGGCTGGCCTTTGTCCCCAAGCTCTGTTAGTGAGCTCAATCAACTGGGCCTATAGGTATCTAGAAAGTTCCTGGCTGCTAGCTCCTTCCAGAGGCAAGTCCCTGATTCACTTTCTCTGAATCCCCACAGCCCCTTAAGGGAATAGTGGGAAGAAAAGTATAAATATTGAATGAGTTTGTCCTTATATGCAGACACAGAACTTACAAAGGAACTTGTAATCAATCTTAGTTTGAATTATAAAAATAATAAAGGTCTAGTCTTATTACACATTTGGGAATTATGAACTTAATAGATTCAACCTCTGAACTAAACAATTAGTTAAGCTGGCTGCTTCCCTAGTCACAAAACATGATGATACACTAGGGATGGAACAGAACTTTACAAAGCTACACAGCTATACATCTCTGACCCTGCCCATTAATTAAGCTGAATGTAATTAGTATGTTATTCATGTGAAAGTAAGTTTCAGTCATGTCAATAGAAATTCTTCTTCCCACTTTTCCTACAAATCAGGAGCATAGGTCACCTTTTTTAAAAAAAAATCTAATTCAAATTAGTTGTCTAGGGATGTCTGGAACACAAAACAGTCTTGGAAGTCACTTCAAAATTCACTTGCGAATTGCATTTCAGTTCACAAATGTGACATGAAAGGAAGACTCCAGAGAAACAATGTGAATTGTGTCCTAGTTGCAGAATTTCAAAAAGAAGTCATTACTGCTGAAAATTTAAGAGCATGCATTGCTGTTTCACATTTGTTTTGTCCAAGACGTAAAACTCAAGGCTAGTTAATATACCACAGTTGGTTTATGAAAAGAAGTGTTTTAAGAGATCCTGTATAGTCTGGTTCACAACAATATTTTGCAAGCATTATATTTTGATTGAGTGAATTACTCATGGCTTCAGGTATTTCTCCTTGACATTGTAATGTCTAAAATGAACAAACCAAAATGAAATAGCACGGCTTTAAGCATGAGAAATCAGGAAAGCCTCCAGCTTGGCTGTGATCTAAAAGAAAAAGTGTTCTTTGCTATGATGTTATAACTGTCCTCATTACATAGATGCCCTAATCCAGATGTGTGCAACTGAAAGCAAGTGAAAATAGCGCTATGTACAAATCCTCTTTCCTGTTCAGTGGCTATAACTGTATTTGAACAGCATTTCATACAAATTTGAAATCTAATGTGAATGTTCAGCAGGAGAAGAAGAGACTCATTCTGTCTTCTTTTCCATTTCTAATAAATGGTGTTTGCGTAAAGAGCTGTGCAAACACAGACCAGCTGCAAAGCATTTACTTGGCTGGATTGGGGAAATTAGTATTAAAGATGAGTACTTTCATACTACATTATCTGAGTTTTCTTATGGTGGTGAGAGTACTGATAAATTATGTAAATCTAAGCAATTAAATCACAACAACAACAACAACAACAAAGGCCAAACTTCAATTCACACACTGTTTCATATAACTTATGGGGATGTTTCACCTGGAGAAGAGAAGGTTAAGAGGTGACATGATAGCCCTGTTTAAATATTTGAAGGGATGTCATATTGAGGAGGGAGCAAGCTTGTTTTCTGCTGCTCCAGACAGCAGGATTCGGAACAATGAATGCAAGCTCTAGGAAAAGAGATTCCACCTCAACATTAGGAGGAACATCCTGACAGTAAGGGAGAGTGGTGGAGTCTCCTTCCTTAGAAGTCTTTAAACAGAGCTGGATGGCCATTTGTCAGGGATGCATTGATCGATAATTCCTACATTTGTTTTGGTTTGAACTGGATAGCCCTTGTGGTCTCTTCCAACTCTATGATTCTAGGAAAGGATATGAGGTCAATTTAAATGTCAAGGTGCATTGTACCAATACAAGTGAGTGTGGGAGGCAGCGACAAACTATTTAAGGTCTTGATGCCCCCTCTTTCTTTGTCTTCACTAGTTTTAGCCCATGCTCCTATCTCTAACACAGTGTGGGCTTTGCTGGTCACTATGGGGCTGGGTAGGAATTTTTCCCATTCTTTTTGTCTTGCCCATCCTGTCATTTGTGGATTTGGGGATTCACAGTTTCTTGTGCACCCCCCCCCCCCCCACTCTGCTCTGCTCATATGTTCTGCCTTAAACCATACAAGATAGGAGAGTGGTAAGGCTTCAATGAAACACTTCCACTTGGTTTTACTTGATTGCAAGTTGAATGATTTCCACATTCAGACTTCCTGGCAGAAATAGATTCCCCTCTAATGAAGGTGAAAATCAGATATACTTAAGAGCTGTGGTCACAAAACACACACACACACAAATAAATGCTATTTCAAAACATTGATACACTGCTTGAGAACATGGGTTTTCTTACTTTTTTCTTTCTTTTCTTTTCTTTCTTTTTTTTTTTCATTGCAAAATTTAAACATTTTTGCATTGTTCAAAATACATTGTTTCCTGTATAAAAGATTTGCACAAACCTGTGACCTACTGGAGATAAAACCTTTGAAACCCTTTGTACTTCTATTTGGCACAGTAAAGCAAACGTCTACATTCCTACCATGGAATTGTCTGTTGACAGCAGTAGCATTGAAGCATAATGTAGGAGCATTTTAATATTGTATTGCATTATTTTATTGTATTTGTAATGATTTTATTGCTGTAATCCTGCCTCAGTCCATAGGGAGAGGCGGGAAATATAAATAAAACTTATGATGATGGTGACGATTATTGAATGTTGAGTCAACATGTTGGCAATTCCATTGCATCAATGAGTCTACTCTAGTTAATGCTACAAACACAATATCAACAATCAGACCACTGAATTTTTTTTTGGCTTTGTTCACACTCCAGTTTATGTTATTAAGAAATTTATAGAGTTCTCAAAGTTGTTATATTTTATTCCTTTTCCTGTCACCATATCCCATGAGAGGGAACCACTAAATCCCATGTCAAGGACTGACTTAAAAAACAAACAAACTACCATTTGCAAAGGAAAATGCTATTCTCTATTTACTATAAATAGACAACTTCATTAAAATTCAGTTTTTCTCTCTCATTTATCTATGGTACCTTTTTAGATTGAGATTCTCCCAGTGTTGACGCAGGATTCCTCATTGATATGCCTAAACACTATGACCTTGGGATGTTAATCTGAACACAAACATTTATCTCCCTGCCTCCTCACCATTTTAGCTTATGTCTTATGATCAAATCCCTTCAATGGCCAGAGATCCATCACTTTACTGCCATTGTCCTGACATGATTTATGGATGACAGCTAGAAGCCATAGTTATTCTGAACACTTTAATGTTCCATAAAATACAGGCACAAATGTCATACTTCTCTGACAACATGGTAGTATAGAACAATGACCATAACACTTAAGGCCCATTTTTCTTCCTTACTTGAAATGTATAATAAATAGGTTGAAGCTACATTATTTATCTCTTTATAGTTAAGATTCCATACTGCCCAATGAACATATCCTTGGTTTACTAGATAGTGGAGAAAAGTAAAATACAATTGTTAAATGTCAATTGTAATAAACAAGACACAGATTCTCAGATGTACTGTTGCAAATTCCCAGTCACATGTGTTCTCTGGCACATAAGAATCTGTAACTGGTATGTAACAATGTTGGCCTTCAACCTAAAGCCAAAATATACCATGAAGAGTGTATTATATATATATATGCTGTTTTTAACCATGTTAATTAGTAACTTTAATGTTTATTTTTTTAAAAAAACTAAAAACTTTTTTAGTTGGAACTTTATAAAATTACTGACTTGGATAAATAAATAAATAAATAAATAATAAACATATTCACAGGGAGACAAAGATAGGGAAACTCCAGTTGTCAAATGAAGGAATGGGGAAGGAGCTATGGTTTGGGCAGGTTAAACTGGAGTGCTGAATGCAATTATGAAACTTGTGATCCAATGCCATGTCATTTGATTGTATAGCAGATTGCCACAATTTGCCTCAATGTCTGTCATAATAGTGTATAGATACCCAATGTCACTGTGAATCTGGAAAACACACCAGAGTCAGACCTCCTGATCACCACTCTCATAGTTGATATCAATTTAATATTGAAAGGGACGCTGAGGTGGGTAGCCTAAGAAGCACACCCATTGCAGAAAACCTAGCCAGACCATATTTGGAAAACAGGTTGGCTCTAGGAAGGGGTGTGATGAGGTCACCTAAGACTGACCTCAGCATATATATTTTTCTCTGTTGAGGGTGAGGCTTTTGACCTGAGGTGACTGTGTATACACAAACAAAAGGTTATTCCTCAGGAGAAAGAGTTTTCCTTTCTTTGGGATATTCATGTCAATTGTCCAAATACGTTCTCAATCTCCTGACCTTTCTGGTCCTATGGGAAAGCCCTATGTTGATGAGGCAGTTCATTCACCACAAGAAAACTGACCTGAGACATGACTGCAAAGATAAATGTCAGTGCCCCACACACTAGCAATTTGGTCTAGTTTGGAACTAGACAGACAGTCTGTTCGGTTTCAGCTGGGCACTACAGGTGGCCACCCCATGTTCCATCAGCAGCTACTAAGCCATTTACAATCCAGCTGTCCCAAAAACAGAGCTATGCCTCAGGAAAGGTGTACTATCTCCTCTGAGCAACCCTCAAAGTCACTATTGCTCCCACCCATTTCCTCTTTAGTTCTTGTGCATGTGTGTGAGAGCATGTTTGTCTGTGTGCTTTAATTTTTTTACTAATAAACTAAAACCTTTATTTGGGAATTGCCTCTGGAGTTCTGTGTGGTTTGGAACCATTATACAAAGGCTGAACCTTACCCCACCCAAGGTATAATTCTAATTCAGCTATATTAACTTCCCTATTAAATAGTGGGTACCCTCCCAGGACCCCAACTTTTTGGGTAACAATGGGACCCACCCAGATTTCATGGTAAGTCTAGAATAGCCTTGGGATGTGATATACCTTAAACAGAGTTTGGATGGGGCATCTTTCAGGAGTATTTTAACTGCACATTCTTACCTGGCAGGAGCTGGACAAGTTGCTTTGTGAACTCAAGCAACTCTATGATTTTATAGATCACTTTAAAGTATACTCAGTAAGTAGTCCAATTAAAATTGAAAGGAGTATCCTGGAAGAACTAGGTTACATTTTCCGTTTTAGGGGCTTGTATTCCTTCCTCTAAGAATGAGGCCAAAATATGTTGATACCTGATCTACACACTCCCTAACTCTAGCACGGCATGGTGCGGTCATCATGGTGGCCTCCCATCCACATGGGGAGTGCCATGACGTTGACGTCATTGCTGAGCACCCAAACAAGGAATGTCTTTTTAGATTGTAAGCCTAAGGACAGGGAGCTGTCTAATTAAAAATAATAATTGTAAACTGCTCTTATAGCCTTTAGGGCTGAAGAATGGGGAATAAATAAATAAATAAATATTATTATGAGAAGTAACATATATATATATATATATATATATATATATAATAATTCTAAATATTATGAACAATGTCTGGGAAAAGCGGGGGGGGGGGGGGGGGAAGAGAGATCCAGATTTAGTTACACTTATAGTTGACTCAATGAAATCAGTAGGACTTGTTAACCCAAAGCTCCTTTGAGTTCAGTGATTGCAATGGAAGGACACTTAAAGTAGGGATCTGAAAATCTATACTTTTAGGTTTTGTTTTTACATTTCTCTGAAACTTGTGTGCATTTTTTATTGTACTTCATGCATATTTGATCACATTTTTCCTCTCTTCCAGTAATGAAATCTGTACCTATTTCTACACCTTTTCATATTTATTTAGCCCCCCCCCCCAGATATACACATTTTCTTTGCTCACTAAAGCACATTTATATGTGTATTTTCCAGTTATATATATATTAGCCATTCACATTTAAAATGTGTGTATTGTTCTATGCATACTTTATTTTTATTTTTATTTTTATTTTTTTTAAAAAAATCTGTCAGCTCACACATGTATCAGTTATCAAAGCAAGAAGTGTTTATTGTCACTTGTAGCACTTCATTTATGCAACTGATTAGAAACATTGTTCCATGGCCAAAGCAAAGATACTAAACCTAACCAAACAACTGCACAAGTGAGCTTAGGCATAAAACAGATCCCCCAAAAGGGAGGCTTTAAGTCACCCCGTGTGAAGGTGGATTGGGACCAAGGCAACTGCACACCACAGCCCCAGTCCAACTTTTTGCCCATCTAAGAAGAAGCAGGAAACAGTTGTTCCTTTTTGCACTTGCAAAAAGCCGGCTTTTCCTCCCCACTGTGTCTGGAAGCTGGTTTTAAGGAACTCAGGTTATGTGCAATGTATAAATGCCATGCCTCCAGAGTGCCTGGAAGCCAGCCCATGTCTGGGCAGCCAGGTGACTTGAAGCTGGCTTGTGGGCATGCATCATATGTACACCACACCCCAAGACACCTAGAAGCTGGCTTTTTATGCTGGTCTGTTTCTTACATTACATGTGCTTGAAACATCAACAGTATGCCACTGTGGTTTATGAACATATATTTTGTGGTAACTCATTTATAATTTTAAAATGTGATTTTGGATCAGTTCATGATTGTGATTCATAAGTAAAATAATTTCAGAGAATGGCAACAATTAAGTCTTTATAACCTCTGCAGTTTTCTAAATGCACACATGCTAACATTTCAAAAACTCTTTAAAGAGAGGGAGCAAACTTAATGAAGGGTGAGAGTTTTGCTTGGTTTGCATAGCATGCACATTAATTTGTCATATATACTTTCTCCCTTTTCAGAAAAGTTTTTTATTCTCCCCAAGAGCAGTCCTTGCTATTGGCAAATTTAATTCACTTTTCACAGTGTGCATTTATATTATTGATGGTTCAACTGGCATTTGGGATGGATCAATGAATGACAGGTTTGAAAGGTTGTACGTTTTGGTGTTTGTTGAAGCAGTAATAGAAATGATACAGTTTTGGTGTTCAGATGCTAATTGAAATTGGTGAGTTTGATCAAAACTTGGGCCTAAAAATTACACATATTGAGAACACACTTTCAACATTTATAATAGTTGAAGGATCACATTCAACATTAAAATGTTCACATATGGATGCAACTAGTTATCTTATTTATCAGCGAGTTAGGGTCTTGTGCACTTTTCTGTGATTTTTAGGATGCCCTTGTCTGACTGAGATATATGCATGTGCTTTAGTGATCATGATGTTAAATATGGACAAACAGAATGGAAAACACTACCAGCACACACAAAGTAATTCTGTTTTCTGTGAAATGGCACTATTAATTACTTTTCTCACTACTAATTGGGGGAACACTATAGGGAAATGGAGATCAGTCAGGTGTATTTTCATTGTATTTCACAGATATCTCATTATGTATAAAATATTAGTAGGTTACAAGACCTTTCTTCTCTACCTGTATCTACATTAATGTGTATTTTGGGCACATTTTCTCAGCACACACACATACACATACATTTTTTCCATATATTGTTCTCATTGACTAAAATGTGTCTATACCATTTCCCAAATATATACATTTTTAGTCACACAGATCTTTCTGTGCACATCCTATGCTCTAGCACCTCACACTGTTCAAGGACATCACAAACACATGTCAATCCTACCAAAGCACATAACATTCTGCAAACATATATGAATTTTTTAGGTCCAAAACACTGCAGAAATAATCCAGTTTGAGACCACTTTAACTGCCCTGCCTCATTGCTAGGGAATTTTGGGAAATTCTGAGACATTTATACTTCTCTATCAAAGAGCTCTGGGGCCACAACATACTATAGTTCCCAGGATTCCCTAGCACTGAGCCAGGGCTTATGTATCTGTCTTTGTCATATTTTATTATTTCTTTTAATGTTATTATTTTGCTTTATTTCTTTTAATATTATTATTTTGCCTTCTTAGATTATACGCCTTAGGCAAGGTGGTTTTTTTTTTTAATTCAATATGTACATCACTGTGAAAATGTACAATGCCACCTCGATTGTCTTCTGAAAGAGAGGCAGGGTGAAATAAAGCTTTTATTATTTATTTATAAAGTTTAATAATAATTTCTGCAGTGTGTTTCGGACCTTAATCACATTGTGTTTTCTGCTGTGATTGGTCAGAGGGAGTACAAAATCATTATTTTTGTAGGAAAATGTGACTCAGATAATTTCCCCCAATATCTAGCATGGTTGTTATTAAAAGGTGCTCTACATATTCGTTCTGTATAAATAAATGATTAAAATGCAAACTAGGTCTTCATCTGTACTGCAGAATTATTGCAGTTTGTCACCACTTTAACTGCCATAATGCATTGCTATAGAATTCTGGGACTTGCAATTTTGTGAGATATTTAGCCTTCTCTATCAGAGTGCTCTGGTGCCCACAACAAAATCCCAGGATTCAATAGGATGGAGCCATGACAGTTAAACTGGTGTCAAACTGTATTAATTCTGCAGTACAGTTGCAGCCCAATGGCACTTATCCTGAGTTTGCTCTGGACCCCAGAAGATGCAACTAACTCCTCTTCTCTATGCATATGTATGTGTGAGTAACCCAACAGGGCTTAAAAATAAAACATAAGCAAAATCTTTCAATTTCCACCTTCTCCGATTACTAAATATGAAACTGAGTCACATATAGGATGGCAGTTGAGAACACTCTGTATCTCTCCTCTGAAGTTTTATTAGTCTTAAATTTTTCTCAAGTGTTTAATCTGAAAGAACACACATGCTTCCTCTAACTTTTCAATTGTAATTTTGTATAAGTAAATCCAAACATTTTCAGCCTGCCACATTTATTTATTTATTTATTTGCTGTAAAAGGCAAAGAACTTGCACAATTGAATTATCTTCACAGGATTTCTGTAAAGCAAAAGAAATTCTAGGATGGCAAACATGTTGCTTAATTCACACCAACAAGAAATAAGGCAGAAAAATAGGTTCTGTGTTAGGCCATTTGACTCCATACATTGTTTTAAATATCCTTTGCATCCTGCCCAAGTTGCTCTTGTGCTATTTGAGATAGATAGTGTTATGGAATTTCTGTATCATAGGATGAAGCAGAATGGATAATGTCCTATTTGATAAGAAGATTATCTGGCCTTGTTACTGATCAGGTTGGGTAGGGGAGGATTGATGGGTTTGTTTTGTTAGGCTAGGCCTTGTATGCTCTTAATGTTGCTGTGTGCACAGTATGTGCATATGTGTGCGCACATATGCATGTGTTTGCACATGTCTCTGTGGTACTAAACACAGAGAGAAAAGGAATTTTTTTGTAGGGCTCTAAAAATATGTATGACTGCTTGCAATGATGTCTTTGACTTTGATGTAAACAATGGTAGGATTGGCATTTGAAAAGGCAGCACTTTTGCACACACACACACACACACACACACTTGTCTCAATGAAACAAACAAGCAAATAAAAAAACCTCACTCTGGTTGTCAAAAATGTCATCACATTGAAGACAACATGATAGGCTTTTATGAGATTATTTGTTTTTGTCATTCTCAGGAGATTGCCTGTCATTTTCAAGGAAGTCCTGCAGTATCTCTGATAGCATGCACATATATATTCGGTGTTTATCTGAGAACTTCTCACATAGCTCAGCAAAATGCAATTTCTGCTCTTTTGAATTTTCACTTAAAAAACAACAACAACCATTATCACTCTTTCATATTATCACATTTGCATATTCCTGGGTTGTGGACTAAATGTGGACATTGTGTCCCAAATAAGAATTATGTCCCCCAAATGAAATTTTCCTCCAGTCACCAAATTTCTACCATTGCAGAAACAGAAAGAGAGATATTGAAAATTATTCTCATCTGGAACTTTTACATTTGTTTTGTTCACATTCTCTAGGTAACTTTCAGAAATATAGCTGTGTTAGTCTGTGGAATCAGTATGTAGAGAGATCTTGTAGCACCTTTGAGACTAACTGAAAGAAAGAAGCTGGCAGCGTGAGCTTTCATAGACCTCAGTTTACTTCCTCAGATGCATTTATGTGCATTTATTTCCTATTTTCTTTAGATACCTAAACTATGTTTCTGAACTTAACTGTTGTTAAGTTGCTGAAATGATAGATATTTCTAGAACTAAAGGAAACTTTCATTGTGGGCAGTATTCTGATCTTATTATCCCCCAACACATATACACCCTTTGAGAAGCACTAGGTTTCAAGAAATACATTTTAAAAATCTAAGCCCCAACCTGAAATAGTCAAATAACCTCAATAAATTAGCAGCATATATATCTGACATATACTAAATATTGCTTTGAGTAAAGGAGGGATGGAAACAATTATCCTGGAGGAGGTGATTAACTGCTAGAAGTAATTCTGAACAAAAGCACTTATGAAGTTATGATATTGGGGAGTCAGTGCACTAAAGGAGAAACAAGGCTTACCATCTCCAGGGAAGACAGAGGACTTGCTGCTTGCTTCAGTCTGCTGTTGCTACATGCTGTTGCTTCTCCCCTTGGTGAACTGCTGCCAGCCAGTCATCAATCTCCTCCAGGACTAGGCTGGAGAGATATAAGTTGGGTGCCTAGGATAATGGGCCCATCACCAGTAAGATCCCCACCAATAGGGCTGACACCTAGGACAGTGGCTCCTTTGGATGACACCACTTCAGTGGGAAATGAGCACAAGGCACAGTCCCTCTCCCCTGGGGGAGGTGTTTTAGGTGTCTTGTTCCAGTCTTTAATGCTTGCCCACAGAAATAATTTCTGACACAGAGAATAGTGAAGGGAGAATAAGCCTACGAGCAGCCGTGCGTACAATCATGGGCAAAGGGAGATATAGAGTTGAGGGACACATATCACTGAGAGAAGGGAGAGAGCCATAGGACACTGGTTTTCTACACATTGTCCTCCACTGCGAATAGTCTGGAAAGCCCTAGCAACAAATTTCCAGGGTTGAAAATGCTGCTGCTTAATGCCAGATCAGTAAATGGAAAATGCATTTAATCCAGTATTTGATTTGGGATGATCATGCTGATCTGGCTTGTGTTACAGAGACCTGACTGGATGAAGCTGGAGGGACGACTTTCAGAGGTTTTTGGAGGGTTTTTTTTTTTTGCTTTCTCGTTTTGATTTAGCCACTTAATGTTAAATTGAGAAGACTTAATGATAGTCTGTAGTCTACATAAAACAGGAGTCTTATCTTCAGCTGGAAATTTACATAGTCATTTAAACCTTCTGTTTTTATGTTGCTGCTGAAATGAAATAATCTGAAAAGGACTAGGTGGGGAGAAGGTTGGAGTATAAAAGAGAAGTTTGGGGGCCCAGATTGCTTTGCTGTCTCAAAACCAAGCTTCTTATAAAAGCATTAGCAATTACTAAAGTATGTTAAATCTGGAACACAAAACCAATGTGCCCTGCAGTTATTATCTTTTCAAAACCACCTAACCACATAGGGGAGTTTTCATCTGTCCTGAAAATGTGAAGACATGGAAGAGGAATTATTTCTAGCACACTTATTTAGAGTCTGACAAGAGTGACCTGAGATCATTACATTTACTAAAGACAGAGGGTTTTTTTGGCTCCACTCCATGGGGGTGAATGATTATGACTGATTGTGTCCACGGTCCTGTCCATTTACTTATTCCAGAGATCCGCCAGGGTTTCAACAGGCTCACCTACCAAGGCAAAGGGGAACTCTTCAAGAGCCATCAAGAATCCATCTGGATCCATAAGCCTCCTAGGGTGGACTGTCTTAATTGCCACCTCACCCCTGCAGAGGGTCCAAGTCCAAGTGATTCTAAACCCCACCAGGTGGTGGTCTATCCATGACAATGGAATTATAGAAAGTTCCTGCACACCCAAATCACTGTCATCCCAACTAGCAAAAAACCAAAACAAACCAAAACAAAAAACCTAGGTCCAGAGTGTGTCCTGAAGCATGATACTGCTTGGGACAGATCCATGGTTGTCATGGTAAACATGAAGTCCTGAGACACTCCTGACACAATGGCCTCATATGGATGTTGAAGTCACCCAGAACAACATTTTTTTGGGGGGGGGGGGAGAGGGCTCCAACAAAACTGCTGAGACCAGCTAAATAATCAAAACTATTGGAGGTGAATTCTAAAACATGTTAATCTCTCTCATATATGACTGCAAGAGGTCATCTATTATCAGAAACAACCCCTGGCAAAGCTTTGGAACCTATTACAATATTGTGCTATGGCTTGTGTTCAATTTTCTTACTTTCTTAATCTAGACTTTATTACTACTTAATTCTAAATAAATTTTATAAACTCAGCTTGGTCTCCAAATTTTTCTGGATCCCTTGCAGCATTTACCTCTGAAAGTTACAACAGTCTAGTCCCTACACCAAATCTGGCTATGTGATCACAACCATTTCATACAGAATGGGTGTTGATATTTTTGTAATCAGAACTTGAATGATGGGCTCAGTCATTTCCATCAGGAGATATCATAAGTGAATGCTTCTATATTACTATAACTCAGTTTAAACTACTTGGATGGGACAGACAAGTAGAATGCTGACAGACCTATTTTATTAAGTTATTATTCAGAAATCATCACTCAGTTGTATACTGTTTAACTACATGTTATGAAATTTTATATTTATTTCTCTCTTTTTTTAACCCGCACATTCATTTTTAGTCATATTGAGCCTAAGTATTCTGGACTCTCAGTAAGATGAGAAAAACATATACAGGGCAGTCCAATTATTTTCCCATTGAGATGGGGAAAAAAACATAATAAAAAAATACACAAAAACATAATAAAAATCAGAAACGCTGTCTTGATATTGACTGGGAGAATGTACATTCTGATCCATATTTTACTATGGTGTTGATGTTGTTTTCTCACAATTTGTGTTGATAAAGTAGACTAAATATAAGTCACAAGCGTTTAGTGATTAGGAGTTGGAAGATGCAGAAACCAACCCAACAAACCCAAACAAACAAATTAGCTGGAAGAAGCACATGCACAAAGCAGTTGCTTAAAAAACATACAGGATTTTTGTCAGGGCTATTTAATGAGACCTTGCAATGTGAGCCTGGTGGAATTTTCCATTTCTGTAATAATTTTTATAAATTGCTCCCCGCTCCAATAATTGGATCTCATTACTGTATTATACACAAATACAAGCATACAAAGTTCTTCCTACAAAAAGGCTAGCACTAGCAAAGAGTTAGTTTTCAGTGTCTTAAACCAGATTCTCCATATAGCTCACCAAATGGAATGGCAACCACTTTGAGATTGAACCTTTAAGACTTTAACCCTAGGCAATCTTATTTTGGGGAAAACCCAGTTGAATGTACTGAGACTGACCTTTGAACAAAAATGCATAGGTTTGCACTGAAAACATCTTAGATATCTCTGTTTGCAACCAAGCCAGAATTCACAATGTGTATCACTTGATTCAGTATAGCTTGTGATTGGTGGCTGGATGTGTCTAGTTCATTAGATAGCACTGCATCCCAACATCTAGTTGGTGATGGGTGGAAATAAGGTATCCATGTTTCCTTATTTATTTATTTGTTTTAAATGTATATTCTATTCCACATCACATTTGAACTTGTGGTAGATAACAACAAACAGTTAAAAGCAGGTTCAGCTTTAAAGCATACACATCAAGATGTAAATGTCTAAGGAAAGTAATAGTCTTAAATTGACAGAGAAAATATAGATTATGAGCCATCTATAGCTTGGATAGTAGATAATTTCAGAGCTAAAGTGTTTCTGCCAAGGAAACCCATGAAGAAAACCCATGAGAGAGAGAGAGAAAAACTGTCCATCAGTGATAGCATAGACATGGACAAACAGATACCATTTTAGAGGTGGTAATCAACCCATATTCTTTGCAATGAGTTCTGAGTTCTAAAGTGTCATACTACATTTGCCCCATGCATAGGCATCCTTTCCATGAAACTGGGATTATCATATAGTTGGGAAGGGAAAACAGGTTTTTTGTACCAAAAAATCTTGCTGAAGAGAAGATGTTGTTTTATATGTAGAAAAAAATGTTGTTGTTGTTTTCTGTGCAGGGAACTTGCATTCTGTGAAGAGAATAATATTTATATGCAAAAAAATGCTATCTTTAACTTGTGTTTATGCATGTGTGTGCATGCACACTCAAAAACCCATATGTGTTGTGTGTGTGCGCACACACAAAATAGAGTCCAAACTAAGACATTTCTTTTCGATACAGGATTCTCTTCCCCATTTTAGCTGAGATTCAAATATTAAAGAATTTTGTTTGTGTCCCTGCCCACACCTGCATCCTCAACCTCTCCATGTCCAACCATCATACATTGTTTAAACATAAACAGAAGACCTCTTCAGACCACCCTCCTGGACATAGGAAAGTCAGGGGTTGAGCAAGCAAAAGCAGGGATACTTGTTTGAATAGCAATGCCTCACAGAAGTGGTTTGGACTCTAGCATTGAGACTAAAAGATTATCATTGCCAAGGGCCTCTCTTGTCTTATTATAATGCATCCCTTTCTCTTTGAACTTCTGCTGTGTAAAACAACAAGGAACCTCGGTTTAAAGATGTTCTTAAATGCATGCTTGCACACACGCGTGCACACACACACTATTATCTACAAAGGTCTGAGCCCTTTTCCAACATTCTGACTATCCATATTCAGCTATTATAAGTTGAGCAACACACCAGAAAACACTCCCTACATACATTTATTAAATAGACAATTCAAAAACAGAACAGTACAGCGAAATGGGCTGTTAAGGGTACCTGCATGACAAGAATCTGCATGGGATGGAGAATTTAATGCCTTTTATAATGCCATTTGGAAAAAAAAACCACTGTGACACATGACTGCATATCAGCAAACTACAATCTCAAAAACTAATTTGGAGACCATTATCAAATATTATCAAAAGTGTAGGATAACAATCAGATACTAAATATAGAAAGCAAGCACTATTTATCAGGAGATGCATGAATCAAATGTTTAGATAGCATCACAAGAGTATCATGGGAATGATTCTTTATAGTAACGGTTCCTACCCTCTGGAATTCCCTTCCAGAAGAGGAGGCTGCCCCTCTTCCCTGCTCTCCTTTCACTGACAGGCAAAGGGTTCTCATGGGGTGGCAGTTTATTTTTAACTTTTTAACTTTTAACTTTAAAATTATTGTTATACTGTATTAATGTGATTATTTGTAATTGTTTTTAAAATATTATGGTTAGGTTTTAATTGTTTCATTTTGTGTGTCCCTTCAGATTCCATTCTGGGATAAAGGTGACAAATAAAATCAATCAATCAATCAATCAATCAATAGCTTGGTTCCTTTCCATCATCTTGCAGAATGACTATATGTGTGAGAGAGAGGGGGGAGGGAGAAAGAGAGAGACATTTTGTATACCTTCAATAAGGAAACAAGGAATAAAGAGTGTAATGATTCTCAAAGTGATGTGACATAGGCTCATTATCTCCATCCAGGATCTTTCTTTGCTCATTGCACACATTGTGCCTTGTGTATGAACAACGGATCTCAGTTAAAGGTTCAGACGAAAAAGAGACAGTAATATTTCACATTTATCAATTACAGGAAGTATGAGAAAGGATGAAAGGATTGCACACTAGGCTGAGAAACTCTCCATGGAGCTGACATTATATAAAATGTCTTTCTTTTTACATGCCAGCTTTAGAGAAACACATTCATAGAGAAGAAAGAAATATTCCTTTGCAATGTGAAGTGTTCCCCTGGTGGTAAGCATTGCTGTAAGGTAAGATCATGTAAAGAAAACTTGCTGATGCTATCTATAGACACCAGTTTACTCTTATGCAAGTTTTCATTCCAGTGGGGAGTGGGATGGCGGGGGGAGATATCAACAGATGGAAAAGAAAATGTCAGTAAGGGAAGCAATATTCTCAGAGATGTATTAAGCTCTATTTGGAGCAAGGCTAGCTCAAAACATTTTGCTGCCTGAGGCAGAAAAACAACTGTCTCTCCTCCATCAAGATGCAGAATGCCTCTGAATATTCAAATAACATGATTCAAATTGAAATTTCATATTAGAACAGTAGACTGAACCCACATCATCTCGAATATCATTCCTTCTGAATCTTCACACCATTAAACTGAAAATATATGTAAATAACAGGAAGGCAGTTTAAATGTTTTCTTTATAATGTAGTGTAAGGACTTTATCACACAAGGTGCCACAATTGCAATAGTATAGAAAATGCAAGCATACCAGGTTGGGGACGCTTATTATTGCACAGCTCTTCTAAATCATCTTGTTGCTGCTTCTGTCCCAGTCTATGTCTTCCTCACATAGTCCTCCACAGCCCTGTCCTAACCCCTTTCCAGCATGCTTTTCAGTCTGCATTTATTTTTATTTATTTATATTTTAGGACAATTATGCAATTATGTAAATACATTAAGTAAAAAAAGAAAAGAAATGAGAGGGGAGGGAATCATTCTGCCTACGAATAGCAAGGGGGATGGTGAGAGGTGATGAGAGCATAATCATGCTTCTCACACCACATGACTGTTTGCATATCAGAACCTATTACACTTGAATCAATAGTGCAAAAGCAGGATGATTGGGAGGCATTGGCCATCAGTAAAAAGAAGCACTCCAGGAATGGATGAAATCCAGATTGTGCTGGATAAATGTATAATCATGAGATAAAAGTAGTGCCACATGCACTACTAGCCTGCTCTAATTCCACTTTTCACATCATGTGTGATAAAGTCCTGACTTCTGAGTTCATGCACGCTTTGATAATACTCCATCAGCAACTGATGCTTTCTATTCCAGTGAGATAATGAATCTGTTTTCAGAGTTACTACTGACTTTAAAGGACCTAACCAAGCTGCTGCAGCTATTTGGGAGATAAAGTTCAATAACTTGAAGAATGTGTTTCAAGTTCATTCTAAAACATGGAATAGGGTTCTCCCCTGGCTATATTTGTGTTAATGAGGACTCAGATGTGAATAATGACTGGAATAGCTGCACCATCTTTCAAAAGCTACTATGAAGTTTACCAAATAGCAGGGCTGGCCCTGACTCTTAGGCTCCATCTACCAAATTTTAGGCCATACTATTGTACAATATGTTTTGTGCATCTTCTCTCAAAATAGTACTCTTGTCTGTTCCATCCTCTATCCTGAGGCTTTTCTGTAATTATTTTCTTTGAGAACTTTGCACAGATTTCTCCATTCCACTGCACATATAATAAGTGAAAAATATGTAAAAACAGTGTATGTAGCAGCATTGTGTGCATGCTGAAATATACATATACCTTTCCATTCTCCACATTTTCTATTTTTCTGCTCTGTGCTAAATGTTTTTTCTTACTTTCTCCCCTTGCTATTTCTTCATAATGTAAAAAATAAAGAAACTACAGTTTCTGTTCACCACTAAATAAATCTTAGAGAGTCATGTGCCACTTAAAAGAATTGCATGTTCCATCTGCATCTCTGATAACAACTTCTTATCAGAAAATCTGTGTTGTTAGAAAACCATTTTCAGGGTGGCCGTTGTCTTTTTGAGGAAGGAATATTTTCTTTGATCTCCATTTTCTTTGATCTCCAGCTCTGCTTTTTATTGGGTTTATCCTCTCCTGGAAGGATTTCAAGTCATTTTTTTGTGATGGCACATTTTAGAAGGGGTAGGGGGAATAGGATGATGGTGACCAAGAAAAGGATTAAGGACCACTTCTCTCAACCACCACACTTTCCCTACAAATTGCCCTGTCCTGATCATTGTTTTGTAGCTGCGAAAGTCATTGCAAAGATGATTCAACTAGTCAGTAATCTAGTATTGGATATATTTTAAATATAGACTTAGATCAGTGGTTTTAAAACTTTGTTCTTTCAGTGTTTTGGACTACAACTCTCAGTTAGTTTGGCCAACAATCAGGAGTTCGGGGAACTGAATCTGAAACATCTAGTGATCCAAATTTTGAGACCACTGGCTTAGATAAAAAAACAAATTGTGAGCATTTTAACATTCCATTGTGGTTGCTTCCCCCCCACCCCCTTTATAAACCTTTTCCACCTTTCACCTTTTTAAATTACTATCAAGTATCAATTTTAATTGGTTAAAATGAGGCTTGGTTAATCTAGACCAAGTGAGAGCAAAATATTACCTTCCAACTTTTGTTGGACTAAAATTATCAGCTTTTTTCACCATTGGCTATTCTGGGTATAGATAATGAAAATGGCATTCCAACCACATTTGGAGTACTGCACCTGATCACTTATGCTTCAGAGCCAAATCCAGCGAACTAGCTGGATGGACTTGGTTGGATGCAGGACAACAAACTGAAACTTTCCCAAACATGCAGAGGAATTCCTGGTTTGTTATTCATCTTCATTTGTTAATGATCTTTGACTTATGTTAATGAGGTCACACTCTCACTAAAGGACCATGTCTGAAACCTGAGGAGTCCAATTTTCAAAACTGCAATATGGGACACTGATGCTTGCTCAAGATTGGATGGGTTATGTGACATAGGTCATTTCAAATCTTGTGAGAGGCCCGCCTACAATCCTCAGGGGAACCAGAAAACCCATTCAAATCTCTTGTTGGTAGGCCTTTGTTGGCCTTTGTTGAACAGCCTGGGCAGTAGGAGAAGAAAGGAGGAAGTGTAGCATCAAGCAATGTCAGGGATCAGTCTTGTGAAAGTGCAGAGGAGAGCTGTTCTCAGATATGGGTTTTGGGAAAATCTGTAACACTCCAATATGAGACTGGACTTAGAATTAGCAAAAATAGGATATACCACATAAAATGTTACATTTTATGTAATTGACATAGTACAGTTTTTAAAGACTCAAGTGTTTTCAGTTATTCCAAATGCTTGTTATATGTTATGTCCTTCTGGCAGAGGATTTCTAGTCCATTCCTTGCAAAAGGGAAGGCTGGATCTATAATATATAGAAGCCTAATTCTATATACTGCTGGCAGAGGATTTCTAGTCCATTCTTTGCAAAAGGGAAGGCTGGTCCTCTGTGTCCATTTTGGTTGAGTGAGTTCTTAAACTCTTAAACTGCAAGCCACTTCTGTGGGTCACTGGGGAGGGGGAGTGATGGTAGAAGCCTGATTCTATATAACTACTGCCAGACAAGTTCTAGTCCATTCCTTGCAAAAGAAAAGCCTGGCTCTTTGTGTACATTTTGGTTTGGTGAATTCTTAAACTCTTAAACTGTGAGCCACTTCTGTGGGTCACTGGGGGTGGAGGTAGAAACCGAATTCTATATAACTGGTGGCAAAGGATTCCTCGTCCATTCATTGATGTTTCTCTGTGTCCATATTGGTTGGATGAGTTCTTAAACTTTTTTTTTTCATTTTTTTCTTTTCACTTTTTTCCTCAAGGGGCTTGTGAGGACTTTTACTCAGAAGAAGTCAGAGATTTGCCTCCAGAAGGAACTAGTAGCCAGGAGCTGTCTAGTTAACTATAGGCCCAGTTGATTGAGCTTGCTAACATAGCTTGGGGACAAAGGCCAAGCCAACAGGGATTCTTTTCACTGTTTAGCAGGGAAAGCCCACAATCTTGTTTCAGTGCCTCCTTAAGACTTCTCAATATGGACATTGAAGGACCCGCTGCAGTCACCTGCAACACTTGTGGGATGCTTGCTTTTTGCATACAGATGTGGTGAACTTCACTTGCACCAAGTGCAAGTTGGTAGCCTTCTTACAAGAGCAAGTCCAGCAGCTGGAGGCCCAGATATCTACACTTGAGCATCTTAGGGAGCAAGAGGTCTTCCTGATCAGAGCAGACCAGACAGTCTTGAGTGGGAAACACACAGAGAAAGTTGCTAGGGAGCAGGATGTCACTTCACATACAATGGAGTTAGATGGTTGGAGGAATGTCACACACAGAAATAGAGAAACCAGGGATTGTTCTGTAAGCTTGCAGCTACATAATCAATTTGAATCTCTCTCTATTATCAGGGATGATAAGGAACAGCAGTAGGGGGAGACTTCAGAGACAGAGTAGGAGAGCCTGAGAGTACCACCACAGGGAATAGTTGCTGCTAAGCTTTAGAGGAGTTGTGTGGTGGTGGTGGGGGACTCCTTGCTGAGGGGTACTGAAGCAGTGGTTTGTGGGCCTGACAAGATGTCTCACGAAGTGAGTTGTCTTCCTGGGGCAAGGATCCATGATGTAACAGAGTGGCTGGCAAGAGTTGTCAAGCCTACTGACTGTTACCCTTTTTGTTTGGTCCATGTAGGAACCAATGGTATTGCAAGGCACAGCCTTCAGAATATCATAAGGGATTATGAATCTCATCTAGTCCTCTCATCTATTCTCCCAGTTGAAGAGCATTGTCCAAGAGGAAAATAGCAGAGATGAATAACTGGCTCCACATATGATGCCACTGGGAACGATTTGCATTTTTGGATCATGGGTTCTGGTTCTATGAAGAGGGACTTTTGGCAAGGGATGGGTTGCATCTCACACCAGTTGGCAGAAATGCTTTTGCAAATAGTCTCAGAAATTTGATCAGGAGGACTTTAAACTGAGTTATGTGGGGGAGGGAGAAAGTATTCTGGAAGTCAAAAGGACTGGAGAAAATAGTCAAACTGTCATAGACATAACAAGGCAAACAGTGCAAGGAACCAACATTGGGAGGCAAAAAAAAAAAACCTTGCACAGGTAGCAATTAGGGGAGGATTCATAGTCTTAGATGTCTATACATTAATGCACAGAGCATGGGAAATAAACAAGATTAACTTGTACTCCTAGCACAACAAAGCAAATATGATGTAATAGGCATCACTAAAACTTGGTGGGATGAGTCTTATGATTGGAATGTAGAAATAAAGGGATATAACCTTTTAAAGAGAAACAAGCCAAACAGGAAAGGAGGAGGAATAGCATTATAATGTATATCAGGAATATTAACACGAGGGAAGAGATCCAGGAAACCAATACTGGAAGCCAAGTGGAGAGTGTCTGGATAAAAATTAAAGGAGAGGGAAACAACAGGGATGTTACTGTGGGAGTCTACTACAATTCAAATTCTGCCAAATCCTCAAGGACTAGCAAATTCCTCACTTGCCTTGAAGACAATTTCATTGTCCAAAAAGGTGGAAGAGGCAACAATGGAGTCAGCTATTTTGGATCTGTTCTTAACCAACATGGATGACCTAGTTAATGGGGTGCAAGTAGTTGGAACATTAGCTGGGAATGACTATGTTTTCCTGGAGTTGGTTATACAGTGGAAAGGAGATGCTAGGCATAGTCAGACACGAATTCTAGACTTTAGCAGAGCTGATTTCAATAAACTTAGAGAAATACTGGGGATGATCCCATGGACTCAGGTATACTAAAAGAGAAGGGAGTTCAAGACGGATGGGAGTTTCTCAAAAGGGAGTTACTGAAGGGACAATTTCAAGCAGTTCCAATGAGGAAGAAAAATAGGAGATGTCTCAAGAAACCAGTATCGATGACTAAGGAACTTACAACTGAGCTAAGTTTCAAACAGAACATGTATAAGAAATGGAAAAAAATGGGGAAATCACCAAAGAGGAACTCAAATAAATAGCCAGCACGTGTAGGGATAAAGTCAGAAAAGCTAAAGCGGAGAGTGAACTCAGGCTTGCTAGAGAGCTTAAGAACAATAAAAGGGTTTTTTGGGTTTTTTTTGGGTATGTCTGCAGCAAAAGGAAGAAGGAAATGATAGGGCCATTGTGTGGTGAAGATGGCAAAATGCTAACAGGGACAGAGAAAAAGCAGAATTACTCAACAACTTATTTGTTTCAGTCTTCTCATAAAAGGCAAAGGGTGCTCAACCTGAGGAAAATGGAGCAGAGAATAAGTAAAGAGATAGTACAGGAAAACCTGGTTAATCTAAATGAATATAAGTCCCCAGGACCAGATGAACTACATCCAAGGGTACAAAAAGAACTTGCAAATGTAATATCGGAGCCACTGACAATAATCTTTGAGAACTCCTGGAGAACAGGAGAAGTCCAAGCAGACTGGAGGAGGGCAAACGTTGTCCCAATCTGTAAAAACTGAAAAAAAAGAGGAACCCAACAATTATCGTCCAGTTAGTCTGACATCAATACCAGGAAAGATTCTAGAGTTCATCATTAAACAGTCTGTGAACATCTAGAAGGCAATTCCATTTGGCAGTGTTAACTGCATTTTTTAGTGCACTGTGAATTAGTGAGCTTGTTTTGTCATCCAAACATGATAAGTCAGGTAAGGCATTAATTTTGCTGGACAGTCTATTACACTACTCATTAGATCTTCTAAGACAGACCAGTGTAATAAAGGTTCAAAGATTTTTCTCCATCCTTTTTCAAATATAGCCATTTGTCCAGTTCAAGCTCAACATCATTATATGCAAGTTAGGGGAATTAGTCATGGGCTTTTGTTCATTCATCAGGATCTTTCCTCCTTGACCAAACGTCAGTTTTGGGTGGTTATGTTTAGGGCTACTTTGGGCCTAACCAAGGTCAGCTTTGTGACTCACTCATTTTGGATTGGGGCTGTGTCAAGAGCTGCTGCCATAGGCTTTCAACTTGATGCCATAAAGCAGATAGGTTGTTGGAGGTCGTCTGCATACCACAGAAACATTAGGAGGCTGCAGTGTTAATTATTGTTTGTTTTTTTCAGAGTTCAAGTACTACTGTGCAGCCACAGCATGGTCTACTGGGCTCCCTGGCAAGCAAGATCGATCCACTTTGTTACTCACTTGGGCCTTGGTGATGTTGTTTGTTTGCATTGGTTGGGCAAGTGGGGTCTCTGCTGGCATGGCCTGTTGATGTTGTTGTTCAAGGAGTGCTGTGGACTTCCACAGTGTTTGTGTTGGTGGTTCATCTGGGTGGCAATGATTTTAGGGCTGCTGAAATGTAAGGCAGCTATTCTACTGGTTCTGCATGATTTCTGCCTTATTAAGCAGTCTTGGCCAAGTGTACATATTGTTTGGTCTGCCATAGCCCCTTGCTGTGAATGGAAATGTGGTGATGGCCATATAGCCATTAATACAGCCTGAAGGTAGGGTAATAGAGAGATTCAAAAGGCCCTTGAGACTGGGCTAGGCCACTATCAGTCCCACCCCTAGATTACATTCCAGAGGCAGAAGCTCTACAGGGTAGATGGTGTTCACCTTTACAAAACACAATATTCTTAATGGATCTGCAGCAAGGTATTCAAGAGGTGTTCAGTGCCGAGGTGGGAGATGGAGCTAAGTGAATGTGTGCCCATATCTGTGGGAGATGGAGCTAAGTGAATGCTTGCCTATATCTGTGGCATAAATATTTGGATTATATTTCAGAAAGCATCTTGGAGACTATTTGGGTGGAAGGGATATTTCTGGAACCACCTCTTTAGGCCTTGTGATCTGGGGGGTGGCAGAAAGAAATTTCCCTTAGGTCTGGCTTGAAAGATAAACCCCATCTTTAATCTTCGCGGATTGGGACGGGAGTTTTATTTGAGATTTATTTCTTTCCAAATCACTTTGTATCAGGTATTTTAATCTCTTCATTGTTTAATACTTTTTAAAGGTTCTAATGTTTTAGTTTGTATATGACTGGGGGGAGAGGAAGGGAGGGAAGGGAATCTTAATTTGATAGTGATTTTAACTGTACTCTGTTTTAATATTTCTTGTAATCCGCTTTGATTCCCACCCGGAAAAGGCGGAATAGAAGTAAATTATTATTATTATTATTATTATTATTATTATTACTTCCTGATGTGGGTCAGCCAGCGAATAACCCTGCTTTTGGGTTGTCATGAAGGGCTCAAGTGTTATCATCCAGATAAGCTGCAGAGGTGATTTAGGGAAAGACACCAGATGCAGCTTCTCCCACACTTGGTTGTTAGAAATTAGTTGCAATTCCATTAAGAATTTATTAAATAGGCCAATAAATGGCCCTGTTTTATCCCATTTCAGTGTCTGGTCTCATTATTCTGGGGTTGGGTAACAAAACACGCCATCTCACATGCAGATAGGGATATTAATATGGAATAAGGTCCTCTGAAAAAGAGGTGCCTACATGAGGAAAACAAGTCTATCAGGAAAAGTGTGAAGCTAGAATTCCTTCCCCTGCCATGCAATTTTCTGTGCAAAGTTTTCTTTCTTTGAAGTGGGGGGGGGGGGAATAATTAAAACACATTATACATCATGCACTTAGAATCTGAAATAATTCAGTCTAGTAAGAGATGCAGTCTGAGAGAATTCATGCTAAACTTTTAGCTAGAAGAGGACATAATCTTGGTTAATGTAGTTAATATCTCTAAAATAGTGTTGCATTCCTTTAAGTGCTGCATGGTTGTCTCATGGTGGCGACACATCAGGTTACAGATGAACGATTCCTGAATGGCTTTGGGTCCCAGTGGTAAGTTTAAAGACTTCAAGTGCTCGTCTGAACACTCAAATGTTAAGTAAACCTTGGGGACAATTGTCTGTAGCCAAAATGGAAGGCTTAGGTTTGTTGCAGTGAATAAATCATAAGGCTAAGCAACGGTTTTGGCTTCATTTTGAAAGCAGGGAACACATTTTGCTCACCAGGGTGCTTTGGGACCTCTCCATTCTAAATGTCTTCGGTGCATTGCAATTGAACACTCCATCAGACTGCAATATGCCTTCCCTCGTGTGTACTTGGTCAACATTTGGAAACAGCAAAAGTAGAGCCAAAGGCAATGAAGAATCCACATCAATTATATTCTTTTCATGTTAAATCTCTTTGCATTGGTGTGAGATGTTTCAGATCAGTTAGTTGATTTTTTTTGACAGTATGGAACAGCTATTCATTCCACAAAGAAGCCACTGTTATTGTTTGTATAGAACAAAATATATGGACACATATGCATTTATCATATCTGTATTCTGTAGTTTGTTCTATGCGACTTATTCAAATATGAATGGGTTGACTCTTTTGCTCTAAGGCTAATAAAAACAAGTAGCTAGAATGCGCAGGATCAAACAAGGAAATGATGCATTTGCCCCAATGTAGGATGGGGGGGGGGATTTTTCTCTCATCCTTCCCCCTTATTTTTTAAAATCATTCTAATTGGACCAAGAATATTCAGTCAGGTTCTTGGCTAAAAGTGAGTGCAGGTTATTTCTCTTGTCCATGTTGCATATGTTGCAAATATTATTTTAAGGATCATATCCTCCCCTATGAACAAGCCCATGCTTCAACATCTGTTGGGGAGACCATTCTCTCTTTCCCACCATCCTCACAGGTACCTCTGGTGGGAAATGGGAGAGGACCTTCTCAGTGGCTGCTCCCTGTCTATGGGACTTTCTTCCCAGATAAGTTAGACTGGCACTCTCCTTGCTTTGTTCTGGCAGACACTTGACAAGTGACTATATGAGGTCCAACATGCTGGATATTGCTAATTATGCTAGGTGTGTGTGTGCGTGTTTTAATGTATGTTTTTGCCTGGTTTTCAAATCATATGTTAACTTTAGCATCTTATGAATAATTATAAGATATTTTGAGTCCCAATCTTGGGAAAGGGTGAGATACAACAACAACCTAAAGCAGTGCAACTTTGCAATGGCATAGCATCTTTGCAGTGAGTTTTCCATCATTTTTTGCAATTTATTCACTAAACCTGTACCCAGTAAAATGACTATTTTGAGTGACTGAGTGTGAAAAGGTGCATAAGATTTCTGCCACATGCATGGGAGGTCTTTTAAGAAGGGTACAGAGGACAACCAATCCATGGCAGGATTAGCTCCATGATGGAAAAGGCTTCTTCCAAAGTGACCTCATGTCAATCATCCTATATCTGTGGCCCTTTCTGGCATTGTTGGCTTTCTGTTTAGTAGAACCACACAATAACACTCCTCAGGTGGAGATGTCATTAACATTTATTGAGACATTCTCTGACCTACCATTACTTCAGGACATTGAGGAACACTGATATACAAAGTAGTCCAGGGAGCAATACCACTCTGTGATTATGTTCTCTGAAGAATTTCCAAGAAAGAAAGAAACAATTTTGGCCAATTGACACACATATGGTACTGGTCCCTGGCTCACTGGGGGCAGGGGAGTTGTCAGCCTCTCACATTAGGTAGCTTAAGAAACACAACCATAGAATATTGAAGCAGTGCAGCCACACACAGCTATGTGACACTTAATGGATTGAATTAGAGATATGTATAGGAATAGACAGAAGTATCAATCTCAGTTTCTCTATTTCTATATTTTTGTCCAGTCTTAACCTTGATTCAAGACATAATTAGTTTTTGTTTTTATATATATTTTAGAAATTTTCACATGAAAATGTGCGTGCATTTTTGTACACAGTTCTTCTAGTATGCACATTTTTGTACACAATTTCAGGGCATACTCGTTGTTATCCACAATGTTTTGGTGTCTGGAAAAGAGACTACGCCAATGCTCAAACAGAGAGATTTAGAAGAATCAGGTAACTTGGTCTTAAGGGATCTTTCCAAGCTTTTATGGGGTCCAAATTCACACAGAACTCCAGAGGCAGACTTCCAAATAAGAAAAAAGTGTTATTTTAAAAGGGGAATAAACACACTCACTCATGTAAGCAACCACGCACACGCACAAGAACTAAGAAATCAAAAGTGGGAGGATGGAATAGATATGAGGCTTCACCAAGGGTGATAATTACCTATGCGGATCTTGACTCCAATCACTGGAAGTCTGGGATGAAGAGAAGACTCAATGTCTCCTGTGGCACATGGGGTTGTGCGTGTATTGAGGTGCAAGGCCAAGCAAACTGAGAGAGTTTCTGCCTGCTGCTAGACTGAGCCAAAGATTGGCTCTAATAGTGCCAATATTTATACCAAAAATATCCCTTGTTGACAGATACCAAGAGGTTGAAAGTATGAAGCATTTTGTAATTGGTCTTCGAGGATAGGAACAGTGAAACAAAACTGAATTGAAAGAGGAGCAATAGACCTGTATTTCCCAGACAAAAAGGGATTCGCCCATACATTGTTTACCTTCCACATGCTTTGTCTCGTGTTTCCTCTTATCTTCTCTATGTGTGTCAAGATTCAATCTATCAGGAGCCTTGGGCAAGTCATAGTGCTAGCCAACAAGCAGAGATTTACTTCAATAGCATGGAATCCACAGCAGTCATAGAAGGGTGACACAGCCAATATGTTTTATTGCAATTTTGATATATAAAAATATGAGGAGTAAATCACCATTTTGCACCATTTTGTTTTTGCAAGTAATTTTTTTCCAACAAAATGCTCCTCTTTCTATGAATATATTCATTTTTGTATCCTACATACACATTATCCTACATCCTACATACACATATTTTTATTTACTTTTTTAATTAGAGAATTCCATTGCAAAATTCAGATAACTTTGTAGTTTTTAAAAGTGTATTTTTTAAAAACAAACAAACAAACAAACCAATGAACTGACTTTCAGTTGCGTAATGTGTATTAGTTCAAATCTGTGAACATACAATTTTACAAATAAATGCAAACCAAGTGAATTATTCTTTTATATCAGGGAATGAGAAAGGATGCCAAAGCAAGTACAAACATTGCCTATTGAATAACTAACTCACCACCCAATGGGCTGAATAACTAAATCACTACCTTATATGTTCATATTTGGACCTAGTAGCTGATCTGTGTATTTCAGCCTCAAATACCTGTACATTTATAATATAACCTTACACCATGTTATCTGGGAATTGTTCCCTGCTAAACTAATGAGACTTCAGAGTAAATGTGATGATGGTTGTACTATTATTGTGATCTAAGTCTCACTAAAGAGCAGGTGGAGGAGTATAAAGAACTGTGTGAACTGAAAAGGAACCAGCGTGGGCTAAGCCAATTTTGGCCAAGGCAGGAAAAATGTTGCAGGGCAGGTATAGCAATGATTTTCACAAATAAGACCTATAAGACAGAAAAAGTTTACCTGCTATGGTGACTTCTATTGTGACTTTTATAGTACTGATTATGCCCCACTTTCTTATTTCAGATTTTTATGTGTCATAAAATACTCCTTGAGGTACTAAGTGGTGAAATAAAGTAATATAACACTGAGATAGCAGGGTGGGTTGTTCCACTTCAGTCTTCAAACAAGGAACCTATCCTTACCAGCATAAATTTGTTGAAGAAAACTATCATTGCAAGGGAAAAGGTTTTCATGAAACTAACTCTCTACTATGACTTTTTTCTCCTTGCAGGAAGGTGAAACAAAAACACCCTAGGGAAACATTCAAATATGTTACGTTATCCTTTGTTCTGCCCCAGTATTTTGAAATTATACAATGTGTTCTATTAAACATTTTAAAATTACAAAAGAGGGTCAGTTTTGACTGGTTTATCAATAGGGATTGAGCATAAGATGAATATTGAGCATTGGGCATAAGATTAATGTTGAAAGCTGTTTTTGACCCTTTAGAAAAGGTTCTAGATCGACCTTGTCACAATTTTCACATAAGTAACATTGTTTCTAGAAATGTGTGTGTTGTAGAAAAATCATGAATTCTTGTGCCACCAAAACACCCATTTTGCACACAAAAAAGCCTGTGTTTGCACAAACAACTTTTGTTATGAGAAGAATGTGCGTGTGTGTGTGTGTTTTTTTAAAAAAAAACACCAAAAATCCTTTATTTTTGTGCAAATGTTTATTTTATTATATATTTATTAAAGGTATATCCCATATCTTCTGTATGGAACCCAAAGTGGCAAAAATGTATTTCTGCACATAATAATTTTTAGGTTCTGAAAATACTGTGCAAAAATGGAATAAATAACCCCCCTTGTGTTATTTTTCTCAAACCGCCCCCCCCCCCAAATGTTAAGATGGGGTTGCACTCCTCCTGAGAGACTGTGTTCATAGCTGAGGGTGCTTCTGTATCTCTCCAAGTCACTTCAGACAGATGTGATGGTCAGAGTGCTTATTACCAGCTTCGGCTGATATGTCAGTTGTGTCCATTCCTAGAACTGGAAGATTTAAAGAGGCTTTAGCACATGCTAGTAACCTCAAGGCTTGCCTTTTCCAGTGCACTCTACATTACACTACCTTTGTACCAAATTTCAGTTAGTTCAAAACACTGCATACAGATTAATTGCTGGTACCTCTAGGAGAGATCACATCACACCAATATTAAAATCACTGCCATGACTGTCAGTTAGTTAATGGGGAAAGTATAATGTTGGTTATTACCTTTAAGGCCTTGTATGGTTTGGTTTCATAATATCTATGGGACAACTTCCTCCCACATAATCAAGTTCTCTGGTGGACATTTACTTAACAACCAGCCAGAACTAGACTGGCAACTGTCATCCATGGGGCATTTTCATTGGCAGCACCTAGACTATGGAATGACATACCCAGAGAAATTTGACAGCTAAACATGATGTGTAAATTTAAAAGAGTATTAAAAATCAATCCCTTCTGACAGTCCTACCCAGCAAATTTTAAATAGATATATTTTTTAACTTTATACTTAGTCTGTTTAAATAGTTTCTGTTTTTAGATTATTTTTTATTCACTCAACATACTTACAGAAAACTTAGACTTCAACTTTACAATACACGCCCTGTAATACATCAAAGAATATTTCTTAGTTTCAATGACTGACACACATAAATTTTTTTAATAAAAACATATTACACTTAACTTTGACATCCGCTCATACAAGTCTTACACTTCTTTACTTTAATAAAAAAAAACTTTATCTGAAAAGCAAACTAAACTGTTTAATTGTCTAATCTGTTTAAATAGTTTTATGTGTTTTAATTTATTTTCTACTCTACCTTGACCCTAGGGGAGAGAGAGATAAGATGAGATGATGATAATGCTGTTGGTGATGATGATGATGATGATGATGATGATGATGATGATGACGATGACGACAATTATGAAAATTGGAAACCCATTTGAGAAAAATACAAGGATACTTTTTTTTTTCTTCCTCTCATTCAGAAGCCAGTATAATTTACTTGGATCCTGAAACTTCCTCAAAACTTGCAGTCTGAAGATTTGTGCTTCTCCTTGACTATAACTGGATTAATTAAAATTGTTCATAACTTTTATTTTGGTCAGAATTAGACAAAAAAAAAAAGTGGGCATAATATCCCTTAGAAGGGGATTAGATTTCCCCAATCTCAAACAAGAGGTTTCATATTGTTTTACTTTAAAGTGCTTTTTTTAATGGACTGTAATAAGTATTATTTATTGTCAGATATTTTCAAGTATAGTCCTGAGTAGTTCCTGCTGGACTAGACCCACTGAATCAATTGTTGAATGATGAATAAAGACTTTTGTAAACCCTGTTGCTTGAAAGTAGCGTGCTTTCAATATGGCTTACAATATTATTTAGGCCTTTGTTGCTGCTTCTCAGGGAGTTGAAGCTGACAAGTTTCAGATGACTAGGTACATGGATTTGTACAAGAGCAGTGATGTTACTGGGGGGGGGGGGCACATTAATTTTGCCTGGCTCTGTGTGACCAATGGCTCTTTAAAAAGCCAGTATGCAGGTAGTTGTAAGAAAATTTTACCTTCAGAAGAATAGAAACAGTATTTTTTGAAGAAGGGATTTCTCATGTATGTGTATTTATTTATGTGTGTAAAATGTCCAGAAATGTACATGCCATGCAGAGGAGGAAACATTTTTAACAACAACAACAACAACAACAAAATCCCTAGACATTTTCAGGAAAATTACAGGAAATATAATTTTTTCATTGACACAAAATACATAGGCCAAATAAGCTGGCTTTCCGCCACTTTGGGGGTGTAGTGTTCAAAGAGAAGCTTCTCCTGCACCACCAGAAACCACCCAATGCTGCTACAAAAAGGAGTCAGTTTAAACCGACTCCTGGTTGGCAGCTTGGGATGACAAGCAGCAACTCACTTTAGCTGCATACCATGCAGTCACCACAGTCCCAGTGCATTCACAGGACTCTTTCAAATGGGAGGAATTTCTCCCAATTCCGAATGGAGCCAATGAGGATTCATGTAAATTCGCTTGTTTAGCGAATTTACCTGAACCCCTGCTCCGTTCGGAAGGCATTCGGAATTACTTCCCATTACCCAAAAATAACCCCCCCCTTGACCGAAATTGCGTGAGAAGCTTAAATTCGCAATAACGTGAAACCCATGATTGCATTCGGAGTGACTTCCCTTTTGCCCGAATTTGCGTGAGAAGAATTAATTCGCAATAATGTGAAAATTTGGAAAAAAATACAAAAATAGGATAATTGAGAAAATCCCCATGTGGCTCTCCCCACAAGAAGCGTTTTACAGAAAAGAAATGGATAGAGATGAAAAATGGTGCACTTACAAAGATTTGTTGGAAATACAAGCAGGAGAAATTAAAATCAGGAGGAGAGAATACTTGGAGGCAAAAGGATTTAATCTAGGATGGTTTCAGTACAGACAACTCTACGAAAAAGCTAAGTATGATATAAAAATTCACTGAATTGCTAATAGGAAAACAGAACTGGAAGAGATTTTATGCGGGAAGAAAGAGAAAATGATTGGAAAAATATATGGAAAGTTGCTGGAACTCCAAATGGAAGACGAGGTAGTGAAAGAGGTTATGATAAAATGGGCGAAGGATACAACTAGAACAATGGGAGAAAATATGGAAAAAAGGATTAAAATATACGGTATCCCAGAACCTAAAAGAAAGCTGGTATAAAATCTTTTATAGATGGTATTTAACACCTGAGAAACTAGCAAAAATGTATAAAAAGACAGCAAATAATTGTTGGAAATGTGGGAAAGCACCAGGAACACTGTTTCATTGTTGGTGGGAATGCAGAGCTGCAAAAAAATACTGGAATATGATCAATAAATTAATCAACAGAATGTTAAACGTTAAAATGGAAATGAAACCGGAGATTTACTTACTAGGAATCTTAGAAGATGATTTAGAAAAAAAATCAGGTAGAATTCTTTTTTACCTGATTACAATAGCCAGAATAATATATGCACAGAATTGGAAAAAAGTAAATATCCCTACCAAAGCAGATTGGATATGGAAAATTTACGATATAATGGAAGCAGATAAATTGACACAGTTCTTAAGAGATGAATCACTTGAACTCTTTTATAAAACATGGAAACCGGCAATCGAATTTCTTAGAGAGGAATGGGGAGACATAGCAACTTTAGGATTGACAGAAAAATTATAGATAATATCATGTTGATAAATAATGTAAAGGAGGTTACAGCAATAATCAAATTGGTAAAGAACAAATTAGCGGATTTAAGTGGATAACTATTAATATTTGTTAATATGATAACAAAAATATAGAAATGAAGTATAACATCAGAAAGGGAACAGGTAAAAATAAGGAGACGGAAAAATATGATTTGAGATAGAAATTCAAAAGTGAGGAAACTCAAGAAACCGTTGTAAGTTTATGTTTTGCTTTGTCTTTTTTTTCCCCTTTGGTTTATTTTTGGGGGTTTTTTTGTTCTGTTTTGTTTCTTTTTTGTTTTCTTTTTTTATTTGTTTTTGGATACGTTAAATTGGTTAAGAAGTAGTAGTAGATACGAGTAATGTAGATATATTTAAGTAAGAAAATAAGGTAGATAAAGAAATCTAGACGAATGTCAGAAGGAATGTATAGATAAAGAAATTAAGAGAACAATAGTAGGTAAGTTAAAGAAGTGGGCAGAGAAGGAAAGAAGGGGAAGGAAATGAGAAAGGGGAAACAGAAGACAGAAGAAAGAAGACTGAAAGAAGATGGAGAAGAAGAAATTGGAATCAATTTACATCTCATGTTATGTTTTATGATTTATTTAGGTTTCATTTGGGTTCTATGGATGTGTTTCCTGTGTTTTTATTTGTTTATTTGTCTTTGAAAAAGCAATAAAAAAATTAAAAAAAAACAATTTGCGTGAGAAGAATTAATTCGCAATAACGTGAAACCCCAGGATTGCGTTTGGATTGCCCTTGGATTATACTTCCAATTTCCCACGTCTGAAAGAGTCCACAGCTGGAGCAGCCAGAGGCCTCTTCTTTGGAGCCATATCCTTCGGCCCATTGTTTACAAAATGAAAGTCCCCACTTTCTCAACTTTTTATCCCAACTTTGTATATAGTAATAAACATGTACTTAAAATGTATAGAGAAGGAGAAGCACATACTGAAATATATACTAATTTCCACATGAGAAAATGGCAGACAAATAAAAAAATAATGTCTCACAACCTATAATAAACAAGAATGGTAGAACATGACACTTTAGTGGATATTTGTAGAGAGGGGGGGAAGAAGAGAAAAGAGGAGAGGAGAAGAGAAGAGAGAAGATTTTCATACTCATCATGAAGGAAACTTTTTGTGGCCTCAACATAAGCATGAGGTAATAAGTGCTAGAAAAGATGGAAAATGCTCATGTGGCCACCCATGCTAGAAAGGGAAAACGGTGATTAATAATCACTGTATAAAATTTATATAATTATAAGGGGGGGGAATGTGAAAGACATAACTGAAGTAGAATTACAAGAACTGGATTTCAAATAATCAGTTTTCCTAAGTGGAATGTAGAATGGTGTGAAATATGGTAAACAGAAAAAAGAGTGGGAGAATCAGATGCAAGAGAATTGAGAATAACAAGCAGAACTTTTCTACCAATATTCCTTTTTAGGGCAGCACTACATTAAGTACAGACGGGGGGCAGGGGGGGGGGAGACACAGCTTACAAAGGTCCATCCTGCTCAATACATTTACTTTGGTTATTCCTTTCATTCACAACCAAGTAATGGATGGTGGTTACCTTATTGCAGACTGAGCTACCATTCAGCAGTCCAGTTGGTAAGGAGTTGCAAAGAAATAATCTAATTTATGTCAGGAGACAAGGAGTCTTCAGTCATATGTAATCATGGTACTGAGAGAATAGGGAGCTCAGACAACAATCCATGGTGTTAGAACAGGTAGTACCAACTTAACTAGAGTCCAATATGGCTGGATCCTGAGTGTTGGAAAGACAGGACATATTGACCACTTATGTGGTCAGAAAATCTTACTGTTCTAGTCATTCAACAGAATTTATTCTTCAGGTGCTAATTCCAAGTAAATATTTTTGGGACATATAGATGATTTAAATTAATGTAAACAATAATCAATATTTTCTATGATTTCCCCCTTTCTGCAAAATTTCTCTTCAAGTATTTTCCTTCCTTGCCTCACCCCCCACTATTACATATATAGAAGCTCAATAGATTTCTTTTTCTTCTCTTCTTTTTTTTAAAAAGTATATGTACATGTCCCTGCATTAATCTCTGAAATGGCATAGTGTCTAAAACAATAGAATCGTTTTGATTTTTAAAGAGAGTCCTCTCTCTGTGTTTAACCAAAGTTAACATAGCAACTCTCAGTCTATTATTTTACCTTCCAGCTCTAAAGAGATGTACAAAGTAACATTAAAGCCTGTTCCTAGCGCTTTAACTATCCTCTTATCTCACTTTTTAAGATCTTTATTGTGGCTTTCAGAACTTTTAAAGAAATCTTAAACACTTTACATAGTTTACACATTTTTTTTTTAAAAAAAATGTTATTAATATAGTCACAATTATGGAACTATTGCCATGACTGTAAAGGCACACTCTGGCCTACTTTACCAGGCAGCAGGCATACTAAGAGCTGGTGATGGGGGCGCACTAGGATTTTTCCATCCCTTCCCACCAACAAGCAAGGTTGTTGTAATTAGAAGGAAGAACTCTTTTACAATTCCTTGTCACAGCTTCCTTCTGTGCCTTGATCACCAGCTGAGTGAACCACCATGTCTCAGTGCAGCTTTAGGTTGGGGGGAGGTCAGACCAGGAGGTACTTCTTTGTTATGCATATGTAACTAAGAAGGCAATGTAGAATATGGGTCATTATGATTAAGGCTGCATCCATACTGCAAACATAATCCAGTTCCACACTGCTTTAATTGGCATGAATCAAGACATTTAATCTCCTCTGTCAGAGAGAGCTCTGTTACCACAACAAACTAAAAATCCCAGGATTCCATAGCATGGAGCCATGACAGTTAAAGCGGGGTCAAACTGGATTATTTGTACAGTGTGGACACAGCCTAAGTCTTCCTTTTGTTTCTCATTATTTTTGAGCCTCAGTTACAGGAGTGTCTCAAACTGTGGGCTGGAACAGATGGGCAGGAAAAAGCAGTTCAATCCTGCATTTTCCAAAAAGTGGATTGAAACCCTGCTGTCTGCATGGCACACTCCCAAGGTGGACTGAACATCTACAGGCTGTCCACACTTCATGGCTTGAAGACATGCCATTCAATTTTTATTTTTATTTTTTTCTACCTGCCCACCATGTATACTCATTATCAAAGAAACACACCACCAGTGACTTCCAATTACCTCTTCTTACTCAGATGCTGGAGTCCTGCACTTTTGCCAGGCTGTTTACATGCTGGTGCAAAGATGCACTTTTGCTGCCTTGAGTCAGAGTATCCCAGCTTTCTTTTGCTCTGTTTTTCAGTCTTGGAGTGCAGATTAATTTAGCTTCCCAACCACTTTTGCCTTGTACATCATCTAAACCTTCAAAGGGTCTGGAAGCTATTTTATTTTGCTTGTGTGTTTCATCCCTATGTTTGGAGAAAAATTAAAAAAAAATACCACCATAAAAATAAAATAATAATAATAATAATAATAATAAGCACAATAAAAATACTACCATAAAAAATAACAACCCTTCAAAGGTTGTATTTAACTATTTGGGAGGTATAAGTGATATAGAGAGTGTACAGACTGGCAGTTTATGCCGGCCTGCATGCATAGTAGGGATGAGTGTCCACACGCTCAAAGTCCTTGTAGCACCGCCCTGGAACGATCTTGATGCATGGCCATCCACACGGTGTGCACCATGATAACATTCCTCGGGCACAGCACCCAAACAAAGTTGTGCAGAAGGGGCATCATGACACCACGCCATGGCGCTTATGATGCCCTGTCCAAGAAGCTGCCCAGAGCAGCTTCTTTTTGGGAGTGAATTGGTTCCATAGCATGCAGCTGCTGCAGGACCGATCCAGGGCAAGAAGAGGCAGCTAGATGTCGCCCATCTGTACAGCCTGATAATGCCCTAAAATGTAAGAGTATCTATTCAAATGAAAGATTTTAAGAACAGTTGTTAGGAATAAACATGCACTAAATTATAATTATTCCTCTGCTTTGTCCATTTACCAAATTTCCATCACTGCAAAAAGTGGCAATATGTTGTTCACAGCAGAATCTTTAGAGGAGCCATTAAGACCTCTTGCAAACCTTTTACACTTCTTTTATATCTGTCAATGCTTTAGTACTTTCCCCTCTTCCCCTGTGTGACATTAAATGGAGCAAAAACAGCTAGAAGCAAGAGGGAGTAAAGGCTTGAACACACTTCATTGCTTTGTTCAAAGTGCATTAACCAATAACTGGTCAAGGAGGAAAAAGTTTCCTGAATGTGGAAGAGAAGGAGAAGAAAGTGATTAGAAGTTTGCTGACAAACTCACATGGATCCACTCTGATTTGGAAACCATTTTACTGCAGGTGTAGTAGATGTAACTTTGGTTTATCTAGCCATAATTGGATTGGATGTTTTTCCATTTCTGTAGCCTGAGGATGTGGACAAGATTTTTGTAGAGGTAAAGGTCATTGCATGTGTTATAGACTCTTTTTGATGCATTAAAACCATCAGAGGGATCTGGCCAAGTGGGTAGAGGGAGTGGTCAGTGCCTCATTACTGCAAGGCAGAATTTCAACTTGTCGAAAGGAGAAAGTTATTAAATTGTTTTTGAAAAAGTGCTCCTTGCAGTCTATTGAATTGGATCCCTATTGGCCATGTTCCAACATCTCACCTTTAGCCAAGGTGTTGGAGTGTGAGGTGGTGCCCTCTAAGGATTTCTGGGTAAAAAGCATTATCTAGGTCCACATCAGTCTTGTTTCAAGTCCAATTGTGCTGCAGTTACAGATTTGGTACCTTGGTGGCTGTCCTGCCTTGGGAAATGGACAGGGGGATTTTATACCTTTTGATTTTGATGTATTCCTCAGTAGCTTTCAATGCCATGATATCCTTCTGGGCTGCCTCTTTGCTTTGCTTTGCAGTGGCTTCATTTGTTCCTGGATGGGTAAGGCCAAAGGGTGGTGCTGTGGTACTCATGTGCAATGCCTTTCTTTTTGGCCTATGTGGTTTATCAGAATTTAATTTTGTCCTTTATGCCAATATAGAAGTGAAACTGCTAGGAAAGATTGTCCAATGTTTTGGGTGAAGTGTCATGTTTAATGAATATCACAAATACTATAATATTTCTTTTCTACACATTCCTAGTAGTAGTAGTAGTACTAGTACTAGTATTTGGTATAAACCAATGATTGTAACTAATGGATAGTATGAAGATAAGCAATTTGGCTCTTAATCTGAACATAACAGCGGTGCTCCTGTTATCCAGAAGGCAGATTAGAGAACATGGATTCAGCCTGTGTTGGATGGAGTTATAATCACAGCCACCAAAATCACAGCCTTCCAACTTGGGTGTATTTCTGGATGCCACCATGAATCTGAAAGCTCTGTTTTCTGCACTGACAAGAAGTACAGTTTTACAGTTAAAGGTTCAATACCAGGTGCAAATTCCTAGAGACCTCTGATCTGTCCACAGTGACAACTAGTCTTAGACCTTGTACAGACGGGCAGTTTGGGCTGCATTGGGGGCAGAGCATGTCCCGGCTCCACCACCAGGGCAGCGTGACACTGTGGACTCTTTCAAACGGGGAGGAATTTCTCCGAATGGAGCCAATGCGGATTTATGTAAATTCGCTTGTTTAGCGAATTTACATGAACCCCTGCTCCGTTCAGAATTACTTCCCATTACCCGAAATTAACCCCCTCCTGCCCGAATTTGCATGCGAAGCTTTAATTCGCAATAAGGTAAAACCCATGATTGCATTCGAATTGGCTTCCCTCCTGCCCGAATTTGCATGTGAAGAGTTAATTTGCAATAACATAAAACCCATGATTGCATTCAAATTGACCTTAAATTATACTTCCAATTTAGCCTTGTATGAAAGAGTCCACAGAGCCACACCACATGGTGTGTGACATCATGGCATTTCTCTGGCACTGCTTCTACATGACATAGTGCTGAAGGAGAGCTGTAAAGCCATGGTGCTGTGGCTATTGCACCCTTTGCAGGGTACAAAAAGGAGCCACTTTTTGTGGCTCCATTTTGCACTCTGCAGATGACAGATCAGGGCCACAGCATGCAGTTGCTGCAGTCCCCATCTGGCTGTAAAAGGGATAGCTGGAGGCCGTCCCTTCGGGGCTGTCTGTTAAACCCCTTTGTTGCATATTATTTGCACTATTGTAACCCAATCTACTTGAAATTGCTTTTTAAAAGTATTTGGAAATTTCAGCTGGCCCAAAGAGCTACAGCCACCACAATATGTGTGTGATACTTAAAAGAAGTACAAAAGATCCTGTCACAACAGCACCACTAGCTTTCTGCTTGTTTTCCATGCTGTTCAAGCTGCTTGATATGAAAAGCAATGGAAGCTTTATGTGCTTAAGGCCCACGTTATCTGAAGAAACATATTCATAGAATCATAGAAATTTAGAGTTGGAAGAGACCACAAGGGCCTTCCAGTACAACCCCCTGCCGTGCAGGAACTCCCAATCAAAGCATTTCCGACAGATGGCCATCCAGCCTCTGCTTAAAAACCTCCAAGGAAGGAGACTCCACCACCCTCCGAGGGAGTGTGTTCCACTGTCGAACAGCCCTTACTGTCAGGAAGTTCCTACTAATGTTGAGGTGGAATCTTTTTTCCTGCAGTTTTCATCCATTGTTCCCAGTCCTGTTCTCTGGAGCAGCAGAAAACAAGCTTGCTCCCTCCTCAATGTGACATCCCTTCAAGTATTTAAACAGGGCGATCATATCACCTCTTAACCTTCTCTTCTCCAGGCTAAACATCCCCAGCTCCCTAAGGTGTTCTTCATAGGGCAAGGTTTCCAGACCCTTCACCATTTTAGTCGCCCTCCTTTGGACACGCTCCAGTTTCTCCACATCCTTTTTGAATTGTGGTGCCCAGAACTGGACACAGTATTCCAGGTGGGTCCTGACCAAAGCAGAATAGAGTGGCACTATTACTTCCCTTGATCTAGACACTATACTTTTATTGATGCAACCTAAAATTGCATTGGCCTTTTTAGCTGCTGCATCACACTGTTGACATCTAAGCCTGCCCACATTTTAAAATCTTCAGAAGACGTCATTCTCTTCATCCAATAACCTATCTATCTATCTCTATATCTATCTATCTATCATCTATCTATCTATCTATCTATCTATCTATCTGGCAGGAATACAGTGCAGGTTTTTCTTTGTGGCTGCTTGTAGATGCTAGAACTCTTTGCCAGAGAGGCTATGCTGGCTCCAATGTTGTCCTTTCAGTGGCATATGAACGCTTTTATTTTGACAGGCTACTTGGAACTACCTGGACATGTGGAAAAACTTTTAACAATGTGCTGTATTGTCTAAATTTGTTTTTACTTTTATTGCTTTTATTGATAGCTTAATGGTATTTTAACATTCATTATGTTTTTACAATGCAAGTTTTTATTTGAATCTGCTTAATTTTTACAATAAGTCACTTTGAGTCCCACAGTTGAGAGAAAAATTAAGAAGTAGGAGCAAGAGGAACAAGAAGAGGAGAAGCACGTCACAGTTGTTTCCCTGACATTCTGTGTGTGTGCATGTGTGTGTGCACAGGCATGTGTGTGTGTTAGACTGCATTCCTTTGACAAGCCTGGCTGTTTTTTGTTGTTGTTATTTTATTTGTATATAATTGTATAAATCAATGATGATGACAACTATGATGAAGACGAGGACGATGAATGGATGAATGAATGAATGAAAGAATGAGGCCAACTATAATATAGAGTAGGTTGCACTTGCCCCACCCTCACTCCAAAAAACAAAAACAAAAACCCTGAACTTGCTGAAGAATATTCCTATGATGTTTGGTTCATCTAAGATCAGGTTAATTCAGCTAGTGGCAGTAGTATTAGAACTATTCTGGCAATATTAATCAAAAGCTTTTATGTCTGTTAATTTTCTCCTAGAGATAGGTGTATGGCCACATCCACAAAAATCCCTTAGCACATTATAATACAGTATATAGTCTTCAGTAAAGCTTTAATCAAAATAAGTGTTTAACTTTTCTGACGTGTTGAAAAGATATGTTAACACTTATTTAACCAGACATAGCATACATCCCAAAGCCCCATGATGACACCGTCCTGAATAATTGGGTTAGAACAGAATACATCATGTTCAGTAAGTGAGCTTCATAAACAGGAACATTAAGCTGTTCCAGAGATTTTAAAGTTTTAAGGAGCAAAGGGTAGTTGGGAAGTGTTTCATATGTAGGATTGTTTTATATAAAGCTCTAAGAGCTTGAAGCTGAAGTCAGTATTTTTGGTTCTTCACAGTCACAGATCAATGGGTCACAAATGGATTTGGGGAGAAAAGAGAGAACAGATGTCAAGACACATTTGATCATACAGAGACCCATAAACTCAAGAAATGGCCTATGGAGCTGGATTGCTGAGGCAAAAAAAGATTGGAACCTTTCTTGAAACAATTAAATAGCATCTTGGGAGAGAGAGTGAGCACTAAAATGGGTTAGGTCTGATGGGTTGAGTGTTCTTTAGTCATGCCAATATTATCTCCTGTGTTTATTTTTCTCTTCTGACCCTGGCTTTCCAGAGCACTGCCTTTAATCTATCTGTTATGTTTGTGTTGGAAGTTGTGCCCTGACTTAAAAGTGGAAACTGGCAAGTTTTTGTTTTTAGTAAGGCCTAGCACTCAACACACCGAAAACTGTTTATTGACAACTTTAAATGTAATGATTTAAACCAAGTGTATCAGGTCATGGTAACTGGTTGGTATGAGTTTTTCTCCAGGTTTCTTTATTGCAATTAAATCCCCTTTTACACATTCCTAAGACCACATGATGGTTGCTGCCTTAGTGTTTGCTTTAGCATCATTTCCAGTATATAAAAACTCATATGGTTATTTCTAATGTTTGTAAATAGCCCAATAAAATCCAACTGATTTCTTCTGCATTTGGAATGCTAATACTTTAGTACTGTGCTTACAATAATTTTGGATTTGGGTTAAAGTGCTAACACTTAAGCAGTGTCTTCTGCTGAGCTCCATCTACCAAGATAATAGACAAACTCTATCTATAATGATGATCATCACTCTCGTATTATGCATTTTTTTCACTATTTCCTATCAATTACGAGAGTGGTGATATGAAGCTAGTAAGATGTGTCTGAATGCTATCACTACCAAGGCCAAAGTAAAGAAATCCAGAAAACATTGTTCTGACACTAGATAATATTTTCACTGTCCTTTGGCTGAGTACACCATTTAAAAAAATACTGACAGAGATGTGTGTCACAACTTCTTTAATATCTTTAAAATTCAAGTAGGGAGGCTTTTATACAGAGTGTGTGCTTTGGATATTTTTTAAAAACTTTTGTATGATTTTGATGTCATTTTGCACTCTTTTTAGATAGTGGATTTTAATTGTTTTTAATTTTTTACTCTAAAATCCTTTAAATGATTTTATCTGTGAGCCACCTTGGATCCCTTTCTGGGAGAAAAGTGACATTGCAATAAAATAAAATAAATAAACAAACAACCATTCATGAAAATGTTACTCTTAGTTCATTTCTCTTTTTTTTAAATGTTACAAACTAAATTATACTGATATCTTCTATTGTACATAGTCATTTAGCTGTTTTGATTTTTGACTACTAGATTTATATGATGCATCCAAGATGAAAAATGTTTCATGATGAAAGTGTTTCCCCTTTTTCAAGTGAGCCTGTTTTACCTATTTGAGGCACCATCTTTTTAAAAAAATTAGGCCTAGATAAAATTGCTAATCCTGGAGAACCAACATGGCATAGTGGTTTAAATGTTGTACTACGACTCTTGTGACCAGGGTTTGATTCCCCACTTGGCCCACTGTGTGACCTTCAGCAAGTCACAAGCTCTCAATCTAAGGGGAAGGCAATGACAAATCTCCTCTAAACAAATATCACTTTAAGATCAACAGAAGTTTTTTAAAAAATGACTGGAAGGCACACAACAACAGCAACAAATTAAAGTTGAATCAATTTCCAAGTGGGAAGTCAACATATATGCAAATTAAGGGATGTAATTATCCATTAAGTTTTTTTCATAAATGGAGAAATTAGTAATTTCATCAATTTTCCTCTAATATCTAATATCCTCTAATATCTGTGCAGATATTAACTCTGGTAGGTATAGATGCTCCAACAAATTCCTGATATGCCTTAAAGATTATTTCCTGTTTCAAAAGGGTAGAGGAAGAAACAAGAGAATCAGTAATCCTGGACTTGACCCTAACCAATAGTGAGGAGTTGGCCACAATAATCAAAGTAGTCAGTACTTTAGGTGAAGTTTAATACTTTAGGGGGAAGTGACTATTAAATGCTAGAATGAAATGCTAGAACTCACAATTGTTGGACAGGAATGCTAGAGTATATTCAAACACAGCCCTTGGGTTACAAGTTGATTTTTACAAGTTTAGGCCCATGGCTAGACATGCTATTTTGATGACAATGCAGTGATCAGTAGGAGCCTGCACTGTTTTTTCAAGGACAAATATTGACAAACTAATCTTATATTATAATCAATCAGGTTTTTAATTTAGTGAAAGCCAGTGTGGTGTAATGGTTTGAGCATTTGCCTATGAGCTGGAGATCAGAGTTCAAATTTCCATTCAGCCACGGAAACTCATTGGATGACTTTGGGCAAGTCACAATCTCTCACCCTCTGAGGAAGGCACAGGCAATCCACTTCAGTCTAGCTTGGTAGATGGTGGGAATGCTGTGCTTGTCTGGATTTGTCTGATTTATCTGGATTTCAGCAAAGCATTTAATACTCCCATAATATTTTGATTATTAAACTGATTAAATGTGGAATAGAAAGGGATCCATCAAAAGATTTCATAACTGATTGGAAAACTATGCTTAAAGTATTGTTACTAATGGCTGTGCTTCATACTGGAAGGAGGTCTTGGATAGAGTGCTTCAGAGTACTAGGCTCATTACTCTTCATCACTTTTATGAATGTCTTAGATAATGGGATGGAAGGAATCCTTATCACATTTGCAGATGACACAAAATTGACAGGTGTGGCTAACACATTTAAAGATAGGAACAGGATTCAAAATAACCTAGATTAACTAAAAAAAAAATGGGGAAAGTGTAATAAAATGAAATTCAGCTGGGAAATTAGGCCCAACAATGGCATTATCTTTCTGCTTGATGGGAATGTGTGCTTCTCTGAGGAAAGACATTGCAGCAGCATGTCAGATAGACTTTTGCTGGAAAGCTAGATTAAACGTGCTAGCTACTGGGCAGCTACAGTAATGTGGGGTGTGTGTGAGAGAGAAACTGATGGACAATGTTTCAGAGACAACAGCAGTGGCACTATAGCTAACACTTGTTAATACTGGCAAAACAAGGCATGAGACAACCCTTTTGAATGTCTTTAGCCCTGAAACCTCTATGATGAGAATGCAAAATGAAACAAAATAGACTTTTAGAAGATGAAACTCCTAGGTACTCATCTGCAGGATGACACACAACACAGATACACAGGTACTAAGCCTTGCCACAAACCAAGATACCAACTCTGCCCACACGTTTATCTAGGAAATGTCATCACAAGACCTAACGGTATCACCCACAATATTAGGGGACCTTCATGTACTCATCCTCCAATGTGATCTATCCTATACTGTGTCAGCAATGCCCTTCAGCATTCTACATTGGAAAAACAGACCAGTGCCAGAGGACATAATTTGTGCCAGAGGACATAACTGAGATTTTAGGAATGGGAATGCACAAAAACCGGTGGCAGAACATTTCAGTCTCCTTGGGCATTCCATCTCAGACCTCAGAACAGCAGTCATTGAATGAAAGAACTACTAAGGTAGATTGGAAAGAGAAACAGCAGAACTGGAAATTATCCAAAAACTGGAAATCATCCACATACAGTCCCTCAGGGATTAATTGATTGAACAAAGATAATGGATTTCTGACATACTACACACACTACACACACTGACCCCATCCTCATGGGGGTGCTCTAAATCCATCTATTCCCCTCACCACAGACTAGTCCTATTGTAAAGTTGGTTCTGCCAGTTCATCTCCATTCACAAACACAAATTTACTGTGTCTCTGTGCACTAACAACCATCATTAGAACTTGATCTGAAATTTCATTTCCATACACAAAGTATTTGTAATTTGTAATGGCGTGTGTGTGTGTGTGTGTGTGTGTGTGTACCTGGCTTCCACTCCATCAAATGCATCTGAGGAAGTAGACTGAAGTCTATGAAAGCTCATGCTGCTAATTTCTTTCTTTCTTTTAGTCTCAAAGTTGCAACAATATCACTCCAAGGGAGTGTGTTCCATTGTGGAACAGCTTTTATTGTCAGGAATGTCCTCCTAATGTTGAGGTGGAATCTCTTTTCCTGTAGCTTACATCCATTATTCTGGGTCCTCTTCTCTGGAGCAGCAGAAAACAAGCTTGCTCTCTCCTCAATGTGACATCCCTTCAGATATTTAAAACAGATATTTAAAATCATATCACCTCTTAACCATCTCTTCTCTAGGCTTAACCATACACAGTGCCGTACAGCTCTCACCATAAGTCATGGTTTCCAGACCCTTCACTATTTTGGTCGCCCTCCTCTTGACACACTCCAGTTTGTCAACATTTTTTTTTAAATTGTGGTGCCCAGAACTGGATACAATATTCCAGATGAGGTCTGACCAAAGTAGAATAGAACTGCGCTATTGCTTCCCTTGAACTAGACACTATACTTTTATTGATGCAGCCTAGAATCACATTGGCCTTTTCAGCTGCCACATGACAGTGTTGACTTGCTATAATTGACTTGCTATAACCAAGGTCTTTAAGCAAAGGCTGGATGGCCATCTGTCAGGGATGCTTTGATGGAGAGTTCCTGCATGGTAGGGTGTTGGACTGGATGGCCCTAGTGGTCTCTTCCAACTCTACGATTCTATGATTCTATGACACATGTTCAATTTGTGGTCAACTAGATCCCTTTCACATGTAGTCTTGTCAAGCCAGGTGTCCTCCATCCTTTATCTATACATTTCATTTCATTTATTTTTGCCTAAGTGCAGTAATTTACATTTATCTGTGTTGAAATTAATTTTCTTAGTTTTGGCCCAGCTTTCTAATCTATTAAAGTCATTTTGAATTTTGATCCTCTCCTCTGGGGTATTAGCCACTCCTCCTGATTTGATGTCATCTCAAAATCTGACGTAATATGCAATATAAAACAAAACTTAAGTACCTGTTTTAATATATTTCATATGGATTACTAAATTCCGACCTGGATTTTAGTCTGAATGGAACAGATCAGATATTTTTGTTTTAAAAAATGATGAGAATTAAATTCTTCAGCCAACTCTATCTTACTATAGGCTATACTGGCAATGACTACTTGGAGTGTTAGTGTAATGTCATGTGAATATCCTGTGTTCCTCATGTATGTGCCTATAGTCCCTACAGTAAATTTTGAAATTTTTCTCAAATCTGTTTCAGCTATATTCAAAACTATTACAGATTACTTTTCCAGAGGAACATCAACATTCACTTTGAACATTTGGTGACACTAGAACATTAAATTAAAGGTCTTTCATTGTCCTGTGCTACTCAGGTCCCTGAATTTAACTGAAGTTGCAGTTGTTTGGATTATTGATTTCAGTACTGAGAAATGAACATTGGATGTGACAGATTCCTATCTGCCTGGCCTGAGGAATGCTACCATATAAGGGAGGTTATTCAAGTGTGAAGTTCAGAAAATAGAATTTGTGCTCTATATCTGGCACAAACATATTTGAGTCATACAAAGTGATTGACTATCTCTTAGTACTTAAAATTAATTAGAACTTAAGATGCTGCAGAAGACACTGTGAAGATTTGTAATTATATATTGTAAATCCTAGCTTCTTTTCTAAGATTTCAGATAATAAATAATAGCTTATTGTCCTATGTTCTCTTTACTGTCCTGGCCATTTTACCAATCTGCTCTGATATATCAGCTCAATTACAAGTGGCAAATCTTTGCTAGGGAGAGTCTATTATAGTGGATATAATCAACGACAAACTGCAGTCAGTGAAAAGCTACCGAAAAGTTTACATTGTAATGAGTAATCATGAAGCAAATGCACTTCCAGGGTTTGCTCAAGGTGGATTTGACTTCCACTTCCTCTTTGGGCAGAAATGGCCATACTGCCTAATACTGTGGCATGTGAAATATGAACGTGGGAGAAAGTTCAAGTTTGTCTTTGTAAGGCTCTCTTTAATTCCTCCCAGCCTGTTTGCTTTGGTACCAACTCTCCCTCAGATCTGTGACATCCTGGGAAGTAGGTCAATGATGTGGTAAATATGTTTGTGTCTCTCTGTGTTTTTGTGTGTGTGTGTGTTTGTGTGTACAGTCAGATTGGCCACAGGCCGTATCTGTCAGTGGTTTTGATTTGTCTGATTTGATTTCCCTCTTTCTCACAAGAGATAGTGACAAGAAGGCAATAAAAACAATATCATGCTAAGCACCTTGAGGCACCTAGAGGTGATGAAAGTCTAACTTGACTTTGCTGTTACTGCCAGCCAATTTGAAAAAAAAAATGCAACAAAAAAGTGATTCTTGGCACATGTTGGACTTCACTCACTGAACTCTGATGGTGCAACCATTTATGGACACCTTGGTCCATCCTCATGCTGGATAGGTGGTGAAAAACATGAACTCCCATTTTGGACTACCGGCACATCATGTCACACTATAAAAACCTAGAGGAGACATTAATCAAGATCTCTGGAAAATATTGGGTGCCCACTCACCATTTAATCATAAGTAATAATGTTTTAGTTCTTTGTTCCACTAACATCTCTGGTGTCAGCATACTGATGGAGGAGGTAATGTATGCACATAATTTAAGATCAATTTTCTTGACCACTTATCTTCTGGTGTACAAAGAGTTCTGTGCATGACAGTAGACTCTACATGGCTTGACTGCCTACATGGGTGGTTTCAGTGTCTAGAAATCAATGTGAGCAATAGTTATTATACTTGAGTGGCTAGTCAAAAAGAATTGACAATTAGTGGTGATCCTTGTAGTCACTGAGTGATCAGAACCTTCAGTGAAAGTTAGTATTATTACAGACATCATCATTCTTCCAGTGAACCAGATTTTGGGATTTATTTATTTTTTTAAAAAAAAAAAACAAAATAAAACACTGATGCCCATTATTTATGCTAACAAGACAACCATGCTTCTCTGCCTGCCCAATACTCAACTCAGATTTTTAAAGGATGAATGTTGACATCCCTTGATCTGAATGACTTCTTCTCTCCCATCTAGTAGAAATGATATGAAGTTGTTATCACTCCCTGTCCCTCTCCAGTTTTTGTTCCTTTTATTGACCTGTATTGTTTACAGAAAGGTAAAAGACGTTACTTTTTTAAAAAAAAGTGACAGCTGCATAGAATAGTATATGTATAATTCTATTCTGTGGTAATAGTGTTGTTTATACTGTGGAACTAGTGTGAAATACAAATGTGTTGCAAAGCATATGTTGCAAACATATTTCATGTTATATCTGTGCCTTCAAGTCACCTGTCATCTTATGATGACCTGATTAATTTCATAGAGGTGTCTGAGGCAAGGAATACTCAGAGGTGGTTTTGCCAGTTTCTTCCTATTTATATTGTTAGTGATTGCTACTTTTCATTTTCATTTAACAGTACCTCCAATGTAGTAAGAAGACTCCTGTGTGTTTTCTCTATTTGGTACCAGTTACTTGCATTTAATATTTGTGAAAGTGCTCAGATGCTTCTATCACAACTTTGTTTTCTTTGTGTATTATATATCAGCATTTGAAAATTTGGAGACATTTTAAGGCACTGAATTAAGGTGCCCAGAACTGTATTCCAGGTGAGGCCCGACCAAAGCACAGGAGAGTGGTACCACTACATCCCTTGATCAAGGCACTATACTTCTCTTGATGCAGCCTACGATCACATTGGCATTTTTAGTTGCCACATCACACTGTTGACTCATGCTCAATTAATGGTATACTAGGACTCCTAGATCCCTTTAAGTCAGGTGTTTCCCATTCGATATCTAGGCATTTCAATTTATTTTTCTGCCTAATTGTAGCACCTTACATTTCTCCCTGTTGATATTCATTTTGTTAATTTTGGTGCAGTTTTCTAATCTATTAAAATAATTTTGAATATTAGCTAATCCTCCTAATTTGGTGTCAACTGCAAATTTGATAATCCTGTCCTCTATACTTTCATCCAAGTCATTGATAAAGATGTTGAATACCACTGGGCCCAGGATAGAACCCTGTGGCACCCCACTGTCACCTCTCTCCAGGATGAAGAGGAACCATTGCTGAGTACCCTTTGAGTTCAGCCAATCAATCAATTACAAATCCAATGAACAATATTTGTCCGTCTCCAGTTTTCTGGGACTTCTGTTCTACAGGAATTCTGAAAGATTATTGACTGGCTCTAAGATTACTACTGCCAGTTCTTTTAATACTCTTGGATGGAGTTCATCTGGCCCTGGAGACTTGAATTTATTTAGATTAATCAGGTATTCCTGTACTACCTCATTACTCATTCTGTGCTGCATTTTCCCTACTGTATCCTATGCTCACTTTCCTCAGGTTGAACATCCTTTTCCTTTTGTAAGAAGACTGAGGCAAATAAGGGGCTGAGTAGTTCTAGCTTTTTCCTGTCCGCTATTAGCATTTTGCCATCTTCTCCACGCTGTGACCCTACTACTTCCTTCTTCTTCCTTTTGCTATGGACACAATCAAAAAGTCCCCTTTTTATTGTTCTTAACCTCTCTAGCAAGCCTGAGCTTATTCCACATTTTAGCTTTTCTGATTCCCCCCCCCCCCCCCATGTGCTAGGTATTTGTCTGAATTTCTTTTTGGTGATTTCCCCCTTTTCCCATTTCATATACATGTCCAATTTAAAGTGTAGCTCAATTGAACATTCTTTAGTCATCCATTCTGGATTCTTAAGATACCTCTTTTTTTCCTCCTCATTGGAACTGTTTGAAATTGTGCCTTCATAATTTTGCCTTTGAAAAACTCACATCTTTTTTATTACTCCTGACCATGTGATCACACCCAATATTTCCCTAAATTTACTGAAATCAGATTTCCTATGGCCTAGAATGTGTGTATGACTTGCTTGGCTTTCCCCTTTCCACTTCACAAGAAAAAAAAAAAAAAGATCTAAAATAGCTGAACCCCTTATTGCCTCTTCCACCTTTTGAACAATGAAATTGTTTTCCAAGCAAATGAGTTATTTTGTCATAACTTGCCTCTAAAAGGGACATTGATTTGATTTACCCTCTAAATTAGCACTCCTATCAAATCTACATCCATTTATAATCCTGCATAGCAAACATCACAGGTATTGCATTATGAGTTTATGGATATCAAAGGAAAAATGCATTGAACTTTAAATAACTATGGTATGTGAGTACTTTCCCCCCCTGCTCTGTCAATTATACAATGTTGAAAATACTATTTTTGAGTGCATTACCTGTTGACTATACAATAATTGGAGTGGTCTCCATAAAACTTCCAAAGTCAGAGTTAATGCATAGAGCAATAGTTATAGTTAGGTATTTGATCTTATCCATGAATTATTTCACATACACACCAAAATACTCTAGGGCTATTTCTTTATTTGCTCTAAAATGTACAGCTGTGATCTTACTTTTGACCAATCTAAAAATGTACAATTAGATTGATATCCTGTTTACCACCACATTAAATAATACAGTCATCCCGCCTTAGTCATAGCTTGAAAATATTTTTAAAAATGTATAAATTCTAAATAGCAAATGTTGATTTCCATTTTATATAAGTACACCATTTTGCCATATCATAGTAGTTTATCTTTATCTTTGATCTTTAGAAGGCTTCAAAAAAGCCCTAAAGACACATCTGTTCCGGCAGGCCTTTCCAGAGAAAGTGAACACCTCCTGGCTCCAAACCTAGACCCTAGTGTCTTCAAGCCTTCCTTTCCTGTGCCCCCCCCCCCATATAACCTAGGTTCTTCAGGCCCATTTCCCTGTTGCTGCTTTTTATTGTCTTGTTTTATTCCATGTTTTTAACTCTACTGTGATTTAATTTTCTTCTTAAGGCAGGTGGTGAGGGAAGAGACGGGATATTTTAACTGACACTGTTTTAACTTTTTCTGTAAATTGCTTGTTCAGAGGGGCGGGCTAGAAATAAATAATAATAATAATAATAATAATAATAATAATAATTGTTGACTTTAGCAATCATGGATTTTGTTATCCATGGTAAGAACACTCTGGCCCAAGCAGTGAGAGCAGAACTTGGGGCTCATTCTATCCAGTTCCAGGTTTTGATAAAAGTCTTGAATTACTGGCTAATGATATTCAAAATGGACTCAGGGAGACTCCCTAAAATCTGCTTAGAAGAACAGCTAGATATTCGGTGACCAAACTTTTGGACATTACAGTTATTCCAACTAATGTACCAGCTAGGCTTTTCCTCCTTATCTACTTTCCTCTGGTCATACAACCCAGGAAACATTAAAACAAAGAGTTTCGGATATCAGTGCCCAAACAGACATAGCTTTTTGGCCAGTTCAAGTCTCTACATTGGTTAGCCAAAAATAAAGAAACAAAATATGCAGGAGGTTTACACTACCTAAGGGAGGTGAACCACTGGGAAAACTATAATATTATGAAGAAGAATCTACCACAGATTAACAAGAAACACATACATCTACAAGCCAGCAGTAAGTAAATCCATTTTCTGTAGCTTTATATAATAATACCAAAATCATGAAAAGTGTATCCTATACAGCAATGTGTTCTATATTTTCAAAATAGTCCACAAAATAATCAGTGACACTTGTAGTGAAATAAGGCTTCATGTTGGTGGCAATGTCCTTAAGTCCTGGAGGGTAATGTCCTTGACGGCTACCTCCGGAGAATTGTGAGCCTGTGAGTCCGTTTTGACTTGTTAAGGTCTTCATCAGCATTGACAAGTCATGTGAAGCCAGATTAGTATTTCAATTGTAATTTCATGTTGCACAAACATAGATCATCAGACTTAACAATAGTCAAGTTCCTGGTAAGAAATCAGCAGTCTGTACCTTAGGCTGAACCTAACACAGAGACAGAGAAAAGTTTTCACCAGAGCTAGATTTGAGTAAGTAAATTCCATTTACACTTGAGCCCATTGCATTACTGAGAGCCATTGCTGAGAGAAGGCAGACCTCTTAAGCTACACAAGGCTTCGAGAGGCTGCATTTTCCTTTAAGAAAGGAGAAAAAGGAGGAGCAGGAGCAGGAGGAGGAGGCGGCTCTAGTCCATGTGCTTGGGTGAGATCTAATCTAATTTACACTTGAGCCCATTGCATTACTAGGAGCCATTGCTGGGAGAAGACAGACCTCTTAAGCTACACAAGGCTTGGAGAGGCACGCACCGAATTTTGATTTTTCTTATCTAGTCAAGGAGGTTTTTAGAGAATAGAAGGGAAGCTGGCCTGAAGCATCAGAGGAAGTAAATCAGAGACTTGCCTCTGGAGGGAGCTAGTAGCCAGGAGCTCACTACATACCTATAGGCCCTGGGACTTGAACTCAGTGACAGAGCTTGGGAACAAAGGCCGACTCTAGCAAGGGAAGCCCACAGTCTTGTTTCAGTGCCTCTTTAAGACTTCTCAGTATGGACACTGAAGGCCCTGCAGCAGTTACCTGCAACACCTGTGGGATGTTTGTCTTCTTGCCTACAGATGTGGGGAACTACACCTGCCCCAAGTGCAAGTTGGTAGCCCTCTTAGAAGAGAAAGTACAGCAATTAAAGGAGCAGGTATCTGCACTCCAGCATCATAGAGAGCAGGAGATTCTCCTGAACAGAACAGACCAGAATGTCTTCGGTGGGAAACACACAGAGGAAGTTGTTGGGGTGGAGAAGGTCACTGCACATTAAACAGAGGTAGATGCTTGGAGCAAAATCACACACAGAAGTAAGGAAACCAGGGAACGTTCTGTGAGCTGCTTGCAGCTGCAGAATCACTTTGAATCTCTCTCTGTTGTCAGAGATGATTAGGAAAAGCTGCAGGGACAGACGTCAGGGACAGAGCAGGGGAGCCTGAGAATAGCACCAAAGGGAACAGCCACTGCTAAGCCTCGGAGGAGGCGTGTGGTGGTCGTGAGGGACTCCTTGCTGAGGGGTACCGAAGCAGTGGTTTGTGGGCCTGACAAGATGTCTTGGGAGGTGTGTTGTCTCCCTGGGGCAAAGATCCGTGATGTGGCGGAGAGGCTGACAAGACTTGTCAAGCCTACTGATCAATACCCCTTTCTTTTGGTTCATGTGGGAACTAATGACACTGCAAGGCACAGCCTTCAGAATATCAAAAGGGATTATGAGGCTCTGGGAATGAAGCTGAAAGAGATGGATGCACAGGTTGTCATCTCATCTCTTCTCCCGGTGGAAGGGCATGGTCCAGGAAGGGAGAGGAAAATAGCAGAGGTAAATAACTGGCTCCGTAGATGGTGCCGCCAAGAACAGTTTGGATTCTTGGATCATGGGCTGCGGTTCCATGAAGAGGGACTTCTGGCAAGGGATGGGCTTCATCTCACGCCAGTTGGCAAAAACGTTTTTGCCAACAGTCTGAAGAATCTGATCAGGAGGGCTTTAAATTGAGTGTTGTGGGGAAGGGAGACAGCATTCTGGAAGGAAAAAGGGATGGAGAGAATAGTCAAAGTGACATAGAGGGAACAAGGCAAACAGTGCAAGGACCCAAGAGTAGGAGGCAAAAAACCATGCAAAAGCAGCAAGTAAAGAGGACACATGGTCTTAGATGTCTCTACACTAATGCACAAAGTATAGGAAATAAACAGGATGAACTTGAGCTCCTAGCACAACAAAGCAAGTATGATATAATAGGCCTCACTGAAACCTGGTGGGATGAGTCTCATGATTGGAATGTAGAAATAGAGGGATATAACCTTTTTTAGAGAAACAGGCCAAACAGGAAAGGAGGAGGAATAGCATTATATGTCAGGGATATTTACACCAGTGAAGCGATCCAGGAAGTCAATACTGGAAGCCAGGTGGAGAGCATCTGGATAAAAATTAAAGGAGAGGGAAACAACAGGGATGTTACTGTGGGAGTCTACTACAGACCCCCAACTCAGGCAGAGGAATTGGATGATGCCTTTCTAGAACAGATAATCACACACTCAGAAAGGAGAGATGTAGTAGTGATGGGGGACTTCAACTATCCTGATATTTGCTGGATGTCAAACTCAGCCAAATCCTCAAGGTCTAGCAAATTCCTCACTTGCCTGGAAGACAATTTCATTGTCCAAAAGGTGGAAGAAGCAACAAGAGGAACAGCCATCTTAGATCTTAACCAACAGGGAAGACCTAGTTGATGGGGTGCAAGTGGTGGGATCCTTAGGTGGAAGTAACCATGTTCTCCTGGAGTTTGTTATACAGCAGAAAGGGGAAGCCAGGCATAGTCAGACACGCACTCTAGACTTTAGGAGAGCTGATTTCAATAAACTTAGAGAAATACTGGAGGTGATCCCATGGTCAGGAATACTAAAAGAGAAGGGAGTTCAAGACGGATGGGAGTTTCTCAAAAAGGATATACTGAAGGAGCAATTTCAAACAGTTCCAATGAGAAAGAAAAATGGAAGATGTCTCAAGGAGCCAGGATGGATAACTAAGGAACTTTCAACTGAACTAAGTTTTAAACAGAAAATTTATAAGAAATGGAAAAATGGGGAAATCACCAAAGATGAATTCAAACAAATAGCAAGCATGTGTAGGGATAAAGTCAGAAAAGCTAAAGCGCAAAATGAACTCAGGCTTGCTAGAGAGGTTAAGAACAATAAAAAGGGCTTTTTTTGGATATGTCTGCAGCAAAAGGAAGAAGAAGGAAATGGTAGGACCACTGCGTGCAGAAGATGGCAAAATGCTAACAGGGGACAGAGAAAAGGCAGAATTACTCAACACCTTCTTTGCTTCAGTCTTCTCAGAAAAGGCAAAAGGTGCTCAACCTGAGGACAGTGAAGAAGGGGACAGAGTGGGGGAATTTCAGCACAGAATAAGTAAAGAGACAGTACAGGAATACCTGGTTAATCTAAATGAATATAAATCTCCAGGACCAGATGAACTACATCCAAGGGTATTAAAAGAACTGGCAAAGGTGATATCGGAGCCATTGGCAATAATCTTTGAGAACTCCTAGAGAACAGGAGAAGTCCCAGCAGACTGGAGGAGGGTAAATGTTGTCCCAATCTTCAAAAAGGGGAAAAAAAGAGAATCCCAACAATTATCATCCAGTTAGTCTGACATCAATACCAGGAAAGATTCTAAAGCAGATCATTAAGCAGAGAGTCTGTGAACATTTAGAAGGGAGTGCCATAATCACAAAAAGTCAACATGGGTTTCAGAGAAATAAGTCATGCCAAACGAACCTGATCTCTTTTTTTTTTTTTTTTTTTTTATAAAATTACCAGCTTGGTAGATGAAGGGAATGCTGTGGGTATAGTTTACCTCGATTTCAGTAAGGCCTTTGACAAGGTTGCCCATGACATTCTTGCAAACAAGCTTGCAAAATGTGGGATAGACAAGTTAACTGTTACATGGATTTCTAATTGGTTGAGTGCCCGAACTCAAAGGGTGCTCAACAATGGGGTCCCACAGGGTTCTGTCCTGGGCCCAGTGCTATACAATATCTTTATTAATGATTTGGATGACAGAATTGAGGGCATACTTATCAAATTTTCAGATGACACTAAACTAGGAGGAGTAGCTAATACCCCAGAGGACAGGATCAAAATTCAAAATGACCTGAATATACTAGAAAGCTGGGCCAATGCTAACAAGATGAAATTCAACGCGGAGAAATGTAAGGTTCTGCACTTAGGGAGGAAAAATGAAATGCACAGATATAAAATGGGGGACACCTGGCTGAATGAGACCACATGTGAAAGGGGTCTAGGAGTCCAAGTATACCATAAGCTGAACATGAGTCAACAGTGTGATGCGGCAGCTAAAAAGGCCAATGCAATTTTAGGCTGCATCAATAGAAGTATAGTGTCTAGATCAAGGGAAGTAATAGTGCCACTCTATTCTGCTTTGGTCAGGCCCCACCTGGAATATTGTGTCCAGTTCTGGGCACCACAATTCAAAAAGGATGTGGAGAAACTGGAGCATATCCAAAGGAGGGCAACTAAGATGGTGAAGGGTCTGGAAACCATGCCCTATGAGGAACGCCTTAGGGAACTGGGGATGTTTAGCCTGGAGAAGAGAAGGTTAAGAGGTGATATGATAGCCCTGTTTAAATATTTGAAGGGATGTCATATTGAGGAGGGAGCTGCTGCAGCAGCGAATTTCTGTTTTCTGCTGCTGCAGAGACTAGGACGTGGAACAATGGATATAAATTGCAGGAAAAGAGATTCCACCTCAACATTAGGAGGAACTTCCTGACAGTAAGGGCTGTTCAACAGTGGAACACACTCCCTCGGAGCGTAGTGGAGTCTCCTTCCTTGGAGGTCTTTAAGCAGAGGCTGGATGGCCATCTTTCAGGGATGCTTTGATTTGGAGTTCCTGCATGGCAGGGGGTTGGACTAGATGGCCCTTGTGGTCTCTTCCAACTCTATGATTCTATGATTCATGGTAAGAACAGGACAGTTTCGAACTTCCGGTGAGCGTTGGAGGCGTCCAGCCGCGTTTTGTTGGAGCTCCGACAAACGCGACTCTGTGTTGCTTTAATTTAAGGATTTTTTTGGCCACTTTTTCACCAAGAACTTGGCAATACTCCTTTGGCATAAGGAGCCCTGAGGCATCCCCACAGAGGTCCCTCGGAAGGCTGGGAGCAACCCCATCCCTTTCCCCGAAAGGGGGAAGTGGGGGCGAGCTCAAGGAAAGCCGCGGAGAGGCGCGGGGAAAAGCCCAGCAGCACAGCAGCAGCAGCAGCGGCAAGCCGCGAACGCCAAATGCCACCCTTTTTTTTCTTCTGTTAAAAAAGCAACAAATAGCGCGGTGGAAGATTCTTTACAAGCAGAGACAACAAAATATCAAAATGTAAAACCCTTCAAACACAAAAAGAGGAAAGAACAACAGAGCTAAAAGCAGGAATTAAGAACTAAAAGCAAAACAGCTGGGAGAACAAAGGCAGTAAGAAGACAGAGGTAAGAAGTTTGGAAGGAACGTCTTTGAGAAAGAAACAACTAAAATAAGGAGAAATTAAGAAGGAATTAAGGAGGCAGAGGTAAAGAAATATTAGAAATATTAGAGCAAATAGGAACAATAGGGATAACAGCTAAAAAGAAGAAGGATTGCTTGATTTAAACCAACATTAAGCCCAAGAGCTACAGCTGTTCATCTTCTGTTCATCCTCTTAATGCTCTCCCATTAGACTCCTCTCCAAATTATTGTATTACTGTATTGTATTACTTTATCCATCCACAAGATAAGGCTTTAAGGAACAAGGAATCCTGCCATAAAAATCAATATGGAGACTTAAGCCCATAGCAAAAAACTTCATTATACTAAACAGTGAGACAATTTAAAGATACCTGTTTGAAGGCAATATTTGATCTGAAAGCCAATGATTAAAGAATTAAAGACAACTGATTAGGACTTTATATATTTGTAAAATTAGTGAAGAACTGTTTTAAGAACTAAAAATTGGTTAAATCAAGTCTGAAATTTCTGGATGTCTGTTTCTTTTATGTGGAACTAGTTTTCCAATTCTTCTGTTTAAACGACTTATAAGAAATAGAAAAGTCCCAATTCTGCAATTTATATGGTGCAATCTGGCATAAGGTATTATAGCTTGTTTTAGTGTCTATTCAGAGGTTTGTAAGAACTTGAAGTTTGTAAAATATCAGTGACAAGGAATAACTCGAGTCAAAGATTAACAATCTCAATTTTTGGAAAAAACAGAATTTCAAAATCTTGATATATTATTTATCACTCCTTCATTGATAACTATTTTCCTATTTGGACTATTATTATTGATAACTATTTTCCTATTTGGACTATTATTATTGGCTTATTTGGATATACCACTTCATTCAAGAGCATAAATATTTGTTTATAAATACTACACTCTATAGATCTAATGAAGAAGACTCAATTCATAAAGACTATACCTATCTATTTTATGATCTAAAAGAAATTGATATGATTTGGCCTCATAATTCTCGGATTTGACTTGATCTGTTTTGATACCACACTTAGTCCACCAGATAGATGAGTATCAAATAGTTCTTAGTAAAAGTAATACTTTCTGAAAAACAATACTTTTTATAAATTGATTGGAATTGACTAAAGAGTCTACAATTTAATTTAAAACCAATACAACATCAAGTACAAAATTGATGTCCTGATACCATCTCTTTTGATATCCTGAAATGTCTCAAGGGTCTCTTCTCAAGATATTCAACTAAACATTTTAATAGCTGATTAGAATAGAAAATCATTACAGAGAATCCTCTTTTCTTTTCATCCCTTAAGTAATAGATTTACGATTTAAGTTTTAAAAGAAAATGGCTACCTCTAAATACGCACCTTCTAATAGTATGACACAAAAACAACAACAAAGTAATAGAAGACAATCCAGTGACCAAATGTTTTTTTTAGAAGAAATAAAAAAGATGAAAATGGAAATGGAACAAAACATGAAAAAAGAAATGAAACTTTTAAGAGCAGACATCAAACAGGATATGAAATTGGAATTGAAGGATATTAAAATATCATTAGATGAAGTCACTAAAATATGAATAAGGCTAAAGAAAGATTGGACAAACTGGAAGGAAAAACAGAAACTCTAGAAGGGAAAATAGAGGATATAAGTAATCAAGAACAAACAGAAACAGAATGAAGGTTAGATGAGAAGGCATTAGAAGACTTAAAATACAGAGAGCTGCCTAAAAATCAGAGGGGTAAAGGAAATTAAAGGAGAAGACTTATATGACACTTTCCTGCCAGTACTAGCAGAATATGCAGAAATATCGGCAAATGATATGAGTTGGGAAATAAATAAAATGTATAGATTAAACTCTCAAATAGCTAAAGAAAAAGGATGGCCCAGGGATATTGTGATATATTTTCTGAGGAAAAAAACAAGGGATCAGATATTGGATCTAAGCTACAAAAAGTCTTTTTTGATTGATGAAGAAGAAGTTAAAATTTTTAAGGACATCCCTAAAAGAATATTAAGGAAGAGAGAGGAATATAAATTTTTGACATCGTTCCTAAATAAAAATGACATCTTGTACAAGTGGGAAAAATTAGAAGGAATCTCCGTGTTGTTCAAACAAAGATGGTACAAATTAAACTCTGTACAAAAGGCAAGAGACTTCTGGAAAAGATGCAATAAAGAGATAAAAAAGAACCAAGAAAAATCAGAAAATCCAAACTACAAAGATAAATTAAGATCTGCAAATAAACCTCCAGAGAAAAGAGAAGACACTCTGCCAGAATTATCAGATGAAGGAGAATTCTCAGACACCTCTAAAAAAGATGAAGACTCGAAAATTGATGATAAGAGCTTGGACGAGATGACAACGGCGGCTGCATTAATACAGAAAGAGGATTGATACTTAAAAAGTAATGGTTAATATTAAAGACTTAAAATTTTTATCATGGAATGTCAGAGGACTAAACGATAAGAAAAAAAGAAAAGAGATCTTTCATGAAATATCTGAGTTAAAATGTGATATTGTCTGCTTGCAAGAAACACATGTGCGTAATAAAGATAAAAGATTATTAAGAAACCCAAAACTAGGTTCTGAATTTATATCAGGTTATAAACAAAAGAAACGTTGGGTGGTGGTTTATGTGACAAAAAAATTACATGCTAAAGAGTTATTCAATGATGAAAATGGATTTTTCTTAGGAATCGAATTAACAATACAAGACAAGAAAGTTGTCGTTGTGATCTATGCTCTCCTAGACCAGAAAGCTAAATTTTATAAAAAAATAAGTGAAACAATGCAAGAATACATTGAATGTGATTTTATAGTCTGTGGTGATTTTAATGCAGTAATAGATCCATCACTAGATAGACTATCTAGTAAAAAAATAGGACAAAAGCAAGGAAAACTACCTAAAACCTTTTTCAAAATGCTACAACTTTATAATCTGTTAGATGTTTGGAGATATAAAAAACAAAAACAAAAAGAATTTACTTTTTTTTCAGAGAGACATAGATCCCTAGCCAGGCTTGATATGTTTCTTACCTCCAAGACTTTATGTAGTAAAATCAGAAGTCGAAGTCCTCCCTCGAATTTACTCAGATCACAACCCAATAACTATGAAAATTAAAATCCTTGAAACAGAGTATAGATGGCAAATACAAGATTATCTCCTTAATAATGATAAGATAATAAAGGAAGCCAAGAATGAGCTAAATCTTTACTTTCAAGAGAATTTGGGAAAAGGGGTCAACACTGAAACAGTCTGGGAGGCCAGCAAGGCCGTCCTTAGGGGCTTTTTTATTCAAAAACATATACAATTTCAGAAAAAGAGAAAGGAAAAAATGGAGCAAATCACAATTGCAATATCCGAAAAGGAAAAGGAGTTAATAAAGAGTAAGGACAAAGACAAGATACTAAAAGAGATTAAACTATTACAAAAACAATATTCAATAGAAAATTTAGATAAAATAACAAGAACAATGAGACAATTTAAAGCAAAACATTTCCAAAATGCAAACAAAATCGGAAAATGGTTGTCATGGAAAGCCAAAAAAGAAAGAGATTAAAAAATAATAACCAAAATACAATCTGGTGAAAAAATATTTACAGAACTAAAAAAGATTAGAGAAGTATTCTATAATCATTTTGGAAAAGTATATGGAGCTAAAAATATAGATAATTCTGAAATACAAAAATATCTAGACAAATGTAATATCCCCACATTGGACGATAACAGTAGACAAAACATAAACTTGCCCATAAGCAAACAGGAACTGATGGAAGCCATCAAAAACGCGAAAAATTATAAAACACCTGGTCCTGACGGATTTTCTTTTAAATATTATAAAATCTTTAAAGAGGAATTGTGTGAACCACTCTTACAGACAATAAATAATATTGGAATGGGCCCTGTACCTCCCACATGGGAGGAGGCTAATATAACTTTAATTTTGAAAGAAGGGAAAAACCCAACAAACCCTAATAGCTATCGGCCCATCTCATTATTAAACACTGATTACAAACTTTTTACTTCAGTATTATCAAACCGACTTTAAAAAGTACTAAAAAAATTAATATCAGAAGAACAATGTGGCTTTGTCCCAGGGCGACAAATCAAAGATAACATCAGGCAAATCATCAATATAATTGAATTTGACTTACATATTGATAAAAAAACTGGCTATTATTCTGTTAGATCTTGAAAAAGCCTTTGACAAACTGAACTGGAATTACATGATATGTGTATTGAAGAGGATGAAGATAGGAGAAAAATTCCTCATCTGGATCAAGGCAATATACAAAAAACATACAGCTAGGGTAATAGTCAATGGGACAAGATCCAAGACAATTAACATCACTAATGGCACAAGACAGGGTTGCCCTTTATCACCAATTTTATTTATACTTGTCATGGACATAATTGTTAATAACATCAAAAAGAACACAGAAGTCAAAGGAGTCAAGATTACAGGAGATCAATATATTATCAGAGCATATGCCGATGATATCGCTATAACAGTTGAGGATCCCTTAAATAGTGTTAAACCCCTGATAGACCAATTAAAAGAATTCGAAAAAGTCTCAGGTTTAAAAACAAATAAGGAAAAAACAATTATGATTACTAAAAATGTATCAGAATCAGAACAACAACTACTAAAAGAAATTACAGGATTTAATCCAAGTAAAAGAGCGAGATACCTAGGTATTATATTGACAAATAAAAATTCCGATCTATATAGAAACAACTACGAGGAAAAATGGAGAGAAATAAATAAAGATTTGGAACAATGGAAAGAACTAAAACTAACATTACTGGGCAGAATCTCCTTAGTGAAAATGAACGTCTTACCTAAATTCCTTTTTCTTTTTCAAACCATCCCAATAATCAAAAATGAAATGATATTCAAAATTTGGGAAAAGCATTTATTTAACTTCATCTGGAATGGGAAAAAATCAAGAATAAAGAAAAAATATCTGTATGACGCTAATGAAAGAGGAGGTTTCTCCGTACCAAATTTACGACTTTATTTTGAAGCGTGTGCCCTATCTTGGGTTAAAAACTGGATGAAATTAGACAATAAAAAACTATTAAAATTAGAAGGGTCAGATCTACCCTTTGGGTATCATGCCTATTTATTTTACAATAAAGCATCTATTAATCGTGATTTTAATAATCACTACATAAGAGCCTCCATACATAGAGTCTGGAAAAAATATAAAGGCCGTATTTGTCCGAAACTACCTCTATGGGTATCAACTCACGAAGCATTTTATAGGACAGATGCCCAAAGAAAGGAGAACTGGTTAAAATATTGTAATGTTTTAAGAAAAGAAAGATCAGGCTACGAAATAGAAGAGCTAGAACAAATTAGATCTAAGGGCTATAACTGTGGGTGGTTTCTTTATTTCCAAATGAAATCTAGATTTAGAGACGACCAAAAAACAATAGGGATCACAAGTGTTCAAACTGATCTAGCAGAATGCATAATGTCTGACAAACCATCGCCTATATCTAGAATATATAAAAAATTATTGGAAATTTACACTGAAGAAGATTTGATAAAAGACCACATGATTAAATGGGCAAAAGATTGCGGGCATCCACTACAACTCGAACAGTGGGAACGTTCATGGAAAAAAAGAATGAGATACTCAAGAAGCCAAGATGTAAAAGAAAATTTCTTTAAGATCTTATATAGATGGCATCTATCACCTGAAAAAATAAACAGAATATATGGAAACGGAAGTAACATCTGCTGGAAATGCGGAAAAGAAAAAGGAACTTTCTTTCACCTCTGGTGGACATGCTCATATGCCCAAAAATTTTGGGAAGGAATATATAAAAATATAAGAGAAATACTAGACGTAAGGCTAGACTTTAAGCCAGAAGTACTACTTTGGAATATGATAGAAGAGAAAACTGAGAAAGAGTTTGGGAATATTATATTTTACATGTTAACATGTGCTAGAATAGTATATGCAAGATACTGGAAAATCCAAAAAGAAATACATGTAGAAGAATGGATTATTAAATTGGTGGATATGTTAGAAACAGATATATTGTCCAAAAAATTGGATAAAGATGATAAAAGAGTAAATATGGATGGATGGGATAAAATATTAAGTTATCTAAAGGAAAAATGGAAATGTGATCTGCCTATAGAATTAACAATATAACATGTTAAGATATTAACAAATTTAGAACAAAGAAATATGTATTACTTTGTGGTATTAAAATAACTATTTTACATAATCAATAATCGGCAAAATAAGATCTCTGACTTATATCAAGAAATAATATACAATTAAGAATATAATTACAATTTGGAAGTAAAACAATATTAGTAAAAGATACATGTTCTAGTTATATACCACAAAGCACACTGAGTTGGATCAATAAGAAGGGTTAACAATGATAAATCCTGTATCTAATACGATATGCAGAAAAATCAAACAAACTCATGAATCTGTAAGTAGGAATCTTCAGAAGTTCAATTTTTAGATTAATTGTATGTATTAGTGTATTTAATGTATAAGTCTTTACCTTGTTTATGTTTTTCCCCCCGTTTCCCCCCCCTGTTATTATGTATATGTTTTTGTATTTGTATACTGTCTTTTTATATGCTTAATAAAAAAATTAAAAAAAATGGTAAGAACAGGACAGTTTCAAAAAATACCCTACCACAAAAGAACATGTATCTGTGGTGCTCCAATCATAGAGGACACTGTGCATATTATTGCATATATGCCAAGGAGAGATCCCATTACTTAACAACCATTTTTGGTTGTTTCCTTTCTGGAGAGAATTTACACATACAGTGGTCCCCCGGGTTATGAATCCCCCGGGGTATGAAAACCCCGGGGTATGAAAGAGCCGGGGCCAGAAAAATGGCCCCGGCTTGCGAAAAAAACCCCGGGGTACAAAAAAAGTGCTGTCCCTTTAAATTTGGCGCTCAGCGCAACAAACAAAGCGGTCGCCCGGGTTACGAACATTTCCGGGTTACGAAAGGTAATCCCGAACGGATTACTTTCGTAACCCGGGGGACCACTGTAGTACATTGCAATGCAAAATTTATTACAAAAGCTGCTCACCTGAGAGATCTATTTATCACACAAAATCGGGTACCCTGCCATGGTGATGAGCTTATTTAAATAGTGTGGGCCCTCCTTAAATGTGGATTTGCCATCCATGGATTTGAGCATCCGCGGATGGTAAGCCCACCATATTGTCCCCAATAGCAGTGTATGTCCATGCACACCACCAATGGGGACAAAAGTCCCTCTCTTCCCCTCTTGTCCTCCCTTCCTCTTTCCCTCAAGGCCTCCAGCACCACACCACTCAGCTTCCTCGCTGCCACTGCAACCGTGGGAAAGGCCTGGTGGTGGTGGTGGTGTTGGAGGCTAAGAGAGGCCTTCAGCACCTCCACCTGGCCCTTCCACAGCAGTGGCAATAGTGGCAACCAACAGTGACAGAGACCTTCAAGGCCTCCAACGCCGGTACTTGGCCTTTCTCCCACTGGCAACAGTGGCATCAAGGTAAGTTAGCAGCAGAGAGGGAAGAGTGGGAGGCAGGGAGGGCAGAAAGGATTAGGAAGGGAGGGAAAGAGGAAGGGAAGAGAGGAGGTGCGGCAAGGAACTTGCCACCGTTGGGAACAATGGGGACTTAAGCATACATGGATTTGGTATATGCGGGGGGGGGGGGGTCTGGAATGGAACCCCCATGTATACCAAGGGCCTACTGTACTCTGGTTGAATTTTTTATACATGTGACCTCACTCTCCCTATTTTATCTTGTAATCTATGTTTATCAAATTTACTATTCATGTGTTTTAATTTATCTAGTTAATTTTATATGAGTTTTAGGATAGTGACTTTGTTTATCTGCATATATATCTTGGTATGTTGTATTTTATTGTTGCTATGGTCAGCCGACTAATCAATAAACATTGTTGTTGTGGTGGTGGTGGTTGTGGTTGTGGTTGTTGTTCTCCACGGGGGGTTCTGGAACCAAACCCCAGTTGATAACAAGGATCCACTATAAAACCACACATGGAACGTGGGTGGAAATATAATCGACTTTTTTAAACTATCTCTTATTTAGGTTTTATCCCCTGAGATGTGAATAACTTTATAACTGCATAACTTTAATTTTGTATAGTTTATATTTTATGTCTTTTAGATTGTACACTCTTGGCAGGTTATATGCTGTTTTGATGATGCCTGTAAAGTACCATGCAAATTTATGATGCTATATAAATAAAAATTAACAACAACAGCAACAACAACAATGAGAGGCCATCAAATGTGCCTCCCCTCTTCAGCATTGTACTGTGCCAGGGAGGATGCTAATTTTGTGCAAATGAAAGGATGATCTTTCATTTCATTTTCTTTTCTTTTCTTTTCTTTTTTTTTTTAAATGCTGGTTTTGGCCCTTTTTCTATAGACCTAGTGCAAAATACAGTTCAAGGATTACATATGCTACTAATCATTCAAATGGTAAGTGAAATCATCAATATGGGCAATAGCAGGTAAATTTCCTAGGACATTCTATTATACAAATAGGCTACATAATTTTAACATTATGAAGGTTTGAGAAATAATACTGTATAGAAGTTATATGCGAGCCTCTGTCAGTGGAATGTTCTTTTTAAAATATTCAATTTATGGGTTACTTTTTCATAAATGATCTCTGTCTAAAGCAGATGATATTTAGTTATTAAAAAAATACCAAAACCATTCAATAACAAAACAAATTAAAAACATACTAATAGTCAAAATGCTCAAAAGACCAAAAAATACAAGATGACAAGAAATGAAACATTTGTTTTAGGCATCTGTCACCCCGTGTGTGTGTGTGTGTGTGTGTGTGTGTGTGTGAATATGTAAAAAATGCAGCTCACACAAACATAGAAGATTTGTTATCACAAGTATTTATCCAACTTTTTTTGTTTGTTGAACTTACAGCCACAACAACAAAACAATGGCTTGTGTCAGGTGGGTGAAATTTGAGACATTGTTCATAATTTTCAGGTAACTATGTTGTAAAATGCTTGCCTTGCAGGTCTAGTTTTGTGTGGATTCTTCAACAAAATGTTAAATATCCAACCAACCCTATGAGTGTTTCAAGACTGGAAAGTAAAACGGATAGGAGATTATTGCACTGCCCTTTTTCATCCTTCCCTCTGAACCTCTTTGCCCAGGCTAGAGGCATCCCATACCTGATCATGGCATCCCATGCAATGTATGGGAGAAGTCTGGATTGGGTATGAAATGCCATGATCAGGTATGGAATGCCTCCGGCCTGTGCACAGAGGTGTGCAATACAATCCATTCTTAAAGGTTTTCATCCCATGCCTAGGCCAGGATGGAAGGACAGAAAAGACCAGTGTGATAATCTCCATAGTCATTAGTAAACTGGAATGGAAATATTTTCAAAAGAAGTAAATTCACATCAGATTGGTATGTTATTGGTAACTAAAAGCAAAGGAAAAAAAAAACCAAGTTCAATATATATTAATGCATATGCCTCCTGGAGATATAGTTTGACAGCAGCAGATGCAAACATTTTGGATCTTGATTAAAAGGAATATCAAGAGAATAACTAATTACTCTTTTTCACTTGAACTCACAATGTTTGTACATTGGTTGATGTCCCAATCATCACCAGTACAAATCTGTAATATGAGACTCCTTCCTACGCAAATGAGTCATGAAAGAAAAGTTTCTGTCTTAACTTTTGACTTTTCATTTTCTTCATTTCTTAAACAATTATAGCTTTTCTGAACTTCCTTCTTTTATTTATTTATTTATTGCTACATTTTGAGTCTTTTCCCCTAATTCAGTGTAGTTTAACCTGTTTTCTACTTTTCTTAAAGTGCCTACTGTTTTCTCTGTTTCTTTATAATATCATTTAATAAATACTAAACTTTTATGCAGGAAAAGCCATGCTTTTACTGCATTTATAATGATGTACTATATAAATACAGTAAAAAAACAAACAAAAAAACCCTACTTTCACTGTGTGTACTGAACATTTGATGGCTGGAGACAGAGCCAGGTTGTGAATGACCATGAGAAAGCATGGAAGGGGCTTTGCCTTGTTTCCATGGCTGCAAAATGTTTTACCTACAGATTTCTGCACTTCAAGCAGATATTGAACATACAAAATGAAACCTGGTCATTTTTGTTCGGTCATCATTTGGTGACCTTACAGACCGATAAATAGAAATACATCTTTCTGATTGTCCATCTGGAAATGATGGTGATGAATTCATTTGTTTAAAGCCAGTCTCTGCCAATCAAGTGTAAAGAAGAAATCCAACTTTTAAATCACAAGAGAGGGAAATAAAGGTGTGGAGTGGTAAACTGCTCCCATATTCATGACTGATGTTCCTACAGTCAATATTCCCTTTGGATACTTTACTGTTCATTCAAATAAGACTGCATTATGGTGGTTGGAGCCCTGACAAAATTTGTTACAAGAGTCCCCCTTTTGGGCAACATGGCTGATATTTTACTTAGGGTGGCACAGAAAAAGGAGTTTAGGTATTAGGGTAAGTAAGGATAACACCTCTCAAAATAATGATTCTATCCCCTATAAAATTTTATTTCTCCCCCTAAATTGTTGTTATTATAGAGACTGAGCTATCTAATATAATTCACATCTAGAATTCTTTTATTTGCTGTGTTTGCTTTCTTCCAGGCAGCCCCATTTCTTTAGTATTTCTAAATGTTGATTGGGAGTTTAAAGTTATTGCCATACTAGAAATGAGGAGACTAAAGGAAAAATTAGCTGGGAGGTGGGGGCAATGCCTTCAACTTGTCCTTCTGTAGCTACATCCCTGAGATCCAGTGGGGTGTAGTGGTCTGGAAGTTGGACTAGAACTCTAGACACAGGGTTAAAATTCCAGCTTGGCCATACCAGTTCTAGTTTGATGCTAAGCAAATCTTGAAAAGGTTTCTTTTGGATTATAATCCTATGGTTGTGAGGTTGGCTAAGGTACTGTGGAAGCTACTGTAGTGAGCAGGCCATGGAAACAGCCAATCACAGGACACCAGGAGTCCAGCCAATGAGAAGCTGGCTGGGCAGGGCTATAAAAGAGCCTGAGCAGAGAGTGAAAGGGTGTTGTTGTTGTTGTTGTTGTTGTTGGAATTTTGAGGGAAGAGACACCTAGGAGGGAGAGTGTGCTCTTGGGGTTCCTGTGGGAACATTTGCAGGTTAGTTGATAGACCAGGGAAGGGTCTGAGAAGTCCAGTAGGGACTAGAGAAGCTTGAAGGAGTCTGAGAAAGAGAGGCTCAGAATAAGCCTGGAGGTTAAGGAAACTTTTGGCTTTAATATTGGAGAAGGTTGCCTGAGTGGCTGTAGCATTATTTTTAAGGAACTTCTGTAACTAAGGAAAAGACAAACAAAGCTTTAATTATATTTCAATACTTATTTCTTTATTTTATTAATAAACTTCTTTCTTGTTTTGAAATACCACTTGGCCTCTGGGAACTATTGATACACGCTACCAAAGTTATCAGTGTCTCAGTAGAAGATAGGTGGTGGGCGAACACGAGAGGGTTCATTCATTCACCACATATTAAAGTGGTGGCAGTGGTGGGATCTAAAGGCCCAGGGTGCTGTCAGCCAAGAAAACGTAGGAGTGAACAAGAAAGTGTTCACCACAGCTACTTATTAATTTTTAAAACAAACAAATAAATATTTCAGAGTTTTGTACTAACTATACATTAAATGACCACTCTTACTTTTATTAGTTATCCCCCTTCATTAATCATTCATGCCCCAGGAAAGGACATTTTACTCCCACAGAATCACATTTTTTCCCTGCAGAATCAAAACAGAACTGGGGATGGAATCCTGCTGTGGAGTTACATATTTGTAAGTGGACCTTTGCCTACAGGAATTCAATTCGGGCGGTTCCATAACCAGTGAAGGACTGTTGTTATAGTACTACACAGGCAACTAGCAAAGTAATCAATGCATAATGGGATGAATGCACATTGGACCAAGGATCATTGGGACCAATGCATATTAAGATGTTTAACATAGTCAGTCTACAACACTCTTCTGCATGTTATAAATAATACCTCCAAATTTCAGTCACTTGGCACACGCACGCACACACATGTATATCCAGTGTAACTTATTGAACTGAAAATTGTTCCTTTCTTTTTTCTAGTGGACCATTATGTGATAAAATTGAACTAAGGTTCTCTAGTCATTAGCAGGTTGGCCACATATAGGGAAAATCTCCCCCCCCCCCCCCGTTTGAATTAAAAATACTTAAAAACAGAGAAATGCATGCCTTATTTCATTTTATCTTATTTATGCCATTTTGGCATATTTATGCCATTATCTTATTTATTTATGCCATTATCTTATTTATGCCATCTTGGTTTTATTTCATTATAGTGCTTTCTAGGTGTTTGGGTGGAACACTTTATTCTTCCGGGATACAAACAGTCCTTTTGACATGAGTTCAAAAGTATCCTGCAAGATTTATATTTGTCAGAAAACACCAAACTAATTAAATAGTATATGTGTTTTTATCTGAGAGCATGAGGGATTAATATTTAAGATCCTTAAGAAAGACTAGTTTTTGCAGTATATTTGAATACCCAAAACTTGTCTGGATGTTTGGGAAATAAAAGGCATCTTCATTCCCTAAATAAACTCCTATAGCAATATGAAAATCATGTATTCTTTTGAAGCATGAATGAGTAATTTTAGGTTCTTTTTTTAAAGTAGTTTGAGTTGCAGATGAAATATCATCACAATGTCCATTACTTATAGCAACCTGTTCACATTTTATAACAGTTGTAAGATTAATGTGGTTGTTTAACAGCCTAATTAGATTTAATTTGGACTTCTCAGGTGGCTGAAAAGTCCTTGAAGATTCCAGAAACACCTTCTGGAGGAAAAATAAACAGTTTCATTTCGGGAGCCACATATTTTATAAAACAAACAAACAACCCATTAACCATATTTTATAAATGCTTTGATATTAAAAAGATGAAAAACTGATTTAATGTGTTCTGTTCACATTTAAAACTTCTAATCAGGCATGTTTAATTACGTTCATCTTAATAAATGCTGTTCCATTTTCAGTTGAAGACATCAGTCTTTCCAACTTAGTGCTGGTACAATGAAAATCTCAACTAATGCATTTGAACCAGATTACATATTTGCATGAGGAATAATAAAAATCTGTTGCACAAGGGGTTGCCCAACAAGTTGAACATCAGATTGAGCAATTGTTTTTTTAACAAGCCAAACAGCAGTTTATGGAAATCCCTTGCAAAATCACTTACACATTAAATTTCACTGCATATTGTTCTTGCACTAACACTGAAAATGATCAGCCTTTAACACAACAGGACTTTTACTAGTTCAGTTGCATCATTAGAAGGGATAAGAAACTAGGGTGTGCCCTAGATGAAGTTCATCATCCATTTCCTTTCCTTCAGAACAAAGACCGGATACATCTTTACCTTCTTAATTGTGTCTGTCTTCCCTCCCCTTTCTACAGTAAGGAACAATGGAGGAAAGAATGTATGTTGCAAAAGGTAGGTGCATATCTTTGTCTCCATATCTCTCAAGCCATAGGCTTGATAGAGACAGTGACTATTACTCTTTCTTCAATTAAAAAGAGGAAGATGTAGCCAGACTTTTTCCCAAGGCAAAGGAAAATGATGGTGAACTCTATGCAGGACTCACTCTCATTTCTTATCCCTTCAAATGATGCCCAGTATAGTGTCTGGGATCACTTGGTTTAAATCCCTGTTCAGCTTCCAATCCACTGGGTCACCTTGGACAAGTCATATTCTCTTAGGATTTTATCATAAGACAGAATTTGGGGGTATAATGCAATGGCGATGTGAACACAATTATGGGGTTGCCTGTTATTGCGTATGAGTGTATCTCACATAATTTTGGGCAATGGGAAGTCATTCTGAACACAATCATGGGGTTTCATGTAATTGCATATTAAAGTATCTCACGGAATTTCGGGCAATGAAGGGTCATTTTTGGGCAATGGGACGTCATTCTGAACGCATTCCGAACTCAGTTAGATTTCACGTAAATTCACTAAACTAGCGGATTTATGTGAATTCGAATTGGCTCCATTTGAAATTGGGAAAAATTCCTCCCATGTGATAAACTCCTTAGTTACAGAGGAAGGCATAGGCAAACCCATTCTGAATAATTCTGGCCAAGAAAATCCCATGGTAGGTTCCTCTTAGGATTGTGATAAGAAGGAAAGGATTTGAAGGTGCTGACCAACAATGATATTTTCATGCCAGATCACCCAGTCTGTGAGGCAATTATTTAAGAAATGGCCATACAATTTACCAATCACTGACAATAAATTTATTGGGTGGTAATTTAACAGATCATTTTTGTCTCCCTTCTTGTATATTGGAATAGTTATTGCTTGAGACCAACTGCTAAGCATCTGTGCTGTTCTATTAATGTGGGTAAAAAAAGTTGCCAAAAGAGTGGTCCACCAGGTAATATTCATTTTAGTAGTTTTTGTATCAGTACTCTCATATTGATTTGTTGTTGTTTTATTATAATACTGCTTTATAATTTAATTGCTTCAGAAAGATGGTGTGTTGTTATCATGTGCCTTACGACTCTTCTGGCATTTCTGAATTACGGCACCCCTTAGGTGAACCTATAAAAGGGTTGCTTAGCAAGATTTCTTCAGAGGGGTTTGCCATTGCCTTCCTGTGAGGCTGAATGAATGTGACTTGCCCAGTGGGTTTCCATGGCCAAACATAAATTTGAACCATGGTCTGCACAGTCATACTCCAGTTCAAAAACCACTACAGCACTCTGATGATATTAGTTCTTCAACAGAACATCAGACAAAAATGTCAGCAGTGTTCTACATAAAGGAATTGGCTTAGAAGGACAAGGATAATAAGGGAACAGCTATTTTCTTTCCATGTCTGTTACTTTCTAGCTTTTCAATTTTTTTTAAAAAAATCCTGTTTTGAACTAGAAATAACAGTAACAGTCTTTAAGAAACAGAAATAGACCTTGGGCAAGTCAAATTCTCTCAGCCTCAGAGGATGGCCATGGAAATCCTCCTCAGAAGAAACTTGCCAAGAAAACCCCCTGACAGGTTCACCTTAGGGTCACCCTAAGTTGGAAATGACTTTAAAGCACATGATAACAACAACATTGGTTACATTTGGGGGGGGGGGGATTGAAAATCAAAAACCAAACCAAACCAACCAACCAACAAAACCAGAGTTGCCAGATCTTTAAAGGAAATATGCTGCCTCTTATGAATGTATGGTGTCTGTCCCTGAGTGTTTGGGCATTATGAAACACAACATGATTCTGCCTAAACAAGCAGAATAGGAATTATCATGGAGTAAACCAAAAACAGAATCCAATCAATGATTTATTTATTATTTTTTTTAAATGTCTGGTGGCACTGGGCAGAAATGTAAGTCATTGGCTGGCATGCTCTTAGTGACTTACAATAGTGCAATACAGTTCATGCACACATAAATTGCATCTTTGATGGAACACAGAGAGCTATTCACTTGTCCTTGCATTCCACCCCACTGATGGCAGTTTCTCCATAGTTTGAACTATCTTTCTCCTCCCTCCCCTACCCATTGGTATGTGATAGAAGCAAGATCCCCTTTGGGAGCTTGGGAATGTTTGGGTGATGGAAGGATATCGAATTCTCCATGCAGATCTATACACATCTGTAGGATCTCATCCTTCATGTACAAGCCACATTTGCTGTGGTTAGGGGTGAAGGACCCCCATGAAAGTGGGGAAACTGCTAATGAAAAACCACTATTCTTTTTAACTGAGAGAACACCTCTCTAGGAATCTCCAGGTCCTCCTTTGCAACTCTGTGGTCAAGATCTGACAGATGCTGATCATAGAATTATGACGGAGGACCTAAAATACCTAGAGAAGTGTTTTCTCTAGGAACATCCAGGTTCTTCAACACAATTCTATTGTCAACTTCTGGCAGAGTTGTGCTGCAGAACCTAGAGATTGCTAGAGAGAATATATTAATGAAAACTGCAAATAATCAAATCTACAAAAGCCAAAGCTGCAAATGTGGAGGGCCAATATATATTCTCATACAAGAATGATAATTCTATTTTTTTTTAAAAAAAAAATCCTCATTGGGCAGGATTGTGAGCATTCACATATATTTTCCTTTCTTTTCTTATCTTTCACTTCAGATACTCATCCTGGGAGCCAAAAGGCATGGTTTTATCAACTACTAGAATTAATATATTTGAATGAGTTTTAGGCGCACCCTTTTCTTCCTTATCTCTTTCTTTGTCCTCTTGTGGAGGGTGCTCTCTTGTCCTCAGAGGTAAAATCTTAGTTTGCATTAAATCAGAGGCCCATGTTTGGTTTAAAAGTGAGACATTTCATAAAACAGGATGATAGCACACATGTAGACATACAAGGGGTGGAAGAGAAACAGAGGAGCATGCAAATTCTGTACATATACATGGGCTTCAAAAACCATGGTGCTGTCCCTGTTGTTTTTGTTCAAAGTAGGTCATTAACTTGCCTAGTTGGAGTGGTGCATAAGGTCAGAGATGTTAGAAGAGGGTAAAACTTTTTTTTTTTCATTATTGCATTTAAATGTACAGCAAAGCAGTTGGCTCAAAGCCTATGATCAGTCCTGAGAAGAGGGGGAAAAATGATGATTCCTGATTGATTGGATAATATGAATAAATTATTAGCCCTTACAGTAGCAGAAAAAATTAATCTTCTGAGCACAGCGAAATTAAAAGGTTTTGGCTTGCCTGATCTGAACAAAGTATGATGAATTTTTAATACTGTGAATTAATTAGGCACATAATGAGGAATAGTCTGCATAATAGCTCTAATTCTGATAAATAGCAAAATAAGCTAAATCCTGAAGGAAATAAATATCATTTATCACAAGAACACCCCAAATGCAGTTCTGTGAAAGATTTGAATGATAATAGAATCCACAAAAAGGTATTGCAGTAATTTTATTTGCTAATTTTGTATTATGTAAAGTTATGTTACATGTAATTATATTAGGTATTGACCCCATCTATAACTTTTTTGGCATGTCTTGTAGGATATTAGTAAGTAATTTTGGAAGGGATTAATGTACCATAGAGGCAGTACATTGTTATTAAATGTACTGTTTGTGCCAGGTATTATATGTTATTGAAATCTATTCTGAAGTTTATTAAACAGCTTATAAATCTCTACAGCTCTACTAAATTTTCAATTCTCAATCAGATATTTTAAAAGGAGCTATAGATCTAACCAAACGTTTCCCCATAAAATGTATAATCCTCATACAGTAAAGTCTTAGACACAATTCATTAGAAGTAAATTACTCATATATACCCAATTATAAGTCGACCTCATTATAAGTCGAGGACAAGTTTTGGGGTAAAAAAAATGGATTTTGATATAACCCATGGATTAGTAGAGGGTAAAACTTAGGGGCATATAACAAAGGATGTAAAGGATGATGCAAAGGAAAATGATGCCAAAGAACATAGAAAATTCTGGCAAGCATGACTGTTTGTGCTCATCCTAAAGGCTGGATGGATGAGAGAACAGAGGGGATCCATGCTTCTTTTTGGTGCTCCCAGAATGGATTAAGCTATCGCCTTTTGCCACTCTATTCAGAGAAAGGGTATGGCTCCTTTTTTATATAATTATAAGAGTTAAAATACAGTACTTACATTGACTTGTAGATAAGTCGATCCAGGTTTTTTGGGTCAATTTTTGGCTGAAATTTCTAGACTTATACATGAATATAGACAGTATATTGAATTTAATAGCACATACCCCCAACTAAGTGGTCATAGAAGTCCAGCCTTACAAGTTGGTGGGTTTGTAACATAAGTCAATTTGTGTATTTTAGAGGTCTCTTTGAGGTGAGTGAGTCCTAATCCCATCACTGATAACTGACAATTTAGGGTGTAACCTAAGGGGCCCTCAGTGGTGTTTACTTTTAAGTATACATGCTTAGCATAGCACTTTGAAAATACTAACATGTTGTAACACGTTCTTGGTATTAAACATGTCAAAATACTAAGAATCCTTGCTGTAAACATAGGTAGCCACTATAGGTGTATACAATTTTATTATGTCTATGAGAAGAAGACAACTACCAATGATAATTTCTATTCATCATCCTTGCAGCAGCTTTGATTTTCCTAATAGCTTCTGAAAATAAGAAAGTCACTGTCCATCTGCTTGCTATCCTCTACTGACAGCCACTCTTTTACATTTGGAAAAGAGATGGGAAGTGAAAAGGCACCAATGCCAGAAAATAGCAATGGAGATAAACAAAACAAAACAAAAACAAACAAAAACAAAGTGATTATCTGAATTTGGGAGCAGGCAGGCAGGCAGGCAGGGAATGCATGAGCACCGTGAATGGAACAAAAGAAAAATCCATAGGTGCCCCCCTAAGTTTAAATGAATGTGTGTATTCAGATAGTGGCAGTGCATACTGCCCCAAAGGGGAGGCCTCCAGCTATCCCTTTTACAGCAACTGAACGCCATGGCCCAGATCTAGCCTTGTCAGGCCACAAAAATGGAGCAGCATGCAATTGCAGTGCCAGAGGAGCACCGTGATGCTGCATGCCATGTGTTGCAGCACATGGTGCCATGCAGCCCTGGGGGTAGAGCTGGGACATGTGTCATGTAGACACTGCACACCGACTCCACTCCCCAACCCAGCCAAAGATGTTGGTGTGCACAGCCCCATAGTTCCTCATTGAAAGCTTCATATGTGAAGCAGCTCGATATGTTCACACAGCTAGCATTGTGGGGAGATTTGTTTTCAACATGCAAAGAAGTTTATTAAAGCAGCTTTAAGGAATCTCCTTTCTAAGAGTCAAGTATTCCATAGCTTCAGTAACACTTTGAATTTAGGGCTCATGGCCTTTTGGAAAGGTGTTTCTCATGTAACAGGCAGAATTCTTTCTTACTCATTATTTTTACACATCACCCCCCCTCCCCCTTTATGGTGAAGCTTTAGCCTGTCAAGTAAAATTTAATAGGAAAAATGAGTAGCCTTAGAATGGCTTAAGTAGGATGGTTTGAGATGCAGGGGGCTTACATGAAACCCCTTCCAAATCCAGGGGGATTACAGAAACTTGCTAAATTTCCAAGAACTGGCATCAAGCAATGTTGCAAAGAAAGTCCTGCTAGCTGAATCCCCTCTCTCTTGGGTAGGATTATTTATTTATTCTGCATGCTCTATGACCTGCTGCCTGGCAGTAATCATTTTCTTCACCTCAGAAAGGAGAACAAGATGCTCCTTACCCCCAATACCTTAATATATTATGGATTTTTGATAAGACCTTTGTTTGCAGTGTATACCTTGCTATTTTCTTTTAAAGTTGTCCTGTAGTTCCTTCATGCAGCTGTAATGGCATCAGCAGGACATGTGTTCATAATTGGTAGCAGAACCTGAGTGTGAATCATGAATGTAGTACATTTGTATTTTTGCAGCTATCGGTATACTGGTGCAAGAAATGCAATGCAAGGATGGATAGCAAGCACTGGGATGCTATTATACATTAAAAATACTGCTGCATGGGAGCAGTTTTGGTGTAATCAAGAAGGCAAAGAGGCTTTTAATGTTTTTAATGTTGTTGGTTTTAAATTATTGTCAATTTAATTTATTTTTAAGGGGAGGGTGGCTGGAAATGGGTCAATGAAGTGTTTTAATTTGTATGTTTTAATCTTGTTGTACCCCGCTCCGATTGTACTCACAGAGGAGCGGGCTAGAAATAAAGATTATTATTATTTTACTGAACTGTACCAGTTCCAGTCAATCAAATTTTGGAATGAGCTCAATAGCTCTGACCACAATACCAATGGCAGAAGCTGGAGAAGGTCTGGAAAGCCAATGTTAATGCTGAAGGTGTGCCCCTATCTATGAAACCAACCCCAAATGCAAAACTACCCCGAGGGGATACTCTCCTCCTCTGCCTCAGAAAAGTGATTCCCTCAGCTGTGCTATCTGCCGGCGGGGGGGGGGGGGGGAAATGGTGAGCTCCAAAGAAGGAAAAGCCTACCTGGATCCACAGATGGAGGATCCAAAACCCTCCCCCATGCACACTATATTGTTAGTGCTTGGTTGTGTTTTGGGGGAGTCCTGAGAAGGAAGCATATTTCACTCACATAATGAGTAAATTTACTTAGTAATTAAATTGAATAGATTTTTTTTTAAAAAAATTAATGGAATGTAGTTCATTTATTCATTCAATTTTTTTAATTGGCTTGGTAATTCAACTGAAAAATAGCCTTAACATCCTGAAAGATGTCAAGCATGCCTGATGTTAGAAGATAAGCAGAATTAGCCCAGGTTAGTACTTGGATGGGACACTAAGAGAAAATGCCAGGTGCTGTAAACTATATTGCAGAAGAAGCAACTTGCAAAACTACCCATGATTATTCCATGACTAAGAAAAGCCTATGAAATACATGAGGTCACCATGATAGGTGATTTGAAGGCACAAACATGCATGCACACAAATTCAATTTCAATATTAGGATTGTCCTGGTAGAATACACCACCATTTAGAAATAATTTTTCTTAGTCTCTAACAAATCAGCATACCTGGGAGAGTGTTTTAGTCTACCTTAAAGGTCATTGTATGTTGCTATGTATAGGAAGGAATCAGATACAAGATCCTCAGTCTACAGCATGAAATGAAGGCTTTCCGCTCAGTCCTACTGGTTGTGTAAACTGCTCCCTACTGTTCCATTTGACAACTATAAAACTTTTGTAGACTTTTGACATATTGGCCACTAAACATTGGCATAGTTACCAATGCTGGGAGGACATTTCCCAGCCCCAATGAGTTCTACTTGCCACTACCTGACTTATTCCACTCTCTTCCGAAATGATCTACTGGGATGGAAGGAAACAGCTAACTCATTCCTTCATCACCAAGCTCATGGGGGCAGACACATTCATAGCTTTCACATTGCCTTTTCTGAGCTACACCCACACCACAAATAATCTTAGCTGTAGTCTGGACCACTACCACACTCATTACAAGGAGTCCAGCTTCTAGAATTGTCAGATGGGGAATACTGAACTCTTTGCATCCAAAGAGGGGGGGGGGAAAGGGGGGGAAGAAGAAAAAAAGAAAGAAGAAGAAGAAGAAGAAGAAGAAGAAGAAGAAAAGCCATTTCTAGGAACTCCTGATTTCCTCTCTGAAATCTCTCACCCAAGTTAAAACAAAAACAGGGGGGAGGCATTTGTACTTCTTGCTCCTGCATATAAAATGATATTAAGGCTTTAATTAAACAAACTGTCAGATATAAACATGACAAACATTAGCAAAAAGATACTAGACTGCTATTCAAAGAGACACAGCTGTCTAAGAAAAGAAAGGAAAAAGGAAAGGAAAGGAAAAAGGAAAGGAAAGGAAAGACTATTGGCAATAGGCCAAACTACATGGATACGTTCTCTGAAGATGCCACCCACAGATGCTGGTGAAACGTCATAAAAGAGCTCTTCTAGAACATGGCCACATAGCCTGAAAGCTCCACAAAAAACTATACATGGATACATTTGACTCAGATACCTGAACAATTCACATACAATGTGGGAGAAGGTGTCTTTTGAAAATGGATGCACCACCTTTCTTTTCCAAGGACTGGAGATGCCAAAACTTATGCATTTTTCTTTCAGGCACATGTGCTTATTCTTTTTTCTTTCAGGCACCAATGACTGTCGGAGCCATGCTTTGAGGAAATGGACCAACAGCAAAAAAGTAGCTCAGGAGCTCAACAGACAGCCCCTAAGGGGTGGCTACATGCTACCCCTTTCCTTGCCAAATTGGTGCAGCACATTTAAACGCTGTGCCAAAGGAGTGCTGGGATGTACAGTGTGGTTGGGCTTGCAGCATGGAGCCAGCATGGGGACAGCATGGGGACAGCATGGGGGTGGCCACCATGCATATGTCACACCTCCACACCACCCACAAACCAGCATATAACGCCAGTCTGTAGAGGATCTCAATTCCTCAACTCATTTTAAAAAAAAAAGAAAAAAAAGAAGCCTGTTCTTTAAAACTCACTTATGTTCTCAATGGGGTGATACAGACTACTCAAAAGGGATGGTCTGGCACCACTTTTTTTTTTGCAGAGCAAAAAAGTTGTATTGCAAAAAAGTAGCGGGGAAACTGTGCTCCTGTTTTGTGCCGCAGTTGCAGTGCGATTTCTGGAAAAGGCGCCATTCAGCACCTTTCCGCTGCCGCAACTGCGCAACTGCAACTAGCAGCTGCACAGCTGCGGTGGCGCCATTACGAATGCCATCTAAATGGCATTCGGGAATGGTGCCACAGACATTACACGTCAGGGTTCATGAGCGTGCAGCTGCTGTGCACTCACAAACCCTAATTGCACACTAAAGAGCCCTAATGGCGCTCTTTAGTGCCCATCTAGATCGGGCCATTGTAATAAACAAATGGAACTGGTACAAATTGGCAGAGAAGGTGGGAAAATGTGGAAGTCCATTAAAATTAACTCTACAGTTGAGTCAGTGTCTTCTAGTCCATGTTTCTTTCTTAAAGCATTTGAAACTTGGGAGTATGATTCAAATTTTAAAAGTTTAATGGTTAGTGTTGTCATTTCTTCCTTTTTTTTATTCCAACAATAAAAATAATGAAGAAATGAGGAAAGTCAGTAGGAAGACAAAACAAAGTGATACATTATTAACATAAATTTAAAAGGCTAGTTAAGGCAGTTCATAATGCGGCATTTGAAAATTATTCAGAATTATGCAGTAATCAAAAGCCTTTCACATTGTGCACAAACTGGCATTGACTGACAATGATAAATGATATTCTGTTCTGTTATTCATTTGATGATAATGTGCTGTTCACATCTGAATAGCTTTATCTACCCATAGTATTCTCGCATATTCTTTTGCATTGTTCAATGGTTATTTGGAAATAGACATTTTCTGAAAGGTCTGAGAGTTTTCAGAGCTGATGTTGCTTTTAAATCTGTAGCTGTGCAGTGATCTTACATGTTTTATTTATTCAAAAAGCGAAGGATGATTCCAGATGAAGTGGAACTTTAGTCATGTAAAATGACTTATATGGTATCATTTATGCCTTTGAATGAGTACACTGTTTCAGCATATCTTTATCTGTGAAACATGATATTAAAAAGATCTATAAACAGGAAAGAAAACAAAAATATTGAGCAACACTGAACCTAGGTTTTTGAGATCTTGAATCTTACAGTATGTAAAGATGTGTGCACAGATATGCTAGGTTTCTTCTTCTAATGACACAGCCTTGCTTAATAATGAAAATATGTTTAGAAGATCAGATCAATCAACTAGAGTCAGAGCAGAATATTAATCATCATGAAATTCTGTAACATAAAATAATCTCTCTAGAGAGGTGGCAAATAGGAGAAAAATAATGAATATTCATTTCACAATGTGTCACATCTACAAGTGACTGATCAAACAATGAAAGCAGAATAAATGTATTATAATTATATTTTCTATAGAACTTAAACAATGAAAACATTTCTTCACACACACACACACACACACACACACATATATATATCTTGTCACACTCATTCAATCTCATTCAAGGAATTTTCTTGCAGCTATTCCGTGTGTTAAATATACTTTATCTGTTTTTGTAAAGAAATCTTAACTAATAGATAGTAGATTATACTAATACCTGAATCTCAGCCCTCAAATTCCTCATCTCAATCATCCTAATGATGGGGGTTGGGGGCGGGTGGGAATAAGAGCATTGTCCACCCCAGTAAGAATCTTGCTCCCCAATGAAATTTCTCTTCAATTTCAAATTTTCTAGCATCTCAAATAGTGATACTTTGGAAATCATTCGTACCTAAAACTCTTATTTGCTCTGTGTACTCATTCCCTTAGCAACTTGCTTTACACTTTTCTTTGGATCCTTAAATATTGTTTCTAAATGTTCAACTGAAATGTTAAGTTAATGGAACGCTAGGAACAATTAAGGAAGGGAGGCAAATTTTTGTGTGGAGGACATTGCCTGCATTATGCTGCCTGTAGATGCACTTTGAGGGGTATCATTTTTAAAGCCTTCTTCAAATGACATTTGATAGGTTGAGAAGGAAGTCACTGGTAAAAGCCATTGCATCTCAGTATGCTGTATCTTCGTTGCTGTCACATTAGGTGACATGATAGTAGTGTAGAAGGCTCAAGTAAGTTTTTTAAAGGTCTTCATGTTATCTAATGAATTTTTAAATGTTTTAAACATTTAATGTTTTTAACTTTATCAATTGTTTAACTGGATTTTTAAAAATATATATTTAAACATTTATTGAAGCTTTTGTAGAGGTTTAATCTGTATTGTTTTGTTAAATATGTTGTTAGTCACCTTGACTTACATTATTGAGACAAAGGTGCGATGTGAATAAATAAAATAATAATAAATAATTACAGAACGAAAACATGGATAAGCTGTTCCAAAAGGCAGACAAGCCGGTAGATCCTTTTTAGGTTGCATCTATACTGCAAAATTAATGCACTTTGACTCCTCTTAAAGCATTGTAACTTCTATAATCCTATGGAAGCCTTTTCCACTATAGAGTTCTGCTGCCTACCAAAATGACAAATCCCACAATTATGTAGGTTGGAGCAATGACAGCTAAAGTGGTGTCAAACTACATTCTTTTTACAGTGTAGATGCACCAGTAGAGGTATAATTTCCAAAGTGGTCTACCTAGTAATTGCTGATTCACCTTTCAGAAGCCCTCCCCACTGACCATACTTGTTTAAATATCCTTTCAATTTCCTAGGATCCTGGTCTAAGTAAGTAAGTTGATCCAGCATTGGTTTTCAATAAGTGAGAAAAAGTGTATCCATTGTCACTGAAAACAGAGTGGAGACATCAAGAAAACACTCTTACTTTATAAGCTATGATGGTTAAGTAGCTACAGTGGTAGAGTTCAACTGGGGATCCAAGTTCTTGTCCTGAAAACTTTCAAAATTTGAATGACAATTTAACATTATAGTTATTTTCGTTCTGATGCAAATGCAATTGAATTAGAGGGGTTTTTTTTAGCACTTGAGTCACTGAATGTCACAGTCCATAAGCTGAACACATCTATCAATTTTTCCCTAGATTCACTTTGAGTTCAATTTATCTTGCTTCCACATTTCTTTATTTTTGCTTATTTTAAATGTCAACATGAAACCTGTCTCACAAAACTACAATTCCCAGAATTCCATAGCATTGAGCCATGCCTCAACATAGTAAAAATTGTGTCAACCTGCATTATTTCTGCAGCATGTATACAGCCCAAGTTTCTTCTTGAAGGTTGCAATGTGTGGTTTCAGCAATTTTCTTCCCACTATAATAAAGCCTTTGAAAACCACATATTTTCCAAGGCTATTCACAATTTAGGTCTTATTTTGCACAAATTTGAATTTTTCCATCCACACTGTTGGAAGCTATAGCTAACCTCTCCAGAAAGAACATATTCATTTTTTACATCATCCAAATTCTCTGTATTGGATTGTTGAACTGTATTAAGATTGATGTAATATAACCTCTGCCAGTTAATTATCTTTGGAATCAATTATTCTGGCAAACAATAATTTTTAACTAATTTTTGCTCGTTGTATCTGCTAACATGCTCATTCTGGTTCATACCTAGCCCAATAAACACACTTTTGTACTTTAATGAGACATGAATCATAAAATTCAGTAAAGTGTGAATAATAAAATTTGCTGACCAACCCATGAATAAAGAGATCAGACACAAGTAATGGGTTTGAAATAAAGGCAATTTTATTTGGTTATTTATTTATTTGTTTGTTTGTTTTCTTTGTAGAATTGCAACTAAGGGGAGTAACCTAGTGTGGGAGGAGCTGCAGCAGGTGGTCCCCACTCCAGACCTCCTCTGCAGCATTATCAGGATGATAACACCTGAACCCCAAGGATGACCCAAATGTTGGGTTACTCCCTGGCCGGACCACATCAGGAAAGCCAACTCAAAGGTCCCTCTCCCAAGCCCTGAGTTTTAAAGAGAGGGTTTAATCTTCAGGTCAACCTCAAGGGAAACCCCTTTCACTGCCTTCCTAGTCCAAGACCTAAAGAGGCAGTTTCAGAGACCTCCCTATCACCAAAAGGGTGACTAAGGTGCTCACTATATTTAAATTATCTGACAACTATCTGCCACAGATAAGGGGCAAGCAACCTCTTCTTAACCCCTTTCCCCAATAGGCTAGACAAAGCTTGCTTAACATCTTGCTGAAGCTCTCCCAAGAAAATATTATTTACTAAATCAGATCAATGAATTCCATCAGCTCTGTATTGCTCTGGAATTTGAAACACAGTTTCAGGATGTGCTAAGTAGCGGTCCAAGCCTTTCCATAAGGTATTATGAATTTCTCTGTTAGCCCTCTGCTGGGCCCTGTCTAGTAAACAGGTGCCCCCTTCTCTGTTCCAAACTTGGCTGGGGACCATAGCAGGCCAAACAGTGTGAACTAAAGGCCAACAGGCATTGATGAGCTGCATGTCATGGATTGCTTGAAGGATTAAAGCCTTACTCTTCAGTAAACCCAAATAATTGCCACCCAAATGGATGACTAATATATGTGGGGGAGGTCCCAGGTGCTCCTCAAACAACAAGGGGAGCAAACCATGCCAGCAGAGACCTCTCTTTCCATGCCATTCGAATACCGCACCTTCTCCCAATCCAAGGTGTTTTCTGAAATGGCCCGAGTGGGCTTGACACATCAGCGAGTAAACCATGCTGTGGCTGCAGATCACCATGCGACGCCTTGCAGGCCACAACCTGGAATGTGTAAAACAAAAAACTTAGTGGGGCGAAACAGATGGGCAGGAAAAAGTGGCTTAAAGGTGCCTTTTTAAAAGCCACACTAAAACTCCACCAACCACACCGCCAGCTCCCAAGGCAGCTGGAGTGCTCATGTTACAACCACAAGACATGGCATCAAGGCAAGAAGAAGCGGGAAAAGCTGCTTCTTTTTGAAACAGCTTTTGTCTACATAAGGCGCCTAGAGGGCACTTTCCTGCTAGCTTCAAGGCATGTGTAATCTAAATGCCATGCCTTCAAGCCAGCCTGAAAGCACCTCTTTTTGCCTGTCTGTTTAGCCCCAGTGAGTCAATTGATGGACTTATCTATGATAGGTAGAAGACCTCAATGGTTCAATCTTCTTAACTGATGCTGCATCAAAGTCCACAGTGGAGGTCGTAGAGGCTGCACTTATCCTCAAAAATGTGTTGCCAATTTACAATTTGATAATCCCAGTGCAGCAAGAGCCTTGTACACTTTTACATTTTGGAGCTGTCCCGATCACTTTAATTACCCACCACTGAGTTTCTTTGATGACAGCACCCTGGACCTTTTCATCCCATTGCTGCCATTTAGTAGTCACAAGCACCTGTACACTTAACATTATTTTTCTTATTAATTTGTGATCCTGCCACACATTTGTGACCGTCACTTTACTTTACTTGTAAACACCAATTTATGGGTGCAAAACAGCTCCCTATTTATAAATGTCAGTAGTGTGGTTAATTATTCAAGGTCCAGACAAATCTTCATTTGAAACAGGAATGAAACTTTATTTACAAGTATGGATAAACTGTATTTTGCTTATTGAGATGCTACATGTGTTTGTTACTTTAAGGTATTATTTTCTTAGTTTCAATCAGTTATAGGTTTAGCTAACTTCCCCACATTCTCTCCAGCAATTAACATACTTATATCCAGAGCCCTCACACCGTCCTTATCTTTAGGTTCTTTTCCTAAACCTACACCAGCCACCAAGTATATGACCCCACAGCAACTCCCTCTCTTAAAGTTCTGTGTGTGTAGGGAGTCCCTCACTATTGGACTCTACCCATACCAAACCCTGTCTGACTAAGGGCCCAAACACACTACAGAAATAATCTAGTTTTAGACCAATTTAACTGTCCTGGTCCAATGCTAGAGAATCCTGGGAACTGTAGCCTTTGTTGTTAGAGACCTCTGGTGCCACACTAAACTACAATTCCCAGGATTCCCTAGCACTGAGCCAGGGCAGATAAAACAGTCTCAAACTGGATTATTGCTGCAGTGTGTTTCGGACCTTTGTTGCAGAATTTTGATCATGAATTTTCTTGCAGGGGAAATTGGTGCTTTGGTCCTGTACATAAGTCAAAATACATAAAGCTACACCCAATTGCTAGCTTGAGCTAGAGTACTGAATCAGTTGCTGAAGGGAAAGTTGACACTTATGCAATCCCCATTATTTTAAGGATTTTCTGTAACAGTGACTGTCAACTGAATATAGACTGCAGTACTTATAGCCTTCCAAATATTGTAACATCAGTTCCTGCCTTCTTCCAGGGCAACAAAAATGCAATAATAACAGAGTAAATATTAAAAATTATTATTATGGATACTCCAGGTATACTACCTGATTAATCTGCTACTATAAACCCCACATGATGAACCCAGGTGATCTTTAGAGATATGACAGCAACAGGAGTTAATCAGAAATTCAGAACTTAGGGGGGAAAAGTTTCTCTAGCAAAAAACAAAAACAAAACTCTTAACTTTGATATTAAGCTTCATTAGTGAGGAGTGTGTAGGTCTTTACCTGGCAAAAAACAAACCCCAGATAATCAAAACACTTTAATCCTCTCCCAGTATTATTTCCATCTGCCCATTTCTTCCCTTTTGAAATGTTCACTCTCTATGGTGCAATTCTCCTGCCAGCTGTTAAAGGGAGATGTGTTGTACTGGTGCACCAACAGAGTGAATTTGTTATGATGATATATGCTGCCAATGCATAATCAGTGACAGCTTTGATCGCTCTTTGGCTACTGATGCATTAGGGCAGTATATCATCACAATGGGAACCAGAAGGAACAGAAGGTCCATGATGGACCTTTTTAGTACTATTGTGAACAGTGTGCATTTAATTATTATTTATTGAGCAGTGCCACATTACACACAGACACCTACAGACTAATGAGAGGTTTCAAGCATAGAAGTTTACAGTTAATATTGATGATATTCTTGAGTTTGCTTAGGTTCAGGTATCGATAAAAAAAATAATATAAAATAAAAATAAAGACCACAGTTCTTTAGTTTCTACTTCAAAGATACAATAGAACTTTATAGAGCCTCTATTTATCCTCAGCCCAAGTTCAATGCACAATTGGATCCCAAACAGTTCTTGTAATTTCTTTCTTTGTTTTCCCACCCTATAACACTAAAAAAAACTACACATATTCTCTCACAGCAATAAAAAAAAATTGTATACTCTTCACGACCCAGTTTCTGTTTACTGGCTTATACGTAACAAAAAACAGAAATATAAGCTCTAGCATTTAACTATGTTTAAAAGTGTGGGGGGTCTATTTAGAAAATTTAATTACAAGGCCTTATCGTGGTCTATAAGAGGACTTTCAAAAGGCTAAGCAGTGACACACAAGAGAGAGAAAAAGTTTAAAGCAAGTTATAGATTATATAAGAGATTCTACAAAGTTGTGAATTTCATGGTAAGGATAACCAGGCATGGGGTTAGGAGGTGGAAAAGAGTTGAGGAGTAGAAATAGTATTGGTGATTGTGGCAGATGTGCTGATGGAGATGTGGAAGTTACAAACTGATGACAATTTTTAGACGTTAATAATTCCTCCCGCTTTAGATTATGTTTGCAATTTCCCCTGCTTGAAAAGAAAATGGGACCTGAAATCTAATAGTAATCCCAATTAGAGTATTCCAATTGAATCAGTGGAACTTACTGAAATGTTAACTAACCAATTAACAAGGAGTATACAGATCCTCTGTCTTATTTGAGTTGTACATACCTGTTTCAAAGTCACTAGTGTATTTTTTAAAATTATGTAATTAAAATTGTTTAAAATAATTTATAATTTATAATTCAGAGTATAGAAGAAGAAAATGTTCTAGCTCAACTAAAATGAATAAATACATTCAAAAAGATTTTAAAAAATCAGAGAGAGAATACGAGGGGGTATTGTAATGTTTTAATGATCACCTTTTTAAAAAATTGACAGAAAGTTTGTTTTTATTTGTAGTTGTTAAGTTAACTCCATGTAGTCACTATCTAGATTTATACATTTTTTCCCAGCATATCTTGACCCTCCGAACACCTGATATTGTAGAAGTCTGCAGATTGCACCTTATGAGGAGGTATCGTAAAGGAATAATTATCATCCAGAAGTTATAATGGCATATTGATGAAATTTTGTCAGTGTCATCATTGTCCCCTAAGCGCACGTTGCTGAGAAAATGAACTCATTGCATCCTTTATTTTTGTAACTGGCTCTGCCAGAAGTGACTAAAGTGTAAAATCCTTATCAGGCGCAATCTGCACACATCTACAATAATGGTATTTGGAGGGTCAAGAAATGCTGGGGAAAATGTGTAAATCTGTAGAGTATGGAAATACTAAATTAAAGTGAGTAAATTATATTAGGCGAACCCTTTTTTGTGTGGCCTTTATTTAGGTAAAACTTTTACTAAGTTAATTGACAATGTTTTAGCTGACCATCCCTGAATCACCATGACCTGATGAGAATTTCTAATTTGCCTTTTTGGGGAAAGATGTGGTAGCTATTCAGTCCCAAGTACTCTTTACCAGTTAGAGTTTTGAATTCTTTTCAACTGGCATATAGACCTAGGTTTTGAATTGGTATGAACTTGGTCAACCTGATTGATTAACTCTGTGAAGAATAGGGAAGAGAGGATTGTGTGGATTACATGTTTGGACTTAAATATTATTTCATGCCATTGCCAATGACATCCATCTTTACCATTAATTAGAACTGAAGGTTGGAGATAATACCTTGCATTATTCCTATTCCTGTGTGACAAGTAGATGCATGCAGGTGGTACTAGAAGATATATCAGTTGGTATATTAGTGATGAACTGAATCAATGACAAGCTGAATGAAGACATAGAAATGGAGGCTGAACCCATTGATATATGTAGGAGGTAAGGGTGGATAGCTATCAACAGACTGACAATCTATACTTCATGTAGCTGCATTCCCTCTGATGCCTCATCAGTCCTTCTGAAACTACACCACAAAGTAGAAGTTGTCATTAAGGCTGTCTTTTGCCTGCTATGGGTCAGAGCACTGGCAGTACACAGAGATGACAAGGTGATTCAATTAGATTTTGTTAAGAATTTAGCAACATGTTTCTTTTTGTCATATTCAGCAGTGAAAGAATCTAAGAGTTTTAAAACTGAATGTGACAGAAATGGATACAGAAATAATAACCTACTTGAGTCTTGATCTTTCAGTGTTAACTATTAAAAATTGGAATCTCTGAGAAATCAGCTACATTTGTGGCACTAAATGTAGGTGCCATGCTTCTCTACACTGAAAAAGGGATTCTATTACAAGATAGTGAAAAGGAAGTTTGTTTGTTGCCCATCTCCAGTTAAGGTAGCAGTCTAATCCTTTTTACCATGATGTATTTCAATTTATTTATTTTATTTTAGGGGTGGAACAGGTGGGCAGCAAATATACAAGTCCCCCAAATGGACTGTTGGCAAGGAATGGGTCCGCTCCATCTGGGGCTGGGTTTAGGCCTTCTTAGGCAGCCCAAGAGCAACCCAGGCACAGTTTCCATTCAGGCAGGGGGTGTGAGTCATCTAAATGCCACCACCAGAAAGTTGCTCGGAAGCCAGCTTTTTAGGCCTATCTGTTTCAGGCCTTAGTTTCATATTGTCTTTTATCTTTTAATTAGCTTAGGAGTATTGTTGGTTAGTACTGTTAAGTTTTCCATAGTTTTATTTTAACTAGTCTGTTGGCTCTACTCTCAAGGAATCAGTACCTTTTATGTATTTGCTTTACTCCTGAGAATCCCATGATAAGGGTAAGAAAAGCAGCTAAATCTACTAAGAAATTGTTTACTGATGTTCTCTTACCAGTCCCATGGAAGCCAGTAAGTGACCTTTCTGTTTTGTTTTGTTTTTTTCTCTCTCCCCAAATAAATATGAGATCTTGGAAACAGATCCAGAATCTCATACTACCGCTTAACATCATACTTCTATAACCTACTAGCTTAATGAATATGGTGTTTTGCCTATCTCACAGTTTACTTCCTTGTTTTGTTTAGAAGGAGACCCTGCCATTAACATGAAATATTATGAAAACTGGCCAAAAAAGTTTTTCCTGAACTTTATTGGTGACCATGATTTTCTTAAAGGAGAAATTGATGTGTCTATTTTTCAATAATTATCTTGAACAAACTGGATTCATGTTAACATGAGTTTGGTATATTTAGCCAGAATGTTTTGAATTCTATATCTCTTCTGGGCACACATTAATCTGATACAGCTAACAGAATCATAATAGAAAGATAACTAGAGTTCAACTTATTTGCCTGGGAGGTGGAACCACTCAGAGGAATGGGTCATCTGGGCAGACCATCCAGGTTATACTGCAGCTTTTTCATAGCCACCTGAATTGAGAAGGCTCAATATCATGGAGATCTATTATGCATTCACTGTCCCAATTACTGAGACTGGAACCTTACCTTATTAAGCTGAACAAATTGGAAAAGCTGCCAGGAACATATTCTGGGGCAATCCTCCTTGACCAGCCAGTGATCCTCATGATGTCGATAAGAATGGGAAGGTTTCTTTCCTTTTCTGAAAACTCTGTAATCAGAGTTTTTCAAGGCTGAATCTCTTAACCTTTTCATTTATCAGAAGTAAATGTCAGATATTCTATCACCAAAAGTCCAAAGTCCAAATGTATTCTGGACTAAACCTATTTAAACCTGAGAAGCTGGTTTAAACCGACCAACAAGGCCAACTGCAGACCCTGTTAGGATGAAAGCCTCAGTGCTGATTCAGATATCAACCCCATCTGATGAAATTGTTGCTCTGAAGAGTAGGGCCCAAATTAGTCATAGAAACATGCTGGTGGAAGATGGTGAAATATTATTATTATTATTATTATTATTATTATTATTAACCTTTATTTATATAGCGCTGTAAATTTACACAGTGCTGTACATACAATCTTAAATTAGACGGATCCCTGCCCTCAGGCTTACAGTCTAAAAGAGACAACACAAAAGGAAGAGGGGAAGGTGATGGGAAAGGGGGTGAGGTCCGGTGGTTCTTCTCTCCCTCTGGGGCCAGGACCAAGGCAGATGGACTGGAGGGAGGGCATGGCTTCTTAGTACAAAGTTAAAAGGAGGCATCCTGGGGCGGATGGCACAGTCCTTGGAAAGCTTCCCTAAATAATATAGTCTTTAACTCAGTTTTGAACCTGGTTAGGGAAGTGATGAGGCGTGCATGTGGGGGAAGAAGGTTCCAGGAGTGAGGGGCAGCAAGTGAGAAGGGACAAATATGGGATGCGGTAGTGGAAATCCTCGGCTGGGACAGGAGACCTTGACTACCAGAACGGAGGGTACGGGAAGGAGTGTGAGGAGAAAGAAGTTCAGACAAGTAAGGAGGGGCCAGTCTGTGGAGGGCTTTGAAAGTCAACAACAAAAGCTTGTACTGGATGCGGAAGGGGAAGGGGAGCCAGTGAAGGGAGGATAAAAGAGGAGAAACATGGTCAAAGCGGCGAGCAGATGTGATAATACGTGCAGCTGAGTTCTGGACAGAGATTAAAGGATGGAGGTGTGAGAGAGGAAGCCCTGTCAGAAGGAGGTTACAATAATCTAGTCGTGATACCACTAGGGCATGGACCAGAGTCTTGGCGGTGGAGGCTGAGAGGAAAGGACGGATTTTAGCAATGTTGTAAAGAAAGAATCTACAGGTCTTGGCAGTGGCCTGAATCTGGAGAGTAAATGACAGCGAGGAATCAAAAATGAAGCCAAGACGGCGGGCTTGCTGAACTGGTTGAATAGAAATGCCGTCAACAGAAACAGAAAAGGAGTATTGAAGGGTGGGCTTGGGTGGGAAGACGAGAAGCTCTGTTTTAGACATGTTGAGCTTCAAGCGCCGATGCCCTGTTTTAGACATGTTGAGCTTCAAGCGCCGATGCCGCATCCACTGAGAGATGGCAGCCAGACAAGAGGAGACTTGTTGTTCGAGCCCCGGTGAAAGGTCAGGGGTTGAAAGATACAGCTGAGTGTCATCGGCATACAGATGATAGGAGAAACCAAAAGAACTGATGAGTTTACCAAGGGACAGTGTGTAAAGAGAGAACAGAAGGGGACCCAAGACAGAGCCCTGAGGAACTCCAACAGATAAGGGGAAGGATGAGGAAGTCTGACCACCTGTGACCACGGCAAAGGATCGGTCTGACAAGTAAGATTTGAACCAGTTGAGAACAGAGTCGGAAAACCCGAGGTCAGAAAGTAAGTCAAGCAAGAGACAGTGGTCCACGGTGTCAAAGGCCGCAGACAGATCTAGAAGAATGAGAATAGAGTAGAGGCCATTTGCCTTGGCCTGCAAGAGATCAGTTGAGATTTTGGTGAGGGCTGTCTCTGTAGAGTGCCGTGGGCGGAAACCAGACTGAAACGGGTCCAGGATGGAATTGGCTTCAAGAAACTCAAGACAGCGAGAATAAACTATCCGTTCCAGAACCTTAGAGAGAAAAGGAAGAAGAGAGATCGGGCGGTAGCTAGACAGAGAACAGGGGTCGAGAGAGGGTTTCTTCAGAATTGGGGAAACGAGAGCATGTTTGAAATCCGAAGGGAAGGATCTCGAAGAGAGAGAGAGATTAAAGATATAGAGGAGCGAGGGCAGAAAAGAAGGGGTTATAGAGATTAGAAGATGGGAGGGAATAGGATCAAGAGAACAAGTTGTAGGTTTGGAAGAATTTAGCAGTGTAGATAGTTCATCCAGAGATACAGGTGGAAACACAGAGAGTTTATTAGTAGAAGGTACCAGGAAAGTAGTGGTAGGGGGCAAGTCAGGAGGAACAATTTCAGATCGAATAGTACTGACTTTTGTGAGGAAGTAGTTGGCAAAGTCAGTGGGGGAAAATGATGAAAAGACAGGGGGAGAAGAAGGTTTTAGCAGTGAATTGAAGCAGGAGAACAAGCGCTCCGGGCGCCTCTCGTTGGCAGAGATCAATGATTTATAGTAATTCTGTTTTGCCATAGACAAGGCACATGAGAAGGATGAAAGAACAAATTTATAATGAATAAAATCGGCCCAGTCCCTGAACTTTTTCCAAAGGCGTTCGGCTGCTCGAGAGCAGGACTGGAGAAACCTAACTACAGGAGAGAGCCAGGGCTCAGGCCTAGACACAGAGGAGGACGTGCGAACAGATACAGGGGCAAAGCTGTCAAGGGTGGAAGAGAGAGTGGAGTTGAATAAAGACATTGCTGAGTCAGCGGAGTCCCCAAGATTTAGAGAAGAGAGAGAAGAACCCAAGGTCTGACTGAGATGATCAGAATTAACAGACTGAAGATTACGAAAAGTGCGTTGAACAACATTATGAGGAGGTGGGATGTAAGTAAGAGTAAAAGAAATTAGATGATGATCTGACAATGGATAGTCAGATGCCAAGTAGTCAGAGATGACACACCTAGAAGCGAGAACTAGGTCAAGGCAGTGACCAGAAGAATGGGTAGGAGAGGTGGAATGAGGTTGAAGATCGAAAGAAGCTAAGAGGGAGCTAAAGCGAGATGTTGAGAGATTCTTAGGATCATCAAGGTGGATATTAAAGTCACCTAGAATTAGAAAGGGAACTGAGTCTGAGAGAAAAAAGGTGAGCCATGACTCAAAGTCCGAAAGGAATTGGTTAGCAGAACCAGGAGGGCGATAAATGACAGCAACCCGAAGCTGCAAAGGAGAAAAGAGTCGAATAGAATGAGACTCAAATGAAGAGAAACTATAATTAGTGGGAAGTATTAGTAGTAAGCTATAGTAAAAAATAACTGATAGATAGCTACATTGGAGACAAGAATCAACAAATCTTCAGGTCCTATGGAAGTATCTAATCTTGTTTCATGTCAGTAGGCTGGTGGTAGTTCCTCTATGAAGGATGCTAAGAGGAAAAACTGACTGATCATGGGAAGCAGAATGACTCTTTAGCTGTTCAATATTATTCTCTCACTCAGGCTGGTAAAGTGACTCTTTCACTAGGATTACAACAACCCCACTGAAATCTTTTTTACTATAGCTTACTACAGCTCCTCATATGACAACTTGAAACATTGGAGATAGTGCATTAGGGTATATTGAATGCAAAGGATGTTCACACCTTTTTGGAAGCTTGCTGCCTGGGCATCCAAGAGGCTCAACCCCAAATTCATAAATTATTTAGCCTTGTTTGATATTGTTCTACCCCAAGAAACCTGTATCAGCCTCCAGTCCTGGTTGATACATTTATTAGAATTGTTCTCTTACAGTGGAGAAGAAAGACAGAACTAGAGAGTTATCACTTCTCATTTCTATGAACCTCCAGTCAATGGTGGTTGAGTTAGATCCATGTTACCAATAATCCTAGGCTTACATTGTTAATGTTACTCACTGCAATCTCTTAATTGTTTATCTCTATATCAAAAGGTACTAAAAAAAGTTTTAAAAATATGGTCAAGTTTTAAAGATTACATAGCTAAACTCCTTCTTAGTTTTTATAATGATTTAGCAGTGGTTGCAGATACTTTCATTCCAGAATTGGTTCTTCTGATGATGTTTTGTATGTACATTTTATGACTGTTCCTTCTGTGCATGAGACAGCCAATGTGTTGCCTTGTTGGCATTCCAGAGACAATGAATTTGTTTGGAGACAATGGTATCATTGTTTCTTTCTCTGCAAGATCTAACTCTAATTCCTGGTCTGATTATGATTGCAAGGCTGCCAAAAACATCTAGCATTATAATTTAAACAGTATAAGAGGAGCTGAGAGAGGTGCATTCCACTTACATTACAGTCCTTAAAATAGCAATATAAAACAGTTTATTACATAGAAAAGAGAGAAGCACTAAGGGGGAGCTGGCTACAATTGACTAAGACAGCTAGAATTAATGAATTCTCAGTTTTCTAGTGCATTTTATCAGATGACATTACATAGCAATATCCAGGATGTCCTGTCTTCTTTCTTTTGATGTGTGGGTTGCCTACTTTAATGCACTTTATTCTGGTGACTCTGAATGATCACCACTTTAAATAGAAATGTGTCAGGACTTTTTTCTTGGCTCCAAATTACAACATCAGAAGTTAAAATGTTGATAGCACAATTAAAACAAGGGATTGACCCAGGAACAGATATCATAGAATCATAGAATCGTAGAGTTGGAAGAGACCACAAGGGCCATCCAGTCCAAACCCCCTGCCATGCAGGAACTCTCAATTAAAGCATCCCTGACAGATGACCATATAGCCTCTGTTTAAAGACTTCCAAGGAAGGAGACTGCACTACACTCTGCGGGAGTGTGATCCATTGTTGAATAGCCCTTACTGTCAGGAAGTTCCTCATAATGTTGAGGTGGAATCTCTTTTCCTGTAGCTTGCATCCAATGTTACGGGAAAACAAGCTAGCTCCCTCCTCAATATGACATCCCTTCAAATATTTGAACAGGGCTATCATATAATCTCTTAACCTTCGCTTCTCTAGGCTAAACATCCCCAGCTCCTTAAGTCGTTCCTCATATGGCATGGTTTCCAGACCCTTCACCATTTTAATCACCCTCCTTTGGGCATGCTCCAGTTTCTCTACATCCTTGTTGAATTGTGGTGTCCAGAACTGGACACAGTATTCCAGGTGGGGCCTGACCAAAGCAGAATAGAGTGACACTATTACTTCCCTTAATCTAGATGTGATTTCTGTTGTGTTGCTAAATTCCAGCACAAATTTCTAGATGTGATTTCTGTTGTGTTGCTAAATTCCAGCACAGATTGGTGATCAACAATGTTGGGAAAATGTTTATATTTATTGACCAGTGGACAGACCCCCAGTGATTGGGGCCTGGCCATAATTATTTTAATATACAAAAAGGGGTCAAAGTCCGACAGGAGCCCTGGTGGTGCAGTGGTTAAATGCCTGTACTGCAGATACCCACTCACAAACCATAAGATTGTGAGTTCAACATCAACCAGGGCTCAAGGAATCAGGCTTGCATCCTTCCAAGGTAGATAAAATGATTACCCAGCTTATTGGGGGCAATTAGTTACAGTTGTAAACTGCTTAGAGACTGTTTAGGAAGTATGAAATGGTGTTTAAATGAAGCTGCTATTGCTATACCTCCAATTTTGGTCTTATCAGTTTGTTCAGCAGAGACAGTAAACTATATATCAGGCACCTGAACTGGAAGTTCTGGGACTCATCTGAGCAATCTGTTCCTTAGTCCTAATGTGTTTCAGATACAATGTCTGTATTATAAGGACATTCATTCCAAATTGGATATGTTCTGAAGATTGCCAGGTTTTTTAAATTTAGCATTTTCTATCCAAAGTAAGCTGATCACAAACACCCCCACCCCACTTGTCTTGGTCTTGGTTTGGTACTGGCTGCTGTATTGCCAACCATGTAAAAGTACAGGAATATTTGTACTTTTCAGTTATCTTTTCTTTTTCTGGATTTCATATTGCTTTGTAGCCATCTGGCTTGTGTCTGATCTGTGACTGTAATATGTTATGTATACATACATATACGTAGACTGTGTAGGGCTATACCTACTGAATTTGGCCAGTGCCAATTTTGGGGAAAAAAAGTTTCATTAAGACTAAATAGTTAATTGACTAAAAGTCACAAATAGCTTCATATCTGAGATGGAAAGAACTTCAGATTTATAAATGTAGATATAGGAGAAAGAGGCATGGATATATTCTTTGATCTCCTAGCTAGAAGAATGAGACAGTAATCAGCATGGTGCTGCTTGAAACAGTTGAAGAGAAGATACACCCATTCAAAGATGGAAAGAGTTATGGGGGTGGCAACTTCCAGATTTTCCTAGGAGTGGTTGTTAAGCTGCCATCCTGGCTGAGGGATTCTGGGATTTGTAGGTCTAATGACACTTTTTTGAAGCTCTGCTAATTTATAATTCATTCGTTTACTTCTACTTACTTGGTTCAGATTTACCGATAGTCAAAAATCCAATAGCCTTACAAATCCAATATCCTCTTCTTCTTGCTTTCTCCTCTCAATTCTCTTTTTGTATCCTATAGTCCTTTTATATTTCAGTAAACTATACAGACAAAACTCCCCATAAAAGTAAAATGGATAAAAAAAATGTTTTTATTTTTCTTTAAAGGTATCTGCAATGTTGGAACTACATATTTCAGCCAAGTGAGTGGGTGTGGGGTGGCTACTGCTAAAAACAGTATCCCTATATATATCCTCTCTTTGGAATAGGACACAGGAGAGAGACTTCTCAAGTCTGGCACCAGTGTTGGTTTAATTTAAGCACTACATCAGAACTTGGCTAGTCACATTTTTTGGAACTCAGCGTTCATAGCTTGATCTTGGGTTATAATGGTTGTTAAACTGCTGGCTGAGGGATTCTGGGATTTGTAGGTCTAATTTGTAGGTCTAAAGCTTTGTTGCTTTATTTTAAATTATTTAAATAAATAATTTTAAAAATTAATTAATTTCCCCACTGTTTCCTGTAACAGTTAAATTTCATCCAGTATTCTAACTTAAATACACTATAGTGTATGCACTATTAGGACCAAACACTTTTTATACAAGCATAAAGAACCTAAAGAATAGAGCATAAAATCTTCAGTTCCATTTCTTCACCTATGCTGAGAGTGACTATTCTGAAGAGGAACACTTCCTTTATTCACTGATACTCTCTATGCAGTCAAAAACTAATAATCATTATTCTTATCATCAGGGACCCCAAACACATGTGATGCTTACATGTAGGTGAAACTATCATGTTCAGACTTGTTGCTCTCAATGTGAGGAATGCATTCTTCTCTTTGATTCATTTCTTATGTAACAAGCCATCAGGGCTTATATATTTACCATCCTCTATCAATGGTAGGCAATGATGCAGAGTGCATGGTAGAGGTGAGTGACATAGTGAATTATCTTTCACACTGAAGGGTGTTAACTTGAGAAGGCCATATCTGTTTCAGCCTTATGCCTAAATCCAATTGCTAGTAGAGTAGGCTCATCGATTCAATTGAACTTACATAAAGTTGTTCACCATGGGGTCTCTTCTAGCTGAGGCTAACAATTAGATTAAAATATTGTCCTCTCTTGACAGTTCAGTTGCCTGATCCCAAATTATTTTTTATCTAAAAAATAAAAAAATAATAAAGTTAAAAAAATCCCTGATGCTTCTCTGGAGCACTGACTGCCATTTTATCACTGAGGTCCAACATTAATCTCTTTCTTTCCTTCAGACAGTTAACTTAGTCCTGTCCTTACTGAGGATCAATTACTTATCACAGTAAAAAAAAACAAAAAAGGTTCAGAGAGTTTGCTTGACAATAAATATGTTGTTGTTTTGTAATGTTTAGCTCCAGACCAAGTCTTTGGGGAACAAAGAAGAAAGCATGCCTTTTCTTAATGATGCAAACTAGTTTAACGGAGCAAACACACAATGAATTGTGGGATCAATAATACAATCAATAGACCTGGAGAAGGATGAAATAGAGGATAAGCTAGCCTCATGATTAGTAAGCAGACAACAATTCATAACAGCATCCCTAAACAAAGTACAATCAATAACCTTAATATTCTGAGAAGGTAGAAACTAGCAGTTGACTGAATATAACTCTTGGGAATTGATTAGGAAATACAAAATCATGAGTATCTGTATCCGAAGGGAGTGGGAAAGCATAGGTGAGGAGTAACAAGTAGGGGAGCTACATCACCAACTTATGTGTATCCACAATACAATGAAAGTCTGGTTAATTATATCTCCTAGTTAACAAATGCATGCCAACTAAAACAAAACACTTAAGTAATTTTCCAAAGGAGAAGTTTTATTTCTTTATTGTATTTTACCCATATTTCAGCCAAAAAAGGCTCCTAAAGTGGCTTACAAGTTGTTCATTAGACAGTTCCCTGCCCTCAGGCTAGCAATCTAAATAAGACAGGACACACAAAGAAAAAAGATGGCAGTTGGAGAGATGCTTCCTACATTTCTCCATCCTGCCCCAACTGCAGTGGCCATCCCATCCCAATTGCAGTGAGAAATGGGATGGATGGAAGCCTTTTCCTCAACAGACAGGTCTAGGCATGATGGAGTTCTGCCTGCCTGTTCTTCCCTCTCTCTAATATCACAGCAGGAGCAGTTGGGATAAAAGAAGGGTTTCTTGGCTGCTGGTCCAAGGCAGAATGGATGCACAGGCCTGAATACCTTTCTGTTCTTCTGAGGCCAGATTAGTGGCAGTTGTAATAGAGGGAGGGCCTCTCATCAGCTGCTGGACCTAGGCACAATGAAACGGTGCTTTGATAATGTGATATCTGTCTTTGACCAATTATATAATGGGCCTGTTGTGTTACAAAAGGGGGTGTGATGGGAACGGGAGGTGGCATAGAACAGATCTTACCGCACAAGAGAACGCTGATGCTGACCCAGAAAGTTCCAATTCTGTTCTGGATGCATTCCCCAGGGGCCGATTTTTGGGAACTGTTTAGAAGCGTTCCTGAAAATCGGCCCCTGGGGAACACATCCAGAATGAGAACTTACGGCGATAGTGGCGGCGGCATTCTCTTCTACGGTAAGATGCGTTCTATGCCACCTCCCGTTCCCATCATGCCCCTTTTTGTAATGCAACAGGCCCATCCCAAGGCCTGTACGATAAACTTAATTGTCCCTCTTTTGCTTTTTATAGATACCTTTTTGGTGTGTTTAAAAGCATTATTGATGTGCACAAATGTTCACGCTGACTTTCCATGCAAATAATCCTGTGACTTGATCAACTTGCATAGTTTTCCTGAGGATAAAAGGGAGAGATCATGTATACCACTTTGAGCTCATGAGATGAAAAGGTGAGGTGGATTTGTTTGTTTGTTATATCTATAGCCTACCTCACCTTTTCATCTCATGAGCTCAAAGTGGTATACATGATCTCTCCCTTTTATCCTCAGGAAAACTATGCAAGTTGATCAAATTGAACCAAGTAATCTTACACAGCTAGTATCAAAGTTCAGTGGTGACTTGAACCTGAATTTAACACTATAATTTATATTGTAGAAATATGTCTTAAGCTATCTGATGTGGGAGTCTGGAACTTTTTTTTCCAAAATGTGGTAGTTGTTGGTACATGTTTGTGCCCACTGGATTCAACTGTCTCACTATTTCCTGAAATCTTAGAGCAGATTAGCAGCTAAAGGATCACATACTGGCAGTAATCCACATACAACCACCTTGAGCACTACAACATTCTGGCTCTCCTTATGCACTCTTAATGAGTGCACTAACCATTCCTACCTTAATGCATATATGACGTTATGAGCATAATATTCTGGCTGATAGGAAATTGCTCCCATGTTAACACAACGCAGGTCATTGTATAATTAGTCAAAGACCTGCATTTTCAATATATTTCCATCCTCAACCCCCTGATCTGTGCACCAATATAATACAGTGGTCCCCCGGCTTATGAATCCCCCGGGTTGCGAAAACCCCGGGATCCAAAAGCGGCAGGACTGTTACTGTATCCCCCGGGATCCAAAAGATCCCCTGGGATACGGGAAAAAAAACCGTGCGGCCCCTTTAAATTGGCCGCGCGGTCCATTGAATATAGTGGTTCCCCGGGAAACGAAAGGTTCCGGGTTACGAAGGTAATCCCGGAACGGATTACTTTCATAACCCAGGGGACCACTGTATCTAAAATACCTATCTAATTAAAATATCTATCTTATCTATCTAAAATATCTATCTTTTGATCCTGCAGCGGTTTTGGACCTCTGCACCCAGAAGCCTTTGACAGCATGGCCAATGATGATGTAATCTGGGAGATGAAGTAAATAACATCTGGAGGATCAGAGCTGGAGAACCACTGAACAACATTGGTGCAAAAGCAACCAAAGTTCTAGCAATCTTTGGCAATGGCTTTCATGGATCGAAGTCCACTTTTTCAGATGCTTGAAGACATGGACTACAATGCCTGAAACCCAATGTTATGCCTTATTCCCAGAACCTAAGGTTAGATTCTGAGACAGACAGTGTAGCATAAGAACAGGGGGACATGCCTCATTCAGATTATGATACAGATAGGGAAACAGAAGGATAGAGGGGGATGCCAGTGCTTGAGACAGATAGTGATATTCCCCAGCAATCACAGCACAGAAGATGTGAACTCTGTGATACCTAGCACAATGGAACACAGCTGAGAGTGGAAGGGATTGTGACTCTCCGAGTATTTATAAAGGAAACATTCATTATTCACGGTGCCAGACCAAAAATAATTCAGAGATTCTGTTAGATGATTGTTACTGACAACTGATCATTTGGGATGAAGTAACATTTTCTCCTCGCGATTCCTGACTAGTGTTTCAAAGGACCCTGGACCCTGCATTGTACCAGACACTCCCTTGTGCTGTACCCAACTGACTTGGACTGCCTGACTCTGAGAACCGTAACTAGCTGATAAGCTGCTCTACATGACTGGGGATGTTACTGCATTGTGTTTAACAGATTCTGCTTAGTACTTTGCCCCTGGCTGGCCTCCAAGACACCTTCTGCCAAATAAACTCATTATTTTTACAGGTGCCACAAGACTCTAAGCTGTGGTTTTGTTTTGTTTTTTCTGTTCTAGAAGACTAATACTAGCATAGCTGTGAAAATTGATGTAATTTGTAGTTTGCCAATTCTTCACCCCAGGAAATTCGTGTGTTCTTGAAGATTCTTCTCTTCTGTGTGTATGTACTTAGTGGAAATGCAATCCCCCATGAGGTATTCTCATACAAATTATCCTTCCCCCCATAAAACTTAGAAACCCACAATTTGACTTACCTGTTGTTCTTGTTTTAAACAAACAAACAAACAAACAATTGAAAGCCTATGATGCATTGATGTTGTTTTATGAATATTTCCCATAAATTTCATTTATGTTCTTTCTATTTATGTGGAGAGAAGAATTGACTTTGTGTGTCAGGACCTTTAGAAAAATGTCTTTCAAAACAGTTAGCTGACTGATTGCCTTTGCCTGACTTGTTTAGAGTTCAGTGTTGTGCTCAGTAATAACTCTGGCTTTTGATAAGCTGTTTTAACATGAATCAAGTGGGCTGTCAATGGCTATGAGAAGAACAGGCTGCTTTTCAACAAAATATGTGCTGTCTGGAAAATACACACTTCTAGCTAGAAGCATGCTTTTATGGACTCACATTAATCTTCGATCACCTGAATCACTTTTTGTCATTGGACTAGGCATTTATCTCCAAAGCTACAGAAGACACTCTGAACTAAAACACACAGAGAGACACACATGACTGGCTAGAATGCAGGTGCATTGTGAGGAAGGTGAATATACAGAAGTAACTTCTATGTTCTTCAGAGCAAATTATGGACCCACAGCTGCTAAATAAGTCCTGGGGAGCACTCATCCGCAGCTAACATCTCTCTACCAAGTAATAGATTACTAGCTAAAAGATTCAAATAGACTTTTTAGCTGATAAAAGCAGGATAAGAGTCAAGCTATGTAAGATTCAGGCAGATGAAAGTAATCCAAAAGAGAGAAAGACTTAGATTCAGTCACATCAGAGGTAACACCACACACCCCAACATTACCCAAATTGCTAAAGAAACCAGAGAATATTAATCACCCCTGATTTAAAGCCAGGCCACCATAAAAAACAAAAGCTTTAACTTGAGATTTAACTAGTTCATCATGGCAATAGACTATATATGGATTCCTGAAAGCAATATTACAACCAGAAAAGGAACCTATGACAACAAAGTGTATTTGTATGTGAAATCAGCCTGGAGAACAAGGAGGTGGAGTTAAGAAAACAACAACAACAACAACAACAAAATGGAGATGTGGAGATCTGGAACCTTTTCTCTCTCCTACATTCATTGTGAAGAAGAGGAAAAAAATTTCCATCAGAATTTTCCATCACAAATATATGATTTCCATGTTTTGGTAGTGTCTAAAAATTAGTAAGTTTTGTTTACCCCATTTTCATTTCTTTTTATCTCAAATTATTTCTATATTGAGTGTAAAGAAATTATAAAATTTCATGAATTACTGTCAGAAACAAACTGAACAGATACTCTCAGCCAACAATTTTGTTGTTGTTGTTGTTGTTGTTGTTGTATATTATAATGTTTAAAATGAACCTGGGATGACCAATAAATGTCAAGAAATGGTAATAAGTATTAATGGATATCAGAAACAGTACAGAATCATCTGTGATGTGCGTGACCTACTGATCATCACAAATTGGTGCTAATAATAATAATAATAATAATAATATAATAGCAAGATTGATAATGCAAACAAAAGAATCCCACCCTGCTGTTTTCCAGAATTGTGGGGACTGAACTCTACAGTGCCAGATTTGGTACTTACGACATTTCTTTTGCTAATATATCAGAACTGCACTTGCTTGGCATGAAAACAGATTTGTTTTGTTTCTTGGGCTGCATTTGCACTGTAGAAATAATCCAGTTTGACAACATTTGAAAACTGTTTTAACTGCCATGGATCAATGCTATGGAACTCTGGGAACTGCATTTTTGTAAGACATTTAGTCTTCTCTGTTAGACAGGTCTGGGGAGGTCTGTTGTGGTTCTGTTGCCACAAGAAACTACAGTTCCTGGAATCCCATAACATTGAGCTGTGACAGTTAAAGTGATGCCAAACTTATTTCTGCAGTGTGGATTCAGCTTTGGTTTGTAATAGCTGACCCACTGTTGCTGCAGAGAAGCTCATTGAGACTGAAGTATCCTAATACATAACAATGTGCTCATGCTTCCTTCTGCGCAGAAACTAAATTCCACTAAGTTTACTGAGGTTTACTTGAACTTTTCCATTTATGTTGGTTTAGGAAACATAAAACATGCACCCTGATGGATTTACACAATAACATGAAGATATACTGTTGCCTGATGTGAATAACAATAGCAGTGATATTGAGATCCTACCAATTGAAAAGTAGTGCCTATGAGATGGGAAAATAACTGGTTCCAGTGGTGAAGCAATTTTCAATGCTGAATGAAATTGCCAAGATATCACATTATCTGATTATATATAACTGATTCCTAGATTCTTGGAGAGAATCTGAATCACTGATGGTCCAGACCTCCCTGGGAGCCTGCAAAACCAAGAAAATAATATTTAACGAAATGAGGCATGTCATTGTATCCCCCTTTGAAGTAAGAACTATAACTATTCTGGTAAGCTAACTTTTTTTCAGAGTAGGTAATCTGAATGCTAGAATAATCAGTATTGCAAATATGGAGGTGAATGTTATTATCAGTCATAACATGCAGTTTTTAACCATTGATTGGTATCTCCAATAAATATTGCATTTAGAATTATGACAAATCCCACTTGTCCAGTAGCTACCTGAAGACATACTGTTGCCTGATGTGAAGCAACCAATCAACCTGATGTGTCCACCTGAAGTGCTCCATCTCATTCAGGGAGAAAAAGAAGATATTGCTGGGTGGGGCACAAAACATTCTATGTTGTGTCTTCCCTGACACACACACAAAAATGCAACTATGTAACATTAAATTACTGACAAAATGATTCCCAAATCAGTTGGCTGAAATGCTTAATTTGTTCTATGTTGACTTCAGATATATGCAAACTGACCTGCCAACGCAGCTTACCAGGCACTCACAACATTTTCTGGAGGAAACATGTGTGTTATATTCTTCCTGACATGGTAATTGTAGGTGCCCAGCCAAATAATTGCTCATCTCTAGTTAATATTGATCAAATTCTTGATTTAAATAAACTGTAAGCCTGTCTATGATTTATCTGGAGTTTTGGGGATCTCTCACAACAGCTACTTACACTGTTGAGGAAGCAACCCACGGATAAGATTAAAATGTGTCTTCCTCACTGACAACCAGAACTACGTATTTGAATATTTGTTCAAATATATTTGAAGGCCTGTAGATGCTCTCTAGGTGCCTTACTCTTACTGTTTTATCACACTGGAGGGCAAACGGGATTTAAACAAGAGTTAAATGAGAGTTAAACAGGAAATGCCCTTTGTTTATCATAGGACATTTCCTGTTTAACTCTCATTTAACTCTCGTTTAAATCCTGTTTTCCCTCTAGTCTGATAAAGCAGCTGGCCATATAACAATCTATGTTAACAGAAAATATGTTCCATCTTAATGACAACAACTCAATATATACACTTTAAAGATAGCATGGAACTTAAAAGCAGTTTTTTTAAGCAATTACTTTATGAGTTCATTTAAAAGCAGCACATAAATCTTAAAGTTAATAAAACTATTTCCCATTGTTTTCTAGTACCTTATATCATATTTCTTAATTAATTGTCTACTGTTGCAGTAATCTTGTTGGGTTATCACATATTATGTATTGCACAGGAACACAGATCTAACTTAAGAAGTCCAGAGTTTCAGGTCATGGATGTTGCCAGGGCTCTGTCTATACACACACACACACACACGAATATGATGTTTCCTGACAGGTATGCTTACCAAGTTTTTGTTTGGAAAATCTTCATGAGATAGGTAAAAAGGTAACGATAAAGGTTTCCTCATTGACAGAATTGTCTAACCATTCCAACTATGGGGGCAGTGCTCATCTGTTACCAAGCCAAGGGAGCCAGTTTTGACAAAGACAATTCCATGGTATAAATGTATTCCATGACTAAATGCTGAGGCTCACAGAATGCTGTTACTTTCCCATGAAACTGACACCTATTTATCTACTTGCACTTTTACATGCTTCCAAACTACTAGGCTAGCAGAAACTGAGACTAGTGATGGGAGCTCACTCCACGATGTAGAACTTGGGTCTCAAACTACCAATCTGCTGACCTTAGGACACTGTGATTATTTTGGTGTTCATGGAGAAAGAAGGATGCTGATGAACAGAGAATTTTCAATGTAAGTGTCTGGCAAGAAACTGGAATTGTCTGCCTCAGAGTTCCAACTTTAAAAAGCAAAAACCAACCAACTAATTAATCAATCAAACAAAAACCTAAACCAAACTAAAATTAACAACTTTAGTCATTCCTATCCCAGAAGACAAATTTATTGAATCAGTACAAAAAGATATGACACTAAGATACAAGGCCATGGCAACAGAGCTGTGCACAAGAAGTGGGATCCCTTTTTCCACCCCTTGTGAAAAATCACTATCCTGAGTTCTTGGGTCAAGGACAGTTAAAAGTTCAAGCCAAGTGCACCAAGTGATTTTGGGGAAGATTCGTGATAAAAATAAATATAGTAGTTCTTAAAACAAGAGTAGCCACAGTAGGTTCCCAGGCAGTACTTTGGCCTTCACATTTAAATCCCCAGGCAGTTTTTTAAAAACATTTTAAAAAAATATTAATTACCTAAATTGACTAGGGCATGTTTCTCATATTTAGACTAGCCAGCTGTTATCTGTACAAACTATTTAACAATAAAGACAAAGACATGTATATGTATTCAAAGACAGGTATATATATTCAAAATGCTCATTGTTTGTATTCTTACATATTCTTAAATTATAAAACTTAGAGCACTTTCTAAATAAACTATCATCATCATCATCATCATCATCATCATCATCATCATCATTTCATAAAAAGTAACTTCATTACAGCACAGAGAATACACAGGCCATAGCATTTATGAAAATTGAACAGATGCTAGTAACTTGCAGATTATCAAGGACCCCTTTGTTTCTGCCATGAGATGTTTATCCATGAGAACTCTTTTCAGAATAATAGCCACTGACAAATATGCTTCACACATTGGACAAAGTACACAAAATACTTGTACATGTGTATAAGCCAATATGACAGAGTTTCTCAGTAACATCCCTGATATTTAAACAAGTAAATTTCATGAACTTTAATTGATTTCCTTAATTGAAAGAAGATTTCCTCATGGTTTGCACCCTGAGTTTTGGTTTTTTTGCACTTTTTTTTAAGAAAGGAGGGCTGTCTAATTTACATGCACTGCAGTAAGCTACAAGGTTGGTAACTAGATGCTCATCTATGGCCATTAAATCATCTCACCCTTTCCCACATATAGCAGATGATGTGTGCTCAGTTTCTTTTGCCTCTTCTTCCATTCTGCTGCAAGCAATAAATAGTTTTTCACATTAGTGAAAGGTCATTCTCTTCATTAATATCTTCCAGAAATGGCAAGAACTATCACAGTGTGAGGTCTATCTGTGCTTTCTCTTCAGGTCACTTTCACATATGGAAAGGCTTAACTGAGTCGCTTGCATTTGTCCATTATTTGGGCTGTCAATCCCAAGTGTTTGTTAAGGAAGAAAACAGAGACACAAACTTCATGTTCTTCTACCAGGTATTGTGATACAAAAGTTCTGTGGCTCACATCGGGGGGGGGGGGGAGGTTTGGGATCTCTTGTTTTTGTTTCCTTATCTATTGTCATGGGTAAGCCACTAGTGGCCCTGTCTTCAATCCTAGCTCATCCCTAGATGACGACAGCATAATAGGAAGGTTGCTTTAACCAAATATTTCAGAAATTCCATGATTTTAAAAGGGGAAGCCACCTTAAACCAAATATTTGGGTTGTTCTCTTTTCGGTCCCAGGGGACCAAGACACAAGGACAAGCCACAGAGTCCCTTTCATCCCAAAGGTGTGTATAAGAGATGTTTGTTATGTTTTATGTCATGTAGCGTGAAAGGCACTACAACAGACCACATTAGGTGCTCAGGTAAGGAACTTAGGGCATACAGTCACCACAAAATATCATAAAAAGCCGAAAGTCACCACTCATAATAAAAATAAAAATTGTAGGGGGTGTTTGATATTTATTTATTTATTTAGCGATATCTTGGAGATGGGACCCAATTACTAAATATAAATATGAAATGCATTTTTCACAGAAACCTTATAAACAAAACCGGAGAGTAATTTTACACATCACATTTTAATAATTTTGTGCATGAAACACATTTAGTGTACATTGAACCTTCAGAAAGCAAAGGTGTCACTACCTGAATCATCCAGGTGGGAAATTTTGGAGTATTTTGGATTTTGGAATTCCTGATAAGGGATAATCAACTTGTAATGAACAAACATTATTTTTGGCTTCTAAGATGCTGGAAACTAGGCATCCCAGGCTGATTACTGAATATGTCACATTCCTGAAAGTATAGGTGTGAAACCAATGATCTCTCAATCCCAGTTGATGGAGTAGGAACCCCAGACTGAAATATAGTGAATGAAATGTCATCCCATTTCATGAACCAGGTTCTTATCTTCTGCTCATTCCACTTAATGGCATGGCTGTAAGACTGTCATGGGGGAAAGTTCTGCCTCTTCACAAGATAGCAATTGAATATTTGAACATACCCTTGAAGTCTGACCATGTACTTTCACAGCTTTTCACAGCTACTGCTTGTCCTTGTCATCTAGGTTCTGTCGGTCAGTGTCTAAGCTAAGTTTACAACTGTAAGCTACTTGCCCCCAACAATCTGGGTACTCATTTTAGCGACCTCGGGAGGATGCAAGCCTGAGTCGAGCTTGAGCCCTTTTGCTGATCTTGAACTCGCAACCTTATGGTTTTGAGTGAGTGGCTGCAGTACAGGCATTTAACCACTGCCCACCAGGGCTCCTGATCTTGCTAGAAAGGGGAGATCCCCTAGAGCAATGATGAGCAAAGTATGGCGCTGGAGCTTCGTGCAGCTCACCAAAGCTGTTTGTCTTTGGCAATCCACTTCATTTGAAATATGGTTCTGGAAAAGAGTTCTACAAAGTCTTTTGTAATCTCAAAATATAATGGCTGGTACTCTATTTGGTCATTACGATGGCATAAGTACAAAATAATATTATTTTCTGTGCAAAGAAATGGTATTGCCTATGGAGAAAGTGAGTTTTTTGTGTAAACCAACTGCATGCAAATTTTCTGAAGACTAATTCTTGAATTATGAATACGCTATGAAAACTATTTGGGTTTTGAAGATTTTTCTCAGAGGAAGAAAAAAACATGTTAAAATTATTCATTGCTTTTTAAATTAAAATAAGTGAATAATTACACCACTACCAGGCATTGAAGGAGGACACATCAAGCCACTCCTTCCCGCAAACTGTGGTGCAATGAGAAGTTTTGAAAGGATTTCTTGCTTGCTTATTTTTTACTTATTGATTTTGTATGCCACCTTTCTCCCAGAGGGGAACCCTTAGCAGCTCCCAGCGAGCTTATGCTAATCATGCCACAGCAAACAGTTTGCTGGCAGGAGGACACCCATGTACATCCAGCATACCAGTATTGTAGAACTTCTTTGCTAGGTATGGCCGCCTGTTTTGTTTTGTTTTTAAGTTGGGTCAGAAGTTGGTTGGATCAGAAGCATAACTAAAGCATTGCAGCTCATATGTAAAATACATTCCCAATTGGTTGGTGTAAACTGATATGTGTATAACTTGACTTGAATTTGTATTTGAAATTGTTTTAAAGATTGTTAATAACTGTATTTTGCAATTATTATTTTATCAATTTATTTGTATACTGGTCAAAGACTGAATAAATCTTACTACTACTGCATTGTAGCTCATGTTTCAAGCAGGACCTGCATTGTAGCTCATGTTTCAAGCTAGGTGAAGCCAATGTGGCATAGCAACTGGTAGCCACTGGTCTTGCAACAGAAAATATACCATTAGATGTTTCCATCTTCCCAAGATCCCATATATATGTATTAACAAAGATTTCTCCTCCTCCAGTTTTATCTCAGCTTAAAACTTTAATATTTATGGGGAAAGTAATAAATGCAGCCCCTAGAGAAGGGCTGTAATAATATGGGAGAAAATAATTTATATGTGATACTTGAACCTTTATATAGTAAAATGACAGAAAAAAAAAATGACAGTAAGGAGGGGCTATAATCAAGAAAGTTCAAGATATGACAAATACTGATAAATTTCAGATGATTCTAATATGCTTAATTTGCTAATATGTTTGAGGTACTTGCCTTCTTTTTATGGCTAATCCCAGCATTTATTCATGTGATTCAGTTGAACTAAAAAGTGAGAATAGTAATCAGAAGGAGGAGGAGTTGTTGTTGTTGTTGTTGTTTCGATTGTTACTTCTGCTTCAGACTTTATGGAAACTGTCTCCTTGCTGAGATGTACTAGACAGCCTGTCAATCCTGAGATTGCAGAGTTTTCAGCATTTTCTGTACAGGTTTAGATGATGGCAAAAAGAGACAGATGTCCGATGGTCAAATTACATGGTGTATTAAATATATATCGTGCTGCTGAAGATTTTCTTTAAAAAGAAAAAATCTCTAGGACAATCTTTAGGAAACATTGAAGGAGAATGGCATGTTCAGCTTGGAGAAGGGAAGAATGAGAGGTGACATGCTTACAAGATATATGTGAAGCAGCTGGTTCGTCTGAACCAAATAGATTGAATAAATATTATAAATTCAACAAATATGAGCACAGGTTTTGTTTGAGAGAACAGTGTTGCAGGCAGTGATACAGACTCACAAAATGTTCCACCCAAATTTGGGGGGCTTGGGTAGATCCCAAAGGTAGCAGATAGCTCAAGGGTTGTCACAGAGAGAAGGAGGTAGGCCTGTTTTCTACTGTTCCAGGTCTAATAATTTGTCGTTCCAGAAGGGTAGATATTCACTGAACATTAGAAGGAACTATATCATGAGTAAGAGCAGTTCAGAAATCAAACCAAATGTGCAGACAATCGCATTCTCTGAAAATCTTCAAAAAGAAGCTGGATACCTATCTGCTAGGGATGATCTAGCTGGATGCCCTGCACTGAACAGGAGGTTGGATTTGATGGCCTGTGATGGCCCTTCCAATTCTATGATTCTAATATTCTTGTTGGTGTTGGCGTTGTGTATCTCCAAGTCATTTTTTACTTATGGCAACCCTAAGGCAAACCTATCATGAGGTTTCTTAGCAAGGTTCTTCAGAAGGGAGTTGCCATTGTCTAGATCAAGGGAAGTAATAGTGCCACTCTATTCTGCTTTGGTCAGGCCCCACCTGGAATACTGTGTCCAGTTCTGGGCACCACAATTCAAAAAAGATGTGGAGAAACTGGAGCTTGTCCAAAGGAGGGCAACTAAGATGGTGAAGGGTCTGGAAACCATGCCCTATGAGGAGCGCCTTAGGGAACTGGGGATGTTTAGTATGGAGAAGAGAAGGTTAAGAGGTGATATGATCACTCTGTTTAAATACTTGAAGGGTTGTCACATTGAGGAGGGAGCAAGCTTGTTTTCTGCTGCTCCAGAGACTAGAACGTGGAACAGTGGATGCAAACTGCAGGAAAAGAGATTCCACCTCAACATTAGGAAGAACTTTCTGACAGTAAGGGCTGTTCGACAGTGGAACACACTCCCTCGGAGTGTGGTGGAATCTCCGTCCTTGGAGGTCTCTAAGCAGAGGCTGGATGGCCATCTGTCAGGGATGCTTTGACTGGGAGTTCCTGCACGGCAGAGGGTTGTACTGGAAGGCCCTTGTGGTCTCTTCCAACTCTATGATTCTATGATTCTATGATTCTAGGAAATTACTCCATTTACTTATTTTCAGAATCCTTACCCTAAACATAACTATATATCTATATTTTCAATCAAATCAGTAGCCCACGTCAATTCTATGATTCTATGATTCTATGATCTTTGAGGTTGAAAATGTGTGACTTCCCCAGGTCATCCAGTAGGATTTTATGCATAAATGAGGAATCTAACCCTGATCTCAAGGGCCGTAGTCCAATGTTCAAACCACTACTCAGTACTTACTCTATAATTCTACATTCATGTCTTTCTAGAATGAAGTAATAATAATGGTAGCAATTTTCTTCCCAAAGAGGACATTTTCTCTGCAGGAGACAACACTTTCTGCACAGAAAATATTACTTCAGTGCAGGCATATTATTTTGGTGCAGATAAATGTCATTGTAGAATATGCAATAGTGGGCATCTCTACTGAACAAGATTTATCTACGAGTCAATCAGAAAATAGTATTTTTTGTGCAGGGGACATTTTTATAAAGAATATAGTATTTCTATGAAGAAATACTATTTATTTTGCACAGCCAGTGCTGTTTCATGTGTTTTAAAAAAATGATTCTGTGCTTCTATGATTATAATAAGTGCATGCAGCCCTTATAAAAATCAGGGCCATCATATATGGGTAGTAAAACTTTAATTCCTGCATCTATTTTTGATCCAATAAGTATCTAATAATTATATTTTTATGTATGTTTCTGTGTGGTAATGGGGAGATTTTAGATTTAGATAAACAAAATTATCAGTTTTGGGGGAGGGGGAAATGTTTAAACCAACCACACTTCTTATTGTTCGAAATTATTTCAGTACAGACTGGGTTCAAACATGCTAACTAAGGATATTTTTTAAAAATAGTAATTGTAGCTGTGCAATATGTATTCAACATATTGTGTATTGTATAGCTAGATATATGACTGATCAGGAATTGGTGGAGAAAGAAGAAGTGTTCGGGGTCAAAGTCTCCAAAAAGAAAGCAATATTATAGTAAGATAGTAATAGCATCATATTACCCTCAGCCCTCCTGTTTTTGCTGAGCTCATAGTAGCAATCATCATAGTAATTGACAAGATGGTTGTCATTATGTCTGTGTGGCTAGTCTGAGAAGCAATTTCTCTCTAGAATTCCCCTCTACCTTAGCAGAACATGTACATGAAGTGAATGAATGGAGATGAAACCATTCATGAACTTTGGTCTAGAACTATGGAAAGAAAGAGGAGTAGAGATGTTGGTGCATCAGCCGAAAACCTGTATATGTGATACTCCATGAGAGTCACATAATGTTTCATAGTCATTGTTGCCATTGTTGTTACTACGTGTAACAATATAGGCAGCTACTTGGGCCATCCATAATTGACATTTGGAAACTGCACATCTCTAGTTTATCATATGGTGAAATATTTCAAATATTCAGTTTATTTCCAGAAGATTTAATGATGGATTCTCAATGGCACTATTGAAACGTGATTGCCTTTCATATGTTTGTGATAGTATTAATGAAGTACAATTGGCAAGCCATTAATGCTTTTTTGTGTTCAATGACACATATCAAAATGGGGGAAATGATGTGTTCAGCAACAATAAGAGTTAGGGTCTGAACAGATGGGCAGAAAGAGGAGTCGAGATGTCTACCACACAGACATCACCATGGTGCGTCCCGTATGGCACATGCCATGATGGAGGCCATGCTGTGTAGTAGGGTCCCAGAGCATGTAAATGTTCAGCCCCTGTGCACCCCTAGTTCAGTCTCAGGCCAACACAAAGCACCCATCTGTAATGGCCCTTAGTTATATCAATTAGGATCTTTTATTACATAAAATGTGGTCAAAAGTTAGTTATACCCTGTTTCCCAGGCCCATTTTAGATGGGCAATTTAAGGTGTCTTAAGGGCTAAAAGGCCCGCCTTTAGGGTTAGGGAGGGAGTAGCTTTTACACCCTCCCTAAGCCTAAAGCGTATGGACACCGCCATTTAAAGATGGCGGCGTCTATACGGATGCGCTGCAAAGGCATCATCACGTGCACAGTGTTTTGACACGCTGCACACGTTGTGACACTTTTGCGGCGCGGGAGGGCGCCAATCGCGCCCTTCCCGCACCGCAAAAAAAGAGCTCCAACGTGGAGCTCTTTTTTGCGGAGGGGTCTTTGCCGCAGCCTTTAAATGGCCGCAGCAAAGACCCAGGGAGAAAGGGCCCCTTTCCCCCTTCAGCCCTGTCGAGGGAGGCGGGGTGCAGCGGGCGCCCTCTGCACCCCGCTTGGAGGCCACGGGGAACCGGTTTGCCAGTTCCCCGCGGCCTCCAAAAGCGGCGGGATGAGGCCTCTGGGGCTGCCCCCCTGAAAGCCCCCCTGAAAATAAGACATCCTCAGAAAATAAGACCTAGTAGAGGTTTTGCTAAATTGCTAAATAGAAGGCCTCCCCCGAAAAACTGGCAAAGTGTTTGTATATAAATAAATATACAATATGTAATAAATGTTTTTGTTGTTGTTGTTGTTCAACAATAAATGTGAATTCTTCTTCATTGAAAAATAAGACATCCCCTGAAAATAAGACCTAGCACATCTTTGGAAGCAAAAAATAATATAAGACACTGTCTTATTTTCAGGGAAACATGGTATATTAATGTTATACACCTGTGTCATATAAACATACTACTTTGATATAATGGTTAGCTTTCTAACTAATGTAAAACTCAGTTTCTCATTTGTATTTTGTTTGTAAAACGGTTATCACAAACTCTATTAATATAAAATAATTCATGAATTTAAAATGGGTTTCCAAATTGTATGCCTTTTTTTTTCTTTTCCACAAAGTACTTGCATTTGGTCCATATTTTATTTCTATTAGATATAGCTTAGATAAGGATCAGCTACCTTGACTTGATAATTGCAAACGGAAAAAAGCCAAATGTCTCTCCTAAGGATCATTTCTGCTACCATTAGAGCTTTCAAATTGAAACATAATCTCTGTAAAACCGTTTTTTTTAATATTAATTTTTATTAAAAAGCTTACATACAAATATATACATATGTTTACTATACATATTTCTTAATTCTTATCCATTACTATGCTCAAATCCCCCCATCCCCGTCCCAACTTTCTGTCTCAGGGAATCTACTATCTTAAACAGCGTCTTATTCTTTTTTCCTTATTTAATTATTCATTGATTTCATCCTCCTATTTTGGTTTTAGTTGCTTCCGCTTCCAATATATAAAGAGTGTGCTATAATCTCCGTTAATCAATCTATTATAGATGCTCATCTCTTTTGCCACTTCAAGACTATATTAAAAAACCATTATTCGCTTTATAGTATTTGTATTACTGAATCGTCCGGGCAAGTCATTAAGCAGGAAAAGCATAATATATTCTTTCTCTTATTCTAAAGCAATTGTTCTAAAACAGTTGCACAGATTTATCTACCCTTTTCCTTGTTTCTTTTTTCACAATATTGAAACAGAGAGTCCCACATTTGTGATTCTTCTTTTCCATGTTCTCTTAGTTCGTCCATTTTTATGACATCTAGGGCCTTAAATAGCCAATCATCCATCTCTGGTGCTTTGTCATTTTCCCACCTTTCCGCCACCGTCATCCTGGCTGTAGTAATTAAATATAAAATCTCTTTTAGGTGTTTCCTCTCCGGTTCGCCTTCCAGCATATTTAAAAGAAACAGTTCAGGCTCGAATTTAATACTTAAGTTGTAAATTTCTTGGATTATTTTATGAACCTTTCCCCAGAAGACCTTAATTTGGGGGCATGTCCACCACATATGATAAAATGAGCCTTTAGAGTCTTTACATCTCCAGCATTTTCCTTCTTTTGTTTTATCTATTTTTGCAATTTGTGAAGGAGGTAAATACCACCTGTAGAGCATTTTCACAAAATTCTCTTTTATATTTGTACATAGGGTAAATTTTAAGTCTTTCCCCCATGCTTTTTCCCATTTATCTAAAGCTATATTGTGCCCGACATTTTTGGCCCATTCTATCATATTTGATTTAATTGTGTCATCTTCCAATTTCAATTTTAGGCAAAAGTTATACAGTCTAGATATTGATCCTTTCCTGTTGTCCAAAAGTATTTATCTAATTCATTTCTTTCTTCTATTATTCCCACCATTCTTTCATCACTCAGGAATTTTTCTCTTAATTGGAGATACGAGAACCAATTAAACCTAATTCCTTCAGCTTGTAATTCTTCTCTACTTTTCATTACAAATTTTCCATTATCCTTTTTCAAAATATCAGCATATTTTAACCAAACCGTTTTTAACTTTCTGTCTGTCTTTCTTTTCTTTTCCAACATATTTTAGCAATCTTTGTAATGACAGGGTGCTTGATTGGAAGCTAAGATATTATTAGAGGCCTCAAATTGGTTAAAAAGAGTTTCAGATGGAACACCCTGAAATTTCCTCTTATATTTTTCAATAAAAACTGGGAAAGCATATTCCACTAAGGAGTTGATAGCCACCTTCAATCTTTTCTTTAGAGGTCATAATCTTCATGAACAAATGAGTGAGCATTTTGTTTTAGCTTCCATCTGAGGATAAAGGTGTGTGTGTGTGTGTGTGTGTGTGAATAAAAAATTAAATTCAAATTTGCAAAATTCACTTATGGAAGAAACCAATAGTGATAGATGTTTCATTGCCTACTCACACAGACCATACAGATTGTCTGTGTACCATCAAAGGGAGGGGTTTAAATATTTGATTATTTTGTCCTTGCATGTAAGGAGAAATAATTTCTGCAGCTTTCTCCCTGCTGTGCAAGGAAATTAATATTTCTGTGCACATCTCACATGCATGTATGTCCTGAAGTTTATTGGGAAATTAGTCTTAAATAAACACATGGAGGGAGAGCAGTTTGCATGGAAGTTTAAGTTTTGATGAATATGTATTTTTCATGTAAAAATCACTCTTTTAGAGAGCAAATAATCAGCAACATTTCAGAGGGAAAGAACAAACATGCAGATATCTGGCTAAAAAAGTCCACATTTTTTTCACACAAAATCCTTAAAAAAAATTGTTTTTATACAGCCAAATTTTTGTGCACTTTTCCTGTATATTTTTTTAATAAAGAAAACAATCTTGTGTTTTCTTTTATAAAGAAAACAATCAACTCCATGTTGTTGTTATGGTTCTGTGCTTTATGGCCATTTCTGACTCTCGTCATTTCTGACTTATGTCTGTCACAGGATTTGTTCAGGAGGGGTTTGCCTTTGCCGTCCTCTGAGGCTGAGAAAGTGTGATTGCCCTAGTGCATTCAGTGGGCTTACATGGCAGAACCAGGATTTGAATCTAATCTTGAGAGTTGTAGTCCAATGCTGAGACCACTACATAATGCTGGCTCCATGTTGCTATGTGTGTGTGTGTGAAAAATCTATTGATTTCCAAATAGCCACATTATGGCACAAATTTTGTATTTTTTTTTTTTTTGAAAAACAAATGTTGATTTTTTTACTGAGACCTGACTATATGGAAACACTGTTTTTGTTGTTGTTTTTACATTGATTTTCCCCCCACCTCAAACCCCTCCCCCCCAATTTTAATGAAGAATAATTTCTGGAAACACTATGGGATGGGTGCTTACTGGCCGAAAACTGCAAAAAAAAAAAAAAATCTCTGTGTTGTTTTGCTCTTTTTCACTGTGTTTTTCAAATATCAGGAAATCCAGTGGGACACTTTTATTAAATTAACTAAGTTTCTCTCTTGGTATATAAAATATGGCTATCTCTGAGGCACATAGCAATGACATGTTTCAAGGCAACATTCTTGGAGAAGGAAAGATAGCTCTAGTAATGTAGGATGAACTCTAGAATAGAAATGTAAACAGGAACTCTAGGGGGATTTGAACTGCTCTGTTGCAGCTGGGTTACTCAGCCTTGGGATCCAATCTCTATGTTTATGGAGGTTGTGGACAAAGAACTGCAATGGCAAGATTTTCCAAGAATTATATTTAATTAAGAGAATTAATACACATACACGAGCTTGCATGCATTCATACAAACACACAAGAAGCTAAGATACAAAGGAGTTAGAATGAAATAGGTTGAGGCTTCACTAAGGGAGATATTTACCAGTAGCGATGCTGCTCCTGTCAATGCTGCTTTATTGATGGATAATGGGACATAGAAGCTTGACAGACCAGCACTTTGTACTGGCCTGTGGGCAGGGTTAGGGCACAGTGTCCACACGCTGGATGTCCTACCCCACCCTAGGGCACCATTCTGGCACCCACCCATCTACATGGCATGTGCCATCATGATGCTCCTCCAGTGCTGCATCCACATAAAGCCGTGCCACTAAGGCTATGGCACCCCTTGAAATGCACAAAAAGCAGCCACTTTTTTCAGCTCCTTTTTGTGCTCTCCAGAGGCTGGATTGGGGTCGTGGCATGAAGATGCTGCAGCTTCAATTTGGACAGTAATGGGACAGCTGCAAACCGCCCCTTTTGGGCAGTCTGTATAGCTTCTCAGTTGTTTCTGGAGTGCTTGGAGTGGCAAGCAATGAGTCGGGTCTAGTGGAGGAACAAATGACAGAGTGGCTGCCTGCACACCAACTAGTTCACTGGACAATAGAATTTTATGGTTTTTATAAGGGAATTTCAGGCTGAGGCAAGGTCCAGGTGTCCTGTGACCAACATTCTGAATTGCATGAGGTGATCTTCAGGGGTGGGGACTTCTGAGGTGAGAATTGGGATGCAAATGGACAGATTCCTGCTTTGGATAGCCTGCAGAACTTGCGAGGCCAGAACAAATATTATCCTGGGATGATATATTGTTTATTGATAAGCTTTTCCTTATGTCGCTTGATAGGTGTGGGTGAGTCACATTTCTCTGGCAACTCCTAAACTAACTGATGTGACCCTCACACTTGAAGTTCATGGCATCCACATGTAGGGTCAGGGAGGGGTGAAGTTCACCCTATTTCTTGATATTAAATGGAAACAGCCATACACTGTAACAGAACAGATATTGATTCAATGAACTCTTTGCAAAAAAAAAAAAAAATCATATTAAAAGGCAATTGGATGGCAAGTTGAGAGAAACACCAACATGAAGGAAGTGAAGAGAAAAAAACAATGAACAGTTGTTTGAATTTCAAAGCAGTTGCAGGTTTGCAAAGAACATAAGTTTGTATGTTGCCTTTATCCCAAGAAACGTGCTCAGCCCCCTAACCCCACAGTAATTCTGTGCCTCAGGTGTCATGGGGGACATGTAACATAGAGACAGGATCACTTTGTCTTTTGCCACACACAGCAAAATGGTCTGAGAACCCTGAACCACACAATTGATTGTACTAAACCATGTTTCTCTAATGGCAAATCTCTCATCCCAGTTTTGATCTTTAAGCCATTCTGAGCTCCTGTGAAACTTATATGTTGCACTTAGATATCACTCCACCTACTGTTTGTCTTTCTGAAACCCCTCTGCCTTTAGGGCTTGTGCTTATTCTAAGCATAGAGGGATTGACAGAGAAGCATGTGTTTTAAAAGCTGATAATTTCTCTTTCTTACAGCTACCTGTGATGCCTCTTTAGTTAAGCTGTTATTAGCATTTTTAATAAGCATTTTTAAATGGTCTAATTACAGTTATATTTTAGGAATATAAGAAACTTTTTTCATTTTCTTTGGTACATTGGACAAAGAAATTACCAGACCACCAAGGAAGAGTGATTTAATTACTGGTTTTTTCCCCTTGAGTAAAGACTGCTCAAGGTTAATGGACCTCTGTTAGAATGTTATTGTGGATAATCAAAAGGCATTCTATATAGAACTGTGGGATAATGGCTGTGAGACACAAAATAATTTGGTTTCTTTCTGCTGCCCAGCAGGAGTCCTATACTACTCCCCTGGCCATCCCCTCTGGGGAAAAAAAATTCTAGAGACAGATTATTTGGTTTAAGATTGTGCCCTGAATATCTTCAATGTGTGTTTGCATTTATATACATTTTATCTCAAATATTCATGCTAAAATGGGAGCAGTTCAAAGAACTTGTTATCCAGCAACAGAAAGAAGTCTTCAGTGGAATACACTGTCTTGGAATGCAGTAGACTTTCAGATGTCTTTAAGTAGAAATTGAGTCGACTCTTTCCTTTCAACTTTTCTGAAGTGCTTTACCTGTGTTTTCCTGCTTGGCAGGAGCCCTTCCAACTCGGTGATTCTATGATTTCATCAGCAGGCCTCCATGTCCCGAGCCAGAAGGGTAAATTGTTATTGGTATGGGAACTCTTCCCACATGGCTGTCTCAAGAAATTAGAGTACTTATTGCAGTACACATGTCTTTCCATCAGTGGGGTGAAACACTTGGGCCAAATAAAGAAGTTTCAAACTGCTTTGAAGGCAGAATGTTCAGATTATGCACATCTCCAAAGCAGATAGGAATGAGAATTAAGCCATGTCCCAGGGTTAAAAACTGCAGCAAAATGAAACCAGTATAGCCTGGCTTAGCCCAGAAAATGCACACCTTCGACCCTGCACATAAACGTCCTGACACCAGAGTGGTTCTAAAGGAGTAATCCATGCTAGCCTGAATCCTAAAGCTGCATATAAATTTACAGGTGCAGGTGCACATTAAAAAAAGTCAGAGTCATATCCAAGCAGTCAGGGCGGCAATTCAGAAAAAGTGACCAGTGAATGTAATTACAATATACACAAACCAGACAGTCCAGTAAAGGGACAAGGGGTGAGGGGGAGTGAAGGAAGGAGGGGTGTTAAGGAAAATGCAACATGGGATATACAGTAGAAATCAAATATGTATGTGAAAGTCAAAATGACTAAGCAAAAGCAATTGAGAAGTTACACAGGTGAAAAGGATAATGTAATTTAGAAGTCCTGGAAGCCAAGGACATATGCCAAGGATAAATGACAAGATACATATTGGCAAAACCTGAGAGTCAATTAAGGTACAAGACAGTATGATGAAATACTTGGGTTGGGCTTAAGTATGGGATGAACATTGTGAACCAATCAGAATGTGTAAAACACCCACAAGTGACTATAAATGATGACACTGTATACCAATGTGTTGTGGAGTAGTTTGGAGTATAGTAGAGAATAGTTGAACTGAGCAGTGTATAGAGTTATATAGCAAAGATTGTATGGTGAAGGGCATTTAGTGTATATAGTTAAGTAAAGTAGATCTTTTATACAAGTCTACTGTGTTGCCTGGAATCTTGTGAGAAAGAGAAGATACAATCACTACCAGATCCAAGGAGACGTTTGAAGACATCTCTCAGAGAGGAGTGAGAAGGCTGAAAGAGTTTGTCAAGGTCTTCAGCCTAATCTCAGAAGCTCTGCATGCTTGGAAGAAGCAACAACCACAGATCAAAGCTGGTCTGTTCTGCTGCATAACAAGGTGGTGAGTTCAAGCAAGTATAAGACAAGCTGCAACTCCCATCATCCTTGACATGGCGCTTGTAGCAGGGTCTCTATGATTGTGCTTTGCCAGTATTTTACTGGGCACACTGATGCTATGAAGCCCTGTTCTGGTGGAGGCTCACAGGCTCAACTGTGTGGCCAATCAAAGGGAAGACCATCCACTGGAATAACATATATGCAGCAGGTAGTTTCTGATGGTGTGTTTGTGTGACTGTGCACATGTATGGTGTGGAGGCAACAAAAAATTGCCCAGCAGTATGGCTTGATGCTGTGCGGTGAGGTCAGGCCATACACATCCTAGCCACCTTGGAGCAGCCAGTGTGGCCAACAGGGATTTGAAACTGCTTTTGGAAAAATCAGATTTAAACCTTTTCTTCCTGCCCCTTTGTTCCACAATAGGGCTCCCAGTTTAGTCCTCAGATGTTGTTAGATTTCAGTTGTCAGAAGGCCCAGCCAATAATGTCAATGTGAATGATTTCTAGTCTAACAGTATTGATGAATCACTGCTTTATTTGCACCAAATTAATCACATGGTTAATGCTACACACAAATTCTTATAACTTGAACCAAAACTCCTGTTCCTTCTGATGCCAGAGAAAATGGAAGCTTTAGATTCTAGAAAGTGATGAACAACTGTTCCCTCATGCTCTACAACTAAGAAGGCTATCCAGGGCTAATGGGACTTTGCATTCAGAAGCATTGGAAGGGTTGCAGGTGGTCCATTCTGTGTTATGACCCTTCCACACTACACAATAATGGAGCTATGACTACACTATAACATCCATGGTTTCATATTATGGAATTATGAGATTTCCAGTCTAGGGAGGAATATTTAGAATTTTCACCTATTTTCAGTTTGCTCCCCCAAAGTACAGATTTCAAGATTTCATAGGATACAATTATGACAGTTAAAGTGGAATCAGTTAAATGGATTCATAGTTGTATAAATGTGTGTTGTGAAATGGCCTCTAGAGTTAGGTGGCAGTAGGTACAGAAACCTCCTTCTGTCACAATTTCTTCTGGGAACTCCCTTTCTGAAGACGTCTAAGACAAGGTATACAGAAGATCCAATCCCTGATGACAAACTCAGAATTTATTTTCCCTTACCAAAGTTTATTAGTATATCAACAGAGAATATAAGCAGCAAGGGGAAGGAATAAACCAATTAAATAGAGTTTTAATCCCACAAGCACTTCTCTGGTAGTCTCATTCACCTCAAGGAGAGAAATGTATACAGTTGCGTGTAAAATAACACTGGGTGCCCTTAAAATAATAATAAAATGGGAATCATTGAAATTTAGTGTCTATGATTTCAAAGCCATACTTTTTATAACTTTAATGGGACATCTTCGATTTCATTCTTCCTTTTCCTCTGCCCTTTGTGTATAATTGCCAGGAGGAGGAAGTCCTCCTTCCTCCCTCCCCTTCCTTCAGTTTGTTATTTGTCTTCTTCAGCCTGATGTGTCATCAGCTCTTTTATTATTAAACTGATGTTCCTACTTTTCTTACAAATTGTGAAGAGGAAGCTCTTTGGGGGCTACCTCTTCCAATTGATTTTTTTTCCTGGAACTCCTTTTTATAGAACTGGCAGGATAATAAAGCTCAAATATTTCCCAATATAAATAGGAGATCTTAACATATTAATATCCCTACTCTATAAGCTTTTGCAATTTCCTCCAGCGCTTTAAGAAAAAACATTGTATTTGTTCCTGTCTTTCTCTATATCTCATCAAATCATGTCTGATTATGACTGGGATCCCTGGTATTTAACTGTTATTGAATGTAGTAATGAAAGAAACCATGGAGCTACTTAATTATCCACCCAGTAGGTGTCCAATGGTGAAGTTTATTTCTAACCTTCCCCCACCCTTTCTCTGATAAGATAATTATTGTCAACGCAATTGCTGCTAATACAAATACTCACTGATTGCAAACGGTGGCCACGAGGCTCTTTGTGATAAAAAGACTCCTCTGGAAATCAGCAGGAGTGCTGTTGCTCATTTCTCAACAAAATGTAGCCTTTTTGACAAAGAAACCAGCATTTCTACATGAAGAATCACTCCGAAGAGTATAGGAATTTTTATTCTGAATGAACACCAACATTATCTCTTGAATGGTCTTTTATAACAATAGTGTTTTTGTGCAATTTTATTTATACTCCAAGCATGCTATAAATTTATAACCACTCTATTTGTCGATTTTTTTTAAAAAAGAAAATAGCACGAATAATATTGGTTTCTTAGCACTTTCTGAAATACTGGTATACAAATCTGTCTTAAACAGAAAATATTTTTATAAGCTTGCTTGCTTATGTAACACTTTTGAAATACTTTTTTACTGTTATTTATTAAAACATTTGTTTATTTTTTTTTCCTCTGGGGTGAAACAGACAGATTTTGCAACTTCCAGCAACTTTGAAAGTGGGACATTCATATCACACACTTCCAAAGTGGGTGGAAACCGAAATGAAGCCATGCTCTGGGGCTAAAACAACAACAACAACAACAACAGTTCAAAAAGAAGCCAGATACTCCAGCTTAGCTCAGAAAATGTGCATCCTTACACCTGTATACACACAGCCTAACACTAGTGAGGGACTGCTGCAACACAAAGAAATGAAAGTATGACAACTCCAGTTGATGTAATTACAATATACACAAGCCACACAGTCCAACAGGAGCATATGGGATAAAGGGGAGGTGATGGGGACATGTATGGAGGGCATCCATGATTTTTTTTTGCCAATATATCACTTGGTGCCCTGATGAACCAATGCCCTGTTTTGGTGGAACACCTCTGTATGTGCACCTCTGCAGCTGATCAAAGGGGCAGCCATGCAATGGAATGGCATCTGGGAGGACTTGGAAGATAATTGGAGGTTGCAGGTGGTGTGTTTGTGCAATGATGTGTATGCAGGCAACAAAATAAAATTACCCAGTGGAATCTGCCCATGAATATTCAGCTTGCCATGGAAACGGGCCATGTGGATAGTGAGGTTTCAGCCTGCTTTTGGAAAAAGCAGAATTGAGCTTCTTTTTCCTGCCTATCCACTCTTGTCATTTGTCTGCCAGGGCTCAAGAGATGGTTTCTCCCTCCCCCCCCCCAAAAAAAAAGGAAAAAAAGAAGAAAAAAAGAAAAGAATTCTTTAAAAACATAGTTTTTATATGTTGTTAACTTCCACCAAGTTGATTTTTATTTATGGAGACCTTATGAATGAGAGATCTTCAAGTCATCCTGTTTTCATCAGCCCTGCTCAGATATTGCAAACTTAGGGCCATGATTTTCTTGGTTGAGTCTATTAACCTCTAATTTTATTTTCTTATTTTCCTATGGGCTACCTTGCCCAGTATCATTATCTAATAAAATAGTTAGACCATTCAGAAATACTTGGATTGCATGTGGGTCACTTTATTTATTCATTGTTGTTGTTAGCTGCCTTCAAGCTGCCTCCAACTCATGGTGATCCTATGAACTGGAAACCTCCAAGTCACCCTATTCTCAACAGACCTGTTCAGGTCTTGCAGACTCAAGGTTGTGGCTTCCATGAATTTGAGTCAATCCATGAAGAATGCAGCCTTCTTTAGCTACTGTTTTTTACCTTAGCAAACATTATTGTCTTTTACCTTAGCAAACATTATTGTCTAGTGACTTATGCCTTCTCATAAGGCCAAAGTATTGTTACTTGTTATGCTAAATAATTATGAAGTTTAGACTTTGATGCATTAGAAAAGAATGCTATTGTCAGAGTTTGCACAAATTGTTAAGAAAGTATAATGAACAAGGTAGGGCTCTGACATGAACACTTTGACTATGCCTATTATTATTATTATTATTATTAATCTTTATATAGCACTGTAAATTCACACAGCACTGTACATAAAATCTGTTAATTAGATGGTTCCCTGCCCTCAGGTTTACAATCTAAAAAGACACAATACAAACGGAGAAGGGAATGGTGGTGGGGAAGGGGATCAGGTCTAGCAGTTCTTCTCCCCTTCTGAGGCCTGAACCAAGGCAGATGGACTGGAGGGATGGCTTGACTTCTGAATACATAATTAAAATGAGGCATCCTGGGGCAGACAAGGGCACACACCTGGAAACACTTCCCTAAACAATATAGTCTTTTACTCAATTTTAAAACTGGTTAGAGAAGTGATGAGGCATGCACGTGGGGGAAGAAGGCTCCAGGAGTGAGGGGCAGCAGGTGAGAAGGGATGAATCCAGGACAGGGCAGGGACAGGAGACCTTGACTACCAGAACAGAGGGTACGAGTAGGAATGTAAGGAGAAAGAAGTTCAGATAAATAAGGAGGGACCAGTCAATGGAGAACTTTGAAAATCAACAAGAAAAGCTTGTACTAGATGTGGAAGCGGAAGGGGTGCCAAAGAAGGGAGGATAAAAGAGGAGAAACATGGTCAAAGCAGTGAGTGGTTGTGATCATATGTGTAGCTGAGTGTTGGACAGAGATTAAAGGATGGAGGTGAGAGAGAGGAAGCCCTGTCAGAAGAAGGTTCAATAATCTAGACATGATACCACTAGGGCATGGACCAGAGTCTTGGCAGTGGAGGCTGAGAGAAATGGACAGATTTTAGCAATGTTGTAAAGAGAGAATCTATAGGCCTTGGTGGTGGCCTGGATCAGGGGAATAAATGACAGAGAGGAATCAAAAATGAAACCAAGACTGTGGGCTTGCTGAACCAGTTAAATAGAAGTGTCATCAACAAAAACAGAAAAGAAGTATTGAAGTGTGAGCTTAGATGGGAGGACAAGAAGCTCTGTCTTAGACATGTTGAGCTTCAAGTGACAATGCCACATCTACTGAGAGATAGCATTCAGAAAAGATAAAAACTTGCTGTTCAAGCCCCGGTGAAAGGTCATGGGTGGAAAGATACAGCTGAGTGTCATCGGCATAAAGATGATAGGAGAAACCAAAAGAACTGATGAGTTTGCCTAGGGACAATGTGTATAGAGAGAACAAAAGAGAACCCAAGACAGAGCCCTGGGGAATGCCAACAGATAAGGGGACAGAGGAGGAAGTCTGACCACCCATGACCACTGCAAAAGATCTGTCTGACAAGTAAGATTTAAACCAGTCAAGAACAGAGTCAGAGAACCTGAAGTCAGAAAGTATATTAACTAGGAGAAAGTGATCCATGGTGTTGAAGGTTGCATACAAATCAAGAAGAATGAGAATAGAGTAGTGGCCGTTCACCTTGGCCTGCAAGAGATTGTTTGAGATCTTGATGACGGCTGTCTCTGTAGAGTGCCATGGGCGGAAACCAGAATGAAGGGTCCAGGATGGAGTTGGCTTCGAAAAACTGAAGACAGGAAGAAGAAACAACCCATTCCAGGACCTTAGAAAGAAAAAGAAGAAGAGAGATCAGACAACCGCTAGACAAAGAAGAGGGGTCGAGGCAGGATTTCTTCAGAACTGGCGAAATGAGAGCATGTTTGAAGTCTGAAGGGAAGGAACCCACAGAGAGAGAGAGATTAAAGATATAGAGGAGTGAGGGCAGAAAAGAAGGGGCTAAAGAGACTAGAAGATGGGAGGGAATAGGATCAAGAGAACAGGTTGTCGGTTTGGAAGAGTTCAGCAGTGTAGAGAGTTCATCCAGAGAAACAGGTGGAAGCATAGAGCTTTATCACACGGAGATCAGGGGATTAATCCAAAAATATACTGGAGAAATTGCGAAATTACGTGACACCATTTCACACGACATCGCGAAAACCCCACAGTTAAACTAGCTTTAAAGGAGAATTAAGCGACACTATTTCACACGATGTCGTGAAAACCCGCAATTAAATTAGATTTAAAGGAGGATTAATCACATCTTTTCAAGTTCAGATCTATACAGAAAGTGTAAATTCAAAATTGCTTTAATTGCGAAATCACACATTAACGTTCATTGTGAAATAACGTTATTCCCACTTTAAATTTGGTTTAAAATTGTGAAGGCTCAAGTTTGCTTTAATACCACTTTAATGTCATTGTAACTTCAAAATTGGCCCCTAATGTGACAAACTCCATAGAAAGCTTATTAGTAGAAGGTACCAGGAGATTAGTGGTAGGGGGAAAATCAGGAAGAACTATTTCAGATCGAATAATAGTGACTTTTGTGATGAAGTAGTTGGCGAAGTCAGTGGGGGAAAATGATGAGAAGACAGGAAGGAGGAAGGTTTTAGCAGTGTATTGAAGTAGGAGAACAGACTCCTTTGACCAGTCTTCCAATGACTGCCTAATCTGAAAATCATCCCAGTGTCCAGGAAGCCCTGAGCTTTCATCCAGAAGGCCAAAGCATCTGCCCTGAATAGTCTGAGGAGACAAACCCTAGCTGTAAAGAAACATACAATATTGCAACAACTGTGAAATGGACCTATGCAATAGCTGCAAGATTGTTGACAGAAGAGAGGGACAAATAATCCCTAACCACCCTCATGTATCCCTGCCTTGCCTTTTACTAGGCACCACAGTTAAGCTAAGGGGTCTCACTACCTTGTGCTGCCAAGCCTCCAAAGATCTGCCAGCATCGGCTCTGCTGTAGGAGCTGCATCTGGAGCCAGCTTTCTGCAGTGCTTTATTTGCATGTATGAGAGAGCATCTGCTAAAGAATTTTCTATGCCAGCCATATGAAACGCAGTAAACAAAATATTAAAATATAAACATTGGAGAGTAAAGGTGCATACCAACTTCATACCCCTAGGGGATTTGGAAGTAAGGGAATTAATGTCATGTACACTGGATTGGTTTTTGCAGCAAAAATGAAATGCAGAGTTAGCAAACTCCTTTGCCCAAATATTTACAGAAGCCAAAATAGGGAAAAATTCTAATAATGTCAAGTCAAACATCAACCCTAAACATACACACTCATCAAGCCAAGCCTGAGCGCACCAGAATCCCCTAAAAAAGACACCAAAACCTATAGGCCGAGCCACATTAGAGGAAATCTGTAAGGCAACCTTGAGCTTATGCTCATCACGCCAAAAGAAAATTCAATAAAATCCTTCAAAAACTGTAACCAAACTAGAGTATATATTAATCTAGAACTACAGTATCTCTGTAGCTCAAAGCAGCTATGTTCTCTGTACACCTGGTGATTTATTTCTCCCAAGTGCCCTGAGTATAGATTCCACTTCACTTTCTAAAACTGGAGGCCTGTCTTCATATAAATCTTTCTCAAATGAGTATGTCATCCTTTCATCTCTTTTATATGGGTCTTCTATGTATTGTTTGAATTGTCTTTTTATTTCTGCTTGGTCATGGAATGTTTATGCCTGCTGTTTGTGGAACATCCCCATTCTTGGTTTAAATTTCCCTTTGATTTCTTGCATCTTGTAGAAGAAGTATCTTGTTCTACCTTTTTTCCCTTCTATTTCTCTTCATTGATTATTATAGTAGTTTTTGTCCATGTACACAATTGAACATTTGCATATAGGTTTTTAGCTCATATTTTTGTCACCTTTCACTTTTGTTTCTGCTCTGTTCTTGAGTTTCATACATCATTCATTGAGACCTATATTTCTTTTTGGATGGAAATAGTATCTTTCTGCATTCCTCGCTAATAATATCCTTGGATTCAGTCCAGAGTTATTTTTATTCTCAGTCCAGTAGGCTTAATAATGCTGGGGATCCAGTATACATTTTCTCCAGTGTTTTATCTTTTGAACATGACAGCTATGTTAAAAAAAAAGAACAACAATTTTTTGGAGCATTTAATTGTATCTGATAACTGCAGCAAGAATTATGATATCTAAGAAGTGGAGGGATAAAGAATGTCCACTTATTGAAGATTAGTTTGAAAAAATTCAAAAGCCTTCTAACCTTCGTAATGCCACAACCTCCTTGTGGCCGGAAGCCCCATCCCTTCTTCCAGCCAGCAGCCTCCCTGATTGGTTGGGAGGCTGGGAAGGGGTGGAACTTCCAGCCACAGCTCTGCCATGCAACCAAGGTGGCAGCAGCAGGCCAGAGGAGGCCTGGCTGCCCTGGAGGAAGAGGAGGCGTGACCCCAAACTGGGCGACCCCTGGGAAAGGGTTGTACGAACCCCAAAGGGGTTGTCATCCACAGGTTGGGACTGGCTGATCTATTACATCTGCTAGGATGTTAATCTTGGTCATATCTGCTCACATCTCATATAGTTAATAGAAGTACCAGCATTCTCATACATTATATTATTTCTAGTGAGTGTATTTTCCACACATGTGTTATAGACTATAGGGTATACCCGATTTAAGTCTGTGCTTCCAAAGCTTATTCCCAGGCTCCAAATAGCCCTATCTCTAAAACCAATAGCTGTTTGGCACATTAAAGGGCTTGCAAGCAACTCCTAAGGGATGGCCTGCTGCAGCCCCTTTTAGAGACAGATCGGTGCCATGGCAACCACACCCCATGACCCTGATCTGGCCTTTCTGTGGCTCAAAAAGGAACTGCAAAAAAGTGGAACGGGTACCATAGCCACTGCTTTACGACACTACTTGGGCTCTGTGTCATCTAAATGCAGCACCGGAGGAGCGCTGTGATGCTGCACATCATGTGGTATGGCACACGACATCGCACTGCCATGGGGCAAAGTCAGGGTATGCATCATGTGGATGCCATGCTCTGACTCTGCTCCCAGGCCAGAGTTAATAGCCAGTCTGCACAGTCCCTTAGTCAAGCACTTCATCAAAAGCCTATCTGCTGTGCTACCATCAGAATAGCCTCTTGTTTCACAGGGCCACACAATTCTACTGCCATGAAAAGCTAGTGCCATGGTGGGGATACACCTCATTTCATACATGCACACAGTTAAAAAGTCTCTAAAGATAATCCTTGTTTTAGGGTCCCAAAGTCCTACAAAACAGAGGGGCTTTCTAGATTGGCAGGAAAGTGTGACATGAAGTTGCCTTTTCCTTAATGCTTAGCAGCTGCACCACAGCCTTTAGATGGAGCTGTTCTGTTCTGCAGTTTTTAAAAAAGAAGCTGGGAAAACCAGCAACTTTTTAAAGGCGCTTCTTCTCCCCTAAAATGCAAAAAAAGCATTTTCATGGCACACTTTCCCTTTTTCTCATCTAAAGGCTAGAGTTTCATGCAGCCATGAACACACTTCTTTTTGCCAATCTAGAAAGCCCCAAAGAAATCTTGGCTACCTGCTGGGAGCTCAAATGACATGGAGCCATTTCCTTTCTTGAGAGAATTTCAGAACTGTGGTGCTGCTACTGAGGAACCCCTGTCACATGCAGTCTCCAAGCTTCTCAGGATGGTGGAATACATAACAGAGCCTATGTTAAGGATCTCAAGTTCTGGCATGTTCATATGGGAGAAGGAAAGTTTTCAGCTGTCCTGGACCTTACCTGTAATATGTAATATTACAAATAATGTAACCAGTTGACTACTTAAAATGACTAATAAAATATAAATTCAAAAATACTGTATTCCTGAGTTGTCAAAATCACCCAGTTTTAACTGCACTGGGATATTTTAATTCCCACTTTCCCTCTCTTAAATATGGGCCCAAACAAATAAAATATGTACACAGAGAAAGAGGAGATTGTATGTAATATATTTGCATACTGCTTATTCTGATTCAGATCAGAAGTGCTATCTCGAACCTCTGGGAGTCTGGACACCTGTTGTCAATTTTTGGGTGAATCCAATATCCCTAGTTCTGTATCCAATCCACTTCTGTTTTACTCACTCTTTATCAGATGGCCATTGGTGTGACTAGGTTATAAGAGAGGTGAAATTGCCCCATGAGCAAATTACTTATTTACCTTTTCAACTTATTTTTCATTGCTTGCCCAAACTATATTTCGCCTCAGTTAATATACTGATTTTCACTTGTTTCAGATCTTCATGACTCCTTGAGTCATTCTTTCAAATCTCATGTTTTGGAAACATGTGAATTAGATGACCAAAGATGTTCTTCAAAAGGTTTCTGCTGTAGCAGACTCTATCTGCAAGGAATTTTGTATATGCTCTGAAATGAAAGGGAATCATAGCTAGTTGGATTAACTGTACTGATTTAATGTTATTTTAATTTACTCACTTTCACTCTTTACTGTTGCCTATCCCCTAAATAAATTTCTGTATAAACATTGACAGTAGGCTTCACTCAATGTAAAAGATTTTTTTTTAATGTCTCACTAAAGTCTTTCCACGTCATTAAGTCACAGAGTTTGGAACTTTGCTCTTTAAAAGCAATCCATTAAACTACTCATTAGAATGGCCAGAATGTAGCCCATTAGTGATAATGTTGCATGCTTTTTTTCTTAAAAAAAATTCATCACATCACTTAAATTACTTACTATGTTACTTATAATTGGAGATGCAAAGAAGATTGTTACTGCTTACCACATTGAATGAAGTGTTTTTTATTGTTTTAGTTTAAGAAAGGAAGGAAGTGTGTGTGAAAATGGAATGGACTCTTTTACTTCTCTTTCTCCATTTTTCATACATACTTACTACAATGGTGAATGCCTCCAAGAAGTGTGATGTGAATGCCTCCAAGAAGTGTGATGTTGTATCCACTGAAGAAGTATGGTCAGCAACTATCAATTTGCAAAATGGCCTAACAGCAATGCATGTGAGAAATCTAAGAATATTTCCACCTCAATGGCTTTCTGGTAAGCTGTTATAAAAAGTTTGAGGAAGACTTCAGTTTATCTTTACAATGGACTTTTCACTTGATTTTGGTCTTTAAGAAGATTCCAGAGACTTGGGAAAAGGCAACAGTAATCTTATTTCCAAAAGAAGTCAGCGAAGAGACTAAGGGGCTTATCGCACAGCTAAGTAAAGTGTCTTATCACTGCTGAATTCAATTCGTATTCAGGATATACCCCAATTTTATCAAACACATTTTTGCCACCGATGCTGCCAGGTAACATCCGGCTAGAATCCAAGGTCAGTCAGCCTATTTGCAAAGCCTGGAAGCTCCCAGTTTTGAAAATCAGTCAGCTGAACTTGGATTCTAGCCAGATGTTAACCAGGATGCACCCGTCCAGGAGCATCGGTCGCAAAAAACCCATGCAATAAAATCTGGATTTATCCCAAATTCAAATTGAATGTGGCAGTGGTAAGGCACTTTATTTAGCTGTGTGATAAGCCCCTAAGCAAATATAGACTTGTTTCACTGTCAAACAATGATTATACCTTTTTTGCATAAATTTTGGGAGAAAATATAAAAGGTGCATCACAATTTATTTATGAAGACCAGACTGGCTTCTTACCAAAAGGACAGTTAAAAATGATTTGAGATGTATATTAAACATTGTATAATTTTTGGATAAACACTATGAGAGAGAGGCAGTGTTGACTCAGATTGAATGCACTTGCTGATGACCTAATGATTGTATTAGAGGAACATTTAGAAAGTACAGTGGTCCCCCGCCTTACGAATCCCCCGGGTTACGAAAACCCCGGGATCCGAAAGGCGGCGGACCGGCATTGTATCCCCCGGGATCTGAAAGATCCCCCGGGATACGAAAGGAAAAAAGCCGCACGGCCCCTTTAAATGGCCGCGCGGTCCGTTTAAAATAGCGGTCCCCCGGGAAACGAAAGCTTCCGGGTTACAAAAGTTAATCCGGAACGGATTACCTTCGTAACCCGGGGGACCACTGTATGGGATAGTTATTTAAAAATATAGAACAATATGGTTCTGTGATACTGTAATAATTTAATTGTATTTTAATGCTCTTTTTAATATTAAAAAATTATTAAAACACGTAATATTTGCCATATATATATATATATATATATATATATAACATCAAGATTAAACAAAAACCCTTAACATTAGACAATATAACATCTAAAACATATTTCTAAACTAAAAATATAACACAAACCTATACTTAACTTTCTCTTCCTTTCTAAGTGCTTTGTTAATATCATATAGGTTTTCCTTTTTAAAGGGAATTTTAACCTTTTGCTCCATATATTTATATATATACATACACACACATCATTGTAATATATTGTTTTCTCTCTCTCTCTCTCTTTCTTTATTGTTTCTCCAGTCTGTTTAGTTTCTTAAATATTTTATTAGTGACTCTCCTCATCTTAATTTCAAAAATGAAATTATTTTTTCCCATTCATCTTCTAAATTATAAAATTTATCATCTTTTAACATCATTATTAATCTATCCAGACTTAACATGTCAAATAGTTTGTACAGTCAAACTTCCACTGTAGGGGAGATTCGATTTTTCCAATTTTTTGCATATACAATGCAATCAGTTGTTATCATATATGATATGAGGTTTTTTTTCTATTTTGGATTGATTTTTCCTTCTATGATATGTACCATAGTTGAAACATGTAGTTGAAACTTTATTTACTTGGAAGAATTTCAGTAATGAAAATGTATATTTTGACCAAAATTATGTTCTTTTAAAACAATCCATTTTTTAAAATGATGCGCCATTTCAAAATTGGCAAAGGGACTTGTCAATATTTATTATAGGCAAAGAAGCTGAGATTTAGATTTAAAGTTCTCCAAGATGATAAGAAAAGAGGTGGTCTTGGGTCTGAGATTTACATTTTGTTTTTCACCTTGTTCTCTAGTTTAGTTTTAAAAAAATAATGGAAAAACAATGAAAGTCATGACCTAAGGTTTAGGTGGCATGGCTTATTGTGGTATAACAAACTCAAAGTGAATTCTGATTTCAATAATCATTTTATAAGATGTGCCATTTTGGAAATTTAGAATAAGTACACACCTAGACTGTGCCCTAAAACACTATTGTGGATTTCTATCCAAGGAACATAATATATGATTGCTAAAAATATAAAATGATCAATACAGATTAAAAATGCAAGATGAATTGATAAGAGATGCATTTTTTCAATGACATTTTTACAGACAATTGCCAAAAAGATTTACATAAAATAAAACTTTGGTTTTGAGAAAGGAAAAACTGAGAACAAATTGTGTACAGACAATGAACATTTGCATGGGAAAGTATACAAAATAAAAACTGAAGGCTGTAAAAAAACTATGTCATAACTAAAACAGTAAGATCTGCTCACCACTGAAAAATGTGTGGTAAACATTTGTCTCTCCGACCTAGCTGTATAAAGTATTTTGCAACAGGATTGAACACTGCTTGTCCTCAGTTAAATTCACATCACAGCACTGTAATTCATAAGAGCATGAGATTATAGAAGCATTTGATTTATTTTTCTAACACAAAAATGATATATTGCAACACATCCATTAAAAATTACTAAATTTCTTATGTCATAGCCCAATACACTAATAAGTCGACCATGATGGTTCTTACATTTTATGCCAGTTTCTCTATTATTGCTTTCATGTCATTTAGAGGAAGACAATTTGAAAAAGTGACTTATTTTATTTAATTTTTTTTAGAGAGAGAGAGAGAGAGAGAGAGACAGACAGACAGACAGACAGAATGTTGGACCTGCCAAAATGAAAAAGTTAACACAGCAAATCTGAATCTAGAAAGAAAGTAAACCAAGTTAGACGGTGACCAGTCATGGATTATATGGTGGAACATAACAATGTAATTTGAGAGAAACCAGCCAGGTATGGGAGGGGGGATACTTGCTTGAAATCTTTCATATGAACTCATTTGGAAAGTTCAGTCTTCAAAGCAAGGTCACTGAGACTGGGGGAAATTATTCCTTTTTGTTTCCTTGACTGTAAGTCTGAAAAACTCAGTTCAACAAGTTTTTAAAATAATAATGAATATCTAAATAGTGATAATAAATGTATTTGTACATAAAAGAAGAAATGTGGAATAACACTAGAACAGAACAGAGATAGTAGAAGTTATTTGAGCCCCCTTAGCTTTGACAATGGTAGTTGTACCTTATTTGTATAACCTCTATGTACCTTTCTAAATACTGAAGTATCCAGTCACAAATCCAAGTCTACAAAATGAAGCAATGTTCTGTTTATTTAAAAAGCTAGGTTCATCACACTTAAGATTAGAGGGGAGAAATTAATTCTATGAAGAGAAAGAAAGGTTCATATCAAGGGTTAATATAGCTACTAAATTCTTTTTTTCTGTCTGACCTGATAAATTTCAAGAACACATTTTAGCAAAGCTTAATGAGCTTTTCTGCTGTTTAACACTGTTGGCTGTGCCATAGTAATTAGCTGGAAGGTGTTATTCATTCGCATCCTAATAAAAGCTTTCCTCTTTTTCTTTTATAAGAAGTTCTTCTGTGAAGTTTGTTTGTTTTTTGTTTTTGTTTTTGTTTTTGTTTTTGTTTTGGAGGGGGGAGTCTTTTTCCTTCACTGATTTTCATCATTGAACAAGATAAGAAATTAAGCATGATTGTAAATTAAATTAAGCCACAAAGAGTGCATTAACATGATGAAACTTATGAAAACTTGTCTTCTGATGTTAAGGGCGACCACTATCTTTACCCTCAAGTACATTTCTCTGCACTTTCATAATGCCCTCCTTGCTCAACACTTAAGAAGCCCTGCTGGAAATAAAGTGACTAGATAGAATCATAGAATCATAGAATCATAGAGTTGGAAGAGACCACAAGGGCCATCCAGTCCAACCCCCTGCCATGCAGGAACTCCAAGTCAAAGCATCCCTGACAGATGGCCATCCAGCCTCTGCTTAAAGACCCCTAAGGAAGGAGACTCCACTACACTCCGAGGGAGTGTGTTCCACTGTCGAACAGCCCTTACTGTCAGGAAGTTCCTCCTAATGTTGAGGTGGAATCTCTTTTCCTGCAGTTTGCATCCATTGTTCCGCGTTCTAGTAGAAACCAGTAGGCAGGGGTTCACTACAAAATACCTCCTCACTCAGAGAGTTTCAGATATTATAACTGAAAAAAAAATATTCTGCATCCAAGGCTAGAAAATATTTTAGTAAATATATTATTTCAAGTAGGCAAGCCTTGATTTTACCATTTTATATAAGGGGCACCATTTTACTATGCCATTGTCTTTAATGGGACTTCAGCATCAACAGATTTTGGTATCCACAGGGGGTCTTGGAACCAAGTTCCACTGGATACTAAGAGCCTACTGGTTTAATTTTTATGCCAACACACATATTTGCATGCATAATATTTCATTTTAATTTGTGGTAACTACATTCCAAAGGCTCTGACTACATAATTATAACACTATGGTTTTTCTGGATTTTAAAGTTTAAATAACCATTGCAATTGTGTATGTGGAGTAACCAAGCTTGTCTGAATTCTTTCTAGAATGACATCTGGCTTTAATACATTCTTTGTTGTTCCTTCTCATTTCCTCCTGGTGAATTTTAAATCTACATTTTTAGTAGGAGCAAACATTTATTGAAAGGCCTAGGGATGATAATTGGAAGCCTAATCTTTAAGCTGTTTTCAGTGACTTGATTATCATCAGGATTGGTCACTGTTAAATTTGTTTTTGTTTTTGTTGCAGATTCTGTGTACTGTTAATGAGGAAGAGAAAGTATTGGCGTAGATGCAGAATCCACTGGAGATCTCTTGACAAAGTAATTAATTCATATCTGGCCTGTTTGGAAAAACAATGTGGAAAAGGAATGAAGAAAATTACAGACCATTCTTTATATTGAATTTTGTTTCATTAAAACGCGTATATAGAGAGCTATACGTATATCATCTATATCTATACGTACAATGATAAATAACCAGTAAGTAACAATAATGATGTATAACACTTCACAATTAATGGTACTGTCAGTCGATTATAACAATGCTCTCCAGAGCACTACTAACATTTTCATGGTAAAGGACCCTGTTGGTTGTTTATGCTTGTGTAACAGCCCATTACACGGATGCAAGGAAATTTTACGAGCTGTTCATAGCCAAGACAGGGAGATGTCAGAGTTAATGTTTTCTGCCACTCACACACATGCCATTGTCAAAGCACCCAAAATCAGTCAATAGGGTTGAGTCCTATAGTTTGAATCTTGTTAGTTAATCTCATCAGCCCTGGTGGCGCAGTGGTTAAATGCCTGTACTGCAGCCACTCACTCAAAACCAGAAGGTGGCGAGTTCAAGACCAGCAAAGGGCTGAAGCTTGACTCAGGCTTGCATCCTTCCGAGGTCGCTAAAATGAGTATCCAGATTGTTGGGGGCAAATAGCTTACAATTGTAAATGAAGCTGTTTGTTTAACAAATTGTAAGCTGCTCTGATAGTCTTGGCTGAAGAGCGGAGTATAAATAAAAAACATTATTATTATTATTATTATTATTATTATCATCAACAGTAGATCCACTGATTCAATTGCTGAATAAAGTTCATTGGCAAGATTCATTGAGGCAATAGGGATTGTCCAGCTGGGACTGAGTTCAAACTGTTACAAATAAGCATAACAGAAATAGTGGAGAATATACTTATGTAAAACTGGTAAGAGTGCAATCAACTTTTCTCCCACTCATTCATTCACAGTTGCAGACACAGTTGCTTAGGAATAAAGGAAACTGCTTCATATTGACTGTTGGCCTTTCTATATTCCATATTATTTGTACTGACAGCAGCTCTCTAGGGTGCACCTTCTTCACTTGGAGCTGCTAATAAATGAGCATGATACCTTCTGCATGTGAAAATTGTCAGGTTCTAGGTATCCTGGAAAATGTACAGATCTGGGACAAAGGTAACAGGGTTACTATGGGTCATAACAAGCCATGTTGACTAGGCATTTAGACCCAGATTAGGCAATGGGCTATGATGAAATCGTGGCAGAACATAAAATCAGCAAGTGGCAGATAGTGCAAAGTCATGCCACATGGGGTGACTTGTATAGATGTAACACACTGGGAAGAGGCTGGACTAAATACCTGGAAATGGCAAATCTATATAAGGGAGGAGCTCCAGTGCCCAGTGTGGGTGTCATATGGTGTGTTGTATAGGCGTGTGATTCTGTCCATGTGAGCACTGATTTGTAAACAGTGGAACGAAGATTAAAGTACCACTAACTGAGAACTCAGCATGCCATCTCGTATACTAGTTCTCTGTGTGGGAGAAGGTTTTCTCTAGTCAACACCTCAGAGTATCCCTTTGGGGTTTCATCCAGGTGTACTCCTTTGTAGGTGTGGACTACTAGTCGCACAACAAAAATATGTTTTACAACTATTGTGGTCACTCCCCAATATGAAAATAAATGATAGGAAAACAACTGGGAGGGATCATGATTTCCTATTCTACATCATGTTATAAACACTTGGGGTCAGTGTCACACAGGTTTTAGGCTGAAGATGATGTAACATACTGAAGAAGGACCATGTTTCAATCCTGACTCACCTGAGAAGAAGCATTCCCAGTAGAGGCTGTTTTCTCTCTAATAAAGTTGGCTAATTTAGCACTTCAGAACAAAATCCACAGGTGCCAATGATCAATAACAACTAACATTTAGTCAAGATTAGTTTGCCATTACGTCCAATGAAAACCATGGGACACATTTTCAAAGTAGACATATTGGGGACTTTACTTAGAGATCATATTATGGCAACCCTCAAAACTCAGGTGTATCTTTCTTGTCTTGTATTGAGTACACTATCACCACCAATCTTTTCATTTATTTTCCAGTGAAAAGAAAACAAATGTAGTTCTAGTAGCAATAGGAGCATTTTCAAATGGACTAACAAAACATCAGAATAACCATAGACAGGATTACAAAAGCCCATTTATTTGTTCATTTTATTCTACATTTTTGTAAAGTTTGTGTTTCTTTCACACTTCTAGCTTGCTAGTCCTTGCTTGTGGGACTTTCACATATGAGCTTTTGTTTGATATCACATTTCCACCACCAGAAGTCAGACAATATATCATAGAGGACCTTCCTGCACATGTGGTATGATTTTCTAAGTGTACTTACATTTTGTCATTCTGTAGTTAACTTAGCTTTAGAAATCACTGATCAAAAATTGTTCCCTCTCCAGCACTATGTAAATTTACAGGGCTATATAAAAAAGTTTAATAATAATAATGAAAACAAGACATTACACAATCAAGATATTATTGCATTTTTGTTGGCATTGGCCAGAATTAAGATTACCAGGGCTCGGAAAACTGGAAAGGTCAATATGACTGATTGGTGGTCTCAATTTTGAAATTTTTGGCTTATGGAAACTGATCAATCTAGAATGTTGTCAGGGTGGAAGCTTCCTCTGCTTTCTGAAGAACGATGGTTCCCCACTTATATCTTATCTCAATAACATTGGAACAGTAGTGAGTCTTCCTTTGTAATATGGTTTCCTTTGGATGATCGAACTGGTGCAAAGAACGTATTTCTTTATTCTGAGTCCATCTTTCTTTTTATGTAATATTGCTCTTTTACATCCCTTGTGACCTTGAATTGTTGATGTTTTTAAGGATTTGTATTTCAGCTTTTTTTGGGGGGAGGGTATTTGTTATTGTTTTCTGTCTTTTTGGGGGGGGGGTAAGAAATATTTTTAGACAAAAAAAGACAATATCTCATTTTTTTAAAAAAGGAAAAAAAGAACATAAAATGTTGTACAGATCCCTTTCAAGATTTAATGTCCAAGGTATGAATATTTGTAATAACCACAATAGAGGTTCAGTGAAATCAGAGCTGGAGTGTGCTGCTTGCATGCTATCAAAAAAGAAATCTAAACACATATTGAAGTAGATGTTAACAGTGACATGATGAAGTGAGTATCTTAATGTTAGTGTTTTTGTTGCTGCTATGAATCCCTGAGGCTAGCCTCCAAAACAGCACCCTTGTTCTTGGCCCCTAGCCCCAGCGGATCCCATTTAATTTCCCTTAGAGCCCCCTGGGTCTCTGCTCCCATGCCCTGCTCAGTGGAATGGGCCCCTTGAGGTCCTCTAGACAGCACCTAGTGAATCCACAATGAGTTCCTCTTTAGAAAATACTAAGACTTGCTAAATTATTTATAGTTTTCTTCCCCTCTTCCCTTTGCTACTCAGCAAGCCACAACCGAGCTGAGGCAAGTGTATGGGAGTTAGTTAAAGATAGCAGATACTTTTTAAAGAAAGTATTTATTCTACTAAATGAAATAGAACAAGATGGTATCATACATCATACAGAAACATAGTTACACAGATGTTCATTTCAGGCAAGCTAAAGATAAATAATAATAAAAAGCTAGACACACTAACTATCATATTCCTAAACTACTTACAC